>JAINUW010000527.1:0-629252 GCA_020205615.1 Panax quinquefolius | reverse complement strand
TATTTTTTTCAATTATTGATTCTTACGAGAAGGCACTACTCAATAATTATTACGAAATTACCGCTCAATATTTTATTTTATTGATTCAATAATTGTTTGTGTTGATATTTTATATTATCATTGTTCAATAATTATCATCGCACCAAGATTTCCCATTATCGATCAATAATTCATATTATTTGAATAATATTATTAGATAGCATTATTGGCAATGTCTAGAAAGTTACACAAGGAGAGGTTTGGTCACCTAATTGCGCTACCAAGAAGGAGAAATTCTTATTGAAAGCCCCTTTCTGAGGAACTACTGGTCATCATAAATGTGATTCTCTAATATTATTTGTGAATAATTAATTATTGATTCATATGATAAGAAAATATTTATTTGATGTGGATATAAATGATGGATTTATTTATGTGGTTATAAGTGAAGGAATTAATGATGAGGTGTTTTATCAAGATTTGTCGAAATGGAGAAACGAGAATATGGGATTTTCGAAAAATTAGTTTATTACTTGATTTTGTAAAATCCATAACTCTTGTGTATAATGAGTTAAGAGATGAGCCATATATCAAAAGAAAGCCCTAGAAGTAAGCTAATCAGTAGAAATTTGAATCACCCAAAAATTCTTTGTAGATATTTCGTGGTGAAATTTTGAATGAAATCGGTCCAAGGACTAATAGTCCGAAAAATCGTTGTTCTTCACTATATTATGTGAGTTATAAATTTTGATCCGACCGTTGGATCGTTGTAATTTTTGGATATGTTATACATATATAAGTTGAGTATATGTCCACAAATTTTGAACCGTTAAAATGAACGATGATTTGTTATGAATTTTAAGAGGTAACCGATTAGGAAATTAGGTTTTGGTGGAAAATTCTAGAATTGAGTGGGCCCCACTCTTGGTTGTTGGGGAAGATGGCTGATTTTGGTGGGTGGAATAGTAGCGTGTAAAGCCATCAAAGTTGCGGAGTTAAGTCTCGCTTGGCGTGCTAACATTTTCCTATAAATAGAGGGCTGTTAGAATTGAAAATCACACCGTAAACAAGTTTTCTCTTTCTCTCTATATTATCGAGCGTATTCTTGTGAGTATTTTGAGTATACTTTGAGTATTGTTAGATCATTAAAGTTCCTTCACAAGACTATATCCGGTGTTTTCAACTAGAAGTCTTGTCTTTCGAGGTAAGGGATGTTATTTTCTTCTCGATGATATTATTTCTTCAATATCATTATCTTTGAAATATTGGTTGGAACTTTTTATCAAATTTGGAACTTTTTCATGCTCGGGTTACTATTCATGAGTTACTATTCACGAGTTACTATTCATGAGTTACTATTCACGAGTTACTATTCACGAGTACTATTCATGAAGCGTGAAGATGTTTTTTGTGGAATTTCTATCTTTTGGTGTGAGAGTTACTATTCACGTATACGGCCTATTTACGATATCTGACACTATTCACATAATCAAGCACTATTCAATAAAAAATGAAAATTTTTCTTTTCGTCTAAAATATCTATTTTGGATACTAGCTTTGATTGTATCCATGTTTTGATCATTCTTGAATTTTACACCACTATGATTATTTTTGAGGTATTTTTGGACGGGATAAAATCAATGCAAAGATGAATGATTTAGAAAGAATATCTTTGGCCCAGTGCAAAGATGAACAGTGTTTAAATGAACATGACCAACTGATGAATATCTTTAGCCAGATGAGTGCAAAGATGAATTATTGATGAATATCTTTTGCTCGTAATGCAAAGATGACTGTTGTTGAATATCTTTACCAATGAGCAAAGATGAATTATTGATGAATATCTTTTGCTCGTAATGCAAAGATGACTGTTGTTGAATATCTTTAGCCAAGAGTGCAAAGATGAATTATTGATGAATATCTTTTGCTCGTAATGCAAAGATGACTGTTGTTGAATATCTTTGCTTGATGGTGCAAAGATGAATTATTGATGAATATCTTTTGCTCGAAATGCAAAGATGACTTTGTTGTTGAATATCTTTAGCTTTGTAGTGTAAAGATGAATTATTGATGAATATCTTTGGCTCGTAATGCAAAGATGACACATTGTTGAATATCTTTAGCCCAGAGTGCAAAGATGAATTATTGATGAATATCTTTGGCTCAGAATGCAAAGATGACACATTGTTGAATATCTTTAGCTTTGTAGTGTAAAGATGAATCTGTTGATGAATATCTTTGGCCGTGGTGCAAAGATGAATTTATTAGTATGATTATGAGCAGAACTGTGATTTGGTATAACCATGATCTTTGATGTTTCGTAAAGACAAGTGATGAAAATTATCTTTGTCTTGGATGAGGAAAGGAATTTAGAACTACAATTACGATTATGAGTTATACACGTGATTGTGGATGAATTGTTGATTGATGTTACGAGGATAAAACATTGTTGGTGGATTTTTAACATGGAGAAGACAATAGACTTTATAGTCTATTTGACTCTTCTAATGGATTGCTCATTCACGTTACCGCAACTATGGTTGAAAAGTTTTATCATCTACCATATGTTCTAAATCTACGATTTATTCTTGATGAAGACTATTGATAATTTATTTATCTTTAGTCATAATATTCTTTATCGAGCTAGTTGTGCTCACCCTTTTGTTTCACAATTCCTTTCGTGTAATAAAGGTGTAGCTTTTGGATTCGAGCGGGGATAGCGAGGGAATAGAGTGGTGGTCTATAGATGTTGAGGGTGAGGTGAATTTAACTTGGAAGGGTGTTTTGTCACTATCATACAAGATGTCTAATGACATACAACCTCGTGTTATCATAAGACATGGTTGTGCTCATCCACTTGCTGAGTATATTTACAAGCACTACCTATATAATCTTGGTGTTTGTTTGGAGTATAATACCCAATTAGAGACAATGGAGATAATGATATGTCAAGAGAAGACTCACCATTGGGAAGAATATGATAGTAATCTTCTCGTTTTTCTTTGGGGTTTATTGGAATCAACCAAGGATAATTACGTGGCCATATGATATCTACCATAACCTAAAAGCATGGCCTCCCATGTATGAAGGTTTCCTTGAGCACTTCCCAAAGATTCTAATTTCTAAAAGCAGTTTTTGACTATACCTTTATGTAAGGTGTCATTGTGACGCTGCTACTGATTGGTATATATTTGTATCCAAACTCACAAGATATGTGTTATTGTTGTATTTTGCCACGCGACAATTGTTGTAATAAAGTTGTAGTTGTTTTTCGTACCATATATTTGGCGACTCGTAATGGGTTGGATGGAATGAACCTATTTTGGGGTTGTTACATTTGGTATCGTAGCTATAAGTAAAGAGCCCCGAGCCTCTCACGGTGACTTCTCATTGATGGGGGATGCACCAAGCCGCTCTCTCCGTAGGGACGCCTTGGCTTCTGCGCGGGCAAACCGATAGGTACCATTTGTGAGGTGTCATTGTCCACTGGTTGGGACATGAGTTACATTTGGTATCGAGCTTAGGGATATGATCTCCAAGGAGATCGGGGAATAGAACTAGGAGGGGAGAGATGAGTAAATCCTTCGCTAGTGTGTCCTACCTAAGCTTATTTGTTGGTCACCATAATATCGAGATATTATGTGATATATTAATTGCTTCAATTAACCTTTGTTTTGAAGTCGTATTCTAGAATGATATCTCAAATACGGGAGATGAGCAATGGAGAAATCATGATGACAGGGGAAGATGGAATCGAAATGAAAGCAAGGTATTCTCAACTCTTTGAAATACCAGTGCACGTAAATTTCGAGGACTAAAATTTCATAAGGAGGGAGATTGTAAGACCTCGAATTTTATGAAATAAAAGTATTCAATTTTTCTATTCAAGAAATGGTTAAATTGATAAAAGTTAAAGTTAAGGGTGATATATGAAAATTTTTTTCAAAATACGCAAGGGGTATAAAGTATTCATTGTTGTTTGTCGGGAATATTCGTTTGATGATCGTGGAATATTCTTTACGCTTTTGAGAATATTCGTATGCATTTACCAATGGTAGATCATTTGTGGGCCCCATAATGTAATAACCGTCGGATGGAGAAAACGACAAATTTGAGTTTTTATAAATAATCGGTAAGTAATCGTTACTGCTTAACACTTGTTGGAATACCCGATTGGTAAAGTAAAGTAATACTGCTTTTTTGCATGCGAAGATTACCAGATTGCACGAGATTTTTTTTTTCAATTATTGATTCTTACGAGAGAAGGCACTACTCAATAATTGTTACAATAATTATTGCTCAATATTTTATTTTATTGATTCAATAATTGTTTGTGTTGATATTTTATATTATTGTTGTTCAATAATTATCAACGCACAAATTTTTCATTATCGGATCAATAATTCATATTATTTGAATAATATTATTAGATAGCATTATTGGCAATGTCTAGAAAGTTCTCATCAAGGAGAGGTTTGGTCACCTAATTGCGCGCCAAGAAGGAGAAATTCTTATTGAAAGCCCCTCTTCCTGAGGCTACACGGTTGTCATAAATGTGATTCTCGTAATATTATTTGTGAATAATTAATTATTGATTCATATGATAAGAAAATATTTATTTGATGTGGATATAAATGATGGATTTATTTATGTGGTTATAAGTGAAGGAATTAATGATGAGGTGTTTTATCAAGATTTGTCGAAATGGAGAATGTAATATGGGATTTTCGAAAAAATTAGTTTATTACTTGATTTTGTAAAATCCATAACTCTTTTTATGTATAATGAGTTAAGAGATGAGCCATATATCAAAAGAAAGCCCTAGAAGTAAGCTAACTCAGAGAAATTTGAATCACCCAAAAATTCTTTGTAGATATTTCGTGGTGAAATTTTGAATGAAATCGTCCAAGGACTAATAGTCCAAAAATCGGTGTTCTTCACTATATTATGTGAGTTATAAATTTTGATCCGACTGCTGGATCGTTGTAATTTTTGGATATGTTATACATATATAAGTTGAGTATATGTCCACAAATTTTGAATCGTTAAAATGAACGTATGATTTGTTATGAATTTTAAGAGGTAATCGATTCGGAAATTAGGTTTTGGTGGAAAATTCTAGAATTGAGTGGGCCCCACTCTTGGTTGTTGGGGAAGATGGCTGATTTTTGGTGGGTGGAATAGTAGCGGTAAAAGCCATCAAAGTTGCGGTGTTAAGTCTGCCTTCAAGTGCTAACATTTTCCTATAAATAAATAGAGGGCTAAGTTAGAATTGAAAATCACACCGAAACAAGTTTTCTCTTTCTCTCTCTATATTATCGAGCGTATTCTTGTGAGTATTTTGAGTATACTTTGAGTATTGTTAGATTGGTGCAAGTTCCCTTCAAAGACTATATCCGGTGTTTCAACTAGAAGTCTTTGTCTTTTTCGAGGTAAGGGATGTTATTTTCTTCTCGGATGATATTATTTCTTCAATATCATTATCTTTGAAATATTAGTTGGAACTTTTTATCAAATTTGGAACTTTTTCATGTCAGGTTACTATTCATGAGTTACTATTCACGAGTTACTATTCATGAGTTACTATTCACGAAGTTACTATTCACGAACGGTACTATTCATGAAGCGTGAAGATGTTTTTTTGTGGAATTTCTATCTTTTGGTGTCAGTTACTTATTCACGTGATACTAAGACTATTTACGTATACTAACACTATTCACGAATACGGCACTATTCAATTTAAAAATGAAAATTTTTCTTTTAAATCTAAAATATCTATTTTGGATACTAGCTTTGATTGTATCCATGTTTTGATCATTCTTGAATTTTACACCACTATGATTATTTTGAGGTATTTTTGGACGTGGATAAAATCAATGCAAAGATGAATGATTTACGAAGAATATCTTTGGCACAGGTGCAAAAGATGAACAGTGTTTAAATGAACATGACCAATCGATGAATATCTTTAGCCAAGGTGCAAAGATGAATTATTGATGAATATCTTTTGCTCGTAATGCAAAGATGACCTGTTGTTGAATATCTTTAGCCAGTAGTGCAAAGATGAATTATTGATGAATATCTTTTGCTCGTAATGCAAAGATGACCTGTTGTTGAATATCTTTAGCCAGTAGTGCAAAGATGAATTATTGATGAATATCTTTTGCTCGTAATGCAAAGATGACCTGTTGTTGAATATCTTTAGCCTGTAGTGCAAAGATGAATTATTGATGAATATCTTTTGCTCGAAATGCAAAGATGACCTGTTGTTGAATATCTTTAGCCTGTAGTGCAAAGATGAATTATTGATGAATATCTTTGGCTCGTAATGCAAAGATGACCTGTTGTTGAATATCTTTAGCCTGTAGTGCAAAGATGAATTATTGATGAATATCTTTGGCTCGTAATGCAAAGATGACCTGTTGTTGAATATCTTTAGCCTGTAGTGTAAAGATGAACTGTTGATGAATATCTTTGGCCCGTGGTGCAAAGATGAATTTATTAGTATGATTATGAACAGGAACTGTGATTTGGTATAACCATGATCTTTGATGTTTCAGGTAAAGACAAGTGATGAAAATTATCTTTGTCTTGGATGAGGAAAGGAATTTAGAACTACAATTACGATTATGAGTTATACACGTGATTGTGGACAGGAATTGTTGATTGATGTTACAGGGATAAAACATTGTTGGTGGATTTTTAACATGGAGAAGACAATAGACTTTATAGTCTATTTGACTCTTCTAATGGATTGCTCATTCCGCTGCAACTATGGTTGAAAAGTTTTATCATCTACCATATGTTCTAAATCTCTGATTTATTACTGATGAAGACTATTGATAATTTATTTATCTTTAGTCATAATATTCTTTACTGAGCTAGTTGTGCTCACCCTTTTGTTTCACAATTCCTTTCAGGTAATAAAGGTGTAGCTGGGTCGAGCGGGGGATAGCGAGGGAATAGAGTGGTGGTCTATAGATGTTGAGGTGAGGTGAATTTAACTTGGAAGGGTGTTTTGTCACTATCATACAAGATGTCTAATGACATACAACCTCGTGTTATCATAAGACATGGTTGTGCTCATCCACTTGCTGAGTATATTTACAAGCACTACCTATATAATCTTGGTGTTTGTTTGGAGTATAATACCCAATTAGAGACAAATGAGATAATGATATGTCAAGAGAAGACTCACCATTGGGAAGAATATGATAGTAATCTTCTCGTTTTTCTTTGGGGTTTATTAGATTCAACCAAGGATAATTACATGGCCATATGATATCTACCATAACCTAAAAGCATGGCCTCCCATGTATGAAGGTTTCGTTGAGCACTTCCCAAAGATTCTAATTTCTAAAACAGCTTTTTGACTATACCTTTATGTAAGGTGTCATTGTGACGCTACCACAATTGGTATATATTTGTATCCAAACTCACAAAGATACGTGTTGTTGTATTTTGCACGACAATTGTTGTAATAAAGTTGTAGTTGTTTTTCGTACCATATATTTGGCGACTCAGAATGGGTTGGATGGAATGAACCTATTTTGGGGTTGTTACACCTAATTAGTGATTTAAACCCCAAATTTCTCAAATTATAAACCTTAAATAATAACTAGCTAATTGCTAAGTGAAAACCCTAATTTGAAACTCAATTATGAGTTCAAGACTATTATATAACTGTATTATACGATGTAAGTTGTGTATTATATAATTTTATGATTAAACCCTAATTAATATTTAGAAGCCATAATTTCTAAAAATTAGAAAACCCTAGTTTTAAGTTGTTAAACCCTAATTCAAAAGTCGAATGCCAGCTTACGACTGTTATGTAATCATGTTAATGTGGGTAATGACCGGTATTAAAGGTTTTAACCATAATTAGGGAGAATCTTAATTATTCAAAACACTAATTTTTTAAGTATAAACCCTTATTATTTTTCTAAATTATAAACCCTAATTTGCTTATGGTAAACCCTAATTGCTAAATTGGAAAGTTTAATGCTAATTAGTATATCTTAAACCTAATTAGCAAAGTGCTAAGAAATTAAAAACCTAAATCAATTAAGAAACCATAATTTGTATTTTTAGAAACTAATTTTTATTTTTATTTTAAACCTTAAATGAAAACTTAGAAGTTCATTTGTTGGAAACCTTAGGGTTAAACCCTAAGGGTCAAATCCTAAGGGTTTGCCAAGTTACCATTTTGCCATTAAAATTTAAATTTAAATGACTATTATACCCTTGTTGCATTATTGGACATAACTTGTGTATCTAGCCAAAGTTGTAGTTGGTAAACCAATCCAACAACCCCATGTGACTTAATCTTCAGCAAATCAAGCTCTATATATCAGCCAAATCATTTCATTCAGTATATATATATATATAGATTAAAGAGAGAGAAAGCTCATAATTTTAAGACATTTGCTATCCAACATCCAACAAAGTCTCTCTCTCTCTCTCTATACCCACTAAATTCCTTATTATTTCAGTCCCTATCTAAGTCCCTAGCACATCCAAGAACAAGCATCAAAGATCAAATTCAAGTGTTAAGCATGGATGAGGTATGAACCCTAAACTTAGAAATCCTTGTGATCTATGTTATTTGTTGTTGTTTATTGTTTTAAGTGGTGTTAGAAGGGGTCATTTGGTGATCTGAGTTGTTATTTCTTAGATCCATAACATCTAGTGTTCGAAAATCAAGTTTTTAAAATTCTGGAAAAGTTTAAAATTTTTGTCTGACAATGAATGTCAGGTCTCCTAGATCTTTTTCTGTTTATTATTTTGGTGTTTTAAAGGTTTGAAGTTATTGTCTGTAATGTTGTTAGTAATCTGCAAGTGGGTTCATGATCATTACATGCGTAGATTAAAAGTTATTCACGGTCAAAGTTCGTTGACCAAACACGAACTAAGTTTTCTGGGTAACCCAGAAAACTGAAGAACGTGTTCGGTGACTTTAATGGATTTATTTTGATTCTTTTGTAAAGTTGTTTGGATGAATATTTGTATCTAGATTATAGTATGTCATGAGTACTACAAGTTCATAGTACTTTCAAACCTTAGAAATCAATAGATCGATCGTAGTAATCAGTCAAAAGTTGTTGACCGTTAAGCCTTACTGCCTGGGTAACATAGAAATGTTGAGGCAGTGGTCTG
The DNA here is from genome assembly GCA_020205615.1 of Panax quinquefolius. Lineage (NCBI taxonomy): Eukaryota > Viridiplantae > Streptophyta > Magnoliopsida > Apiales > Araliaceae > Panax > Panax quinquefolius. The sequence goes on along the minus strand of JAINUW010000527.1, from coordinate 620,114 downwards.
ATAGGTACTTTAGAGACTTAGATCTTGTACGTATATGATATCTAGACATTATAAATGATCAATAAAGATACCCTGGTAGTTAGTCTACAAGACCAGACGTCTAGAACACCTGTGACATTAATTGATTGACCGGAATAAGGCCACCAAGGTCATTGTTGAAGCATTGACGACGATTTTCTAGCAAATGACCCGAACTTGATGAAACGACCACGACAATCATTTTAAAGGCTCAGATCTTGCATCTGAGTTGTTGTATGACCAAAATGATTGTGAATACTTGTAGTTATACATTTATACTTCACTATCAATGCTTGAGATTGACCAAATCATGCGGGAATAAAGAATTATTAGTGGTCAAAGTTGACCCCTCGAACACTGACCTGTCAGTATTCTTGGGCTCAAGAACACCTAAGGCGACGCTTTCTGTCGCCAAAGGGCTTTAACGACAGACTTATTAATATTATTTAATTTATTTTCAAAAAATCATTTAAAAATAGAAATTAATTTTTGAAAATTACAAAAAATATTTTAAGCTATAAAAATGAACTTTTAATAATTTGACATATTTTTCATAAATACTAGTATTTATGTAAATATTATTGGTATTTAATTTTTTTAAAAAAATGCGTCAAATAAAATAATTAAAAATGATTTTATAATATTAAAAATCATTTCAAATGATAATAAGGTATTTAAAAATATTTGAAGTTATAAAATATAACTTTTAATATTTTAAAGCAAATATCACTAATTATTTAATATTAATGACATTAGATTTATTTAATAAATATTAAATAGATTAATTTAAAAATGATTTTAGTATTAGAAAAATCATTTTAAATGAAAGTAAAGATTTTAAAAATATTTTAAGTTATAAAATATAAATTTCAATATTTAAAGGTAAATCTCATTAATTATTTACTATTAATGATATTAAGGTTATTTAATAATTAGATTAAATAAAAATAATTTTTAATATTATAAAATCATTTTAAATAAAAATAAAGTGTTTAAAGATATTTTAAGTTATAAAATATAACTTTTAATATTTAAAGGATAAGTTTATTAATAATTTAATATTAATGATATTAATTTAATATTAATGATATTAGATTGATTTAATAATTATATTAAATAAATAGTTTTAAAATGGTTTTATTAATTTAAAATCATTTAAAAAAAATATAAATGAATTAAAATATTTTAAGTTATAATTAATGACTTTTAATATTTCGATAAATAAAATACATTAATATTTTAATATTAATGGTAATTATTTAAAAATGATTTTAATTATTTTAAAAATCATTTAAGGGTAATATTAGTACTTTAAAAATATTTTGAGTTATTATAAATAACTTTAATATTTTGGCAATGGTTTCACTAATAGTTTAATATTAATTAAATATTAATGATAATAGAATTGTTTAATATTTAAATCATTTAATAATGATTCCGGTGTTTGAAAATTCATGATAAATTATAATAAATGTTTAAAAATTATTATAAGTCATTTAAAAATAATATAACTGATACTTGCAGATATTGAGCTATAGGATAGAGTCTTAGACTCGATATTACCCAATAAAGTCGTTGATAGACCGACATGTTTCAGAAATTGATCTGGACTTAGATAATTTTAATGTATTAATGTTTGTTTGTGATTCAATGACTGATGAATGTGTGTGACAAGCTGATTAGGTTATGTGCTGACTGCAATAAGCAGTGCTATATGTTATAGTATGTTATTTTAATCGAACGAATGATCTTATTAATGATAGGTCTTGATATAAAAGATAAAACTAAGTTGTGTATTGTAAGCAGCAGACCAGACAAGTATCCTACCTTTGTATTTACTTTATGCAATGGATATACGTAAGAAAGTTTCAGAATTATATTATTATATTATTATTGTGCAAGAATAATAACCCTATTGTTATCAAGTATGTATCCGATTATTATTTATTAGTACAGTATTATTGTATAATTTAGATATTTATTTTGTTCATTAATTTCTAAATATGGTTATACAAGTGTCCCCACTTGGATAATCATTGTATTTAAAAACATGTTGATACATACTTATTTATTTCTATTATGTATACCTTAATTAAAAGGTCGCCTAAGCTTTTGACCCAACCTAGACCAAGATTTAAAAATATCGTTGAATATGATAAAACTTTATTTTATCCAACCGAATTATTTTGGTTTGGAATCCCGACTAAGTATGAACATCCTGAATATGGGAAAACTTTTATGCGCCCAAGGCGGAAAAGATGAACAATAATATCATTTTTGGATGTAGTATTAATCAATATAGGGTCCATGGGATGTACACCCTCGCGCCCGTAAGTTATGACGGTTTGTAGATGAAGTTCTGTTTAACCTTTTCAAAAATAGAAAATAATGTTCATAGTCTGTCGACTACACTATATATATAGTCAATACGTAGTTTCAAAAATTTGATATAGAATTGCTATGTTATTATTATTGGTTCAATTTATTTCACAATTGTTGATTTGTTGTAGAAGTGTCGTATAAAGAAAACATTTACTTCTTTCAGCTTATATTTATAATTTTTATTACTTGCTGGGCACTCAAATGCTCATCCATGTTTAATTTAAATGTTTTCAGCTAAGTGTGAACAGCTAGAAGGTTTGGCCAAAAATAAGAGAAAAGGAAAGCAAACAGAATAAGTTTAATGGTATCTTTTGTAATAGTTAGACAATATTTTAGACCATGATATGTATTATCTATCATGTAATGTATTATAGTAAAGGATGTGTACTTGGGATTAGACTCTAATAAATGTAAGTTAAGTTTAATATTTATATTATTGTTATTATTATTAGTATTATTTCTGCTCATAGAAATGGTATCGTAAAACACTGAGTTCGGGTTTCAAGTACCTGAATTTGGGGGCGTTACATTGTGGTATCAGAGCTTTAGGGTTAGAAACCTTAGGTGGGATAGACCTTAGGCTATAACCTTGGGACAGGGGAAAAGATTAAAAATATAAATAACTCATATAGAGTTTATAAGGAGATGAATTGAATAAATTCATGGTAAAAAAAATAAAAGATAACTTATATAAAACTATTATTTGCTATGTGTATATATTATGTGCTAATCAGGATAATTTATGTGTGTAGATGTCAGATAGAAAAGAATTAGGATACCCTCAGATAGTAAATAAGGACTCAACCTTTATAACTAAGCCAATATTAAAGCCAATAGCTGAAATAGAGGCTCACATTGAAAGCTACCTCAATGAGGTGGTTATTTTGGAAAATGTAGTACCAGACCCAGAAACGATAGAATAATTGATAGGTAGAGTATAGATAGAATGTATATGGTTAAGCTCGAGTTCTTAAACTCATATGTTTTTGGGGAATTCTTAAACTCATGATATGTGGTAAGTTTGACGAACTAGGTATAATTAGGTGTGAATGGATTATTGAGGATGATGGGAATATATAGAATACTAAGCAAATGATCCTTAGTGAAGGCGTAAGGAAATAAGTAGTATTAGTATTACTTGAAAATGTATGATTCTATGATGCATATACGATAAGTATGTCTGAGTAATATAATATTTTGTATAAGTTATGGCAGCGATTCCCGATTTTTGAGTCACAAAGGGATAACGGATGTTTAAAACAGTATGTGCTATGGTATGTCGAGTACTATGAATATGAATCTATGTTGGATTAATGAAATAAGTGGGTATAAAGATAGTAATTATTTATCTGAACACTGGTTAATATAGTAAACCCAGTTTTCAAAATTTAATATTTTGAATATATGATTATTTGAGTAGAAAATTTCGTTTAATATGTTAAACGTATACGATAAGATTTTGAATATAAGATAATAAAGAATAATTTGTGATAATGCCGCCAAGGAGACGAAAACAAAACCAAAGGGCAGAAGAATCTGTCAACAATACTGGAGAACAACCAGACCCGATACAGAATTTTACGAATATGGTCACTTAAGCGATGCAGAATAGAATACCAGCCGCGGGAAATTAACCAAATAATCAATCGACAAATGTCAAAGACTTCAAGGCGGTCATACTGCCAGAATTTAGAGGATCAACTGACCTTGTAAAAGTGTTTGTGATAGCTAGGATAACGGAGGGGGAAAAGATAATTTTTGCCACCTATATGGTGAAAGGGGAAACAAATTTTTAGAGGAAGGCAAATCAAGCTGGAGCGGGAGAAGGGAGTGGTGGAGGTAGGAATGGAGAAAGCAAAGGAGACAATTTTGGGAATAGCGAAAATAGGTCAAGAGGTGGAAAGAAACAGGTTGTGCAGTGTAAGAATTGTGGAAAGAATCATTCCAGTGAATGTTTAAAAGGTAAGTTTGTGTGTTATAAGTGTGAGCATGGTAAAAAGACCCGCCCAAGGGACATATCTTTCCTAAATAAAATCTATATATATAATAACATTTTATAAAGATATTTTGAAGTCAACAAGTAATAAAATGATAAGTAGATGTATCGTTTATCACGAGAGACTAAAGAGCAATAATCTTAACTTACTAATTACCAATCTTATATTAATCCTAATTTTATTAAACAAATCAATTCAATGAATTAAAATTAATAAACTAAAATTTTTCGAATAATTAAACTATCACAAAAATCAATCACAAAATATCAAAATCTGAAAAGTTCAAACAATTAATGGAGAATTAGACTTATGATTTCACCCTAAGCTTCACTTAATCCTAATTTTAACACAACTTTTATTCCCAATTTAATACTTAAACTATCCCAATTTATTAATCAAGAACACGAACCCTAAGTAGTATTAACCACCTCTCGATGCATGCACTAATACTGTAATCATAACGTCGATCCACAATTAAGATAGAAATCCACAAGATTAAACACTTTAATCAACTAACTCACTATATCTCTATGTGAATTACAATTGAAGAAGGTTGAAGAATAAGTTCTCTATCCGATTACATGCGATGTCAAGCATATCTCTACCTTAACACTCATCAAGTTTAAGCTTATTAACAAAATCCACGAACATATGCTATATCAACTATGTCTAGATTTGAATATCCTCTCTTGATTCCATCCAACTCCACGAAGAATTGTTGATCAGGCAATTCAGAGATTCAAACTCAAATTAATATAGATAAACTGGTAATAGCTTATTAAATTAGAAATCAAAGATTACAAAATCATCGATTCACTTAAGGATCCATCACAAGCCTAAAAAGTGAATTAGTTCATAATAAACGAAATAAACACCGAATAAATCATGGAAATCATTCTTTCAATTACAAATAATAGTCTAAGATGAAGAATATTGAAAAACACCCTTCACGTAGCCTAAAATTGCAATCGTCTCGAAAATTTTGAAATACTCCTCCAACGCTTGCTTAGAAAAACTGAGATTAATCTTCGTAATTTGCCTTGTGCCTTCTAATCTCAGTGTTTCTTGTTAATTATATACTTCCACATGTATTTTGATTACAATTCCATGCATATACGAGTCCCAAGTCATCACCATCACTTAAACTCCATGTTTGAAGCATTAGAAACCAACTAGAAGACTTAAATTTTGAGTACCCAAGCCCTGGCTTGCTATTTCCCTTTGTAAGAGCAAGCCCCGGCTTGCTCCCTTGCTGCTAATCTGCCCAGACCCCAAGCCCCGCTTGCTCCCAAAGGCACAAAAAAAGCAAGCCCTGGCTAGCTATGAAATCGCCCATTATTTTCTCTCTGGTACCTCCTCTGCTAAAACTGCCATAACCTTTAAACCGAGAGGAGTTACGGAGCCCGCGACCTATCAAATCGAAGCTATCGATGAGATCTACAACTTTTATTCTTTAAGTTTTGAGAAATAATGAACGGATGAAGGTCAAAATTGAATCGGAAGCAGCTGCTGCTATGTAATGACAACCGAAACAACTCTTAACTTTGTTTTTGTTGCTAGAAGGCCATACGCTCGCATCCGAACTTCCGATTAGAATGATGCAAGACGTTCCGGAATGCCAAGAAAGAATTCCTCAATATAATCCAAGTTCCACGCCACGAACATGAAATGCACATAAAATGAACATGAAGGCCCGAACGATATCCGGAATTGCTTTTCCTTGCAAATTTTATACCAATAGTTGCTCACTCCGCTTCCAAAGATATAATCTACAAAATGAAAACAAAATGCATAAAAGTAACTAAGAAACACGAGATTAAGCAAATAATTTAAGTAATAGATGCTGGATAAGTAGGTATAAAACCTACTTATCAAATACCCCCAAACTTAAACCTTTGCTTGTCCTCAAGCAAAAACAAAACAAAAATGCAACGCAATGCAATGCCCCTAGTCTACATGCCTACAAATCTAGCAATATTGATAAACACAAGTCTATTCAACCAACCTCAGAGAAATCAAGTAAACATGATAATACATCATATCAAAACCAATCAACAATTCCCTAGTCAATTATCAAGTCTTAAACGGTTATTACTGGTATAGTGCGTGTGTGCTCAACAACCATGCTAATTGATATAAAATCAAATTTAATACATAACAAGTCTCTTCGAAGGCATCATATAATGTAAACTCACGAAATCCAAAAACAAGCTAGATCCAACTAACATCAAATAATTACCAATATCGAGAGTCAACATGGGATACTTATGCTATATTTTTCATCTTTTTCTTCTACTATGAAGGAAGGCATTTTTTTATTTCCATTTTATTCTCTTTTTTATATTTTCAGCTATGTAATGTCTTATTCCCCAGGCTTTTCAATGCTACCTTAACGAGCTTTTCAAGGCCAATGCTACACTCCCGGACCATTAAGACCTTAGAGCGCTAGGTGTAAAGACAATCCCCTCGAACTTACTTACTCAAGTAACAAAGGCCACAAAAACTAGACAAACGCCACGATGTTTATTTATTCTTTTTTTTCTTTTTTTTATATAGCTTATATACCCCAAATATTCCCCCAAACTTAGGTTCTTGTCTAACTTTAGCCATCACTACTTATTCTTGTCATTCTTTCATTCAAACTAGCATTATCCTTTAGAGTCCCATTATGTATCAATTTAAACTCAATCAATCAACAAGTTGTTTTTTCTTGTGCTATCCTTATTATACCGGTTTCAAAATGAAAAAAGATTCAATTCATAACAAGAAATCACATCAAAAGCTCTAATAATCAGTATTATACTTGTCTATCCAATCCCATTCTCATCATTGGCCAAAATAGACTGTAACTATCAAACAGCTGGACTCATGCAAGATGAACATATTAACTAACTATTATTTTTGAATTTTTGATTTTTTTTTAGATATATGTGGTAAACATAACATGAATGCAAAGATAAATAAAAACTATTTACATTCCTAAGCTACTATGCAACTACATGATTACCTGAATGCAACACTTAATAATCCTAAACATAAACCATGAACTAACATATTCAAACCTAGCTAATGAAATTAAATATGCAACATGTAACATGCAACTAGATCCCCCAAAATTGAAAATTACAATGTCCTCATTGTATAGATAAAGCAATAAATAAGAGAGGACTTCCCTATAATCGCCTAAGTCTGGGTTGGTGGTGGTTGTTGTTCTTCATCGGAATCACTGGGTGGGAACCTTGGCATTGGTGCTGGTTGCTGGTATGGGAATTGGGCAGTAGGATTGAAACTCTGGAGCGTAGTGTTCAATGAGGCGAAAGATAAATTCATGGCCTCAAACATGTGGTCCTGCCTTGCTGCTAGTCTCCGCATTTCTCTTCGTGCTTCCTTGTTGTGCTCATCCACTTGTCGTTGAAGGTTGAGGAATTGAGGGCTAGATATTACTCCAGGCTGTTGTGATGTCTCTCCCATTGCGCATTCCTTGAAACTCATCGTCATCCGAGGTGTCCTCGGTAGCGTCGACCTCATCCTCTCAGAAATGAGGAAATACAAATCCTACTCTCTCTAAGTGCGACTAGCCTCCCACCACCACACAACATATCTTGCAATCATTCTCGAGTCGAGTGTCTGCAGTGACATCTGGGTTATCTCATCATCCCATCCAACTCTTCACTTTGTATACACACCCACAAATGAGTGATAGGTGTGGCAATCCACCAGAGTATGGTCCTCGAAGGCATCTTCGGATTGAAAAGTTAATTATAGCCCCTATGTCGATGATGAAATCTTGTACTATGGCATACAAGAGCATTACTTTATCCTTGGGCACATCTGACGTATGTGTAGATGGAAGTAACTTAGCGCACAGAAAGGCGTACCATATCTTCCCATACCGACTGAGATCCTTACTGTGAAAGATAATGCCTCCATGATTTGATTTTTTCCATGAGGTACCCGGCTTTGTCATCTCCTGTATAATAGCCTCATAATCTGGATCATTATCACGTAAGTGTTGGTACTGGCAATGTCTCGGTGCTCGTAACTGATAGTACGTGTTGATGGCGTCGGTACTGAAAGGCACTAACCTACCCCGTACAAAAGCATTGTAGGGGGCCTTATCCTCGGCGTTAGCGTAGAATTCTTTGACCACACTTACCACTGCGGCCTCGGGCTCTGCTGTGAATTTATTCCAACCTTTTTGATATATTTGTTGCATCATTTCACCATCCACAGGTTCAGGTGCCAACCCCCGCTAAGGTGTGAGTGATTTTGTCACCATATAGTTATAACGGTTGGCGGCGGCGGCACTTATGAATTTTTGCCTATCAAAGGTTCGTGTAGGTGGTGTGGCCCCTAAACTCTCTCCTCGTTGACTTTTTGATGCCGGTTTTGGTGCCATTGATTTGGAATTGATGAGCTTTAACAAAAATTTCCCCTAAACTTCACTTCAACAATTTGTCGAGCCCTTGGTGTTCGAGACTTGAAATTCCCACAAACTTGGTGATTTTGCTTGAACTATGGTGATAGAAATTGAGGAATTAGAAAGCCAACTTCTTACTTTCAATATATGTCTAAGTTGGTTGTAGAGATTTGCACAAATCCTATCCTTGAACTTCCAATTGGTGTGAATTAAGGTTGTTAGATTGTGTAGTGAATGGGTGGTTTTATAGAGAGGAATTTATGTAGGTGGGTAGTGGATGACTAGGTGGGAGGAGTGGGATTGTGTTTGATTGTTGTGAGGAGTGGGATTGTTGATCGTGGGTGTAGGTTGTGAAGGTGTGGGATGGTAGGAAGATGATGTGTAATGGGATTAGGATGTCATGGGTCATAAAACATGTAACTATAGAATCGATCTTCAAAATCCGGACAGAGCAAAGCCCCGACTTGCCTCTTCTTTATTAAAAAGCAAGCCCGACTTGTAGCTTGTATGTTAAGTAGCGAAGGGGGCAAGCCCCGCCCTTGCTTATGTTTCTTCAAGGGAAGCCCTACTTCACTAGCTTTTTGTCACGACAATAGGGAGAAAAGCAAGCCTCGACTTTCTTGTTGTTCTTCAAAAGGGCAAGCCCCGACTTTCATGTCGTCTTTGTTAATGCCCATGAGGAGGCAAGCCCCCAACTTGCTTTTTTTGTTCTTGAAGGGGAAAGCCCCAACTTGCTAGCCTTCTGCTATTGCTCCTTACTCTACTTTTGTACGGTTTCTTCTGCCTAGCTTCATGTGCATCCCATAGCTTCTTCTTTGAGTATCTAAACATATGAAAAAAAAACATACTCATAAGTGGATATTGAGCATATTCAAGTATGAAGGGTAAGATTTTTTAGCTATCAAGTATACTTTAAATACTACATGACTATATTCTAGACCAAATTTTTTTCTAACCTACCATTTCACTAGCATGGATAAAATTACTTAAGAAGAGAAAAATGAAGAAAAAGAATAAAAATAAATAAAAATAATGGGTTGCCTCCCAATGAGCGCTTGATTTTAAGTCGTTCAGCCTGACTACTCCCTGTTTTTGGTGCGTCTGCAAGTGTGATAGCTATGACGTCCGTGTTGGACTCACCACCCCAATAGTGCTTTAATCTGTGACCGTTGACCTTGAAAGTTTTTAAAGGATTCTGACTGTAGATTTCAATGGCGCCATGAGAGAACACCTTTTTTTTTATTGTAAATGGTCCTGACCATCTCGACTTAAGCTTTGCTGGGAACAATCTCAACCTTGAGTTGAACAAAAGGACTGATTGCTCTGGCTCGAACGTTCTTTGCATAATTTTTGGTCGTGCCATCTTTTCACCTTTTCCTTGTATAACTTGGAGTTCTCGTAGGCTTGAAGACGAAATTAAATCGAGCTCATTTAATTGTAGTGTCGCTTTTCCCCTACCGCTTTGATCGAAATTGAGTTTACGAATCTCTCGAATAAGCCTTATCTTGTAAATTCAACCGGTAAGTGACAAGCCTTTCCATGATGATGGTTGATATGGTGACATCCCGATCGGTGTTTTATACGCAGTTCGGTAGGCCCATAATGCGTCATCCAACCTGAGCGACCAATCCTTTCGATTCGGATTCACCACTTTTTCCAAGATTCTCTTGACTTCCCTATTCGAGACCTCAACTTGTCCACTGGTTTGGGGATGATATGTTGTAGCGACCTTATGGTTGACCCCATACTTTGCCAATAGAGCTGTGAATGACTTGTTGCAAAAGTGACTACCTTCGTCACTGATAATTGCCCTTGGCGTGCCAAACCTTGTGAAAATGTTCTTTTGTAGGAATTTGAGGACCACCTTGGCATCGTTTGTTGGTAATGTTGTAGCTTCAACCCATTTTGATACGTAGTCCACTGCGAGTAAAATATACTGATTGTTTAGAGATGAAGGGAATGGCCCCATGAAATCAATGCCCCATACATCAAAAATTTCAACTTCAAGAATCGTTTGTAGAGGCATCTCATTCCGTTTTGAAATGTTGCCCACCCTTTGACATCTATCACATGTTTTAACAAAATGGTGGGCGTCCTTGAATAGTGTAGGCCAATAAAACCCAGATTGCAACACTTTCACTACTGTCTTCTCACTCCCATAATGTCCGCCATATGCAGATGAGTGACACTCATGCAGAATGTTCTTTACTTCACTGTAAGGCACACATCTTCTAATCATCTTGTCGGCGCACTGTTTGAACAAGTAAGGGTCATCCCACATGTACCATTTCACGTCATGCAGAAACTTCTTTTTCTGTTGTCTTGTGAGATCAGGTGGAAGTACGTTACTCACAAGATAATTTGCATAATCAGCATACCAAGGAAATTCTGCATTTATTCCAAATAGTTGTTCATCCGGGAATGATTCATTGATTTCACATTTGTCCTCTTTCAATTTCCCTTGATTTTCCAGCTTAGACAAGTGATCGGCTACCTGATTCTCCGTCCCTTTTCTATCTTTTATTTCCAGATCAAACTCTTGAAGTAGGAGAATCCATCGGATAAGGCGTGGCTTAGCATCCTTTTTCTCTATCAAATACCGAATAGCCGCATGATCCGTGTAGACTATCACCTTTGTTCCGATCAAATAGGCCCAGAATTTATCAAATGCGTACACTACTGCAAGTATTTTTTTTTCTGTAGTTATGTAGTTCAATTGAGTCTCTGTGAGTGTTTTATTTGCATAATAGATAGCATGAAATATCTTCTCTCGGCGTTGACCCAAAATAACCCCAACTACATAATCACTTGCATCACACATTAGTTTAAACGACATATTCCAATCTAGAGCGACGATCACGGGAGCTGTAGTCAGCTTTTTCTTCAACAACTCGAAGGCCAACTTACACTCCTCATCAAAGTTGAATACCGAATCCTTCTCTAAAAGACTGCACAAGGGTTTTGCCATGTTAGAAAAATCCTTTATGAATCTCCTATAGAACCCAGCATGTCCTAGAAAGCTTCTAATTCCTTTAACTGAACTTGGCGGAGGCAACTTCTCAATTTTTTCCAGCTTTGCTTTATCGACCTCCAATCCTTGCGCCAAGACTTTGTGTCCCAAGATTACACCTTCTTCCACCATAAAGTGGCATTTTTCCCAATTAAGGACCAAATTTGTGTCGGTGCATCTTTGAAAGACCATTACCAAATTTTCCAAACACGCATCAAAATTATCTCCATAGACAGAGAAATTGTCCATGAAGACTTCTACATTCTTTTCCACCATATCTGAAAAGATGGCCATCATGCACCGTTGGAAAGTAGTAGGTGCATTACACAATCCGAATGACATCCTCCTGAATGCGAACGTACCATATGGGCATGTAAATGTAGTCTTCTCTTGATCCTCAGGAGCGATGACGATTTGATTGTAGCCCGAGTATCCATCCAATAAGCAATAATATGCATGTCTCGCCAATCTGTCCAACATTTGATCGATAAAAGGTAAAGGGAAGTGATCTTTTCCGGTTGCTTTATTCTATTTTATGTAGTCCATACAAACCCTCCAGCCAGTCACTGTCCTTGTTGGAATTAGCTCATTGTTATCATTTTGCACCACTGTCATTCCTCCTTTTTTTGGCACGCATTGCACTGGACTCACCCATTTGTTGTCGAAAATCGGGTAGATGATGCCGATATATAATAACTTCAAGATTTCTTTCTTTACAACTTCCTTCATAATCAGGTTAAGTCACCGCTGTTGCTCCATCGTCGGTTTTGCCTCATCTTCCATTAAGATCTTGTGCATGCAAAATGAAGGGATGATTCCCTTTATATCAGCAATTGTCCACCCGATCGTTGATTTGTGTTCCCTAAGAACCCTCAGCAGCTTTTCTTCCTGCAATTCGTTAAGTGCAACAGAAATAATAACAGGTAAAGAATTTAAATTGCCTAAATACGCATACCTGAGGTGTTTAGGGGGTGGCTTAAGTTCTAGCTTTTGTGGCTCTTCCAATGATGGTTTCAGTTTTTCTGCGGCTACTTCCTCCGTGTGCAATGGTTTAAACGGTGTTCTAAATCTGGAAACTCGTGGCAATGAGTCTAGTATTTGTAAGTACTCCACCAATTATGGATCATCGACCTCTTCATCCCCCAATAACATTATTTCTAACTGATCATGAACCAAACCCTTGCTCATATCTTCATCGATGATTTGCTCAATTAAATCCATTCGAAAACATTCTTCCTCATCCGTGGGAAATTTCATGGCCTTAAACACATTGAATTTTACTTCTTGATCTTGGACCCTCATAGTGAGTTCTCCATTTTGTACGTCTATGAGTGTCCTGCCCGTGGCCAAAAATGGCCTCCCTAGGATAATTGGGATGTTCTTGTCCTCCTCAAAATCCAGAATGATAAAGTCCACGGGGAATATAAACTTATCCACTTTCACTAGAATGTCCTCTACTATGCTTCTCGGATATGTGACTGACCTATCCGCTTGTTGTAATGTAATGTTCATAGGCCTTGAGTGCGAGCAAACCCAATTCTAAGTATCTTGACAATGGCATAAGGTTTACACTCGCCCCCAAATCACATAAATACTTGTTGAAATGCAAATTCTCGATCGTGCATGGAATAGTGAAGCTCCCCGGGTCCTTGAGTTTTGGTGGTAATTTCTGCTGTAATACCGCACTACACTCCTCTATTAGTGCCACGGTCTCAAAATATTCTCATTTGTTCTAGGGCCTCTGCAAATGGTATATTGATTTGAAGTTTCTTGAAAACTTCCAAAAATTTTGAAAATTGCTTGTCTAATTTTTGTTTTTGAACTCTTTGATGGAATGGTGGAGGAGGATAAAAAATTGGTACGTTAACTGGTTTACTCTTTTCCATTTGTTTTTCGTGCCCTTGCTTTACCTCACCCATTGTATTTTCTTTCTCTAGTTCAACCTCCTTTGTAACCAAAATTTCTGGCTCTTGACCCTCAAGCTGTTTTCCACTTCTCAACATAATGGCTTGACACTGCTCGTGATTACCCTTAGGATTTCTCTCGATGTCACTTGGTAATGTTCCTTGTGGTCTATTATTCAATGCCAACGCCATTTGACCCATCTAATTCTCTAAATTCTTGATCGACATCTCTTGTGATTTCATAGCCATGGCGTGATTTTTTATAATGACTTCGGTGCTAGTCATGAATTTTTGCCAACACTTCCTCGGATCGGGTTTTGTTCTTGATATTGAAATTTGGTTGTTCTTTGGTTCTCGAAATCTGGTGGATATGATTGTCGTGAAGCTTGATTTTCTTTGGTTGTTGCTCCATGAGAAATTCGGATGATTCCTATTTCCTTGGTTGTATGTGTTTCGATATGTGTTTTTTGCGGAATTACATTGTAATTACCGGGTGAACCGCACAATTCTTTGGATTAATCGCGCATTTATCCGTTTGGTGCTCTCTTGCGCACAACTCGCATATTATTGCCGCTTGTTGTACTTGCTGTGTTTGTTGTGCTTGTCTTTCTTTTGCATCGACTCAACTTCTTTGAAAGTGCGATATATGTGCTTGCATTCTTTGTCATACTATCTACTTCTAACACCCCACCGCCTTACGCTTGTCATCATTCTTCTTGTGGGCCCTTTGGTAGTTATTAGCCGCCATGGTTTCAATCAACTCGTATGCTTCCTCGTAACTCTTAGCCATGAATGCTCCATGAAACGCCGCATCAATACTTGTCTGAGATTCCCATGTAGTCCATTATAAAGGTGTTCATTTGTAGCCATTGGGGCATTCCATGATGTGGGCATTTTAAAGCGATTCTTTGTATCTTCCCCAAGCCTCATATAATGACTCCCCATGTTGCTGTTCAAACATCGTAATCTCGTTCCTCATCTTCGCAGTTTTCGTCGGTGGAAAGAATTTTGCGAGGAATTTCTGAGCTAAATCCTCCCATGTTGTTATCGAACCGGATGGTAGAGAATGCAACCAACTCTTTGCCTTGTCTCGTAAAGAGAATGGGAACAATCGAAGTCTCAACGCCTCATCCGAAACCCCATTGAACCTAAAAGGGTCGCACATTTCCAGAAAGCTGACCAGATGCTCGTTCGGATTGTCATTTGTAAATCCCCCAAACTGAACTGAATTCTGAATCATTTGTATCATCTTAGGCTTAATTTTAGATGTATTTGCTGCTATTGCTGGCCTAGTGATGCTTGACTGCAGTTCAGTCACCTTGGGTGTTATGAAATCCCTTAATGCTTTTCGATCTTTGGCTGCCATTACTGTTACCTCTTTCTTTTCAGATGTTTCGAATTCTTGCCTCGTTTCATTGATCCACTTACTCAACCTCTGAAACCTTTTCTCAATGTCATCCTCAGACGGTAGCAAGTCTAGATTTTTGGACCGAGTTTGCATAAACTGCTTCCTCACCTGAAATAGAAGAAACAATACAAAAATAAAAATGTTTAAGTAAAACTGGATTAATTAAACTGATATTGTAAAACTATTAAGAATTATACTAAATAGTCCCCGGCAACGGCGCCAAAAACTTGTTGGGTAAAATCTATATACGCACAACACGCAAGTATACGTGGTCAACAAGTAATAAAGTGATAAGTAGAGTATCGTTCCCACAGAGACTAACTAGCAATAATCTTAACTTACAATTACCAACTTTATATTAATCCTAATTTTATTAAACAAATCAACTCAATGATTAAAATTACAAACTCTAAATTTAAGAATACTTAAACTATCACAAAACAATCACAAGTATCAAAATCTGGAATTTTAAACAATTAATGGAGAATTAGACTTATGATTTCACCCTAAACTTCACTATGATTTTAGCACCTTTATTCCAATTCAATGCACTATCCCAGTTTATTAATCAAGAACACGAATGTAGTATTAACCACCTCTCGATGCATTAATACCGTATTAACGTCAATCCACAATTAAGATAGAAATCCGTTAAGCACCTTAATTAACTAACCCACTATATCTCTATGTGAATTACAATTGAAGAAGGTTGAAGAATAAGTTCTCTATCCGATTACAAGCGATGTCAAGCATATCTCTACCTTAACACTCATCAAGTTTAAGCTATTAACAAAATCCTGAACACATGCTATATCAACTAGGTCTAGATTTGAATATCCTCTCTCGATTCCATCCAACTCCATGAAGAATTGTTGATCAGGCAATTCATAGATTCAAGCTCAAATTAATATAGATAAACTGGAAATAGCTTATTAAATTAGAAATCAAAGATTACAAAATCATCGATTCACTTAAGGATCCATCACAAGCCTAAAAAGTGAATTAGTTCATAATAAATGAAATAAACACTGAATAAATCATGGAAATCGTTCTTTCAATTACAAATAATAGTCTAAGATGAAGAATATTGAAAAACACCCCTCACGTAGCCTAAAATCGCAATCGTCTCGAAAATCTCCTTGAAATACTCCTCCAACGCTTGCTTAGAAAAACTGAGATTAATCTTCATAATTTGCCTTCTGTGCCTTCTAATCTCAGTGTTTCTTGTTAATTATATACTTCCACATGTATTTTGATTACAATTCCATGCATATACGATTCCCAAGTCATCACCATCACTTAAACTCCATGTTTGAAGCATTAGAAACCAACTAGAAGACTTAAATTTCGAGTACCTAAGCCCCGGCTTGCTATTTCCCTTTGTAAGAGCAAGCCCCGACTTGCTCCCTTGCTGCTAATATGCCCAGACCCCAAGCCCCGGCTTGCTCCCAAGGCACAAAAGCGGAAGCCCTGACTTGCTATGAAACTGCCCATTATTTGTCTGTTGGAATCTCCTCTGCTAAAACTGCCATAACTTTTAAACAGAGAGGATTTAAGGAGCCCGCGACCTATCAAATCGAAACTATCGACGAGCTCTACAACTTTCATTCTTTAAGTGTTGAGAAATAACGAACGGATGAAGGTCGAAATTGCATCGGAAGCAGCTGCTACTGTGTAATGACAACCGAAACAACTCTTAACTTTGTTTTTGTTGCTAGAAGGCCATACGCTCGCATCCGAACTTCTGATTAGAATGATGCAAGACATTCCGGAACGTCAAGAAAGAATTCCTCAACATAATCCAAGTTCCACACCACGAACATGAAATGCACATAAAATGAACATGAAGGCCCGAACGATATCCGAAATTGCTTTTCCTTGCAAATTTTATACCAATAGTTTCTCACTCCGCTTCCAAACATATAATCTACAAAATAAAAACAAAATGCATGAAAGTAACTAAGAAACACGAGATTAAGCAAATAATTCAAGTAATAGATGCCGGATAAGTAGGTATAAAACCTACTTATCAAGAATATGTGCTAGGTAATGTGTATGTATATATGTGATAAATAAAAATTTATTTATTACATGAATAATTTTAAATAATTTTATTTTAGAATTATTGATCATTATAAATTATATTCTTATAATAATTAATTTTACAGTAAAAATGTTTTTATTAATTATTTTCCATGAAAATATGTTTATATATTATTTAAATAATATATGAAATGATTATAACATTATTATAATAACTATTTTATTATATGAATTTATTTCAGATTAATTAAGCTAATTATTTAATTTAATTAATAATGTTATATATGACAGATAAATCAGATATGGAATCCAAACCCTAATTTTAGATTTTGATCAAGGAATGAGAATAATAATATAATATTAATTATATTTTAATTTTTCAGTGCTACAAATAAGAACTGTATGTACGCATTGCTAATGATTGGTCAATGGTGGTGCAGTATTTGGAAATCCTTGTATTACTGGTAAACCCTGGTTTCGAAGTTAAATGAGACTTCAAAATCTGTTAAGTCACTGTGTTATGTGGTATATGATTTGTATTATAAGTGTTAACGCTAATTATGTAAAAACCCTAATTAGTGATTTAAACCCCAAATTTCTCAAATTAGAAACCTTAAACAGTAACTAGCTCATTGCTAAGTGGAAATCCTAATTTAAAACTCAATTATGAGTTCGAGACTGTTATATAGCTGTGTTATACGATGTATGTTGTGTATTATATAATTTTATGATTAAACCATAATTAATATTTAGAAACCATAATTTCTAAAAATTAGAAAACCCTAGTTTTAAGCTGTTAAACCCTAATTCAAAAGTCGAATGCCAGCTTAAGACTATTATGTAATCATGTTAATGTGGGTAATGACCGGTATTAAAGGTATTAACCCTAATTAGGGAGAATCTTAATTGTTCAAAACCCTAATTTTTTTAAGTATAAACCCTTATTATTTTTCTAAATTTTAAACCCTAATTTGCTTATGGTAAACCCTAATTGCTAAATTGGGAAGTTTAACGCTAATTAGTGTATCTTAAACCTAATTAGCAAAGTGCTTAGTAATTAAAAACCTAAATCAATTTAGAAACCATAATTTGTATTTTTAGAAACTAATTTTTATTTTTATTTTAAACCCTAAATGAAAACTTAGAAATTCATTTGTTGAAAACCTTAGGGGGTTTGCCAAGTTACCATTTTGCCATTAAAATTAAAATTTAAATGACTATTATACCCTTGCTGCATTATTGGACATAACTTGTGTATCTAGCCAAAGTTGTAGTTGGTAAACCAATCCAACAACCCCATGTGACTTAATCTTCGACAAATCAAGCTCTATATATCAGCCAAATCATTTCATTCAATATATATATATATATATATATATATATATATATAGATTAAGGAGAGAGAAAGCTCATAATTTTAAGACATTTGCTATCCAACATCCAACAAAGTCTCTCTCTCTCTCTCTCTCTCTCTCTCTATACCCACAAAATTCCTTAGTATTTCAGTCCCTATCTAAGTCCCTAGCACACCCAAGAACAAGCATCAAAGATCAGATTCAAGTGTTAAGCATGGATGTGGTATAAACCCTAAACTTAGAAATCCTTGTGATCTATGTTATTTGTTGTTGTTTATGGTTTTAAGTGGTGTTAGAAGGGGTTATTTAGTGATCTAGGTTGTTATTTCTTAGACCCATAACATCTAGTGTTCAAAAATCAAGTTTTTAAAATTTTGGAAAAGTTTAAAATTTTTATCTGACAATGAATGTCATATCTCTTAGATCTTTTTTTGTTTATTGTTTTAGTGTTTTAAAGGTTTGAAGTTGTTGTCTGTAATGTTCACTATAAGAAAAAGGCCTAACAGCGACCAATAATATCAGCGACCGCATATCCGGTCGCTGATATTCGTAATAGTGACCGACATTTGCGACCATTCTTTAATCTAGTCGCTATGTTATATCAGCGACCGCATGCGATCGCAGATCGGTCGCTAGAACAAATTTCCCTCCCAAAATTTGGCAGGAAATGTTGACGCGTAGTTTTTTTGCGACCACTTACAATCAGCGACCGCAGGCGGTCGCAGATAAGTCCATGTCATTAAAATTCAGCGACTGCATGCGGTCGCTGATCAAACGTAATGTTATCAGTAACCAGTATTCGCTCGACACAGAACACAGAAGGAAAAAGAAAAGAGGGAGGTCCAAAATAGAGAGAAGAGGGAGAAATTGGGGAGAAGAGAAGAAGGAGAAGAAGTTCAGCCGCCACCGCCACCTACCACCCACCTGCCACCCACCTGCCACCTCCTCTACAAAGGTAACTCACTTGAAATCCACTAGAAACCTTGAATTTGTTGTTAATTTGTTAATTGAATGTGGTTTAGACAAACCCTAGAACAAAAATGAATATACCGATCAAAGAGCCAAGTGTTGCCACATTTGCATTGTTAAGAGATTATAATCCATAGCACTGTTTCTCTCTGTTAATTAAGATTAAAAGAAAACTAATAACAATGAACTAATTAAAGTTTATTTTAAAATTAATAAAATAAACTGTTATTATGAAACATAGCCTAACTTTTTTTTCATTTTTGTTATTATTGGTGCTTGAACTTTTGGTTTGTTTGACTTAGATATGAACTGGGGTTGCTCTAATTAATCAGTTGGAATTTGAATAGGATGTTATGGAATTGGTTCTGTTGATTGTGTTATTTGCTCCTATATATAGAAATTAGCCTATATGGGTCTCATTGGTTAAAGTAATATGTATATTGGTAATGTTTTGATTGATATGTATGCTAGATTGGAATAGTTTGATTTTAGCATATTGTTCAAATAGATATTGGAAGGAAGTATTGGTGATATTTTAACGATTAGGAATCAATTGGTATAAATGTGAATGATGACTTATCAGTTGTCACAGCGTGATGTGACTGCTAGCATAAATGACTATATTAAGGAAAAGAAGCTTTTGAATTTACACGCACATATAATATAATAATTGTTAGATTTAAGATTCCATATTAACCACAATCACACAAAAATTATATAAAGAATAGAAAGTAAATAACATATGATATATTTAGATTCATTAAATTATGACTAATTTTATATGCCTGATTTATTTATTAATATGTCTGACACACTCTAAAATAATTAACACATCAAACATCGATTATAAGTAACTAAAAACTCATAATTGCTATAACATGAGTTCAAATACATAAAACTTAAATCATTAAATAAGCTCAAGATTGACTTGCTAATAAATCACCAAACTCAAATTCACATGATTTAGTGATATCCCGACTACCCTGTCGTAGCGACTATTATTCAAAACTATTGGAGTATGTACGTGTCAATCCTAACAATACTTCCTCAATAGGTTCTTTAAGTTTTCCATTACAAATGGGGGAAATATATATTTTATGATTTTGGCTTCATTCCAGATTCATATGACTGTGTCTGATTCAGAATCCACGAGTGTTCAGTAAGACATAAAATAGAGTCCTTTCTAACATCCTTATCTCAACAAAGAATCCATGAATGTTGTTTTATAAGGAAAATGAATAGATGACAAGGTGCACGTTTTGCAGTCATGATCAGTTTAGGCCTAATAAAGAGGGTGTGACTACAAAAAAATCAAGTATATCGTTTAAGATTCTAAGGTATTTTCCAATAACACATCGGCTAAAAAGATTGTACATGTCTTCAAGAATAGCTGAACATATGAGTTGGCATGCGAAATCTCCAGCTAAAGATGGAGAACTAAATCATCCCGCAAATGGGCAGGCTTGGAAAGATTTCAACCTAGCACATCCTGGGTTTGCATTGGAACCTAAAAATGTGAGGCTTGGATTGTCCACTGATGGTTTCAATCTGTTTGGCCACTCAAATTGCTCCGCACTCATGTCAGGCTCGTGATTGTTACTCCGCATAACTTGCCTCCTCGATGTTTATGGAATGTGCCCATATTTGTTTCTTTCACTTATAGTTCCTGGTCCTAAGAGTCCTGGAAAGAACTTAGATTGTGACGCCCCCAAAATAGGTATACAATACCCATTCTGAGTCGCCAAATACATTGTAAAGAAACAACTACAACTTTATTAATGCAATTATCGTGCAAAATACGACAACACATAAACTATGAGTTTAAAAACAAATATTGTCTTCTAGAGAATATCAACACTCAAATAAGTCCTCATTACAATTATTGATAAACTATTTTACAAAATAGTGAGGACTACTAAAACGACTTTCTAGAACCTTCATTCCATACCCCGACTAGTACTCGCTACATTCTCGCCTCCTGAGAAGAAAAACAGAACATAAAGGAAAAAGGTGAGCTCAACTAGCCCAGTAAAGAATATTATGACTAAGATAACATAGAAAAAATTATCGTTAGTCCTAAACAGGGAAAAATCTGATAGAATACAATAGACAAAAAGTTTTAAATCATTATTCGCAGCGGAAATAACAATTCATTAGAAGAGTTACATAGAGAATGAAATCTACTATCTTCTATGATTTTAAAAATCCATCATCAATATTTTATCTCTGTAACATCAATTAATAGACATCTTAAATCAAATATTCATCTTTGCACTACAGGCCAAAGATATTCATCAGTTGGTTATGTTCATCTCAACACCTATACATCTTTGCACTACGGGCCAAAGATATTCATAAGAAAATCAACCATCTTTGCACTACAGGCCAAAGATATTCAGTAATATAATCATTTAGGACCGAGGATGATGAAAAATATTTTAAAGAAAACGAATCCAGTGAAACAAAAGAACAAATAATAAGGATTCGTACTTTAAGCAGTTCAAGTTCAAAAATACTTCATAAATAACCATAGTGAAGTAAAATTCAAGAATGATCAAAACATGGATACAATCAAAGCTAGTATCCATAATATATATTTTGGACAAAAAATGAAAATTTAATTTTTCTGTGAATAAAGTGTCGATTCGTGAATAGTGTCAGATATCGTGAATAGTGGCCGTATACGTGAATAGTAACCCCACACTAAAAGACAAGAATTTCACAAGAAAAATCTTACCAATATTTTGGCATAATGATATTGAAAGAAATAATATCATTTATAAAAAAAATAACATCCCTTACCTCGAAAAGACAAGATTTCGATCGAATATCGGATATAGTCTTTGAAAAAACTTGCACCAGATAGTAACACTCAAAGTCTCAAAATACTCACAAGAATAATACCGATAATATAGAGAGAGAAAGAGAGAAAAAACTTGTTTCTAGTGTGATTTTCAATTCTAACCTAAGCACCCTATTTATAGGAAAATGCTTAGAACACCAAAGTAAAAAATTTAATAAAATAATATTATTTATTAAATTTTCAAGCCCACCACAAAAGAATCTGATTTTAGCATGTTTACAACACTTGTGGGACTCACCAAAAACGTTTTTCTAAACAAAAATATTTAAAACTCCAAAAATCAATTCAGACCCGATATACCGGAACTTCAATAATTCACAATAAATAGCCCTTTTATCAGAAAAATTTGAATCTTATGTCCATTCCATAGGAAAGTCAATTCTCTACAACTTTGTAAGTTTAAGTTTTTCCAAATTCCAAACAGAAGTTGACCGAAATCCACAAACGGACGATTTTACGGGCTATAATCCACCTTCAGTCACAAAATGGGGCCCACAAACATGTTTAATATGTTTTAAACATTTTTTGTAACAAAAATACTCTTCCTCCTCATTTATTCATATATCACACATTCATTGTAAAATATCACCATTATTATATTATTATAATATAATAATATATTTAAATGAATTATTTTATAAGAAAAGATAAAATATCAATTTTCAACAATTGTCACATTAAAATTTTTCTCCATCTATATCAACATAAAATGAATATTTTCCTTATCATATAAATCAATAATTAATTATTCACAAATAATATTACAGAATCATAATACTGACAACCATGCCGTTCCTAGAAAAGAGG
Source organism: Panax quinquefolius (assembly GCA_020205615.1). Lineage (NCBI taxonomy): Eukaryota > Viridiplantae > Streptophyta > Magnoliopsida > Apiales > Araliaceae > Panax > Panax quinquefolius. The sequence goes on along the minus strand of JAINUW010000527.1, from coordinate 596,938 downwards.
GGGCTTTCTAATAATGATTTCTCCTTATTGGCGCACAATTAGGTGACCAAACCTCTCCTTAGACAGAACTTTCTAGACATTGTCAATAATGCTATCTAATAATATTATTCAAATAATATGAATTATTGATTTGATAAAGGAAAATACTTGTGCGAAGACAATTATTGAAACAAAAATAATATAAAATATCAACGTAGTAATTATCAATCAATAAAATAAAATATTGAATAAAGAATTATCGTAACAATTATCGAGTAGTGCCTTCTTACGTAAGAATCGGGTAATTGATGCAATACCGCAAAGTCTTCTCGTAGTTTAACCACCACCGGTATTCCAACAAAGATAATTCTGTAAATATCTACGCCAAGTATTTATAAACAACTTATACTTGTCGCTTTTTTCATCCAATCGCTTTCCTTTATGGGGCCCACAATAAGGTCGCTACTGGTCAGCATTTAATATTCCCCTCACATTAAGAATATTCCACGACCAAACGAATATTCCCTGATAACAATGAATATTTTATAACCACTTGCTTATTTAAAATATTTGCACATTTTACCCATAACTTACCACATTAATCAAATCAACCCTTACTATTTCAAAATAATAAATAGAGGAAATTCAATTTCATTTAATAATAAGTTGGGGTCTTACAACCTCCCCTCCTTATGAAATTTCGTCCTCAAAATTGACGTACATACCTGGTGTTTCGAAAAGGTGAGGATACCTCGCTTTTATTTTTCGTTTTCAACTCCCAGGTCATTTCCTCAATAGCATGGTTCTTCCACAATACTTTGACTTGTGGTATGACCTTTGTGCGTAGGACATGCTCCTTCCTATCCAAGATCTTGACAGGTACCTCTTCGTACGTTAAATCTTCGGCTATCTCATTTGGTTCTAACTCAATAACGTGGTTTGGGTTTTTCACATATTTACGAAGCATAGATATGTGAAAAACATTATGAACACGAGACATACTTGGAGGTAACACGAGTCTATAGGCCAAATTTCCTACTTGGTCAAGAAACTGAAATGGACTAATAAATCGTGGATTGAGCTTTCTCTTCCCGAATCTTGTAACTCCCTTCCATGGGGCAACATGCAGTAATACATGATCCCCAATACTAAATTCAATCCCTTTTGATGAAGATCCGCATAACTCTTTTGTCGATCCTGTGCCGTTTGTATACGTTGTCGAATCATTTGGATCTTTTCTGTAGTAATACGTACCAACTCTGGTCCCAACAATGTTGCTTCACCCACCTCATCCCAACATACTGGAGAGTGACACTTTCGTCCATACAATGCTTCGAATGGAGCCACACCTTTACTTGTTTTATAACTGTTATTATAGGAGAATTCCACCAATGGTAAATACTTATCCCAACTCCCTTTGAAGTCTAGAACACAGAGTCTTAATAGATCTTCAAGAGTTTGAATATTCCTCTTTGATTGTCCGTCTATTTGAGGATGGTATGCCGAACTGAATCGTAAATCTGTGCCCATAGCTTTTTGCAAGCTAACCCAAAATCGTGAAGTGAATCTTGGGTCACGATCTGAAACTATGGATACTGGCATGCCATGAAATCTAACAATCTCGTCCACGTACATACGAGCAAGACATTCAAGGGAATAAGTCTCCCGTATCGGCAAGAAATTAGCAGACTTAGTTAATCTATCAACAATAACCTAAATCGCATCTATGCCTTGAGAAACCGTGGGGAGACCCATAACGAAATCCATGGTAATGTGTTCCCACTTCCATTTCAGAATCTCAAGTGGTTGCAATGGACCCTTAGGCACTTGATGCTCCGCCTTTACACATTGACAAGTTAAACACCTCGAGATAAACTTTGCAATCTCTCTCTTCATATTGTTCCACCAAAATGTATGTCAAAGATCACGATACATTTTGGTACTTCCAAGATGGATTGCAAATGGTGTATTGTGTGCCTCCATCATGATCTTGTTCTTCAAATCAGAATCGTTAGGAACACAAAGTATGGAGTGGACTTGAAGTATTCCTTCTTCATCGATCCTTGCTTCTTGAATAACACCTTCTTATACTTTCTTCTTCATACGCATCAGCTCCGGGTCTGTGGCTTGAGCAACTTTAACTTTATCAATTAAAGTTAGTTCTATGCGTATACTTGACATTATTGCAAGGGCCCCTAGAGTCTTGAATTCTATCTTCATCTTTTGTAAATCACACAAAATGGGCCTTTGTGTTGACAACATCGCACTCGTTCCCGCGTATGATCTTCTACTCAATGCATCAGCTACCACGTTCACTTTTCCAGGATGGTATTGAATGGTGTGGTCGTAATATTTCAATAACTCGAGCCAACGTCGTTGCCGAATGTTGAGTTCCTTTTGAGTGAAGAAATATTTGAGGCTTTTATGGTCTAAATATATCTCCACTTTCTCCCCATATAGATAGTGCCACCAGATCTTTAGCGCGAAAACGACTGCTGCCAACTCTAGATCACGAGTAGAATAATTCCTCCCATATTCTTTAAGTTGCCGCGAGGCATAGTGTGACGCCACCAAAATAGGTATACATCACCCATTCTGAGTTGTCAATACATGGTATGTAAACAACTACTACAATTTTATTATTACAACAAGAAATCGTGAGTTTGAATACAAATATTATCTTCTAGACAATATCTATACTCAAATAAATCCTCATCACATTTATTGATACATTATTTTACAAAATGGTGAGGACTACTAAACAACTCTCTCTAGAACTTTAATTCCATATCCCACTCGTACTTTCGCTATATTCTCGCTTCGAGAAGAAAATGGAACAAAAAGGAAAAGGGTGAGCTCAACTAGCCCAAGAAGAATATTATGACTAAGATAATATACAACAAATTATCGTTAGTCTTCAACAGGAAAAATCTAATAGAATACAATAGACAACAAATTTTAAATCAATATTCGCAGCGGAAATAATAATTCATTAGAAGAGTTAAGTAGAGAATGCAAACTACTATCTTCTATGTATGAATTTAAAAGTTCATCGCTCATCTTTTATCCCCGTAACATCAATCAATATATATCTGAATCGATATTCATCTTTGCACTACAAAAGCAAAAGATATTCATCAGGTTGGTCATGTTCATCTAAACACTGCTCATCTTTGCACTACGGCCAAAGATATTCATCGAAATCATTCATCTTTGCACTACGTGCCAAAGATATTCAATAATATCATCATTTAAGACCGAGGATGATGAAAATATTTTTAAAGAAACGAATCCAAAGAAACAAAATGACAAGGATTAAGGATTAAGGATTAGTACTTTTGTTTTATCCATGTTCAAAAATACCTCAAAAATAATCATAGTGGTGTAAAATTCAAGAATGATCAAAACATGGATACAATCAAAGCTAGTATCCAGAATAGATATTTTAGATGAAAAGGGAAAATTTTTATTTTTCAATGAATAGTGCCGTATTCGTGAATAAGATCAGATATCGTGAATAAAGTCCGAGTATACGTGAATAGTAACTCCGACACCAAAAGTTCCAAATTTGATAAAAACTTCAGATCAATATTTCAACATAATGATATTGAAGAAATAATATCATTACGAAAAAAAATAATATCCCTTACCTCGAAAAGATCAGTACTTCTAGCTGAAACACCGGATATAGGCTATGACTTGAACTTGCACCGTATAACAATACTCAAATTATACTCAAAATACTCACAAGAATACGCCAATAATATAGAGAGAAAAACTTCAGCTTACGTGTGATTTTCAATTCTAACCTAAGCACCCTATTTATAGGAAATTGCTTAGAACACCAAAGCAGAAAATTTAATAAATTAATAATATATATATATATATATATATATATTTTTCCAACGCATACTTAATTTGCCCAACATCAGCCACCAACCAAATTACTACACAAAGACTAACAACAAAAAAACATTTTTCTAATTTTAACTATTTTAAACTTCCAAAAATTAATTATTTCGGAGCTTTGGAGCTTCAATAATTCATAAGAAATAGCCCTTTTGCCAGAAAATTCGAATCTCGCGACTTTTTATAGGAAATTCAATTCTCTACAACTTTGCAGAAGAAAGATTTTCCAAATTCCAAACAAAAATTGACCGAAATCCACATACGAAGCGATTTTACAAAGCTATAATCAAATTTCAAATAATAAATGGGGTCCAATTTATATGTTTAACATGTTTTAAACATTTATTGCAACAAAATACTCTTTCTCCTCGTATACTCATATATCCCACATTCGTTGTAAAAATATCACCATTATTATATTATTAAAATATTATAATATATTTAAATGAATTATTTTATCGTAAAAAGATAAAATTTCAATTTTCAACAATTGTCACATTAAAATTTTCTCCATCTATATCCACATAAAATCAATATTTTTCTTATCATATGAATCAATAATTAATTATTCACAAATAATATTACGTAATCACAATATCGACAACCACGGTGCGCTATTCAGAAAGAGGGGCTTTCCAATAAAGATTTCTCTTTCTTCGGGCGCAAGCAATTAGGTGACCAAACCTCTCCTTAGATGCATTTTTCTAGACATTTCCAATAATGTTATCCAATAATATTATTCGAGATAATATGAATTATTGTCTCGATAATGGAAAATACCGTAATGATAATTTATCAAAACAATAGTAATATAAAATATCAATGCATTAATTATTGAATTAATAAAATATTGAACAAGAATTACCGTAACCATTATTAAGTAGTGCCTTCTTACGTAAGAATCAATAATTGGTGCAATACTGGTAATACTTGTGTTTTTAACCAATTTAGTTTTAACAAAGATAATTGATAATAACTACGCTGTTATTTTTAAATAACTTATATTTGTCGCTTTCTTCATCCAATCGCTTTCCAGCATGGGCCCACACACATGGTCATTACGTGCTCATTCGCATTTAATATTCCCCACAAAGATTTAATATTCCACGACCAAACGAATATTCCCCGACAACAATGAATATTTTATAACCACTTGCTTATTTTGAAATATTTGCATATTTTACCCCTAACTATCCACATTAATCAAATCAACCCTTACTATTTCAAAATAATAAATAGAGAAAATTAAATTTCATTAATAATAAGTTGGGGTCTTACAACCTCCCCTCCTTATAAAATTTCATCCTCGAAATCGACGTATACACTGTGTTTCAAAAGGTGAGGATACCTCGCCTCATTTCCGCTTTCCAATTCCCATGTCATTTCCTCTATAGCATGATTCCTCCACAGAACTTTAACTTGTGGTATGACCTTTGCGCGTAGGACATGCTCCTTCCTATCCAAGATCTTGACAGGTACCTCCTCATACGTTAAGTCTTCGGCTATCTCGTCCGGTTCTAACTCTATAACGTGGTTCGGGTCTTTCACATATTTACGAAGTACAGATATGTGAAACACATTATGAAAATGAGACATACTCGGAGGTAACGCGAGTCTATAGGCTACATTTCCTACTCGGTCAAGAATTTGAAATGGACCAATATATCGTGGATTGAGCTTTTCTCTCTTCCCAAATCTTGTAACTCCCTTCCATGGAGCAACTTGCAACAATACATGATCCCCTACACTAAATTCCACGTCCTTTCGATGAATCGTGGATTGAGCTTTCTCTTCCCGAATCTTGTAACTCCCTTCCATGGGGAAACATGCAACAATACATGATCCCCAATACTAAATTCCATGCCCTTTTGATGAAGATCCGCATAACTCTTTTGTCGATCTTGTGCTGTTTGTATACGTTGTCGAATCATTTGGATCTTTTCCGTAGTCATACGTATTCAACTCGGGTCCCAACAATGTTGCTTCACCCACCTCGTCCCAACATATCGAGAGCGACACTTTCGTCCATATAATGCTTCAAATGGAGCCACACCTATACTTGCACGATAATCGTTGTTGTAGGAGAATTCCACCAATGGTAAATACTTATCCCAACCGCCTTGAAGTCTAGGACACGTAGTCTTAATAAATCTTCAAGAGTTTGAATAGTCCTTTCTCGATTGTTCATCTGCTTGAGGATGGTATGCCCCAGAATCAATCGTAAATTGCGTGCCCATAGCTTTTTGCAAGCTAACCCAAAATCTTGAAGTGAATCTTGGGTCACGATCCGAAACTATGGATACAGGCATGCCTTGCAACCTCACAATCTCATTCACATACATACTAGCAAGATGTTCAAGGGAATAAGTCTCCCGTATCGGCAAGAAATGAGCAGACTTGGTTAATCTATCAATAATAACCCAAATAACATTGATGCCTTGAGAAACCGTAGGAAGACCCGTAATTGAAATCCATGGTAATATGTTCCCACTTCCATTTCGAATCTCAAGTGGTTGCAACGGACCCTTAGGTACTAGTTGTTCCGCCTTTACACGCCGACAAGTTAAACACATCGAGATAAACTTTGCAATCTCTCTCTTCATATTGTTCCACCAAAATGTATGTCAAGATCACGATACATTTTGGTACTTCCGAGATGGATTGCAAATGGTGTATTGTGTGCCTCCATCATAATCTTGTACTTCAAATCGTAGTCGTTAGGGACACAAAGTCTAGAGTGGACTCAAGTATTCCTTCTTCATCAATTCTCGCCTTAATAGCTCCTTCTTGTACTTTCTTCTTCATATGCATCATTTCACCGGCCTGGTGGCTTGAGCAACCTTAACTTTTCTATTAAAGTTGGCTCTATGCGTATACTTGACATCATCGCACTCATTCCCGCATATGATCTTCTACTCAACGCGTCAGCTACCACGTTCGCTTTTCCAGGATGGTATTGAATAGTGTGGTCGTAGTCTTTCAATAGCTCGAGCCAACGTCGCTGCCGCATGTTGAGTTCTTTTTTTGAGTGAAGAAATATTTAAGGCTTTTATGGTCTGAATATATCTCCACTTTCTCCCCATATAGATAGTGCCTCCATATCTTTAGCGCGAAAACGACTGCTGCCAACTCTAGATCATGAGTAGGATAATTCCTCTCATATTCTTTAAGTTGTCGCGAGGCATAAGCTATGACTTTCCCACGTTGCATGAGAACACATCCTAACCCTTTGCTCGGTATCGTTTGTAGATAACAAATCCATCCGTACGAGATGGTATTGTTAGAAACAGTCTTAAAATGAGTCTCCTCTTAAGCTCTTGGAAACTCTTCTCGCATTCTTCGCTCCAAATGAATTTTGTATCCTTCCTAGTTAGTCAAGTTAATGGAGTAGCGATTCGAGAAAACCCTTCCACAAATCTCCGATAATAACCATTTAAGCCCAAGAAGCTACGTGACTTTAGTCACCGACTTGGCTGCTCTAAACTTTGTATTGCTTCAATCTTCGCGGATCAACAGATACTCCATGTTTCAACACCGCGTGCCCAAGGAATGCTACTTCCTCAAGCCGAACTAGCATTTCTTCAATTTGGCATATAGTTGGTTTTCACGAAGCCTTTGGAGTACCAGCTTCAAATGGTGCTCATGATCTTCACGGCTTTTGGAATATATGAGGATGTCATCAACAAAGACAACAACGAATTGATCCAAATATTCCTTGAATACTCGATTCATCATATCCATGAAAGCCAGAGAGCATTAGTCATCCGAAAGACATGACTAAGAATTCATAATGCCCGTCTCGAGTTCTAAAGGCGCCTTTGGAATATCCTCGCCTAATCTTCATTGATGATATCCGAGCGAAGATTGATTTTTGAAAAGAATTGTGCCTCTTGCAATCGGTCAAACAAGTCATCAATACGAGGTAGAGGATACCTATTCTTGATGGTGATATGGTTCAATTCACGATAGTCAATACAAAGTCGCATACTCCGAGTCTTTCTTCTTTACAAATAAAACAGAGCACCCCAAGGAGATGTACTAGGACGAATAAAATCGATGTCCAACAACTCTTGTAGTTGGACCTTTAACTCCTGAAGTTCAATAGGAGCCATTCGATATAAGGTTTTAGAAATGGGCTTTGTACCAGGTTCAAGGTCAATAAAGAATTTAACTTCACATTACGGGGTAGGCCGGAAGTTCTTCAGAAATCGTCGGAAATTTACTAACAACAGAATATTATTCAAATCGACGCGTGTCTTTATTCAAATCCATAACATGGGCTAAGAAAGCTTGACATCCGCTTTTTCAATAAACGAATAGCTTTATGATTAGATATAATGCGGTGATTGATTTTAATGGTTTAGTTGCTTGAATTAAATACAATGTGGTTGGTTAGGAATATGAAAACTAACAACCTTACGAAAACAATCAATTTTGGCATGATGAGTAGTTAACCAATCAATCCCTAAAATCACATCAAAAACAAGTATTTTTAAAGAGATAAGGTCAATAGGTAAGGTGATGGTGCCAACTTGAATCAAACAAGATTTATAAACAGTGGATGTGATGAAATTTTCTCCTAACGGAGTTTCCACAGATAGGTCAAAGTCTAATTTCTCTAGAGTCAAGTTTAAACGTTGAGCACATGCAGGAGAGATAAATGAATGGGTAGCACCCCAGATCAAGTAAGGTATAAACTTCGCAAGAAATTTATAAATAGCTTACCCGTGATCACCTCATTTGGGTTCCTCGCATTTTGACCAACCACAACAAACGCTCTTCCCTAACCGTTGACTTTGACTTTTCCGGGACGATCTTTTGAGTCACCGTCCCCTCATTGAACTAGGTTTCGCACATCAGTCTGATCTCGAAGCGATATGTCCTTCCTTTCCACAATTATAGCATACCTTGAACTGTAGGGCGGTTTGACCGATATGTCCCTCTTTTCCGCATTTGTAGCATATAATGGATGGTCGTTCTCCTCCCTTAGAAATAGTTCTTCTTAAGACTATCGCCTTCACATGGTCGTTGTTAAATCTCCTCTTTTAAAATCTCCTCCCGACTCGCTTCTTCTATTTTCATGGCCATGATTACCACCGGAGTGGTTACCATTTTGTCCGTCTCTTTTCTTTCTCCGCCGGTTATCATTATTCGCTGATCGCTATCTCTGATGCGATCCTCGTTATGGTCCTCGCTTGAACATACTCGTTATCTCGCTCTAACAATTGAGCCCTCATTAACAACATCTGAATAGAGAGAAAATTTATGAGAAATGAGATATTGTCGTATCTTGGTTTCAAACCTCTCGTAAACATCCGCATCATAATCGTTCCTCATTCTCCACCAAATGAGGTGCAAACACGGATAACTCAGTAAACTTTGCCTCGTCTTCGAGACACCGCCATGTTGTTTTGTTCTAATCTAATGAACTCCACTTCCTTCATATGACCGAACACTTTCGTGAAAGTATTTGTCATTAAATATTTTTTGAAACGTCTCCCAAGACATGCCGAAAGTGCACTGGATGGGTGCGCCTCACGCACTCCCACCAAAGAGTCCGCTTCGCCACGGAACATAAAGGTGGCGAATGGAACCTTCGTTCTCCGTGCATCCCAAGATATCGAATATCTTGGTAATTTGCTTGACCCATGTTTCCGCCATGATCGGATCTAGCTTTCCTTAAATTCGGTGGTCCCAACTCTTTGAGGCTTGGGCATTTGACAACCCATGAATTGCTATCATTTCCTCCTCAGATTTTGAACACGAGTCTCCTCGTCGATTTTGCATGAACTGCAAAAAGCTTCTAAACATCCCTCGTTCATCATCTCGCTTTCGGTGGTGTTCTTCACAGGAGGAACATTGTCACTGTTGCACGTTCTCCTCGTTGGTGAGTACAGTGTCTCCACAGCCTCATTTCCATTGTTAATATTCTCAATCGACATTCTCAAATCATCGCTATAAAACAAGGGTTAATTAAGGAAATTAAAATATCACATAATATCCTTATATACTGACCAACTAACAAATAAGCTTAGGTAGGACACACTAGCGAAGGATTTACTCGTCTCTCCCCTCCTAGTTCTATTCCCCGATCTCCGCCAGAGATCATATCCCTAAGCTCTGATACCAACTGTGACGCCCCCAAAATAGGTATACATCACCCATTCCGGAGTTGTCAATACATGGTACAGAAACAACTACAACTTTATTATTACAACAAGAAAGCGTGAGTTTGAATACAAATATTATCTTCTAGACAATATCTATACTCAAATAAATCCTCATCATATTTATTGATACATTATTTTACAAAATGGTGAGGACTACTAAACAACTCTCTAGAGAACAAAAAGGAAAAGGGTGAGCTCAACTAGCCCAAGAAAGAATATTATGACTAAGATAATATACAACAAATTATCGTTAGTCTTCAACAGGAAAAATCTAATAGAATACAATAGACAACAAATTTTAAATCAATATTACGCGCTGAAATAATAATTCATTAGAAGAGTTAAGTAGAGAATGCAAACTACTATCTTCTATGTATGAATTTAAAAGTTCATCGCTCATCTTTTATCCCCGTAACATCAATCAATATATATCTGGAATCAAATATTCATCTTTGCACTACAGCCAAAGATATTCATCATTAATTCATGTTCATCTAAACACTGCTCATCTTTTGCACTACTGGCCAAAGATATTTATCGAAATCATTCATCTTTGCACTACAGGCCAAAGATATTCAATAATATCATCATTTAAGACTGAGGATGATGAAAAATATTTTTAAAGAAACGAATCCAGTGAAACAAAATGAAGAGAATTAAGGATTAAGGATTCGTACTTTGTTTTATCCATGTCCAAAAATACCTCAAAAATAATCATAGTGGTGTAAAATTCAAGAATGATCAAAACATGGATACAATAAAAGCTAGTATCTAGAATAGATATTTTGGACGAAAAGAAATTTTTTTATTTTTTGATGAATAGTGTCGTATTCGTGAATAAGATCAGATATCGTGAATAGTCCGTGATAATCGTGAATAGTAACTCAACACCAAATTTCCAAATTTGATAAAAACTTCAGATCAATATTTAAACATAATGATATTGAAGAAATAATATCATTACTGAAAAAAAATAATATCCCTTACGGAAAGATCAAGATTTCTATTTGAAACAGGATATAAAGCTATGACTTGAACTTGCACCGTATAGCAATACTCAAATTATACTCAAAATACTCACAAGAATACGCTCAATAATATAGAGAGAAAACTTGAGTTTACGGTGTGATTTTCAATTCTAACCTAAGCACCCTATTTATAGGAAATTGCTTAGAACACCAAAGCGAAAATTTAATAAATTAATAATATATATATATATATATATATATATATATATATATATTTTTCCGCACACTTAATTTGCCCAACATCATCACCACCAACCAAATTTCACTACACAAGACTAACAACAAAAAAACGTTTTTCTAATTTTAAATATTTTAAACTTCCAAAATCAATTATTTGAGCTTGAGCTTCAATAATTCATAATAAATAGTAATTTTGCCAGAAAATTCGAATCTCACGTCTTTTTATAGGAAATTCAATTCTCTACAACTTTGCAGAAGAAAGTTTTTCCAAATTCCAAACAAAATTGACCAAAATCCACAAACAAAGCGATTTTACGTGCTATAATCAAATTTCACCAATAAATGGGGTCCCACCAATTTACATGTTTAACATGTTTTAAACATTTATTGCAACAAAAATACTCTTCCTCCTCAGATACTCATATATCCCACATTCGTTGTAAAATATCACCATTATTATATTATTAAAATATAATAATATATTTAAATGAATTATTTTATCGTAAAAAGATAAAATTTCAATTTTCAACAATTGTCACATTAAAATTTTCTCCATCTATATCCACATAAAATCAATATTTTTCTTATCATATGAATCAATAATTAATTATTCACAAATAATATTACGAATCACAATATCGACCACCGTGCGCTTCCCAGAAAGAGGGGCTTTCAATAAAGATTTCTCCTTCTTGGCGCAAGCAATTAGGTGACCAAACCTCTCCTTAGACAGTAACTTTCTAGACATTGCCAATAATGTTATCCAATAATATTATTCAGATAATATGAATTATTGTCTCGATAATGGAAAATCTTTGTGTAATGACAATTTATTGAAACAACGGTAATATAAAATATCAATGCAAAGAAATTATTGAATTAATAAAATCTTTGAGCAGTAATTCATCGTAACCATTATTAAGTAGTGCCTTCTTACGTAAGAATCAATAATTGGTGCAATACCGTAATACTCTTGTGTTTTAACCACCGAGTATTTTAACAATATACTTGTAACAACTACGTTATTATTTTTAAACAACTTATATTTGTCGTTTTCTTCATCCATTCGCTTTTTTTCGTTATGGGGCCCACACATGGCTACTGCCATAAATAATTATTCCCCGACAAGCGATTTAAATATTCCACGACCAAACGAATATTCCCCGACAACAATGAATATTTTATAACCACTTGCTTATTTTGAAATATTTGCGTATTTTACCCCTAATTATCCACATTAATCAAATCAACCCTTACTATTTCAAAATAATAAATAGAGAAAATTAAATTTCATTAATAATAAGTTGGGGTCTTACACATAGGCTATGACTTTCCCATGTTGCATGAGAACACATCCTAACCCTTTGCCTGAAGCGTCACTGTAGATAACAAATCCATCTGAACCAAATGGTATTGTCAGAACAGGTGCCGAAATAAGTCTCCTCTTAAGCTCTTAAAAACTCTTCTCGCATTCCTCGCTCCATACGAATTTTATATCTTTCTGAGTCAGCTGAGTTAACAGAGTAGCGATTCAAGAAAATCCTTCCACGAATCTCCGATAATAACCAGCTAAGCCCAGAAAGCTATGTATTTCAGTCACCGTCTTCGGTTGCTCCCAACTTTGTATTGCTTCAATCCTCGTCGGGTTAACAGATACTCCATGTTGTAACACCACGTGCCCAAGGAATGCTACTTCCTCAAGCCAGAACTCGTATTTCTTCAACTTGACATATAGCTTATTTTCACGAAGCCTTTGGAGTACCAGCTTCAAATGGTGCTCATGATCTTCACGGCTTTTGGAATATATGAGGATGTCATCAACAAAGACAACAACAAACTGATCCAAATATTCCTTGAATACTCGGTTCATCATATCCATGAAAGCCACAGGAGCATTAGTCAATCCAAAAGACATGACCAAGAATTCATAATGCCCGTACTAAGTTCTGAAGGCAGTCTTTAGAATATCCTCAGTTCTAATCTTCAGCTGATGATATCCAGAACAAAGATCGATCTTTGAAAAGAATTGTGCTCCTTGTAGCTGGTCAAACAGGTCATCAATACGAGGTAACAGATACCTATTCTTGATGGTGACATGGGTCAATTCTCGATAGTCAATACAAAGTCGCATACTCCCGTCTTTCTTCTTTACAAATAAAACAGGAGCACCCCAAGGAGATGTACTAGGACGAATGAAATCGATGTTCAATAACTCCTGTAGTTGGACCTTTAACTCCTGAAGTTTAATAGGATTCATTAGATATGGGGTTTTAGAAATGGGCTTTGTACCAGGTTCAAGGTCAATAAAGAATTCAACTTCACGTTCTGGGGGTAGACTGGGAAGTTCTTCAGAAAATACGTCAGGAAATTTACTAAGAACAGGGATATTATTCAAATCTGACGTGTCTGTATTCAAATCCATAACATGGGCTAAGAAAGCTTGACATCCGTTTTTCAATAATTGAATAGCTTTATGACTTGATATGACAGTGATTGATTTTAGTGGTTTAGTTGCTTGAATTCGTACAATAGGTTGGTTAGGAATATGAAAACTAACAACCTTACGAAAATAATCAATTTTGGCATGATGAGTAGTTAACCAATCAATCCTTAAAATCACGTCAAACACAAGTATTTTTAAAGAGATAAGATCAACAGGTAATGTGATGGTGCCAACTTGGATCAAACAAGATTTATAAACAGTTGATGTAATGAAAGTTTCTCATAACGGAGTCTCCACAGACAAGTCAAAGTCTAATTTCTCTGGAATCAAGTTTAAACCTTGAGCACAAGCAGGAAAGATAAATGAATTGGTAGCACCGGTATCTAGTAAGGTATAAACTTCGCAAGAATTTATGATTAGCTTACTCGTGATCACCTCGTTTGGGTTCCTCGCATTTTTACCAGTCACGATAAACGCTCTTCCAGGAACCGTTGACTTTGACATTCCTGGGATAGCCTTTTGAGTCACCATACCCGCTGGACTTGGTTTCGGTACAGTAAAATCTCGAGCGATATGTCTTTCCTTTCCACAATTATGATATACCTTGAACTGTTGTGGGCAGTTTGGGTTGATATGTCCCTCCTTTCTGCATTTATAGCATACAACCGGTGGTAGTTCTCCTCCCTTAGAACTAGTTGCTGCTGGTGCTGACGTCTTCGCATTGTCATTGTTGTACCTTCTCTTTTTTAAATCTTCTCCCGACTCGCTTCTTCTATTCTCATGGCCATGATTACCACTAGAGTGGTTACCGCTTTTCTCCGCTGGTTATCGTTGTTCTGATGGCTGTTATTACCGGTATGACCCTGGTTGTGGTCCCTCGGTTGAACATACTCGTTATCTCGCTCTAATAATTGAGCCCTGTTGACAACATCTGAATATAGAAAATTTTTTTGAGATACTGACGTATGTCGGGTTTCAAACCACTCAGAAACATCAGCGTCATACATTCCTCATTCTCCACCAAATGAGGTGCAAACCTGGATAACTCCGCGAACTTGATCTCGTACTGGGACACCGTCATGTTGTTTTGCTCCAGTTTAATAAACTCTACCTCCTTCATATGATGAATATTTTTAGGAAAGTACTTATCATTGAATAGTTTCTGAAACATTTCCAAAGACATACTGAGTGCGGCTGGATGGGTACGCTTCACCGATTCCCACCAGTAATCTGCCTCGTTACGGAACATAAAGGTGGCGAATGGAACCTTCTGTTTCTCCGTGTATCCTAAGACATCGAATATCTTGGTAATTTGCTTGACCCACGTCTCCGCCTTAATTGGATCCGATTTTCCCCAGAATTCTGGTGGTCCCAACTCTTTGAACTGCTTGACTGTGACAAACCGTGCGTTGCTATCATTTCCACCTATATTTTGTACACGAGTCTCCTTCGTCTGATTTTGCATGAACTGCAAAAAGCTTCTAAACATTCCATCGTTCATCGTTTGATCAGTGGTGTTGTTTACAGGAGGAACATTGCCGGCCTGTTGCACGTTTTCCTCATTGGTGGGTAAAGGTGTATCCACGGTCTCATTTACTCCACTGTTAACATTCTCGGTTACTAATCTCAAATACTGGCATAAAACAAGGGTTAATTGAAGAAATTAACATATCACATAATATCCCTATATTCTGACCAACCAACAAATAAGCTTAGGTAGGACACACTAGCGAAGGATTTACTCGCCTCTCCCCTCCTAGTTCTATTCCCCGATCTCCGCCAGAGATCATATCCCTAAGCTCTGATACCAACTGTGACGCCCCCAAAATAGGTATACAACACCCTTTCTGAGTCGCCAAATACATGGTACAGAAATAACTACAACTTTATTAATACAATTGTCGTGCAAAATACGACAACACATAAACTGTGAGTTTAAAAACAAATATTGTCTTCTAGACAATATCAACACTCAAATAAGTCCTCATTACAATTATTGATACACTATTTTACAAAATAGTGAGGACTACTAAAATGACTTTCTAGAACCTTCATTCCATACCCCGACTAGTACTCGCTACATTTTCGCCTCCTGAGAAGAAAAATGGAACTAAAAGGAAAAGGGTAAGCTCAATTAGCCCAGTAAAGAATATTATGAGTAAGATAACATAGAACAAATTATCGTTAGTCCTCAACAGGGAAAAATCTGATAGAATACAATAAACAACAAGTTTTAAATCAATATTCGCAGCGGAAATAACAATTCATTAGAAGAGTTACGTAGAGAATGAAATCTACTATCTTCTATGATTTTAAAAATCCATCATCAATATTTTATCCTCAGAACATCAATCAATATACATCTTAAATCAAATATTCATCTTTTTACTACAAAGCCAAAAATATTTATCGATTGGTCATGTTCATCTCAACACACTGTACATCTTTTGCACTACTACGGGCAAAGATATTCATAAGAAAATCAACCATCTTTGCACTACAGCCAAAGATATTCAATAATATCATCATTTAGGACCGAGGTGATGAAAAATATTTTAAAGAAAACGAATCCAGTGAAACAAAAGAACAAATAATAAGGATTCATACTTTAAACAGTCCAAGTTCAAAAATACTTCATAAATAACCATAGTGAAGTAAAATTTAAGAATGATCAAAACATGGATACAATCAAAGCTAGTATCCATAATATATATTTTGGATAAAAAATGAAAATTTAATTTTTTTGTGAATAGTGCCGTATTCGTGAATAGTGTCGTATACGTGAATAGTAACCCCGATACTAAAAGACAAGAATTTCACAAGAAAAATCTTACCAATATTTCGACATAATGATATTGAAAGAAATAATATCATTTATAAAAAAAATAACATCCCTTACCTCGAAAAGACAGTACTTTTGACTGGAATACTGGATATAGTGCTGAAGGGAACTTGTACCGTATAACTACACTCAAAGTCTCAAAATACTCATAAGAATACGCTCGATAATATAGAGAGAGAAAAAGAGAGAAAACTTGTTTATGGTGTGATTTTCAATTTTAACCTAAGCACCCTATTTATAGGAAAATACTTAGAACACCAAAGCAGAAAATTTAATAAAATAATATTATTTATTAAATTTTCAAGCCCACCATAAAAGAATCTGATTTTAGCATGTTTACAACACTTGTGGGACTCACCAAAAACGTTTTTCTAAACAAAAATATTTAAAACTCCAAAAATCAATTCAGACCCGATATACTGGAACTTCAATAACTCACAATAAATAGCCCTTTTATCAGAAAAATTCAAATCTTATGTCCATTCCATAGGAAATTCAATTCTCTACAACTTTGTAAGTTTAAGTTTTTCCAAATTCCAAACAGAAGTTGACTGAAATCCACAAACGAACGATTGTACGAGCTATAATCCAAATTCAGTCACAAAATGGGCCCACAAACATGTTTAATATGTTTTAAACATTTTTTTTGTAACAAAAATAATCTTCCTCCTCATTTATTCATATATCACACATTCATTGTAAAATATCACCATTATTATATTATTATAATACAATAATATATTTAAATGAATTATTTTATCAGAAAAGATAAAATATCAATTTTCAACAATTGTCACATTAAAATTTTTCTCCATCTATATCAACATAAAATGAATATTTTCCTTATCATATAAATCAATAATTAATTATTCACAAATAAAATTACAAAATCATAATACTGACAACCAGGCCGTTCCCAGGAAAGAGGGGGCTTTCCAATAATGATTTCTCCTTATTGGCGCACAATTAGGTGACCAAACCTCTCCTTAGACAGAACTTTCTAGACATTGTCAATAATGCTATCTAATAATATTATTCAAATAATATGAATTATTGATTTGATAAAGGAAAATACTGTGCAGTGACAATTATTGAAACAAAAATAATATAAAATATCAACGTAGCAATTATTGAATCAATAAAATAAAATATTGAATAAAAATTATCGTAATAATTATTGAGTAGTGCCTTCACGTAAGAATCGAAGAATTGGTGCAATACCGTATTACTCTTGTTTTTAAACACCGGTATTCCAACAAAGATTAATCGGTAACATCTATGCCGTTATTTATAAACAACTTATACTTGCCATTTTTTTCATCCGATCGCTTTCCATTATGGGGCCCACACAAGGCTGTGCCGTCGTACGAATATTCCCCGACATTAAGAATATTCCACGACCAAACGAATATTCCCCGACAACAATGAATATTTTATAACCACTTGCTTATTTAAAATATTTGCACATTTTACCCATAACTTACCACATTAATCAAATCAACCCTTACTATTTCAAAATAATAAATAGAGGAAATTTAATTTCATTTAATAATAAGTTGGGGTCTTACATAGATGTTTACCTGAGACCTCTTATAGACGAGTTGAAGGTATTGTGGGAGGATGGAGTACAGACTTGGGATATTGCAACAAAAATAAAATTTAACCATAGGGCAGCGGTTATGTGGACTATAAGTGACTTCCCAGCTTATGGTATGTTAGCTGGATGGAGTACACATGAGAAGTTGGCTTGTCCGTATTGTATGGAGCATACAAAGTCTTTCAATCTATCAAAAGGTCGAAAGCCTTGCTAGTTTGACTGTCATCGTCGGTTCTTGCCAGTAGATCACCCGTTTCGAAGAAATAGAGAACACTTTAGGAAAGGGAAAGTAGACAATGATATGCCTGCACCACGATTATCGGGAACGGAGATGAGAGATCGTGTGATGAGATTGCCGGTTTTCCCATTTGGTAAGATTGATCCCACAAACATAATAAATGGGTTTGGCGAATCTCATAACTGGGTTCGGAGAAGCATCTTTTGGGAACTGCATTATTGGTCTACAAATTTGATTCGACATAATCTAGATGTGATGCATATTGAGAAGAATGTGTTTGACAATGTGTTTAACACTGTGATGAATGTTACGGGGAAGACAAAAGATAATGATAAGGCACGTTTGGACATGAAAGATATTTTTAAGCGTCCTAGATTAGAAATTTATGAATCTCCTAATGGTAAGATTTTCAAATCGCATGCAAGGTACACATTGTCCAAAAAGCAAGTTGAAGATGTGTGCACATGGGTTAAGTCTCTGAAACTACCAGATGGATATGCGTTAAACATTGCATGGTGTGTTATGGGTGGGAAATTGCAAGGGATGAAGAGTCATGACTGTTATGTATTCATGGAGAGACTCATGCCTATAGCATTTCGGGATCTGCTTGATAAACCAATATTGTAAGACACTGAATTTTACGAAATGAAACTATTCAATTTTTATAATTATTATTCTATTTAATAAATGGTTAAATTGATAAAAGTACAGTAATACGCATGGTTGCACAGTGGCACACGATATTGTACAGTATCTTTGATTATTGATGCTTACGTGAGAAGTCACTCAGTTATACTCAATTATTGCTACAGTAATTGCTGCATCATATCTCTCATATTATTGATTCAATTATTATCACAATATCATCTGCAAAATATTTTATATTATTAAATCAACAATTGAGACGACAAAGTTATTCATATTATTATTTGCAATATTGACAATGTCTAGAAGTTCTGTCAAGGAGAGGTTAGGTCATCTAATTGCGCGCCAATAGGGAGAAATCCTTATCGGAAAGCCCCCTCTTTCCTGGGAACGATCTGGTTGTTAAAATTGTGAGTTATAATATTAATGATGAATGTTATTAAAAATCAAATTTGAGTTCGGAGTTGAATTTGGAGACACGGACATGATATTTGAGTCCGAAATGATGAAATTAGTAGAAATAAACTATAAACACAAAATTTACCGGGGTTGACTTTTTTGTTAAAAAAGTCAACAATTGACTTTTTTTGGAAAAAGTCAACAATTGACTTTTTCGGAAAAAGTCAAACTTCAAAATTTCAAAAATAAAATTGTTGATAAAAATATTTCCATTGTGTTGGGATTGTTAGTGTTAGTGGAAATCGACAGTTATTTCGATAATAATTGATGTTTGGAGGTTATATTGACCAATCGGGTAATTAATCGGATAAATGAGCAATTAATTGCTATTAATTCACATGCTTATAACTATTTGTTCACATGTGTGTACTATTGATTCACATTTATGTACTATTAGGGGAAGTGGTGCAAGATTGAAAATACTTGCATGACTAAGTTAAAAATGGAGGTATAGATGGAGGTACTATACTGTAATTCGTATTTTGACATGTATAGAACTATTGATTCACATGATTGAACTATTGATTCACATGATGTACTATTAGGGGAGGTGGTGCAAGTTTGATAATACTTGCAGGACTAAATTAAAAATGAAGGAAAAGATGAAGGTATTGTACTGTAATATTTCGAGCCCCAAAATGTGTAATTATCGAAACTATATTTTCCTATAAATAGAAGCTCATTCTGCCTTCATTCTCACCAATTCACTAAGACTCACAAGAGCAATTATAGAGAGAGAAGCTATAGAGAGAGAAGCTATAAGGAGAAAGAAGAAGAGTAGTCTGCTACTTCACTACTCCAGTATTCAGTCTTCTTCTGAGGTAAGGGGTATTATTTATTTCATATTCTAAAGAGATATTATTTTGTATTCGTATGAATATTATTTTCGTTCAACATTCATAAAGAATATTATCTTCATTCAATATTCGTAGGAATATTATTTTCGTTAAATATTCGTTGGAATATTATTTCCGTTCAAGGGATGTTATTTTTGTTCAATATTCGCTTGAAATAATATTTTCTTCCATACTCTATAATATGTAAGTAATATTATTTCGTTTCAGATTTTGAATTCGATACTCATTTTATTGAAGTTTTGGCTTCTATACTCCATGAAATTAGTAGAATATCCTTGATATTTACGCTTCATCAAGTATCTTTTCATGGAAATATTATTCTGAGCTTTCTTGATAATTATTGATTTTTTTTTGACGGAATACTATTCATGAGTTACTATTTACATGTTACTATTCATTCAAATATTATTCACTTGGGTATTCGGGACACTTTTCATGCTGGTGTACTATTCACGAGATACTATTCACAGGTTACTATTCACCCAATTACTATTCACCCAAAAATTATTCACTCGGGTATTTGGGGTACTTTTCATGTCGGGGTACTATTCATGAGGTACTATTCTCAAAGTACTATTCATAAAGTACTATTCATGGGGTACAATTCATGAAGTACTATTCACGAGGTACTATTCACGAGGAAAAATTGATTCTTTTCTGTCCAAATTAATTTTTGATACATGAATATTATTCTTGAATTTTACTCCACAATTGGTGATCATGTTGACAATTTAGATATTCTTGAACTTTGGATAAATTATATTATAAATGTTTAATATTTATCCTTTATCTCATTTGATTGATTCTTTATATCATTGTCATGATCTTCATGCTTATATTGTGTTAAAAGTCATCTTTGGCCCGTAGTGCATAGATGGACTATTGGTTATTGGTTTTACAGTTGTATGTCTTTGGCCTGTAGTGCAAAGAAGAACTGTTGATTGATATCTTTGGTCGTAGTGCAAAGATGAACTGTTGATTAATAGCTTTGGCCCGTAGTACAAAGATGGACAGGTGTATGACATGATCATGACCACTGGTGATACTAACGAATATCCTTGGCCGTAGTGCAGGGATAATTCGATGATGTGATTGGCAGGATCATGACCATTAGTTAACAGTTGAATGTCTTTGGCCATAGTGCACTGAAAGGCAATTAATTGGTATGATCATGACCATTGGTTTAATAGTTGAATATCTTTGGCCCGTAGTGCAAAGGTAGACAACTAATTGGTATGATCATTGTTATTACATTTGAAAATCTTTAGCCTTTGGGGTAAGGATATTGAGTAAACGTTCTATTAAGCCTTTGTGGCAAGGAAAAAATGTTGATTTACATGATTATAAATATGAATTGTGGATTTAACTATAATCTTTGGTGGTTCAGGTGAAGACAGGTGATGAGAGTTCTTTTTGTCTTGGGTATAACAAAGAACTATTGATGAGTATTACAGGAATGAAATATTAAAGATGGACTTTTAATCTAGAGGAGATAGTAGACATTATGTTCTACATGACTCTTTTAATGGATTGCTTATTCCGCTGCAGTTGTTGATCTAAAACTTGTTGTCTATTGTATTCTATCAGTTGTTATACTGTTGAAGGCTAAGGATAATTTATTCTGCATTATCTTAGTCATAATATTTCTTACTGGGCTAGTTGAGCTCACCCTTTTCTTTCATTGTTCTCTTCAGGAAATGAGAATATAGTTAGGACGAGTCGGAGAATGGAGTGACGGTCTGAGATTGTGGCTATAGTAGTCCTCACTATTTTTATAAAATAGTGTGATAATAATTGTAATGAGGACTCCATTGAGTGTGGATATTGTCTAGAAGGAAATATTCGTGTTTAAACTCTCAGCTATGTTTTGCCGTATTTTGCCGGACAGTTGTATAATTAAGTTTGTATTTGAGATCTGTACCATGTATCTGGCGACTCAAGATGGGTGATGTATACCTATTTTGGGGGCGTCACAAATATGGGATGCTTTGACGGATCTTAGTCATTTCTTCAAAGACTTATGTTCAAAATCATTAAATGAGAAGGACATGTCTGTACTTAAGAAGAACATCATAGAGATCACGTGTAAACTGGAAAAAATATTCCCACCTGGTTTTTTTGACTCCATGAAGCATTTGTAAATCCATCTTCCTTATGAAACTTGTGTTGGGGATCCAGTTCAATATAGATGGATGTACCATTTCGAGAGGGTGATGGGAAACCTTAAGAGGAAGGTGAAGAATAGAGCTTATGTCGAGGGGTCGATATGTGAGGCATACAGTTTCGATGAGATATCTACATTTGTCTCAGACTATTTTTCGGACGAAGTCTTGACAAAGGCCAATCGAGTATCGAGACATGATGATGGGGGAAATGTTAAACTAAATGGTCGGCTCTCTGTATTTGGTCTATCAAGCTGCGCTTATGGAAAAGGGAAGCGCATATTCCTCTCTGAGCAAGAATTACATGCTGCATATACTTACATTCTTCTCAATTGTGAGGAGATTGACGAATTTGTGTGGTACACATGTAAACTTGATAATTTATCTTTTAAGTTATAAATTTATTCCAATATGTTAATGTATATAACATGGTATAGATTGTACGATGACGAGTTAAAAGTGAAGCATCCCGGCATAACTGATAAAGATATTCAAATCAACCGTGATAAAAAATTTGCACTTTGGCTAAAGGACAAAGTAAGTTCAATTTCTTAGGCACGTAGTATATATATATTGTAGACACTCAAAATTTTTCTGCACTCCTATTACTAACATTGCAGGAGGGTAGATTCGTCTTTTGGAGATAACCCTGAAAGACAGCTTACATCCATCCCGGATAACACCGGAAGTTTAGTTCCAACCCAGAAAACAAATTGGGAACGTCATGTCAACCCAGAACATAAACCGGGAATGTCATTTCCGATCTCGGAGATAACCCCAAGATATGCAGATCAAAAGACCGGCAACAACACCGCGACGTTCAGTTCCAGTCCCAGAGACAACCCTGGGAGTAGCAACCCCATCCTTGGTGATAGCCCCAAGGGATGCCATTGCAGTTCTGGTGATAACCCTGGAAATGCTTGCTTCAAACACATGCAATCAGCTTCAATCCAGATGACAGTGAGGCAGACAAACAAGCAGTCCAATCTCAGATGTAACCCTAAGAAACGTCTACTTTTCGCTTAAACCGGCGATAACCCGGTGAGGAGTCACAACGTCATCTTACCACGTCAACAAGATGATATCGCGACATACCAACAAGTAGTCCAATCTCAGCTGTAACCCTGAGCAACGTCTACTTTCAACTCAAACCGGCAATAACCTCGACGAGGAGTCAAACGTCATCTTGTTCATTCGACAAATGGCATGTCGTCTCAACACTTCATACATACATACATCAATGTCCCACAAGAACCGAGGAGTAACAATCCTGAGTGACTATTACGTGTGACAGTACTTTGGATAAAATTTGAGGCTTGAAGACCATGGGCATAGACCCCTCTTCCTGACTTCGTACATCCTCTAATCCATGTCATGGCATAACTCTCGACACCAGTGGTCCGAAGAAGGTCAGATATACCTCGTTCGGATGCTCGGATTGAAGTTCAGCAAGTTCGAGCGGACATTACAGTGCACGACTGCAAGTACTATGAGACGACGGGACCCGCGAGGCTCGGATCCACCACGACCAGTCGCAGGTACAACTGCGGCTGCCGTAGGTGTACCTGTGGCCATCCATCTATATATACAAGGCTTGGGTCAGCCATTTGAGAGGGAGGAGAGAAGGAAAAAGGCGAGGAAGCCCTGCCCATTTTACTCTGCATACACATCTTTTGAGTGTTTCCTTTTCTTTAAACACTAGTTAGCTCACATATAGCTATATTTTATTCGGCAGGAGCTGAGTGTTTATCCATTTAAAGTCATAGAAGTCTACTTTGGCAGCCCACTATAATCATTCTTACATTTTATAAAGCCTTCTTCTCATATAGCACACACTGTTATACACATTGAGAGTCGTGTTGTGGTATGCTTTTCCTTTCGGTTTCTATCTCAGTGGTTTTCATTTCATCATATATATATACTAATATATGTATATATTTCATATATATGGACTAACATTATCGAGTTATGCCTCAATTGAGCCTAGACTTGATGCCCGAGCGTTTAATTGCTTTTTATATATATATATATATACTTATATATATAAACTGTGGTCAGACTCTGTCTGATGAGCCTGGATTTTACATCCGGTGCATTTACTCACTTATATATATATATATATATATATATATAATTGTTGTCGGACATATCCGATGAGCACGGATTACATCCGAATGCGTTCTTTGCTTTTATATATACATTTGTACATATATATATATTTACATTCTGTCGAGCACTGAGTTTACTTCGTGGCCTTTTACATTTATTTACATTTTGTCTGCACAGAGTTTACTTATGGCGATTGATACTTTTACAACTATATTTACATTTAAATCACTTTGGAGTTTACTTCATGGCGATTGATCATGTCCATATATATATATATATATATATATTTCTTTGCTTTTATATATTTACATTTCCGATCCCCCATGGAGTTGCTTCGTGGTGGTTGATCATATCTCATATATATATATTCTGACTTATATATATATAACTCGCTTCGCTTTCCATACAAATTGCGATTATTATGTGAGCCTATGAATCATGTGATCACGAGTTTCGATTCTTCAATCTAGATTCTTGTTCCAATGATGGACATTTTTCAAATTGTGGCGGCTTGTACATTATTTTACGATTGTCTCAATTTCCTTGGATGGTCATCATGCCCATGAGGAGTTCGACATTCGTCAGATATTATTTTCTGAAGAATGTTTGGCATCTCGAAAATAAAAGCAAACAAGCCGGACATTTAATAATAAAAATGGAAGTATGAAAAGGTCTCAATTCCTATTGAGCACAGGGTTTGAAAAACCTCTTTTACAAAACTTCATTGATATATCTTGGTTAAAACTGATTTTTTCTATAAAATTCAAACCTTGTGTACATAGGTGCGAACAAGGCCTCACACTACTTTCAAATAACTGCACATTGATCCACACACACACACATAAACACACACATTTATATAACAATTTCTTTGAAAAGTGGCGGTCACCGTGGTAACACGGATGTCGGGGGGTGCCTAACACCTTCCCTCGCATAATCAAGCCCCTGACCCAAAATGAATCTACATTTCACAGACACATTTAGCGATGTTAAAACACTGGGTCAATGTGCAAACCTTTTCGGTTGCGTTGGTGCAACCAATTAAATACACCAACTGGCGATTCTTAAAGTCAAATCGTTGACATTATACATGTCGGACCTTTTTCACTTGTTTTTTCAAACAAATCTCATATTAACATGAGAACACCAAAGAACAAGTAACGAAAAAGGACACTCAAAAATCTCGACGTCGATAAGTGGCGACTCTGCTGGGGACTCCTGTAAGAGGGCTTAAGCCGCTATTACAAGCTTTTCAAAATTGTTATATGCTTGTGTGTGAATGTTGCATTTACATTTATGATGAATGTGTACAAATGCATTTTAATTACTGCACTGCTAAATATCTATCTGTGATATTAGTGCTTCACACATGTCATCATTTTGCATAAACGGTGAGACACGTTGTATGTGAATGTATGTTGTGTGGTCCCTCCACTAGGAGGTTATCCTGTCGGTGTTTGATTACTAGACTCGTGGGAAGAATGATTCACCGGGGCTCAGGAAAGGCACCACTCAGATCCGCTTCAGTTGAATGACCGGATTAACTTCCCGTCAAGTAGATTGCGATGATTTGGGAACCTTCATGCCGAAAAGCCGTGAGAGAAACCCTAGGATAGGTCAACCTCTGATAAACCAAATGCGAAGGAAAGTTTCTTCATGCTTTCCATTTTCAATTACCTGAAAAAATATTTACTTGTAATTCTATTCCATGTTCATTCATATGTAATGGAAAATATGAAGAATATCTGTGCATACATGATACGTTATCAATTAACAACCAGTTTTGCAAGACAAATTCCTAAACGGACATGTTCTGATAATATTTATATTACCCTAAGACTAAACTACGTAAGTCTTTTGTAGGGAAGCAATTGGGCCTGTTACCCGGTCAAAATCCAAAAAGGCTGCGAACTTACAGCCAATCATGTCCTCTTCCGAACAGTCTAATCCTGTTTCCCAAGAAGAATTTGACGGATTGAGTAAAAAAATCACAGACTTGGCTGTTCTACTGAAAGAACTACACCAGTCCACTCAGGGTACGAAGATACCTACACATACAGAATCCTCTACACAAGGGGGAGTTCAAGCTCTAGAAAAAACAATTCCATAACATCAGTTGGATACAACCAACAAAGACCCTGAAGGCACCCATCTTAAAGGAGATCCAGACACCGGTGACATCAGGAAAAAGGTCCTTCAAATGGAGGAAACCATTCGCGTTCTCAAAGGGATTGGAACACATGGCAGTGTTTCATATGCAGACCTTTGCATATTTCTTGGTGTCCATTATCCAAAGAAATTTAAGACCCCTGATTTTGAAAAGTATGATGGATTAGGGGATCCTTACACACATTTAAAGGTGTTCATTGGAGAACTCAGATCTTATGTGGAGAATGAAAAGCTCAGAATGCAGCTGTTTCAGAAAAGTCTGTCTGGAGAAGCCCGTTCATGGTATACCAGATTAGATGACTCTAAGATCCATAGCTGGGAAGAGCTGGCTCACGCCTTCCTCACTCAATACAGTTTTCAATCTCAGATGGCTCCTGACTGGTACCAAATCACCAAAGTCAAGAAACAGTCTAATTAGTCATTTAAAGAGTATGCTCAAAGGTGGAGGCGCCTTGCTGCTCAAGTTATTCCTTCCATGACAGAATCAGAGATGGTCATGACTTTCATAGATGTACAGGAAGCTCCTTTCTATGAAAGAGTTCTAGTTGGTATTGGCAAACCATTTTCTGAAATGATCAAACACGGCGAGATGGTTGAAATGGGATTAAAGTCCGGTAAAATTCAAGACCTAGCCGCTCTTAAAGCTGTTGCTGAGCACATCCAATCCGAATCTTATGGAAACAACCCCCGGAGGGTCCACAAAAAGAAAGAGGAGGATGATTCCTTGATACTACAAGGACAAAAAGGCAATCCAAGCATGCCTATGCAGAGGAGAAACTACTCCCCTTTTCCAACACAATCTTCAAACCCTCCATTGCCTAAAAGTGGAGAAGTAAAGCGACCTCGGACGTTCACACCCTTAGGGGATTCGCTCAAGAACATTCTTGCTCTTCTGACTGCTCAGAAGAAAATTACACATCTTCTTCCACCAGCCAACCCTAATGGCAGGGGTTTTAATGCTACTCAGAAGTGTGCTTATCATGACTGGGCACCCGGACATGATACTCAAGATTGTTGGGCCTTGAAACATAAGATTCAGGATCTGATAGACAACAGTGAGATTGTAGTCACCAAACCAAATCAACCTCATGTGCAAGACAACCCTCTTCCTTAACACAAAGAAGAAGAAGTCAACATAATCAGCTGGAGCACTGTACAAGGTTCTAATGGCGAATCATCCCAACCCATCAAAGACGGTGTTGACAAATGGGATTATGCAAAGTTCTAGTTTACCATGGAACAAAAGATGAAAGCGCTTTGCAAAAAAATTCAGCAATTGGCAGAACTGGTGATCCATCAGCATCAAGTCATACACCAATTAATCAGGCAAGAGCATGCCTATCTCCTTCCATTTGTTATAAATGCTCCATCAACACCTTTAGAAAGTGAAGCTATGGAGGATAAGGTTGCAAAGCGAGCAAGTGCTAAAGCCCGTCGGGGTTTTGCCAATCAAAGGGAATTCACCTATTTGGGCCAGTCTATGGAGGAGATACTTTAAATGTTGATCAATAAAGGAAGAATCACATTCATTCTCCCTCCAATCAATCCCTGCTTAGGGCGGTTCAATCCTGATGAAATGTGTCAATATCATTCACATTCTCGCAGTCACAGCATAGAAGAATGCTGGGCACTCTGCCATCTTATTCAGAATCTTATTGACAGTGGTGTCCTGCAAATAGCAGATGATTACACTGTACAACTCAAGGGTGGGAATGCATGCCCTACCCAATGGAAGGGATCAGTTGCAGTTATCTCCGAAGTGGATGATGAAACTGTCAAAGTATTTCCCATACAACCAATTTAACTCAAAGGAGCTGACAATCCTTTGAAAGTGGCCGCACCAGAGCCAATTCCTTTACCTTGCAAACCACAACAACTTTGTTGTCAAACACACAAAAGTTCCATGGAATTATGGAGAAGCTGAAGGATCCACGTCTCATACTACTACTACAGTGTCGAAAGAAAATCCACTATACCTTCCTCAACGGGTTATCAAACCTACTTGCGAAGCAAAGGGGAAATTGCCCATGGAGAAGATTGAAAAATTCCGCCGTACTATGGGTCATAATGAAGCCAAAGTGGTTTTAAGCTTACGAGAAGCTCCACACCAGATTTTAATACTGGATTTGGTTTTCTCTTCCGAGGATCATCGGAAGATCTTGTTGAATGTTTTAGAAGAAGCCTACTTGCCAAAATCAGTGGATGTGGAAAAATTTCAACATTTGGTTGATCACATTTTCAACAACAATGTGATATCCTTCACTGATGATGATATACCTCCCGAAAGGACCGATCATTGCAAGCCATTGCACATCGCAGTGTTTTCTTCCGGGTATATGCTAGCAGGAGTATTGATAGATAGAGGTTCATCTCTAAATATCTGTCCTTATGCCACCTTGGTAGAAATGAATATCAATCTCAAGCGGATCCAAAGTAGCTATACGGTCATTCGAGCTTTTGATGGATCCTGGCAAAATTCTGTTGGAAAGATTGAGTTGCCAATTGAGATTGGTTCAAATACATTCAATGTATCCTTCCACGTCCTCAAGATAGACTCAGGATATAACCTACTATTAGGGAGACCGTGAATACACATGGTTGGAGCTGTTCCCTCAACCTTACATCAACAACTCAAATACATCATCAACAACAGTCTAGTCACTATCAACGCTGAGCCAGATTGTCCTGAACAAGGAATTCTACCGATTATAAACTTCAATTCGAAGTTGAACCGCCGGTTTCCATACTTTGGAAGTGAGTAATCGTAATATCATTCTATTGGGCGCCACTTCCGTACCCAAGATTTACATCGAGGTTATGTCGACCACTCAAGAAATGATGTTATTGGGTTATCAACCTGGACAAGGGCTTGGTAAGGATCAACAGGGTATTAAGCACCCTATCCAAATGTCCAGTCAAATTAGAACAGCCGGGCTAGGCTATTCTTCTAGTTCCAATCACAGGAATCATCATAAGCACAAACAGATTCCTCTAGCTTCCACCGCACGGCAATTCTCTATACATTTGCCTCACGAGTTAATGCAATCTCCAGTAAAGGTTCCAGCCCATGTTGTGGCTATGCTATTTCTGAAACCAGTGCCAATCAAAGCTAAAGAGGTGCTGATTCCTAATCCCGAAGCGGAAGAAAAGGAACGAAAACGTAAACATAACCTTGCCTTGATGATGGCAGGCATTCGCGTCATTGTTCATGATGAACATACAAACAGATACACCCCAGATGATGATTACCCAGATGTCATGGTTATCATTTAGGAGAAGGAAGACACGGATGATCCTTCCATCACTCCTGTCCTTCAGGACTTTGCCCTCGACAATTGGAGCAGCACTCCATGCATTGGTCGACGAGGGTAAAATGGGCAAAAAATCCCTCTTCCCTGTAGATAACTTTAATTGTTTGCTTTCCTTTACAACACTAACAGTTATTTTATCACGTACATGCTAACACTTTTATATGATCGAATGATTTATATATTAAGTGAAAGCATCTTTTGTTTCGAGAATCAATTTAGATGTACACAGCTTGTTGATGAGGTGCCTTCTCTCTCCAAGAAAACATAACTTTGATGCAAAGTTAGACTCAGACTTGATGGACATCCAAGAAGAAATTAAGACACCTCAAGAGATTAAGGAATGGGTCGCAGACAAACCCAAACCCAATCTTGATCAAACCACTCCTTTCAATCTTGGAACCTTAGACAACCCTAAGCTAATCCAGATTGGTTTAGACCTTACCACAACTCAGCGGAATGACATGGTTGCACTGTTAACCTAATTCCAGGATGTGTTTGCATGGTCTCATGAAGACATGGTGGGTTTGTACACTGACATTGTTCTTCATCACCTTCCCATTAAAGAAGGATTCAAGCCAGTTAGGCAAAAGCTCAAGCGATTGAAACCTGAGTGGAGTTTAAAGGTTAAAGCAGAAATTGTGAAACAATTTCAAGCTGGCATCATCATGGTGTCTACATATCCAGAGTGGATATCCAACATTGTTCCCGTGCCTAAACCAGGGGGAAAGGTGCGAGTCTGCATGGATTACCAGGATTTGAACAAAGCTTACCTTAAAGATAGCTTTCCCATGCCCTTTATCCACATTCTTATTGACAATACTGCTCAATACGGCATGTACTCCTTTGCTGATTGCTTTGCGGGGTACCATCAAATTATGGTCGCTGAGGAAGACCGTGAAAAAATTGTTTTCATCACGCCTTGGGGAACATTTTGCTACAGACAGTTGTCATTCGGCCTCATCAACGCCGGGGCAACCTATTAGCGAGCTATGATGGCTCTTTTCCATGATTTAATGCACAAAGAGATAGAGATCTACGTGGATGACATCATTGTCAAATCGCGGAAGGAGGATAACCATTTAGACCATCTCACAAAACTTTTCAACAGGTTGCGTAAGTACAACTTGAAGTTGAATCCTGCCAAATACGCCTTTGGTGTTAAGTCAGGTAAGTTGCTAGGCTTCCTATTCAGCCACAAAGGGATTGAGCTGGATCCTACCAAAATCCAGGCCATCAAGGAAATGCCCATTCCTCAGACAGAGAAAGAAATACGGGGATTTTTGGGAAGGATCAACTTCATTAGCAGATTCATTTCTCAACTCACAGCAACCTGTGAGCCTATCTTTATATTGTTAAGGAAGAACTCATCCATGAAATGGAATGATGAGTGTTAGAAAGCCTTCCTTACCATTAAAGAGCAACTGATTAATGCTCCTGTTTTGGTACCTCCCAGGGATGATGTTCCCCGGTTCATGTACCTGTCCATAAATGACAATGCTATGGGTTGCATCTTTGAAGCAAAAAAATGATAGAGGCGAAGCACGAGCTATCTATTATCTCGAAAGAAAAGATTCAAAGATTAGTGAACACAAGTACACTCGATTGAGAAGACTTGTTGTGCTTTAGCATGGGCTTCCATGAGGTTCTGACATTACCTCCATGGTCACACAACCCATCTCATATCCCGCTTGGATCCTCTCAAGTATGTGTTCATGAAACCTATCTTCAATTGTCGATTTGTCCGGATGGCGATTGATCCTGACAATTTAACATCGTCTGTGTGACACAAAAGTCTGTCAAAGGTCAAGGAATTACGGATTAACTGGCCGTCACACCTGCAGGGGATTACAAACCCTTTGAAACATACTTTCTTGATGAAGGGGTAATGATAATTCAATTACAACATCAGTACAATACATGCCGTAAGTGGAAAATGTATTTTGATGGAGCAGTTAATTCAGAAGGCTTTGGAGCTGGAGCAGTCCTAATATCCGGTACGGGGGAGCAGTATCCCGTTGCCATCAAATATGATGCTTGGCATGATTTCCTTGTTAGGTATGTAAACCAAGGAGGCTAACGTTGCTAATGCGTCTGCAAAATCATTCCTATTATGAGGAATGTGTAGAAAGGAGATTTCCTCGATTTCCAAAGCCATTTGTAAAACTTGCCGATGGTAAGGCAGCAAATGCAATTCTTTGGTTTGATTGATTCTTGTGGATTGTTTGATTACCAATTCGGAATCCCCAAATACAGTTAACCGCTTAATGCCCATTGAACGGGCAAATTTTAGCCCCATTATACAGCCTTCATACTCAGCTGTGTTGTTGGTGCTGACGGAGAAGTATCGGATGAGCTACCTCCCATCCACAACCCTTGGTACCAACATATCAAGGATTATCTACGAGATGGATCTATACCCGTTGAGGTGAGCCTAACTGAGAAGAGGCGGATTCATCGACTTGCTATGAAATTCTACCTGAGCGGAGATGCACTCTACAAAAGAGATGCAAGATTAGGTCTCCTCAGATGTCTGGATAAAGACCAAGCTCAGTGACTCATGGATGAGATCCATGGTGGAGTATGTGGCCCACACATGAGCGGCCCCTTACTTGTCAAGAAAATTCTCAGAATGGGACATTATTGGCTCACACTCAAAGCTGACTGTGATGATCACGTCAAGAGGTGCTATCAATGCCAGATTCATGGGAATGTTATCCATACCCCTCCAAGGGAACTCCATAAT
This sequence comes from Panax quinquefolius, assembly GCA_020205615.1. Lineage (NCBI taxonomy): Eukaryota > Viridiplantae > Streptophyta > Magnoliopsida > Apiales > Araliaceae > Panax > Panax quinquefolius. The sequence continues at coordinate 564,097 of JAINUW010000527.1, read as the reverse complement.
ATGAGTTCGCCATGGCCCTTCTCAATGTGGGGAATGGACGTAATTGGGCCCATCGAGCCCAAAGCCAGTAATGGACATCGATTCATATTCACCATGATCGACTACTTCACCAAATGGGTAGAAGCAGCATCCTTCCCCAAGTCACTAATGAAGTTATCATTGCTTTCATCAGAAACAATGTTATCTGTCGATATGGACAGCCAGAGGTTATTGTGTTAGATAATGCTAAGAAACTCAACAACAAAATGATGGAGGAGTTATGCAGAAAATTCCACATCAAACATCTCAACTCCGTCATCTACCGACCAAAGATGAATGGTGTTGTTGAAGCGGCTAATAAAAACATCAAAAAGATCATGCAAAAAATGTCCGCCAATCACAAAGGATGGCTTGACCTCTTGCCTCTGACTTTATTAGCCTACAGAACTTCCATGCGAACTTCCACTAGGGCAACCCCCTACTCATTAGTCTATGGGATGGAAGCAGTGCTCACCATAGAAGTGGAAATGGAATCCCTCAGAGTACTGATGGATGCTCAGTTGGATGAGGACCTATGGGTACAAGACAGGTATCACCAATTGTCTCTGATAGACGAAAGGCGAACCGCGACTATCTTCCATGGTCAGTTATATCAACAAAGGATCGCACGATCCTACAACAGAAAAGTCCAACTACGGCAATTCAAACAACATTACTTGGTTTTGAAGAAGATCATTGACAACCAAGATCAATCTAAGGGAAAATCCGCTCCTAACTAGGAAGGCCCATTTGTTGTCAAAGAAGTATTGACAGGAGGTGCTCTCAGATTGCAAGAAATGGATGGCGATGAATTTCCACAGCTTATCAACTTGGACACCGTGAAACGGTACTATGTCTGAAGTTACCATCAAACAAACATCCTGGTTTTGATCGCCAAATCACCAGTCATTCCAGTTTTGAACCCTTTCACCTTTTTTTTGACATGCTCTTCTGCCCCTCAGGAAAACATACACTTCAAGCCAACAACCTGGTTTTACTTCATTCTAAACCTTCCATACAATTTTGGTTATCCTGAAGACGGGATTGAACCTTTCATACTTGCAGTTTATCCTGAAGATGGGATTAAACTTTTCACACCTGCAGTTTATCCTGAAGACGGGATTAAACTTTTCTACGCCTGCAGTTTATCCTGAGGACGGGATCAAACTTTTTACACACTTGAAGTTTATCCCCATTATGGGATTAAACTTTATTCTCCCCACAGTATAGCCTGCACATGGGATTTGCGCTTCTCTTCGCCTTCGATTCGTCTTGAGGGACGAACTACGTCGACCTGATCTCCTCTTCAATAAGAGTACGTAGGTAACCATATGCTATATGGCCCGGTCGCAATAAAGAAAAACAACAAAAACATTTCTGCCCTTTCTCTACAAAACAACAAAAAACAACAAAAATACTTCTACACCCTTCTGCCTTTCACATTCAGCGTTGAACCTTCTACACTAGGTTCGAACTATGCAGACTTGATCTCCTCTTCAATAGGAGTACATAGGCAGCCATTCATGGTGCAGTCTAACCCCTACTATAACAAACATACTTGTCACACGGTAATGGGATCAACCTTCAATTTGCCCCATTTCTTCGGTTTCAGATCAAAGGGATGGAATTACCCAACCTCTTCTCACAAATAGAAGATTCGATGACCATCTAAGCTACGATCGTGCCTCAAAGAGCAATACCAACCCATAAGAGATGGAAGTAACTAGGCTTCTCACAAATAGAAGTACTGGCGACCATCTATGGTGCGGTCAATCTCAAAGAGGAAGAAACCATCCTCCTCTCCACATTCCATACAGATACCAGTCCCAAGACACCAAAGATGGTAGGGATATACAGAAATCAACGATCCATTCTAAGAGACCTTGCGACGTCTCAATGTCCATCTATCAAGGATGAGTTCAGAATGCATCAAGATCACAAGGCCCTGGAGAAACAGGCAAACATCAAGCAAGTATCAAGGCATAACTAAAAGGGAAGTGAATCAAAATATATTTCCCTGCCATACATAATACTGTTTGATATATACATCTGTGTTGTACATGACAAAATGGCTAAGCTAGTCTGTGCAGGAAAATATAAAGCTATCTACAGATCTGTATATATGCGAACTATCAAATCTAATTAGCATCCCTCTCTGAAGACGGAGGTAGCACTGCAAGCTCTTGCCCAAGGGTATCTACACGAGCTAGCAGATCAGAGGCTAACTGCATGGTGGCATAGTGCTCATCAATGTAAGCACTCATGTCTGCAAGACTGGCTGTCATCTAGGATCTAACGGAAGTACTATCTGCGATGACCACATCCCTAGCAGATAAAGCGGCATCCCGCTCCCCAATCAATACATCCCTGGCTGATTTAGCCTCATCCCTCTCTAACAGAGCGGCGTCTCTCTAATCAAGAGCTGTCAACATCGCGGCCCTAGCCTGATCTCTCTCATAGGTTATCAGATGTAAGCTCTGCTCCAAATGTTGTGCCGTATACTGGGTAATAGTGGCACTCGGGGTGGGAGAATCCATCACAAATGCTGGTAGCCCAGCAGTCAAATCATCGGTGGGAATAACAGCCTCCTCTATAGGCTCCTCATCGTTAGAATCAGATTCTTACACTGTGGATACTGCCGCAGCCGATGCAGTCTCTGTCTCCATCCATGCGGAATTCTTTGTAGAACAACCCGGATGACTGACAAAAAACTCCGCCAACTCTCGCTGATCCCAACAGTATACAACTGGATCATCCTCCGTGACAAAGCGATTGCAGACGCTTGAACGCCGACTCATCGCCCCTCATACGGATGGAAATCCTAAAACTGGTCAAGCTGACACATCATGGCCAGTGGGTGGTAAGTGATCATGCCCCTCAATCCAGCCAGAGGGAGATAATCCATGCCCAGAGCATGAGTAATGAAGCTGTAGGGTGAGCTAAGCCCTGAACACGGTAATATATCAAATGGATCTTTAATCCCTGCCAAGAAAGCAGACCAAGATGCAGCATCTGTACACTCCGCAGGCTGAAAGGAATATGTCATGGCTATATAATGGGTGAAACAAAATCCATGATGTCTGAATGTGCCAATCGGTCTCAAGTGTGACATTAACCACACATAAAACATGACCGAGCTACCTATAAACACTCCTGTCGGATAAGTGCAGCAGTATGTAGCTGACCTCAAGGTCTCTGCAATGATAATTGGAGTAATGGTATGACCCTCCCTGAGAGCTCTCACTGCCATGACGACGTCGATATCTAGCTCATCCATGTACCGCAACATGTAGACGTATGATAATATGCATAAAATCAGTACATCTACTCTGGCTGAACGCCAATGATCCTCCGGTGTGGTGAAATCCCCGGAATGCCGTGCGTAAAACTGTCCTCGAGCCAAACACATCAAGCGAAACATTTGGGATATAACATGGCAGGATGTAATCTCATCCTGCACCACTCTGCGCCTCAATCCTATGAGAGTCATGAACTTTCTACTCATGTCTCCCATCACCATATGCACGTAAGGTCTGTCCAGAGGCAGCTTGTCAATCGTGCATACTCCTCCAAAGTAGGAGTCAACTCACGGGTCACAAATCGAAATACATTTCTGTCCGGTACCCAGTGCTCTAGCATGCCCTCTACAAATCTTGTGGGAACCTGAAACATCAGTAAGGCCATAGTATGCTACAACAAATCATCTATAATCACCATGTCTGATGGTGATATACTATCATACCATGATCGCATACCAGCTACCACCACAAATGGTGGGGTATGATCGATACAGCTAACTGTCGAAGAAGACATATATGCAGGTCGTGTCATAAGACCATCCAGGGGTCAATGCTGAGTATCTCTAGACATACATATATATGCATAACATAATAACATGCATGATACAATAGATGGCAATATGATATAGGGAATGGAAAATTGTACATACATTTCTAAGTATATCATCATCTAATACATCTCTGTACAACTAAAATACAGGGAAATAGGGCAAAGCTACCCAACATTCAACAGAAGCCTATCAAAAGAGATAGCGAGAAATACATCAGAAAAGGTCAAGAGTATCGATGTCTACATCATCGATCCTGTCCACCTGATATAACTCCTCCTAAGTCACTGGATCTCTATCTATAGGGATGTTAGGCTAATACAAGGGAGGATCTGCGCTGGCAAAACCATATGGGTCACCTGAGGGACCAACGCCAAAGCTGAAAGGATTAAAAGTATCTATCTCTGCAGGATCTCCGCCCAAATGCCGAATGAAAAGATGTGATCGGTCCAGCTGCCGAGTCAGTCTGTCAATCTGTGTCACATGAGTCGGATCTCTGACACAGGCTAGCCAATCCATCATCATCACGGATCTTGGAACCATATCCCCCATAAACTGTGTGGCACGGGTCTGAGCTCCAATCGTGCAAGGGATCCACCAATGCTGGAACATCTCCTGAGAACAGGGGCCCTTTGACAATATAAAACCGTCAATCCCCATCAATGGGATGTCAATGACGGGTGACTACGAAATAGGCCAATAACGCCTGGTAGGAGGCAAGATCGGTATACGAATCTCTCCTGTAGTGCTCCTGATAGCACGCTCTCCTAAGTAGAGCTCCCATCCTCCATCTGTGAAGAGAGGAATCCTGCGGGTGGAAATGACGTACTCTACTCCAGTCGGGTACCCATCCTCAAATCCAACTCCCAAATGCTCTCCAGAGTAGGGAATCTATATGATGACATCAGCTGTTAATAGCTCCAGCTGTAGGCGACAATGAGTGAAACCCTCAGCAACAGGGACCTTCGCCAATATGGAATGATGCCATCTCCGTCCTCGTAGATAGTTGTCTAAACCTAACACGCTCACAGGACGCAAACAAGGAAGCCTCTCATAGGCCCAAAACTGCCAACACAAAGGCAAACATCTACTGTCAGTCAACACTCTTAACCCATACATGGGAAAAGACAAGAGAAATACTCACTAGCAGAAATGGGTAGAATCTTAACCACGCCTCGGTCAAGCCCTGTGATCGCATGCTCATTCCCTGGGGAAGTAGGCAAAGGTGTAGGAACCCCAATCATACTCTCCTATACGGTCCACGTGTCGAGTGGCACTGATCAAAGCGAAGGACACCGTAGAAGAGTTATCTGCTATAAAGCAGCCCCTAATGATCATCAGGAACAATCGCTGAAGAATGTGATCCCTGACTCTCACATCATCGGGTATAGGCTCACTCAACAGCCCGTTCATAGCATCTACGCTCAAAGGACTGTCACGAATAGTCACGCCCTTGGCGCCTCATGCAGGAACTCCCAACAAGGATCGGCGGCGGTAGGGGTGATATCCGTATCCGCCGCAAGGCACCTGGCTCCCTCAAATTCCATACACCGTAATAAACCGCCAATCCATCAACATCATCATCACCTCACAGTCCAATAAATGGAGTGACTGAGTCTGGTGAAACCACTGCTCAGACAATGCCCTGAGGTAACCCCAGGGATAACGACGAGGTAAAATGGAGAAGAACCTCCCGAATCCCCAGCCATGGACGATCGCTCTATAGTCATCATGCAAGGCCTGATACATAGAGTGGATGCTAAACCAGTTCCCTCGAGGCTATGTAAAGCCGGGAACCTACATCAAATGCAGATCAACATCAGACTCCTTGTCTCCTCATCAATAGGAAATAAGGAAGATTAAAGATCTAACTTCATACCTTGTTCGCGTGCAGGTATACTGAAGGATGCCTACTCAAGTCACCTAGAAGATCTGGGTTCGCCACTTGAATACCTGGCAATTCCCTACGGGGAGCACGTACAGCAGGAGCAGGAACCTCGATCGGTGCATCCTCCTCCTCGTCCTCGACATTCGGCACCTCAACCCGAATAGGACGTATCACTGCCTCCTCCAAATGACGAGGTTGTCTCACAGAACGGCACTGAGGCTCTTCAAAAGCCCTCCTCTGTACACCAAAAGTGGTCCTGCGGGAACTACTCAGCTGATCCGGATCCATAATATCGGGACAACAAGTCTCCAAATCACCTCAGAAAGGGTGTGGTAATTTCTTACCTGGAGTCTTTTCAAAATGCATTCCATGATTACATGCATGCATGCATTTCTTTAACATACATTTACAATAGAGTTAAAAATGCATGACTACCCAATACCTACATTTTGGGAAAATTTTGCCATAGCCCCTTTGTAAATGGGACTATCCATATGTACATAGGCATGACTAGGTGGCCATTCTGTAACACACCTATACACAGTCATATACATCCTGTATGCATCAATACATTGCAGTAAAAAAATCCACAAGTGTAGTCTAATTACCAGGATTATTTTGTTATTCTACCTTTACTCATTTGTCCTCATATAGGATAAGAAATGACAGTAAAAGGTGCCAATTTGACTATTTCAAAAGTCAAATTTTTTTCACATCATTATGTTCAGCATGGTTTAATACTAACATTTGCTATGTTGAATATTTTTTTATCATGTTATATCAGCATGCATATTCACTACTATGTGTCTAAATGCATTTCATGCGATAAGTAATTTTCCAACAGACAGAAATTGGAAAAAAATACATGTATGTGTTACGAGGACAGTGAAGAACGCTTGTACGATGACAGAATATGCAGAAAGTTGCCCGAACTCAGCAGATCTGAAGAAGAGCTCTCGGATTTCCTTCGCTGTACAACTTGAAAATGACTTATAAAAGCAACCAGCCACCTATACATAGGCACGGCTGGCTGCAGGCTAACCTGCGGCTCCTACAGGTTCACCTGCGGCCCCCCTACATGGGTCCCATACCTCCGGCTCGCTCCAGTTAGAGTTGTAAAGGAGGTCTCACAAGCTGAAAAGACCAAATTAGGAATAAAAATGCTACGCGATTGAGCGGAATAGCCTGAAATCTTGGTTTCTCGTCGGTCAGAGTTAAACTCCCGTCGCCTCACCTGTATTCGCCTGAATGTAGGGTATACTATACCAATGAGCTTAGCTTTCACAGATCATGCTCGGCAATACCCCACAAAGGTCCGATCTCAGAAATGAGTGTCGAAGCAACCACGATATATCCTCGGCGAAGTTTCTGACGTAAAACCACGAAATATCAAACCTCCCCGGCGGGGGTTACAAAGCCGAAGTTATCAAACATCTACATATCCCCGGCAGGGGTCACAACGCGCATCTTTCAAACTTCTACGTGTCCCCGGCGGGGGTCACAACACAATGTAACCATTGATACACACATTAATGAAGGTCAAGAAGCCTTGACATCAGGTCAGCCGATGGCAAGTAAACCCTTTGAAGCAGCCTTACCCAGCGAGGGATACAACACAATGCTACCATTGACACATACATCAATGAAGGTCAAGCAGCCTTGACAATGCATCCAGCAGGGATCTATTCGGTGATACACACATCAACGAAGGTCGGCAACCACAGACAACAACAACATTGTTTGGCGATAACTCCAAATGATGAGGGAACATGTTATACACATCCTCAAACGGACAAAGCCTTATCCCCACAGATCTCTTACACATAAGAGGTACCTCTATGGAGTATAAACCAGTGTCTAGGATTCAAGACATTGGTGGTAGTCCCAACGTCGACATCCTTGGAACTTGGATCGCATGTCCAAGTCATCACTAATTGTCATCTTAGCAGGATTACATGACAATCATGCATCATACATTTGCATCATGTTGCTGCACATAACATCATGTTTATCTTGCTTGCATTTCAAGTGTCTAGGATTCTTTATCCTATCCATGCCTTGCATTGCATGAATATGATAAAGAGGGGCATCTGTAGACACTAGAAACTTTTCTGCATTCCTATTACTAACATTGCAGGAGGGTAGATTCGTCTTTTGGAGATAACCTTGAAAGACAGCTTACATCCGTCCCGGATACCACCGGAAGTTCAGTTCCAACCTGAAACATAAACCGGGAATGTTATGTCAACCCGAAACACACACCGGAAATGTCATTTCCGATCTCGGAGATAACCCTGAGATATACAGATCAAAAGACCAGCAACAACACCGGAGAGGACAGTTCTGTCTCGACAATAACACCGCAACGTTCAGTTTCAGTCCTAGAGACAACCCTGGGAGTAGCAACCCCATCCTTGGTGATAGCCCCAAGGGATGCCATTGCAGTTCCGACGATAACCCTAGAAATGCTTGCATCAAACACATGCAAACAACTTCAATCCAGATGACAGTGGGGCAGACAAACAAGCAGTCCAATCTCAGATGTAACCCTGATCAACGTTTGCTTTTCGCTTAAACCGACGATAACCCCGGTGGGAAGTCATAACGTCATCTTACCACGTCAATAAGATGATATCGCGACATACCAACAAGTAGTCCAATCTCAGCTGTAACCCTGAGCAACGTCTACTTTCAACTCAAACTGGCAATAACCCCGGTGAGGAGTCAAACGTCATCTTGTTCCTTCGACAAATGGCACGTCGTCTCAACACTTCATATATACATACAACAATGTCTCACAAGAACCAAGGAGTGACAATCCTGAGTGACTATTACGTGTGACAGTACTTTGGATAGAATTTGAAGCTTGAAGACCATGGGCATAGACCCCTCTTCCTGACTTCGTACAACCTCTAATCCATGTCATGGCGTAACTCTCGACACCAAATGATCCAAAGAAGGTCGAGATATACCTCGTTCGGATGCTCGGATTGAAGTTCTGCGCAAGTTCGGCCGGACATTACTGATGCAAAGATCTACTCGCGTCTTACGAGACGACGGATGACCATGAGGCTTAGATCCACCACGACCACCCTGCAGGTGTACTTGCGTCCCATTCGATCTATATATATAAGGCTTGGGTTGACCCATTTGAGAGGAGGAGAGAAGGAAAAAGCGAGGAAGCCACATCCATTTTACTCTGCATACACACATCTTTTGAGTTTTTCTTCTTCTTTAAACACTAGTTAGCTCATATATAGCTATATTTTATCCGGTGGGGAAGTGAGTGTTTATCCATTTAAAGTCATAGAAGTCTACTTTGTGTTCTTTCAACCGTAAGCCTTCTTACATTTTATAAAGCCTTCTTCTCATATAGCACACAATCGTTATACACATTGAGAGTCATGTTGTGTGATTTTCCCCGGACTTTGGTCCGTGGTTTTCATTTCGTCTGTATATATATATACTAATATATGTATATATTTCATATATATGGACTAACATTATCGAAGTTATGCCTCGATTGAGCCTGAACTTGATCTCGAGCGTTTAATTGCTTATATATATATATATACTTATATATATAAACTATGGTCAGACTCTGTTTGATGAGCCTGGATTTACATCCAAGTGCATTTATCGCTTTTATATATATATATTTGTACATATATATATATATATATATATTTACATTCTGTCAGAGCACAGAGTTTACTTATGGCCTTTTACTGCCTTTTATTTACATTTTGTCACGCTGGAGTTTACTTAGTGGCGATTGATCGCTTTTACTTTATTTACATTTCGTCACTTTGAGTTTACTTAATTGGCGGTTGATTATGTCCATATATATATATATATTTACCGCTTTTATATATTTACATTTCCGATCCCCATGGAGTCAGTTGCTTGTGGTGGTTGATCATATCTCAGATATATATATTCTGACTTATATATATAACACTTTCCATACAAATTGCGGATTTTGTGAGCCTAGGAATCATGTGATCACAGTGTTCGATTTACTAAATCTAGATTCGGTTCCCATGATTGACATTTTTCAGTATGGCGGTTTGTACATTATTTTACAAAGGTTCGAATTTCCTTGGATGGTCATCATGCCCATGAGGAGTTCTAAGATCGTGTATATTATTTTCTCGAGAATGCTTCGCATCTCGAAAATAAAAGTAAACAAGCTGGACATTTAATAATAAAAATGGAAGTATGAAAAGGTCTCAATTCCTATTGAGCACAGGGTTTGAAAAACCTCTTTTACAAAACTTCATTGATATATCTTGGTTAAAACTGAATTTTTCTATAAAATTCAAACCTTGTGTATATAGGTGCGAGCGAGGCCTCGCACTACTTTCAAATAACTGCACATTGATCCACACACACACACACACACACATAAATACACACATTTATATAATAATTTCTTTGAAAAGTGGCGGTTACCATGGTAACACAGATGTCGGGGGGTGCCTAACACCTTTCCTCCGCATAATCAAGCCCCTAGACCCAAAATGAATCTCGGTTTCACAGAACCGTTTAGCAGTGTCAAAACACTGGGTCAATGTGCAAACCTTTTCGGTTGCGTTGGTACAACCAGTTAAATACACCAACTGGCGACTCTTAAAGTCAAATCGTCGACATTATACATGTCAGACCATTTTCACTTATTTTTTTAAACAAATCTCACATTAACATGAGAACACCAAAGAAAAAGTAACGAAAAGGGACACTCAAAAATCCCGACGTTGATATATATACTCCATATTAACTATGACTTCATTTAATAAGATGGAGTTTTTGTAGGTTTTGACTGAGGGATCAACGATTCCGGCTAATCTACAAGTCCTAGCTATGGGACCAGACAGGGACCAAGTCAGCCGCAATGGTTACAAAATAAATGGTTGTGAATTTCATACAAAGGCATATGGGCGCGGTAAAAGAACAATGAACTCTGGAGTGTGTGTCCAAGGAGATTGTTACAATGAGCTTGGTCGTGCCTTTTATGGGGAGTTGGAGGAAATCATAGAGTTGTCATACAAGGGCACGTACGGGGGTCATATTCACTTGTTCAAGTGTCATTAGTTAGATTCAAAAAAAGGGATATGTCATGACAAACATGGAATCATCGATATTGACCTCCATAGATCTCCGTACTCCAACGAACCGTTTGTTTTACCAACTCAAACAGTATAAGTATACTACACTCCTAATCCTGTTAGGAAAAGGGATAGACCGCCTACAGATTTGTGACGCCCCCAAAATAGGTATACCTGATTCACCAAATACATGGTACAGAATACAAATACAATCTTAAATATATAACATGAGTTGTGAGTTTTAATACAAATATTGTCTTCTAGACAGTATTCAAACTAAAAATAAGTCCTCAATACATTTATTAACACACTATTTCATAGAATAGTGAGGACTACTAATGCTATCCTCTGGACCGTCACTCCGTTCCCCGACTAGTCCCTGCTACGTACTCATTTCCTAAAGAGAACAATGAAAGCAAAAGGGTGAGCTCAACTAGCCCAGTAAGAAATATTATGACTAAGATAATGCAGAATAAATTATCCTTAGCCTTCAATAGTGTTAAGCTGATACAATATAACAAAAACATCAAGTTTAATCTGCGGTGAACAAGAAATCCATTAAAAAGAGTCAAGTAGAGAATAAAATCTACTATCTTTTATGTTTTAAAAGGTTTTTCATCATTTTTATCGCTGAGACTCAGCTTCATAAATAAACCACATAATCCCTGCACTATGGCCAAAGATATTCATTAGTATCATAACCATAAATTATCCATGCACTACGGACCAAGGATATTCGTGTATTCATCAATGGTCATAATCATGCCAACAACTGTCCATCGATGTACTACGGGCCAATGAGGACTTTTACCATATCATTTGTAACATTACGGTTATGATTATACTGATTAATCCGTGGTCATAATCATACCAAGTCCATCTATGCACTACAGGCCATAGATGACTTTCAATATAATATAAACATGAGGATGATGACAATGATATAAGATTTCAATAAAACAAGTTCAAGAATTAATTTATCCAGGAACCAATAACGTCCAAATTGTTAACATGATACTTCTTTGTGGAGTAAAATTCTATATTATCGAGCGTATTCTTGTGAGTATTTTGAGACTTTGAGTGTTGCTATACGGTACAAGTTCCATTCAGCACTATATCTAGTATTCTAGTCAGAAGTACTGTCTTTTCGAGGTAAGGGATGTTATTTTTTTTTATAAATAATATTATTTCTTTCAATATCATTATGCCGAAATATTGGTAAGATTTTTCTTATGAAATTCTTGTCTTTTAGTGTTGGGGTTACTATTCACGTATACGGCACTATTCACGTATACGACACTATTCACGAATACGACACTATTTATAGAAAAATTAAATTTTTGTTTTTTGTCTAAAATATCTATTATGGATACTAGCTTTGATTGTATCCATGTTTTTATCATTCTTGAATTTTACTTCACTATGGTTATTTATGAAGTATTTTTGAACTTAGACTGTTTAAAGTACGAATCCTTATTATTTGTTCTTTTGTTTCACTGGATTCATTTCTTTAAAATATTTTTCATCATCCTCAGTCCTAAATGATGATATTATTGAATATCTTTTGCCTGTAGTGCAAAGATGGTTGATTTTCTTATGAATATCTTTGGCCCGTAGTGCAAAGATGTACAGGTGTTGAGATGAACATGACCAACTGATGAATATCTTTGGCCTGTAGTGCAAAGATGAATATTTGATTTAAGATGTATATTGATTGATGTTATAGGGATAAAATATTGATGATGGATTTTTAAAATCATAGAAGATAGTAGATTTCATTCTCTACATAACTCTTATAAGGAATTGTTATTTCTGTTGCGAATATTGATTTAAAACTTGTTGTCTATTATATTATATCAGATTTTTCCCTGTTTAGGACTAACGATAATTTGTTCTATGTTATCTTAGTCATAATATTCTTTACTGGGCTAGTTGAGCTCACCCTTTTTCTTTTTGTTCCATTTTTCTTCTCAGGAGGCAAGAATGTAGCGAGTACTAGTCGGGGTATGGAATGAAGGTTCTAGAAAGTCATTTTAGTAGTCCTCACTATTTTGTAAAATAGTGTATCAATAATTGTAATGAGAACTTATTTGAGTGTTGATATTGTCTAGAAGATAATATTTGTTTTTAAACTCACAGTTTATGTGTTGTCGTATTTTGCACGACAATTGTATTAATAAAGTTGTAGTTGTTTCTGTACCATGTATTTGGTCACTCAGAATGGGTGTTGTATACCAATTTTGGGGGCGTCACAGTTGGTATCAGAGCTTAGGGATATGATCTCTGGCGGAGATCGGGAAATAGAACTAGGAGGGGAGAGACGAGTAAATCCTTCGCTAGTGTGTCCTACCTAAGCTTATTTTTTGGTTGGTGAGAATATAGGGATATTATGTGATATGTTAATTTCTTCAATTAACCCTTGTTTTATGCCAGTATTTGAGAATGGTAACCGAGAATGTTAACAGTGGAGTAAATGAGACCGTGGAGACACCTTTACCCACCAATGAGGAAAACGTGCAACAGGCCGACAATGTTCCTCCTGTAAACAACACCACTGATCAGACGATGAACGATGGAATGTTTAGAAGCTTTTTGCAGTTCATGCAAAATCAGACAAAAGAGACTCGTGTACAAAATACAGGTGGAAATGATAGCAACACACGGTTTGTCACAGCCAAGCAGTTCAAAGAGGTGGGACCACCAAAATTCTGGGGAAAATCGGATCCGATTAAGGCGGAGACGTGGGTCAAGCAAATTACCAAGATATTCGACGTCTTGGGATGCATGGAGGAACAGAAGGTTCCATTCTCCACCTTTAAGTTCCGTAACGAGGCAGATTACTAGTGGGAATCTGTGAAGTGTACCCATCCAGCCGCACTCAGCATGTCTTGGGAAATGTTTCAAAAACTATTCAATGAGAAGTACTTTCCTGAAAGTATTCATCATATGAAGGAGGTAGAGTTTTTTAGACTGGAGCAGAACAACATGATGGTGTCCCAGTACGAGGCGAAGTTCGCGGAGTTATCCAGATTTGCACCTCATTTGGTGGAAAATGAGGAACGTATGACGCGGATGTTTCTGAGAGGTTTAAAACCCGACATACGTCAGTATCTCATTTCTCATAAATTTTCTCTATATTTAGATGTTGTCAACAGGGCTCAATTATTAGAGCGAGATAACGAGTATGTTCAGCCGAGGGACCACAACCAGGGTCATACCGTTGACAACAGCCATTAGAACAACGATAACCAACGGATAAAAAAAATACAGACAAAAGCGGTAACCACTCTGGTTGTAATCATGGCCATTAGAATAGAAGAAGCGAGTCGGGAGGAGATTTTAAAAAGAGAAGGTACAACAATGATAATGTGAAGACGTCAGCACTAGTAGCAACTAGTTCTAAGGGAGAAGAACGACCACCGGTTGTATGCTATAAATGCAGAAAGGAGGGACATATCAGCCCAAACTGCCCACAACAGTTCCAGGTATGTTATAATTGTGGAAAGGAAGGACATATCGCTCGAGATTGTACTGTAGCGAAACCAAATCCAGCGGGGATGGTGACTCAAAAGGTTGTCCCAGAAAAGTTAAAGTCAACGGTTCCTAGAAGAGCGTTTGTCGTGACAGGTCAAAATGCGAGGAACCCAAACGAGGTGTTCACGGGTAAGGTAATCATAAATTCTTGCGAAGTTTATACCTTACTAGATACAGGTGCTACCCATTCATTTATCTCTCCTGCTTGTGCTCAACGTTTAAACATGATTCCAGAGAAATTAGACTTTGACTTATCTGTGGAGACTCCATTAGGAGAAACTTTCATTACATCCACTGTTTATAAATCTTATTTGATCCAAGTTGGCACCATCACATTACCTGTTGATCTTATCTCTTTAAAAATACTTGCGTTTGACGTGATTTTAGGGATTGATTGGTTAACTACTCATCATGCCAAAATTGATTGTTTTCATAAGGTTGTTAGTTTTCATATTCCTAACCAACCTGTTGTACGAATACAAGCAACTAAATCACTAAATCAATCACTGCCATATCAAGTCATAAAGCTATTTGTTTATTAAAAAATGGATGTCAAGCTTTCTTAGCCCATGTTATGGATTTGAATAAAGACACGTCAGATTTGAATAATATTCCTGTTGTTAGTAAATTTCCTGATGTATTTCCTGAAGAACTTCCCGGTCTACCCCCCAGAATGTGAAGTTAAATTCTTTATTGACCTTGAACCTGGTACAAAGCCCATTTCTAAAACCTTATATCCAATGGCTCCTATTGAACTTCAGGAGTTAAAGGTCCAACTACAAGAGTTGTTGGACATCGATTTTATTCGTCCTAGTACATCTCCTTGGGGTGCTCCTATTTTATTTGTAAAGAAGAAAGACGGGAGTATGCGACTTTGTATTGACTATCGAGAATTGAACCATGTCACCATCATGAATAGGTATCTGTTACCTCGCATTGATGACCTGTTTGACCAGTTACAAGGAGCACAATTCATTTCAAAGATCGATCTTTGTTCTGGATATCATCAGCTGAAGATTATAACTGAGGATATTCCAAAGACTGCCTTCAGAACTCGGTATACGCATTATGAATTCTTGGTTATGTCTTTTGGATTGACTAATGCTCCTGCGGCTTTCATTGATATGATGAACCGAGTATTCAAAGAATATTTGGATCAGTTTGTTCTAGTCTTTATTGATGACATCCTCATATATTCCAAAAGCCGTGAAGATCATGAGCACCATTTGAAGTTGGTACTCCAAAGGCTTTGTGAAAATAAGCTATATGCCAAGTTAAAGAAATATGAGTTCTGGCTTGAGGAAGTAGCATTCCTTGGGCACGTGGTGTCAAAACATGTAGTATCTGTTGACCCAGTGAAGATTGAAGCAATACAAAGTTGGGAGCAACCGAAGACGATGACCGAAGTACGTAGCTTTCTGGGCTTAGCTAGTTATTATTGGAGATTCGTGGAAGGATTTTCTCGAATCGCTACTCCGTTAACTCAGCTGACTCGGAAAGATACAAAATTCGTATAGAGCGAGGAATGCGAGAAGAGTTTTCAAGAGCTTAAGAGGAGACTTATTTTGACACCTGTTCTGACAATACCATCTAGTTCGGATGGATTTGTTATCTCACAACGACGCTTGAGCCTGTAAATCTGGTTAGGATGTGTTCTCATGCAACATGGGAAAGTCATAGCCTATGCCTCGCGATAACTTAAAGAATATGAGAGGAATTATCCTACTCATGATCTAGAGTTGGCAGCAGTCATTTTTGAGCCAAAGATCTGGAGGCACTATATATATGGGGAGAAAGTGGAGATATATTCATACCATAAAAGCCTCAAATATTTCTTCACTCAAACAGAACTCAACATGCGGCAACAACATTGGCTTGAGTTATTGAAAGATTACAACCACACCATTCAATATCATCCTGGAAAAGCGAACGTGGTAGCTGACGCATTGAGTAGAAGATCATACGCGGGAACGAGTGCGATGTTGTCAACACAAAGGCCCATTTTGTGTGATTTACAAAAGATGAAGATAGAATTCAAGACTCTGGGGACCCATGCAATAATGTCAAGTATACACATAGAACCAACTTTAATTGATAAAGTTAAAGTTGCTCAAGCCACAGACCCTGAGCTGATGCGTATAAAGAAGAAAGTAAAAGAAGGTGATATTCCAGAAGCAAGGATCGATGAAGAAGGAATACTTCGAGTCCATTCCAGACTTTGTGTTCCTAACGATTCTGATTTGAAGAACAAGATCATGATGGAGGCACACAATACACCATTTGCAATCCATCCTGGAAGTACCAAAATGTATCGTGATCTTCGACATACATTTTGGTGGAACAATATGAAGAGAGAGATTGCAAAGTTTATCTTGAGGTGTTTAACTTGTCAACGTGTAAAGGCGGAGCATCAAGTGCCTAAGGGTCCATTGCAACCACTTGAGATTTCAAAATGGAAGTGGGAACACATTACCATGAATTTCGTTATGGGTCTTCCCACGGTTTCTCAAGGCATAGATGCGATTTGGGTTATTGTTGATAGATTAACTAAGTCTGCTCATTTCTTGGCGATTCGGGAGACTTATTCCCTTGAACGTCTTGCTCGTATGTACGTGAATGAGATTGTGAGATTGCATGGCATGCCAGTATCCATAGTTTCGTATCGTGACCCAAGATTCACTTCACAATTTTGGGTTAGCTTGCAAAAAGCTATGGGCACAGATTTACGATTCAGTTCGGCATACCATCCTCAAACGGACAGACAATCAGAGAGGACTATTCTAACTCTTGAAGATCTATTAAGACTCTGTGTTCTAGACTTCAAAGGGAGTTGGGATAAGTATTTACCATTGGTGGAATTCTCCTACAATAACAGTTATCAAGTAAGTATAGGTGTGGCTCCATTCGAAGCATTGTATGGACGAAAGTGTCGCTCTCCAGTATGTTGGGATGAGGTGGGTGAAGCAACATTGTTGGGACCAGAGTTGGCACGTATTACTACAGAAAAGATCCAAATGATTTGACAATGTATACAAACGGCACAGAATTGACAAAAGAGTTATGCGAATCTTCATCGAAAGGGCGTGGAATTTAGTA
This sequence comes from Panax quinquefolius, assembly GCA_020205615.1. Lineage (NCBI taxonomy): Eukaryota > Viridiplantae > Streptophyta > Magnoliopsida > Apiales > Araliaceae > Panax > Panax quinquefolius. The sequence goes on along the minus strand of JAINUW010000527.1, from coordinate 546,606 downwards.
TTGGGGATCATGTATTGTTGAGTGTTGCCCCATGGAAGGGAGTTACAAGATTCGGGAAGAGAGGAAAGCTCAATCCACGATTTATTGGTCCATTTCAGATTCTTGACTGAGTAAGAAATGTGGCCTATAAACTCGCGTTACCTCCAAGTATGTCTCGTGTTCATAATGTTTTTCACATATCTATGCTTCATAAATATGTGAAAGACCCGAACCACGTTATTGAGTAAGAACCGGACGAGATAGCCGAAGACTTAACGTACGAAGAGGTACCTGTCAAGATCTTGGATAGGAAGGAGCATGTCCTACGCACAAAGGTCATACCACAAGTCAAAGTATTGTGGAGGAACGATGCTATTGAGGAAATGACCTGGGAGTTGGAAACGAAAATGAAAGCGAGGTATCCTCACCTTTTCGAAACACCAGGTACGTACGTCAATTTCGAGGATGAAATTTCATAAGGAGGGGAGGTTGTAAGACCCCAACTTATTATTAAATGAAATTGAATTTCCTCTATTTATTATTTTGAAATAGTAAGGGTTGATTTGATTAATGTGGTAAGTTATGGGTAAAATGCGCAAATATTTTAAATAAGCAAGTGGTGATAAAATATTCATTGTTGTCGGGGAATATTCGTTTGGTCGTGGAATATTTTTACTATCGGGGAATATTCGTACGACGGCGCAACCTTGTGTGGGCCCCATAACAAAAAGCGATTGGATGAAGAAAACGACAAGTATAAGTTGTTTATAAATAACAGCGTAGATGTTACCGTTAATACTGTTGGAATACCCGGTGGTTAAAACACAGTAGCACACAGTATAGCATCAATTATTGATTCTTACGTAAGAAGGCACTACTCAATAATTGTTACAGTAATTACTGTTCAATATTTTATTTTATTGATTCAATAATTGCTACGTTGATATTTTATATTATTGTTATTTCAATAATTGTCACTACACAGTATTTTCCTTTATCAAATCAATAATTCATATTATTTGAATAATATTATTAGATAGCATTATTGGCAATGTCTAGAAAGTTCTGTCTAAGGAGAGGTTTGGTCACCTAATTGCGCGCCCGTAAGGAGAAATCCTTATTGGAAAGCCCCCTCTTTCCTGGGAACGACCTAGTTGTCAGTATTGTGATTCTATAATATTATTTGTAAATAATTAATTATTGATTTATATGATAAGGAAAATATTTATTTTATGTGGATATAGATGGAGAAAAATTTTAATGTGATAATTGTTGAAAATTGATATTTTATCTTTTCTGATAAAATAATTCATTTAAATATATTATTATATTATAATAATATAATAATGGTGATATTTTACAATGAATGTGTGATCTATGAATAAATGAGGAAGAGTATTTTTGTTACAAAAAAAATGTTTAAAACATATTAAACATGTTTGTGGGCCCCATTTTGTGACTGAAATTGAATTATAACTTAAGTAAAATCGTCTGCTTTGTGGATTTCTATTCAACTACATTTGGAATTTGGAAAAACTTAACCTTACAAAGTTGTAGAGAATTGAATTTCCTATGAAATGGACATAAGATTCACATTTTTCTGATAAAAGGGCTATTTATTATGAATTATTGAAGTTCTGGTATATCGGGTCTGAATTGATTTTTGGAGTTTTAAATATTTTTATTTAGAAAAACATTTTTGGTGAGTCCCACAAGTGTTGTAAACATGCTAAAATCAGATTCTTTTGTGGTGGGCTTGAAAATTTAATAAATAATATTATTTTATTAAATTTTCTGCTTTGGTATTCTAAGCATTTTCCTATAAATAAGGTGCTTAGGTTAGAATTGAAAATCACACCAGAAACAAGTTTTCTCTCTCTTTCTCTCTCTATATTATTGAGCGTATTCTTGTGAGTATTTTGAGACTTTGAGTGTTGCTATATGGTACAAGTTCCCTTCAGCACTATATCCATTATTTCAAATTAAGTCTTTCTTTTTCGAGGTAAGGATGTTATTTTTTTTATAAATGATATTATTTCTTTCAATATCATTATCTTAAATTATTGGTAAGATTTTTCTTGTGAAATTCTTGTCTTTTAGTGTCCGGGGTTACTATTCACGATATCGAGACTATTCACTATTCACGAATCTGACTATTCACGTAAAAAAATTAAATTTTCATTTTTTGTCCAAAATATCTATTTTGGATACTAGCTTTGATTGTATCCATGTTTTGATCATTCTTGAATTTTACTTCACTATGGTTATTTATAAAGTATTTTTGAACTTGGACTGTTTAAAGTACGAATCCTTATTATTTGTTCTTTTGTTTCACTGGATTCATTTTCTTTAAAATATTTTTCATCATCCTCAGTCCTAAATGATGATATTACTGAATATCTTTGGCCAGTAGTGCAAAGATGGTTGATTTTCTTATGAATATCTTTGGTCCGTAGTGCAAAGATGTACAGGTGTTGAGATGAACATGACCAACTGATGAATATCTTTGGCCTGTAGTGCAAAGATTAATATTTGATTTAAGATGTATATTGATTGATGTTATAGGGATAAAATGTTGATGATGGATTTTTAAAATCATAGAAGATAGTAGATTTCATTCTCTACGTAACTCTTCTAATGAATTGTTATTTCCACTGCGAATATTGATTTAAAACTTGTTGTCTATTGTATTCTATCAGATTTTTCCCTGTTGAGGACTAACGGTAATTTTTTCTATGTTATCTTAGTTATAATATTCTTTATTGGGCTAGTTGAGCTCACCCTTTTCCTTTTTGTTCTATTTTTCTTCTCAGGAGGCGAGAATGTAGCGAGTACTAGTCGGGGTATGGAATGAAGGTTCTAGAAAGTCATTTTAGTAGTCCTCACTATTTTGTAAAATAGTGTATCAAATAATTGTAATGAGGACTTATTTGAGTGTTGATATTGTCTAGAAGATAATATTTATTTTTAAACTCACAGTTTATGTGTTGTCGTATTTCGCACAACAATTGTATTAATAAAGTTGTAGTTGTTTCTGTACCATGTATTTGACGACTCAGAACGGATGTTTTATACCTATTTTGGGGGCATCACACATGTGGTAATCCACATAGACAGGTTATTCCAACAGAATAATAAAGAATGGAATAAAAGAAGGATTCACCATGCGTGCGATAGACTGCCCAGACAGGTTATTCCCAACAGAATAATAAAGAATGGAACCAGGTCATGCCTAAATGTACGCATGGCAGGATATTCGCATGAATAATAAAGAATCGGAACCGGTCAAAGTAAATTACTTGCGACAAGATATTCCAACAAAATAATAAAGAATGTAATAACAACAAAATTTCACCATGTATGCGATTACTTGTGATGAAAAGTTATTCCAAATAGAATAATAAATATTGGAATAACAGAAGAATTTCACCAAGTATAGGGTAGTCCGCATATACAGGTTATTCCAACAGAATAATAAAGAATGGGATAACAGAAGTTCTCTTCATGAAGACGAAAGAAATAATACCCCTTACGAGTACAACAAATAATATCCCTTACCTTAAAAAGAAAAGTACTCCGACTGGTAGGGCAAGAATTTTCTTGAAGAAAACTTATACTGCTTTCTACGCTCAAAGCTTCTTAAAACTCTAAAGAAATACACTCAAGATTATAGAAGAAGAATTCTCTAAATTTCTGGTGTGGTTTTCAATTCTAACTAAGCATCCTATTTATAGGAGAATGAAAAGGATACTATGCAATAAAATATAATATATTCTATTCATAATATATATATATATATATATATTTTATTTAAAATCTAATAAAACAAATAACTTTGTAAAAGTATTTTGTTGTATATAAAAAGATTTTACTATGCAAACACTATCGCAGCACTATGCATAAAAGAATATTATATATTCTATTTATAGTCTAATAAAACAAATAATTTTTAAAAGTATTATGTTTTATATAAAAAGATTTTAATATCTGAAACACTATGCAGTACAATTATGCTAACACTATGCATAATAGAATATTATATATTCTATTTATAGTCTAATAAAATAAATAACTTTATAAAAGTATTACATTTTTATATAAAAAGTTTTATGTTTTATTACGCTTATAATAATAATAAAACAAAACTTAATTTTAATATATATAAATATTTAATTGAATTATTTATTGAGTTAAATAAATAAATTTGGTTTTGATTATAGAGTAATGTAATTAAGTGTAGTAGATTAATTAAATAAATATTTAGAATTTAATTTAATTAATATAATAATTTTATGTTATAGTTCTAATTTAATTGAGATAATTAAATTAGATGAGTTATGTGATGATTGTTACACGAAATTATAATTAACAAGTAAATATAATTATGTGACAATTTGATGAGATTGATTGATGTTAAGCTATTGATTAATTAAAATAATGAGTATTTGCCAAACATGGTCTTAGGCTTTTCAAGTTCAAGTTGGTGTAACCTATGTATTAACTAGTAATTAGTATATCTAATAATTACTAGGAGTTACATATATTATATATTACTAGTTTTGTATATTATATTTATATACTACAAGTTAGTACGTTAGTTATAGAAAACAAACCAAAGAAAGAAGAAGAGAGTTAGAGAGAGTTGTAGGAGAAGAAGAAGAAGAAGAAGAAAGAAGAAGGAAAGCTTTGAGAAGACAAAACAAGCCCCATCATCATCATCATCCATCTCTATCTTAAATTCATACTAATAAGGTTTTAATCTAAATTCATTGTTTTAATTATATTTTATGTTCTTCATAATGTAGTTCTATGATAATTGTTATATAGAAGTTGTATTGAGTAATTATATTCATGGAAAAGTGGTTTGTGAAAGAAAATTTGAAGAACAAAATTCATAGGTTTTGAGTAATTGTAAACAAATCTTGTGAAATTCATACCTCTTTGGGTATAATGAGTTGGAAAGTGAGCCTTATATCAAATCGAAGATATGGAAGTAAGCTATATTCTGAAAGTGGAATCACATGAAAACTCTTTGTAGATTTCTTGCAATGTCTATTTTAGTAAGGTTGGTACGAAGGAAAAAATAATCATCCCGTAAAATCAAAACTGTTACGGTTTCTGACTTTGAAAAATTCAAATAAATTCGTGTGTTTTGAATCTGAAGAAACTTAAAACTGCAAAGTTGTAGATATGGAAGTTTACTAGCTAGACTCTCGTGATTGAGCCATTTTATGGACCGGATCATGTTTGAAATAAATTGTTTAGTAAGGATGTCCAGAAAATGAAATTTTCTAGACTAGTTGATGAATTACAGAATCTGGTTTAGATGGATAAGGGTCTGACTTTAAGGCCTAGATGAGATTTTAGTACACTGAGTAAGGGTTAATTCTATATAAGAAGGAACAAAAACGGACATGTAACGAACGAGTTACGTTAAAAATGAAAACAACATTTTGTTAAAGAAATTGTGAAGATGAGTTTTATAATTCTGTTTGAATTAAGATTTTGGGTGATGATATATTTTGATGATTAAAAATATGTTTTGACATATGTAATGAGTATAGATATGTGTTATCATATGTTATGCATAATTAACCATTTAAGATCAAGAGTTAAGATAAGTTAATGTGTGCACATAACGTGCTCGATAAAATGCCTAAAAGTAATAGTGTTTCTAAACTTTGGTATACAAAGTGTCTAATTAATGGCTAATATTGGATGTTATGTGCATCTGAGTATGAAAAGATGATAATACAAGAATAATAATAGAATGAAATCGAAAAGGGCGATTTTTGATTTTTGAAGGAAAATTAAACATGTAAACAATGTGTTGAATATGCATTTTTGAAACTAAAGTGGTATAATAAAATGGTGTGATATACGCACATTAAACTACATGTGCGATAGTCTAGCATATGTGGTGATAAAAATGAAAATAAAACTGAGTGGCATATAAAACATAGTTAGATGTCTATAAAGACATTATAAAGGATAATAAGATAAAGTAAGGTCTTAGAATATATTTGATCATGAGATCGAGTATTGATTTTGTTTATTATCAATCTCACATACAGTGTAGGTTGTGCAAGGATGAGAAGTATTAGCGTGTTGGTAAAACGATGGTAAAGGCAAGTCTTTCAATTCCTTTTTGCTATGTGAACTTGATGATGATCTGCTTTAAAATTTTAGTGTATGATGTATTATATATGTCAAAAGTATGAAATGTGAAAGTCAATCTATGACTTTGATGATTGAACTATGAATGTTGATTGAGTAAGGAACTCAATCTTTATAGTTGTTATGTGAACTATAACATGCATGCTATGTTTGTTTATGATTATTCTTGTATGTTGAGCATGTTATTATGTGCTACATGATGCATGAAAATCATTAGATTTTCTTTGGTTTTCGTCGAGCTCATTCTTGCAAATAACCATTTTTGCAGATTCAAGAATTGAAGGTAACGCTATGTGCTACTTGATTGTTATGGATTAAAAGTGATATATGAAGATTTAATATCCTAGCTAAGTTGTTATTCTTGTAAACCATGTCTAATGTTTCGAATAATGTATTAATTTTGAATTGTAATATTGTTTTGCAAATGTAAACTATTGTAGTATTAAAATGATTCAGAGATATTTAGATGTAAATGTTGAAGGTTTTGGGAACGAGGATAGTTTGTAATAAAAAATTTAAATTATTCCGCAAATTTCAATGGTTGTATTATCGTTTAATGATGTAAAATTAGAGGTTAAATGTATTATTAACAACCGAAGTCGAGAATTAAATTGTATAAATTTTGTGGTCGTTACAGTTGGTATCAAAGTTGTAGGTTATAAACCTTAGGTAGGAGTACCGTAGGCTATAACCTTAGAGATGGAATGTGAAGATAATGAAAGAATAAGCTCAGATAGAGTTTGAACAATAAGAAGTAATTTAAGAAACGTATAGAGAAGGGATTAAAACATGCGTGAGATGATTCAAAAAAAAAAGAACCTCGCAGAGTTATGGGGTTACCCAACTCCAATAATATGGATGTAAGGTGATAATAAATGAGACGAAGTAATACATAAGAAGAGAATGATAAAGAAGTTAAGAATAAAAGTTATAGTTAAGTATGGTACAGTTGTACTCTTTAGTAGTTGATGTATGGTATCCGGGCTAAATGATTCCTTCATAGAAGCGGAGGTATATACTGAACTAGCAACTCGGAACCTAGTTTGTTGGTTGTTTGTGGAAACCCACCAACGTACCATATTGAAACTATTAGAGACTTCGATGTGTACCAAGTTTAGAAAATGGATACGTATGATGAAAATGTGGAACTCGATTGGAATGTAGAACAATGTAAATGAAGTTGGAAATTCTTAAAGAAGGAATTGTTATATAAACAAGAAGATTCAAAGAAGAATCTTGAAGAGATGTGTAGATAAGAAATGGGAGTTACCTAACTCCAATAGCCAAGATAACGAATAATGTCGTAAATGAAAAGAAAGAAAGGGGATCGTAAAACAAAACAATCACAAGTTAACAAAAGAATTTTAAGAGAGATGATTATAGAATAAGATCACGACGTGATCAGTTTAAGTTATAAAAGAAAGATGGTCTGTAATGTTTGAATAATTATAGCTTAATGCTATGAAGATGGAGTACTATAAAATAGTACGAGATAACTCACGAGGAGTTATAGATGATGTGATACGAGGAATTCGTATGGAGCAAAGAGCAAGTTAAGAGTAAGATAGAGTTAGGTGGGATTTCAATTGAGGACTCATGTGATGGTTGAGTTGTACAAATCTTTGTATGGGCGAGGGTATTGTGCTTGCACTCAGTTTATCATACTGATAATCATTGAAATGTTGGTGTCGCGCTATCAATGTATATGTGACGAAAAAGTGATTCTTTTCTCATGTGTATGTTTGATAGTTAGAAACTATTAAGATTAGACAGATATTATTAGGATTAGGCGCAGTTCTTAAAACTAATGCATATGGTAAGTTCGTGACTCATAATAATATGGTATGTTTTGAACCCCTCGGCGAATGGACGCCTATGGTTTGACTAGGATAAGTTCTTAAACTCATATTATTGTGGCAAGTCCTGAACTTCCAATGTGCGGTAAGTTTGATGAACTGGGGTATAATTAAGATATGAATGAAGAATTGAGGATTATGGGAATAGATAGAATTATTAAGCAATGGATCAGTATAGAAAGTGGAGACATAAATTTTTCCAAATCTTCTAGCTATGCTAGACTTCAAATTTTTGACATCAAGCTAAATTCGCACTATGTGCCTTTTTAAAATGAATTTTTACTCTCAACGCATGGTGACAAATGTGTATGTGTGGACTTCAGGACACTGACACATCGTTACATGTTGAGATATGATATCACTAAAACTGATTTTCAAAGATTTTTAAACTGCTTAAAGAATAGTCTATGCTAATTATTTCGGCTAGACGAAAATGATTTGAAAATATCAAAATGTAATTTATATCATTAATGCATCATGGAACCTAGTGCAAAGATGATAAAAATGATGGAGTTATCAATGCAGAATTTCTTAGTGTTGGATGTGATCTAAGGATCGTCATCCCACTATGGTATGATGTAGTATGACAAAGTCACAAATTGACAGAATCCTCAAACGGACTATAAATACAGTGCGGTATCATGACGCCATAAAATGATTTTTGAGATTTATTTAAGATATGAGAATATATATATATATATATATATATATATATATGTATATTTCGATTAATGTCTGAATTGTTGTAGAAGTCTATGCTATTTGATTCAGCTAGACGATTATTGAAAGATGTTCATGAAATTGAAACGTTCATTGAAAAGTTATGCCAAACCAAATTGTTTTGGTGAGGATTCAGATGTTGAAAAGCTGAGGTGAACAACCCTATAAGGGGACATGTTTTCGGGGACAATGGTTCCGAGCGTAACTCATATAGTCGTTACAAAACACTACATTATGGCCCAACGTAGTGGTACAATAGGCTGGCCACCTAGTGTACGTGAGGAGGGTGTTTTCAGTCTTTGTGATTGATAAATACTCTGGTTTGCAGTGTGAAGGATTGAGTTGAAGCACTAATAAACCAAGAATAGAGTTCACGGTCTTGTGACCCTCAGCATGATTTGGAATCTTTTAAATTCTTGTTATTCATACCGCTTTCCAATTATTGAGCAATTGTGGAAGATTCTTATTATTCTGAAAGGTGAAAGTGGAAAGGATGAGAAAATTAAGAAAAACTTGATAATTTCAAGAAAGAAATGAAATTCCAGAAAAGAAGAGAAATGTGAAACTCTTAGAAGATGAAGAGGTGAGGAATATGATGATCTTAGAAAGATCCTTAGAGAAAGAATTTGGTTGTAGAACCTAATGAATGAATAAAGTATTAACATAAAATCTATTTTGATAGATTGACTGAATGAAGATTAATAAATAAATAAAAATTCGAGGACGAAATTCTTAGAAGAAGGGGTGAATGTAATGTCCCGAGAGTTTAATCATATAATATATGATAATGATCCTTAGAGAAAGATAATGAACGGGTCAAAGAATATGTAATACTCAAATAATATTGAGTCTAAGTAAATGTTATGAAATAAAACTTATAAGAATTTATTATCAAGAATGGTGAGAGTGGAAAATATAAAACCTATATTAAGGTAATGTGTTAAAGTTATTCAATGAATAGATTTGAGGAAAACCTTAGTAAGGTATGGTTTCGGTGATTCCGAGGACGGAATCCTTATAAGGAGGGAAGGATGTGACATCCCAGATTTTTAGAATTTATAAATAAAAATATTATTTATGAGATATGTTGGGTCTGAGTATGTGTATGTCATATATTGTAGAATATGTGAATTGATGTGAAGAGAATGTTATATATTAATTTTAATATATATAAATATTTAATTGAATTATTTATTGAGTTAAATAAATAAATTTGGTTTCGATTATAGAGTAATGTAATTAAGTGTAGTAGATTAATTAAATGAATATTTAGTATTTAATTTAATTAATATAATAATATTATGTTATAGTTCTAATTTAATTGAGATAATTAAATTAGATGAGTTATGTGATGATTGTTACACGAAATTATAATTAACAAGTAAATATAATTATGTGACAATTTGATGAGATTGATTGATGTTAAGCTATTGATTAATTAAAATAATGAGTATTTGCCAAACATGGTCTTAGGCTTTTCAAGTTCAAGTTGGTGTAACCTATGTATTAACTAGTAATTAGTATATCTAATAATTACTAGGAGTTACATATATTATATATTACTAGTTTTGTATATTATATTTATATACTACAAGTTAGTACGTTAGTTATAGAAAACAAACCAAAGAAAGAAGAAGAGAGTTAGAGAGAGTTGTAGGAGAAGAAGAAGAGGAAGAAAAAGAAGAAGGGAAAGCTTTGAGAAGACAAAACAAGCTCCATCATCATCATCTCCATCTCTATCTTAAATTCATACTAATAAGGTTTTAATCTAAATTCATTGTTTTAATTATATTTTTATGTTCTTCATAATGTAGTTCTATGATAATTGTTATATAGAAGTTGTATTGAGTAATTATATTCATGGAAAAGTGGTTTGTGAAAGAAAATTTGAAGAACAAAATTCATAGGTTTTGAGTAATTGTAAACAAATCTTGTGAAATTCATACCTCTTTGGGTATAATGAGTTGGAAAGTGAGCCTTATATCAAATCGAAGATATGGAAGTAAGCTATATTCTGAAAGTGGAATCACATGAAAACTCTTTGTAGATTTCTTGCAATGTCTATTTTAGTAAGGCTGGTACGAAGGGAAAATAATCATCCGTAAAATCAAAAGCTATTACGGTTTCGACTTTGAAAAATTCAAATAAATTCGTGTGTTTTGAATCTGAAGAAACTTAAAACTGCAAAGTTGTAGATATGGAAGTTTACTAGCTAGACTCTCGTGATTGAGCCATTTTATGGACCGGATCATGTTTGAAATAAATTGTTTAGTAAGGATGTCCAGAAAATGAAATTTTCTAGACTAGTTGATGAATTACAGAATCTGGTTTAGATGGATAAGGGTCTGACTTTAAGGCCTAGATGAGATTTTAGTACACTGAGTAAGGGTTAATTCTATATAAGAAGGAACAAAAACGGACATGTAATGAACGAGTTACGTTAAAAATGAAAACAACATTTTGTTAAAGAAATTGTGAAGATGAGTTTTATAATTCTGTTTGAATTAAGATTTTGGGTGATGATATATTTTGATGATTAAAAATATGTTTTGACATATGTAATGAGTATAGATATGTGTTATCATATGTTATGCATAATTAACCATTTTAGATCAAGAGTTAAGATAAGTTAATGTGTGCACATAACGTGCTCGATAAAATGCCTAAAAGTAATAGTGTTTCTAAACTTTGGTATACAAAGTGTCTAATTAATAGCTAATATTGGATGTTATGTGCATCCGGTATGAAAAGATGATAATACAAGAATAATAATAGAATGAAATCGAAAAGGGCGATTTTGATTTTGAAGGAAAATTAAACATGTAAACAATGTGTTGAATATGCATTTTTGAAACTAAAGTGGTATAATAAAATGGTGTGATATACGCACATTAAACTACATGTGCGATAGTCTAGCATGTGTGGTGATAAAAATGAAAATAAAACTGAGTGGCATATAAAACATAGTTAGATGTCTATAAAGACATTATAAAGGATAATAAGATAAAGTAAGGTCTTAGAATATATTTGATTATGAGATCGAGTATTGATTTTGTTTATTATCAATCTCACATACAGTGTAGGTTGTGCAAGGACGAGAAGTATTAGCGTGTTGGTAAAACGATGGTAAAGGCAAGTCTTTCAATTCCTTTTTGCTATGTGAACTTGATGATGATCTGCTTTAAAATTTTAGTGTATGATGTATTATATATGTCAAAAGTATGAAATGTGAAAGTTAATCTATGACTATGATGATTGAACTATGAATGTTGATTGAGTAAGGAACTCAATCTTTATAGTTGTTATGTGAACTATAACATGCATGTTATGTTTGTTTATGATTATTCTTGTATGTTGAGCATGTTATTATGTGCTACGTGATGCATGAAAACTGTTAGATTTTGCTGAGCTGTCGAGCTCATTCTTGCAACTAACCATTTTTGCAGATTCAAGAATTGAAGGTAACGCTATGTGCTACTTGATTGTTATGGATCAAAAGTGATATATGAAGATTTAATATCCTAGCTAAGTTGTTATTCTTGTAAACCATGTCTAATGTTTCGAATAATGTATTAATTTTGAATTGTAATATTGTTTTGCGAATGTAAACTATTGTAGTATTAAAATGATTCTGAGATATTTAGATGTAAAGGTTGAAGGTTTTGGGAACGAGGATAGTTTGTAATAAAAAATTTAAATTATTCCGCAAATTTCAATGGTTGTATTATCGTTTAATGATGTAAAATTAGAGGTTAAATGTATTATTAACGACCGAAGTCGAGAATTAAATTGTATAAATTTTGGGGTCGTTACATGACCATTGATGATTTAATGAATATCCTTGGCCCATAGTGCAGGGATGATTCGATGATGTGGTTTATTTATTAAGCTGAGTCTCAGCGATAATAAAAAAATTGATGAAAACATTTTAAATCATAGAAGATACTAGATATCATGCTTTACTTGACTCTTCTGATGGATTGCTTATTCCGCTGCAGTTAAACTTGATGTCTATTGTACTTTATTAGTTTAACATTGTTGAAGACTAATGATAATTTATTCTGCATTATCTTAGTCATAATATTTCTTACTGGGCTAGTTGAGCTCACCCTTTCTTTCACTGTTCTCTTCAAGAAATGAGAATATAGCTGGGACGAGTCGGGGAACGGTGTGACGATCCAGATGATAGCATTAGTAGTCCTCACTATTCTGTTAAATAGTGTAATAATAAATGTAATGAGGACTCCATTGAGTGTGGATATTGTCTAGATGATAATATTTGTATTAAAACTCATAACATATGTTTTATCGTATTTTACACGACAGTTGTATAATTAAGTTTTTATTTGAATTTTGTACCATGTAAGTGGCGACCCAAGATGGGTGATGTATACCTATTTTGGGGGAGTCACAGTTGGTATCAAAGCTTAGGGATATGATCCCTGGCTGAGATGTGAGACAAGAAATAGGAGGGAAGAGACGAGAAATTTCTTCGCTAGTATGACCTACCTAAGTTTATTTGGTATTTAATTGGTCGGTCAGAGTATAGGGATAATATATGATATGTCAATTAACCCTTGTTTTGTGACAGTGTTTGAAAATGGCATCTGAAAATATTGAGATCAACAATAAAGCACATGAGACCGTTGAGTCACCAACGATCAATACCCAAGATAATGTGCAGCAGGAAGACAATAATCCTCAGGAAAATAACAATATCGATCAGATGATGAACGATGAGATGTTCAGAGGCTTTATGAAATTCATGCAACATCAGGCGAGAGAGACTCCTGTTCAAAATGCAGGTGGAAACACTGGAAACTCTCAGATGATCACCGCTAAGCAGTTCAAGGAGCTGGGACCGCCGAAGTTTTTGGGAAAGCCAGAACCACTTATGGCGGAGACATGGTTAAAGCAGATCACCAAGATATTTGATGTCTTGGGATGCTCTAAGGAGCAAAAGGTTCTCTTTGCCACCTTTACGTTGCGTGAAGAAGCAGATTACTGGTGGAAATCTGTAAAATGTACCCAGCCTGACGCACTCAAGATGTCTTGGGAGAAGTTCCAAGAGTTGTTCAATGACAAGTACTTTCCCGAAAGTATTCGTCATATGAAGGAGGTGGAGTTTATCAAGTTGGAGCAAAAAATATGACCGTGTCGCAATACGAGGCTAAATTTGCGGTGTTATCCCGGTTTGCATCCCATTTGGTCGATAATGAGGAGCGAATGACGCGAATGTTTCTAAGAGATTTGAAACCCGATATACGTCAATACCTTATTTCTCACAAACTTTGTTTATATTCAAATGTTGTGAATAGGGCTCAATTATTAGAGTGCGATAATGAGTCAGCATAACCAAAAGGCAACGACCAACAACACGATAATAATTGTGCCGGTGGCAACGACCATCGGAATAATGATAACCATCGTGGGGGAAATTATCATGCCAAGAATGGTAACCACTTCGGTGGTAATCATGGCCAAGATAACAGAAGTGGAAAATTCAAGAAGAGAAGATTTAACGATGATGGGAAGACGTCGGCAGCAGCACAAACACCAGAAACAAATTCTAGGGGAGGAGAACGACCACCAGTTAGATGCTACAGATGCGGAGAGGAGGGACACATAAGACCAAACTGTCCACAGCCTTCCCAGGTATGTTTTAGTTGTGGAAAAGACAGTCATATAGCTTGATTTTATCCTGTAGCGAAATTAAGTCCAGCTGGGACGGTGGCACCAAAGGCAAATACGGACAAAACAAAGTCGATGGTTTAAGGGAGAGCGTTTTTCGTGACTTCTCAAAAAGTGAGTAACCCGAACGAAATTAGCACGGGTTAGTTAATTATAAATTCTTGCGAAGTCTATACATTATTAGATACCGGTTCTACCCATTATTTTATCTCTCTTGCTTGCGCTCAACGTTTAAATTTGACTCTGGAGAAGTTAGACTTTGACTTATTGGTTGAAACTCCGTTAGGAGAAACCTTCATTACATGTGATATCCAAGTCTTGGGATGAGAGTCACAGTTTTGAAGAATATTTCTATTGTTAATAAATTTCCTGACATATTCTTGAAGACTTCTTAGCCTACCCCTAGAGCGTGAAATCAAATTTTGTATTAACCCTAGTACAAAACCCATTTCTTCAACCCTTAAATATTTCTTCAACCAAAATGAATGAATAATGCGCCAAAGATATTGGCTCGAGCTGTTGAAGATTACGACTATACCATTCAATATCATTGTGGATGGTAGCTGATGTGTTGAGTAGAAGATCGTATACATTTACGAGTGCGACGTTGTTAACACAAAAACCCATTTTGTATAACTTACAAATGATGAAGATAGAGTTAAAGACTCTAGAGACCCATGTAAAGATAGCGAATATACGATTAGAATCGACTTTAATCGATAAAGTTAAAGCCATGCAAGCTACATACTCAGAGCTGATGAAAGTGAAGAAGAAGGTTCAAGAGGGCGTTATTCTAGAAGCAAGAATTGATGAAGAGAGGAAATCTTAACCCTCGATTTTATTGGACCATTTGAAATCCTTGATCGAGTAGGAATTGTGGCCTATAGGCTCGTTCTACCACCAAGTATGTCGCGTGTTCATAACGTTTTTCACGTATCGATGTTACGTAAATATGTGAACGACCCGAACCACATTATTGAATTGGAACTAGACTAGATAGTAGAAGATTTAATGTATGAGGAGATACATGTTAAAATCTTGGATAAGAAGGATCATATTTAACACTCAAAGGT
Source organism: Panax quinquefolius (assembly GCA_020205615.1). Taxonomy (NCBI): domain Eukaryota; kingdom Viridiplantae; phylum Streptophyta; class Magnoliopsida; order Apiales; family Araliaceae; genus Panax; species Panax quinquefolius. The sequence goes on along the minus strand of JAINUW010000527.1, from coordinate 531,110 downwards.
TATACCTCAAGAGTTAGAATCTGAAATGAAGTCAAGGTATCCTCACCTCTTGACTTTACTGTGTATGTACATATAAATTTCGAGGGCGAAATTTCATAAGGAGGGGAGATTGTGAGACCCCAAATTTTATTAATAAAGATTTAAATTTCTCAAAATATTTTTTTTTAAATATTATGGTGTGTATTTGATATAATGTTATAGTTGTGGGTAATATTTATAAATTTTGCAAAGTATGCAAGTTGTTATAAAATATTCGTTTGGTCGGGGAATATTCTTTTTGTCGGGGAATATCCGTACGACGGCACAATCATTGATGGACCCCACAACAAAAGTATTGTCGTAGTTAGAAAATGACATAATTATCATTTTATAAAAATAATGGCGAAAGTGTTACTGTTAAAACTGTTGAACTACCCGGTAGTAAAATTACGATGAATACGCGTGGTTGCATAATAGCACACTAAGATTGATTATTGATGCTTACGTAAGAAGTCACTTTCGGTTATACTCAATTATTGCTACGATGAATTGCTACATCATATCTCTCATATTTTTTATTCGATTATTGTCACAGTATCATCTGCATAATATTTTATATATTATTAAATCAATAATTGAGACGACAAAGTTATTCATATTATTAAATTGCAATATTTATAATGTCTAGAAGTTCTGTCAAGGAGAGGTTTAGTCATCTAATTGCGCGCCAATAAGGAGAAATCCTTATCGAAAAGCCCCCTCTTTCATGGGAACGACCTGGTTGTTAAATATTGTGAGTTATAATATTAATGATGAATAAGTTCGTGTTGATTAAAGATGAATTTGATAGTTCCATTGTGTTGGGATTATTAGTGTTGGTGGAAATCGACATCTATTCTAATGATAATTGATGTCTGGGGGCTATATTGATAAATCGGGTAATTAATCGGATAAATGAGCAATTAATTGCTACTAATTCACATGCTTATATAACTATTTGTTCACATATGTGTACTATTGAATCACATTCTTGTACTATTAGGGGAGTTGGTGCAAGATTGATAATAGTTGCATGACTAAGTTAAAAATGGAGGTATAAATGGAGGTACTATACTGTAATTCGTATTTTCATATGATTATAACTATTGATTCACATTATTTACTATTAGGAGAGGTGGTGCAAGTTTGATAATACTTGCAGGACTAAATTAAAAATGAAAGAAAAGTTGGAGGTATTGTACTGTAATATTTCGAGCCCTAAAGCGTGCAATTATCGAAACTATATTTTCCTATAAATAGAAGCTCATTCTTTCTTCATTTCTCACCAATTCACTAAAGCTTTAGAGCAATTATTATAGAGAGAAATTATAGAGAGAAAGAAGAAGAGAAGTCTGCTACCTCACTATTCCAATATCCAGTTTCTTCTAAGGTAAGGGACATTATTTCTTTCGTATTCATGAAGAAAGCTTCTGTTATTCCATTCTTTATTATTATGTTGGAATAACCTGTCTATGAAAAGTACCGCATACATGGTGAAATTCTTCTGTTATTCCATTCTTTATTATTCTGTTGGAATATCCTGTCTGTGCAGATTACGCTAGACCTGGTTCCATTCTTTATTATTCTGTTGGAATATCATGTCTGTGCGGTTTACGCATGACCTGGTTCCATTGTATATTATTCTATTGAGAATAACCTATCTGTGCGGTCTATCGCATGCATGGTGAAGTCTTCTGTTATTCTATTCTTTATTATTCTGTTGAAATAATCTATCTATGTGGATTACCGAATGCATGGTGAATGATCCTTTGTATTCATATGAATAGTATGTTCATTCAGAAGGGGTTTCTGCCAACGGCAGTTTCATAATTTTACTAACCCTCAAAAATCCTGGAAAAATTTGAAATGATAATTTGATGAGTTTTCTAGATTGTGTCCAAAAATGGCGATTTTTGGATGTATAGATTAAGAGTTATGGATTTTATGAGAAAAATACTATTTTTAAAGTAAACCCTTATAACTCCTTGTGGTTAACTCAAAAATTGGAGAAATTTTTATTGGGAGTACATGTATATAACAGGAGTATACCCTGTAAATTTTGGAATTTTTGGACAAAAGTATAATTTATGATAAATGTCTAAATATTCGACAGTTTTGGCCATATGAAAAATAGTAAATGAATTTTAAAAATTCTGAGAAAAATATATGTTCAATATGGGACTACATTCTGCTAAATCCCAGAAAAGAAATATTTTTGGGACTGATTTGGTATTTTTCATGAAAATGAACTAGTTGTGAGTAAATGATTTTGTTTGTTTTGATTTCGTTTGATTGTTGCTTATATCATTGTCATCATCCTCATGCTTATATTGTGATGAAAGTCATCTTTGGCTTATGTGCATAAATAAACTTGGTATGATTATGACCAGGGATTATTCGGTATAATCATGACCGTAATGTAACGAATGATGTGGTAAAAGTCCTCATTGGCCAGTAGTGCATTGATGGACATTTTTTGGTATGATTATAACCAGGGATTATTCGGTATAGTCATGACCATTGATGATTTAATGAATATCCTTGGCCCGTAGTGCAGGGGTTATTCGGATGAGTGGTTTATTTATTAAGAGTCGAGTCTCGTGATAATAAAAAATTGATGAAAACATTTTAAATCATAGAAGATACTAGATATCATGCTCTACTTGACTCTTCTAATGGATTGCTTATTCCACTGCAGTTAAACTTGATGTCTATTGTATTTTATCAGTTTAACATTGTTGAAGACAATGATAATTTTTTCTACATTATCTTAGTCATAATATTTCTTACTGGGCTAGCTGAGCTCACCCTTTCTTTCATTGTTCTCTTTAGGAAATGAGAATATAGCTGGGACGAGTCAGGGAACGGAGTGACGGTCCAGATGATAGCATTAGTAGTCCTTACTATTCTGTTAAATAGTGTGATAATAAATGTAATGAGGACTCCATTGAGTGTGGATATTGTCTAGATTACAATATTTGTATTAAAACTCATATCATATGTTTTGTCGTATTTTACACGACAGTTGTATAATTAAGTTTTTATTTGAATTTTGTACCATGTAAGTGGCGACCCAAGATAGGTGATGTATACCTGTTTTGGGGGCGTCACATATGTCATGTTTATTGTCATTTTATATATTCATATATACATGTAATCAAATATAACTCATAATAACAACTTGAAATTTGTAATATATAGATGGCTTCTGAAGCAGCACAGAAAAAGCGCGGCTTGGGTAGGGGGCCTAATCATGTGCCCAAGGCCCCTACTAATCCGGATGATCGGATTCTTATTCAGATTTGTCCTCCTTCGAATAGCACGTACATCCCGCATCATTTATATATAAGCATTTTAGATTCCATTTATAAAATATATATAGAACTTAGATGTAAATTACTTTAATATATCTACTTATCGTTGATGTAAATTGTTGTATACTATAGTGATTTTTCAGATAATAAGATCGTCAAGTGCATATCACAGTTGTATTTACAGAATTGGCCTACACCTGTGATTACGTGGGCGAGCACACCTATCGTCCCCAAGGATGCTGTTTGGGCTGAATTCCAGGTATGTTTGGACAGATAATATAATATTCTAATTAAGGATAATTGTTTAGTAATGTTATTATTGTTGTTTTATTTGCAGAAAAGGTATAGATGGGAGGACGCGTAGGCTTCAGTGATTCAGACATTATTCTGGCAGAAGTGCGCCGTCCGCACCAAGGATAATTTGAACAAAGAACGACAAAAAGCCCTTCATAATGCCGAGATCGACCATCTAGGCCAGGGAGAGGATTACATGCACGAGCATAGCCCCTAGTGGTGCACCCAAATCCATATAAATGAGATGTGTGCCCAATGGAGAGCCGAGAGTGGGTGAAAAGACGAAAAAATTGTAGCCACCAACAGATCCTCTAAAATTCTAATGGCAAAAAGGCTAAAGGAACACACAAGGGCGGCAGTATTTCACAAAAACATATCACTGCCAGGGTGCGTATTTACAAGTTTTAATATGTTTACAAATATGAATTGTAGAAAATATATCACATTTTTACTTAGTAATATTGTGCTATTTTTTTGTATAGAGTCTCGATCTCAAGGTCACCTATCCATTGGTTGGATGTATGCGTGGCCACCCGTGATGGTTCCGCACGATGATGCTATCCGAGATAAGCGGTAATAAGTTTTAACAACTTGATCTTGTTTATCAATGCTTACAGAATTTATTTTTAACTATTTAATTGTTAACATGATGACAGGATACTTATAAGCGTTTATTGAATGAGCGCTATCCTGAAGGCACTCCACGTCCGCCTATTGATCAAGAGTTGTGGGAGAGGGCGTCTGTTGTGAAGAAGAACTACATTAAAGGTCAAGGACAATGACGATGCTCATCCTTCAGTGGCTCAGGCTGCTCTTCTACCCAGTCTTCACAGTCATCGAGTCATCCATCTGTTCATACTCCGGCTGACTGTGTGAGAGCTATATGTCAAGATCGAGATCTTCTGAAGATACTAGGTGGGCATCTAGGGGCTTTGAGTCCAGAGGAGTTAGCTGAAGCAGTAGCGGCAGCAGCAGCAGCAGGACAGCATGGGGATGACGACGAGGTATAAAATCAATTTGTTTTATATATTGTCGTAATATATACCAGTATCAATATAGTTACTATATTTGTAACTTATTTTTTTATTTTTTTAATTACAGGGTGATTAAGGAGGCGATGATGCTTGACGTACCTACTTTAGATCAGTTTTGTAGTTATTTGATAAGCTTGTACTTGTATATTCATTCTTTGGATGTTTGTATGTTACTTTAACAATATTAGATTTGTTTATATTTATTCAATTCATATTTGTTTTTAAAGGTTTATATAGTTTATATACTAATTTGGTGTATGTGTCGGTGGACGATGGATGTTTATATTGTTGTGCATGCTGTTTATCTTATTGTGTATGTGTGTTGGGATAAAGCAGGTACAAAACAAGTACAAGTTTTTGGGAATTCTGCAAAACAGCAAAAATCTGGTTTTCATTTTTTCTAGATCAGCGATCGCGAAGACTAAACATTTGAGGGTATCGTGACGAAGACGCGGTCATTGATAGCGATCATGACATTATCGTGGACCACGTCGACTTTGGTCGTGGACCATCTTGACTCGACAACGACTGAATTTGTCATTTCGCTCGCTCATTTCGGTCGCAGATATATTGGTTGCTAATAGTGGTCGCTGATGTGCATCCCAGGGACCAAATTTTATCTGACGACGCTATCAATGACCGCATGATCGATCACGATAGTTATCTGCGACCAAGTCTTTGTCATTGATAATAAGCGATCATTTGCTAAACCTTTTTATTGTAGTGGTTGTTAGTAATCTGCAAGTGGGTTCATGATCATTGCATGTGTAGATCGAAAGTTATTCACGGTCAAAGTTCGTTGACCGAACACGAACTAAGTTTTCTGGGTAACCCACAAAATCGAAGAACGGTTCGGCAAACCGACTTCAATAGGATTGATTTTGTTACTGTAAAGTTGTTTGGATGAATATTTGTATCTAGATTATAGTATGTCATGAGTACTACAAGTTCATAGTACTTTCGAACCTTAGAAATCAACAGATCGATCGTAGTAATCGGTCAAAAGTCGTTGACCGTTAAGCACTTCTTTGCTGGTAACCCGAAATATTGAGGCGTTAATCCATACGTACTTTAGAGACTTAGATCTTGTACATTAATGATATCTGGACATTATAAATGATCAATAAAGATACCCTGGTAGTTAGTCTACAAGACCCGACGTCTAGAACACCTGTGACATTAATTGATTGACTGGAATAAGGCCACCAAGGTCGTTGGCCGACATCGACGATTTTTTTCATGGCGACTTTAGAACTTGATGAAACGATACGACAATCATTTTAAAGGCTCAGATCTTGCATCTGAGTTGTTGTATGACCAAAATGATTGTGAATACTTGTAGTTCTACATTTATACTTCACGATCAATGCTTGAGATTGACCAAATCATGCAGGAATAAAGAATTATTAGTGGTCAAAGTTGACCCCTCGAACACTGACCTGTCAGTGTTCTTGGGCTCAAGAACACCTAAGGCGACACTTTTTGTCGCTAAAGGGCTTTAACGACAGACTTATTAACATTATTTAATTTATTTTTAAAAAATTATTTAAAAATAGAAATTAATTTCTGAAAATTACAAAAATTATTTTAAAAATTATTTTAAGCTATAGAAATGAACTTTTAATATTTTGACATATTTTTCATAAATATTAGTATTTATGTAAATATTATTGGTATTTAATTTATTTAATAAATACGTTAAATAAATTAATTAAAAATGATTTTATAATATTAAAAATCATTTTAAATGATAATAAGGTATTTAAAAATATTTTAAGTTATAAAATATAATTTTTAATATTTAAAGCAAATATCAATAATTATTTAATATTAATGATATTAGATTTATTTAATAAATATTAAATAGATTAATTTAAAAATAATTTTAGTATTAGAAAAATCATTTTAAATGAAAATAAAGATTTAAAAAAATTAAGTTATAAAATATAACTTTCAATATTTAAAGGTAAATCTCATTAATTATTTACTATTAATGATATTAAGGTTATTTAATAATTAGATTAAATAAAAATGATTTTAATATTATAAAAATCATTTTAAATGAAAATAAAGTGTTTAAAGATATTTTAAGTTATAAAATATAACTTTTAATATTTAAAGGATAAGTTTAGTAATAATTTAATATTAATGATATTAGATTTATTTAATAATTATATTAAATAAATAGTTTTAAAATGGTTTTATTAATTTAAAATCATTTAAAAGGGATATAAATGAATTAAAAATATTTGAAGTTATAATTAATGACTTTTAATATTTTGATAAATAAAATGCATTAATATTTTAATATTAATGGTAATTATTTAAAATGATTTTAATTTTTTAAAAATCATTTAGGGTAATATTAGTACTTTAAAAATATTTTGAGTTATTATAAATAATTTTAATATTTTGGCAATGGTTTCATTAATAGTTTAATATTAATTAAATATTAATGATAATAGAATTGTTTAATATTTAAATTATTTAATAATGATTCTGGTGTTTAAAAATTCATGATAAATTATAATAAATGTTTAAAAATTATTATAAGTTATTTAAAATAATATGACTGATACTTGCATATATTGAGCTACAGGATAGAGTCTTAGACTCGATATTACCCGATAAAGCCATCGGTAGACCGACATATTTCAGAAATTGATCTGGACTTAGATAATTTTAATGTATTAATGTTTGTTTGTGATTCAATGACTGATGAATGTGTGTGACAAGGTGATTAGGTTATGTGCTGACTGCAATAAGTAGTGCTATGTGTTATAGTATGTTATTCTAATTGAATGAATGATCTTATTAATGATAGGTCTTGATATAAAAGATAAAACTAAGTTGCGTATTGTAAGCAGCAGACCAGGCAAGTATCCTACCTTTTCATTTACTTTATGCAATGGATATAAGTAAGAAAGTTTCAGAATTATATTATTATATTATTATTGTGCCAGAATAATAACCCTATTGTTATCAAGTATGTATCCGATTATTATTTATCAGTAAAGTATTATTGTATAATTTAGATGTTTATTTTGTTCATTAATTTCTAAATATGGTTATACAAGTGTCCCCACTTGGATAATCATTGTATTTAAACACATGTTGATACATACTTATTTATTTCTATTATGTATACCTTAATTAAAAGTCGTCTAAGCTTTTTGACCTAGCTAGACACAGATTTAGAAATATCGTTGAATATGATAAAACTTTATTTTATCTAACCGAATTGTTTTGGTTTGGAATCCTGACTAAGTATGAACATCCCTAATATGGGAAAACTTTTATGCGCCCAAGGCGGAAAAGATGAACGATAATATCGTTCTTGCATGTAGTATTGATCAATACAGGGTCCATGGGATGTACACCCTCGTGCCCGTAAGTTATGACGGTTTGCAGATGAAGTTCTATTTAACCTTTTCGAAAATAAAAAATAATGTTCATAGTCTGTCGACTACACTATATATATAGTCAATACATAGTTTTAAAATTTTGATATAGAATTGTTATGTTATTATTATTGGTTCAGTTTACTTCACAATTGTTGATTTGTTGTAGAAGTGTCGTATAAAGAAAACATTTACTTCTTTCAGCTTATATTTATAATTGTTATTACTTGCTGGGCACTCAAATGCTCATCCTTTCTTAATTTAAATGTTTTCAGCTAAGTGTGAACAGCTAGAAGGTTTGGCCAAGAACAAGAGAAAAGGAAAGAAAATAGAATAAGTTTAATGGTATCTTTTATAATAGTTAGACAATATTTTAGACCATGATATGTATTATCTATCATGTAATGTATTATAGTAAAGGTTGCGTACTTGGGATTAGACTCTGATAAATGTAAGTTAAGTTTGATATTTATATTATTGTTATTATTAGTAGTATTATTTCTGCTCATAGAAATGGTATCGTAAAGCACTGAGTTCGGGTTTCAAGTACCTGAATTTGGGGGCATTATACGGGGCACCCCGGGCAGCCGCAGGTGCACTTGCGGCTGCCGCAGGTACACCTGCGGCCACTAACTCTATAAATATAGAGCTTGGGGTGGCCATAATTCAAGAGAAAAAGGCGAGGAAGCCCTGTCCAATTTACTCTGTACACACCCCATATTTAATGCTTTCTCATTTTAAACACTTGTTTACTCACATATAGCTATATTTTTATCGGTGGGAGTCGAGTGTTCATCCATTTAGAGTCATAAAAATTTTCTTTGGCAGCCCACTGTAAGCCTTCTTACACTCTATAAAGCCTTTCTCTTCATCTTTGCACATATTATTCTTCACATTGAGAGTCGTGTTGTGTTTGTATGCCCAAACTTTGGTCCGTGGTTTTCATTTCTGCTCTCTCTCTCTCTCTATATATATATATATATATATATATATATATATATATATATATATATATATATATATACTTGTATATATAAACGGTTGTCGATTATGTCCGATGAGCCCTCGGATTTTACATCCAGGCGTTCTTCGCTTTATATATATATATATATATATATATATATATATATATATATATATATGAACTGTTGTTGAACTTTGTTCGATGAGCCCGGATTTTATATCCGCACGCTTTCGCTTTTATATATATATAGCGACAAATCGCTGAAATGACAAACCGAGCCGGAATTGAGAAATATCTTGTGCATTTATCGCAATATATGTATATATATATTTACATTTCTGTTAGGCCTGGAGTTTACTTCGTGGCCTTTTTTTTGTTTTATTTACATTCCGTCCCGCCTGGAGTTTACTTTGTGGCGGTTGGTCGTTTTTATTGCTTTCTTTACATTCCGTCCCGCCTGGAGTTTACTTCTTGGCGGATGATCGCATTTATTTCTTTATTTACATTTTTGATCCCCCATGGAGGTGGTTCATGGTGGTTGATCATGTCTCTCTTTCTCTCTCTCTCTCTTTATATATATATATATATATATATATATATACCGCTTTTATATATTTATATTTCCGATCACCCATGGAGGTGCTTCATGGTGGTTGATCATGTCATATATATATATATATATATATATATATATATATATATATATATATATATTTAAAAACTTTTATATATAATCGCCATCGCTTTTCATATAAACTGCGATCATGTGAGCCTAGGAATCATGTGATCACAGATTCAATCCATGAATCTAGATTCTTCTTAGTGATAGACATTTTTAGTATGTTGACTTGTAAATTATTCACGGTGTTTGAATTTCCTTAGATGGCTTTCATGCCCATGAGGAGTTCGGCACTGCTATATAGTATTTTCTCGAAGATGCTTCGCATCTCGAAAATAAAAGCAATCAAGTCGAACATTCAATAATAAAATGGAATTATGAAAAGGTCTTAATTACTATTGAGCACAGGGCTTGAAAAAACCTCTTTTACAAAACTTCACTGCTATATCATATTTAAAACATAACTTTTCATATAAATTTATACCCTTTGTATATAGGTGCGAACGAGGCCTCGCACTACTTCAAAATAACAGCACATTGACCCACACCCACACCCACACCCACACACACACACACACACATACACACATATAACAATTTTTTGAAAAGTGGCGGTCACCGTGATAACACGGATGTTGGGGGGTGCCTAACACCTTCCCTCCGCATAATCAAGCCCCCGAACCCAAATGAATCTTGGTTTCATAGACCCGTTTAGCAGTGTCACATCACTGGGTCAATGTGCAAACCTTTTCTCGGTTGCGTTGGTGCAACCAGTTAAAAACACCCAACTGGCGACTCTTACAGTCAAATCATCAACATACACATGTCGGACCTTTTTCACTTGTTTTTTCAAACAAAACTCACATAACATGAGAACACCAAAGAAAAAGAACAGAAAAGGAACAAATAAAAATCTCGACGTCGACAACAGGCAATTTCCCTAACCTTACTCAAGTTTATACTGAGCAAGTCTTCGAACTTCACTTTTTGGTTGTGTAAGTTCCTTAATTCTTACTCTTTTACTTGAGCAAGTATCCAAACACTATTTTTATTATGTTGCAAGTCTCCTAACTTACACAACTTTAGATTGTGTGCAAGTTTCATATCCTTCTCATATTGTATTGAGCAAGTTATTATTGAAATGAAAGTTATTCATTTAAGCTTGAACTTTATTTCCAAGCATGCTATTAAGTGGTTTAATTACTTTATAATTATTCCATATCGATATTGTTGATATTCACACTTAGTGCACTTGAGTTCGTACAGTCTTGGACTTGTACATCATTTAAAGTTCTATAATTCTTGAACTATGTTAGATAGAGTCTGAACCTTTGTTCGGTCAGACAAGTGTATGAAGTTTTATAAAAGCTATCCAAACCAATTGATGGTAAGGATTCTTAAACTGAAAGAACACCCCTTTTATGATAGGGGAATACCACAAGTATCTAATATAAGATACAAAGAGCAGATTTAAATGTTATGCATATACATGGTGTACGCGAGGCTGACCCCTCAAGTACTTATTCTGTAGCCAGTAACCAAAGGGTCAATTAGCTATTGATTCCATTGGATTTTTTTAGTTCAAAGTCTACTTGACTATCAATTTTTCTAAAAGAAATCATTATCTTTGCTTCTAATATTCATATTGATGAATCCTTCAAATATTCATATTATTGAATTCATTGTCAGATATTTTCCATTCATCATGATATATCCATAGTATTGTATTTAAACTTGCTGAGTAAACTTGTTGCTCATCCTTGCTATATCATGAATTATATTGCAGTTAAGCCAGAGACCTCAGGAAAGGACAAGGGTAAAGGAAAGATGTAGGATAGTGGCAAGGAGCAGACTTTACCTTACGCTTAGTTTAAAATTACTGTTATATAATAAGAACCCTAATGATTATTTTAGGGTATGTTTGTAAGATTGTATTAAGGTTATCGAATCTTGGGACTAGTAACACCTTTTGAATGAACGACGTACATTTATTATATTTTGCACTTTAGTTATCGTATGTTGTTTAGAGGTGGATGTTTGTATTTTATTGTGATGATCAGACCGAGGTCAGAGGACCCAAATTCGGGGGTGTCACAGGTTGGTATCAGAGCTATAGGTTATAAATTTTAGGAATGAAAAACCTAGGTTATAAACTTAATACAAAGCTCAAGTAGAGTATGTAAGTGATGGGTTGAGAAAATCCATCAAGTTTTATTGTGATACTGAAGTTGTTTATTTAAATCAAAAATGATTGATAGACGTCTTAAACTTGTTAATGCTAACATGGATATCATATCACATAAAGCCTTATAGTTTTCTTCCTTTCCTCAGATCATGACGTCTAGGAGACTACCACGAAACCAGAGGGAGGAAGGATCCGTTAACAATGGTGGAGGGGGAAATCTCGATCCAATACAGAACTTTGTTAACCTGTTAACTGGGGTAATGCAAAACAGACCCCCGTCAGCAACAGGGTAGCTAGAACATCACTTGGCTAGCTTTAAGGACTTTAAATTGGTAGGATCACTGGAGTTCCGAGGAACCTTTGACCCAATTGAAGCCCAGACATGGATAAAAGAGATGGAGAAGGTGTTTGAGGTCGCACGAGTGGCCGAAGCACAAAATACGAGTTTTGCCACTTTCATGATGAAGGGCGAAGCTAACTATTGGTGGAAACCCAATAAGGGACGAGAAGACGAAGGAGTTATTCCTTGGGATAGATTTAAGGAGCTATTTCTCGAGAATTAATTCTCAGAGAATACGCAACGGGATATGGAAGTTAAGTTTCTGGAACTGAAGCAAGGTAATATGTATGTTGATAAGTAGGTTTTATACCTACTTATTTGGGTGCCAACTAACTGGAATTATGCTCAAATTAAATAGTTTTATTATGTTTTATTTGCATTTTAAGTTTATTTCACAGTGTTTGTAGCTGGAACTCCTATGACAACCGAAGGCAAGGAGAATGGAATAGAATGGATTGGCATGGATGGCATGAAGAAAGCAAAAGCATGGGAAGGTGGACATGAGCAAATGAGAAGGAGATCAATGAATTGGTGAAGTGCAGAAGTGAAGAAATGAAGAAGAAAGATAGTAGCAGCAAAAAGCAGCAACATCAAGTAAAAAGATAGCAAAAGATAGAGTGTAGCAGCAGTGCGGCCATACTGCTAGTAAAGCTAAACACAGCTCGCCCACGCTCCAACAACAAAGGGCTTTGGCGCGCCCACGTCGTATAATCAGCAGACAACACCATAGCGCGCCCGCGCCCGTATTGCACTACAATCTCACACGGCCGCGCAAAGTCTTTTTCAGTTAATTTTGCTGACTTTTTGTAATTTGAATTTGAGCATGTTTTTCTCAACTGAGACGATTTTGTTGGCACCAGAGACGTGTTTTGTTATCAGTTTTCATATTATCATTAAGGTTCTTAGGTTTTAGCTTTTCTAAAGAGGATTTTGAGCATTTGATTACTACATTTTGCCCTTCTCTTATTCTAGATTATTGAATAATTATTAGTTTGCAACTCTGGAGTTTTTAGTGATTTGGAACAAGCTTGGAACAGACTCTACAATAGAGAATAACAGATTTGCTCTATCATTTCTTTTACAACTATTGTTTGCATTTCTTAATTCCATGCTTTACTTCAATCCCATAATGGCTTTTGGTTCAGAAATGAACTAAGCTCCGTTATGGGATTCAAATGGATTTTGATGTGTAGTTTGAATATGTATATCTGAATGTATTGTTGAATATTTATCGTTGGATTGCCCATTATGATTGAACAAAATGCTTGAATGCTTGATCACCATTCACACTAATTGCTTGTATGGATTTGGAAAATGAAATATAAGTATAGATTATATCATAATGGCATATGTTCATGAGGCTGATCTATTTAAGCTTTGTGATTCGTGACCCAAATAGGCATATACCGGTCCACCGTGTGTAGTCATGAAGAGAGCCTGCGTTTTATTTCATTATTGCTGTAATTTCACATAAACATATAGTGATTTTTGGTAATAGTGATGTTTACATAAATTCTATCGATTGTGGATTTTGTGTAAATTAGACATAGTTCATTGAAAAATGGTTATGCTCTACTTTTGTGCTCTTGACTAGCTTTCCGTGATAAATAATTAATAATGACATGAGGGTTACATTTTAGATGAAACATTAAATGATATTAGAATCCCATTTCTCTCCAATTTGATTACATTATTTTAGTAACTATAATTTTGTTCATTTATTAATTTAGAATTAAATTTAATTATGAATTGATCATTTAAGCATATAGAAATAGTGATTAAGTTGTTGCATGATAAATTAGATATAATACCTTTCTCCGTGGATCGATACTTTTCTTACTCTGTACTACTTGTTGACCCGTGTATACTTGCATGAGTTAGAGTCCTTTTTGTTAGACTAAAAAGGAGGCAACATTTGTCGCAGAGTACACGTCAAAGTTTAACGAACTGGCCCGATTCGCTTCACACCAGGTTGGCACAGAGGCCAAGAAGGCAAGGAGGTTCGAATTAGGACTGAAACAGTGGGTGCAGAAAGCAGTGGCAGTATTAAAGATTAATACCTACTCTAATCTATTAGAAAGAGCTATCATTACCGAAGGAGACAATGAAGCCATCGCTCGATTCAAATAAGAAAAGAAGACCGGTCAGGAAGGACAGAAAGGGGGAAGCAGCGGAGGTAGCAACCCCAACAAGCATAAATGGACGAAGAGCCAATCATCTGGAAGTAATAAGTCCGGGGGGAGGCCAAGAAAAGTATGAAGTGCAACAACTGTGGGAGGAATCACTCGGGGGAGTGCATGAAGGGAAAAAGTATTTGTTATCGTTGCAGACAACCGGGGCACATGACTCCTCAGTGTCCGAATAAGCAGAAGGGAGGATGTTTCTCGTATGGAGCCATGGACCATCAAATCATGGACTGCCCGAAGAGAAAGGGCGATGTAGCTAGCGAAAACCGCAAAAACAACAATAATGGGCTGAACATTGGAGGGCCAGTCAGTCAAGCCAACAGACCAAAGTCACGAACGTTCAAAGTAACTGTACAAGATGCGGTGGAGTCTAAGGACGTGGTGTCAGGTATCATTCCGATCAATGATATAGAGGCATACGTGTTATTCGATTCGGGTGCTACCTGCTCTTTTATTTCCAAAGAATTTGCTAAACAGTTAGACTTACCCCGTGAGAGATTAGAACACCCTATGAGCATAGAAGTAGCAAACAAGGAAATTATCCCCGTAGAATACATTCATAGGAATTGTTATACCGAATTGCGAGGATTTAAGCTCAAAGTGGATTTGATACCGATTCGTTTGGGGGAGTTCAATGTAATCATTGGGATGGATTGGTTATCGGTTCATAGAGCAGTTATAGACTGTAAGAAGAAGTGTGTACACCTAAAGACTCCGAATAAGTCTAAGGTAGTATTTTATGGTAGTAAATCGCCAAGACAATCTCATTGTCTGACGATGGTGCAAGCGTAGAGATTGCTTAAGAAGGGTTATATAGGTTATTTGGCTCACGTGGTTGATTCTCGACAAGTCAAGGGTGAACTGAGCCAAATACCTATTGTAAGGGATTTCATTGATGTCTTCCCAGACGGGATTCTGGGATTACCACCAGATAGAGAGATTGAGTTCGTTATTGATTTGACACCAGGGATAGCATCCGTTTCCCAGGATAGACGATATATTTGATCAGTTGAATGGGGCGAAGTACTTTTTCAAAGATTGACTTGAGGACCGGTTATCACCAACTGAAAGTGAGGCCAGAGGACATTCCAAAGACGGCATTCAAAACTCGGTATGGACACTTTGAGTTTCTGGTAATGTCATTCGGATTGACAAATGTGCCAACAGCATTTATGGATTTGATGAACAGAGTGTTCAAACAGTATTTAGATAAGTTTGTTGTCGTATTCATCGATGACATTCTAGTGTATTCAGAGACGGAGGAAGAACACGTTGAGCATCTTCGGATAGTGTTGGGGACATTAAGGAGGGAAAATCTATATGCAAAATTCTCCAAGTGTTAGTTTTGGTTGCAGAGAGTGCAGTTTTTGGGGCACGTTATGGACAAGAATAGTGTTTCGGTGGATCCAGTGAAGGTAGAAGTGGTTATCAATTGGGAACAGCCGAAGACGCCGATAAAAATCAGGAGTTTCTTAGGATTGGCGGAATATTATCGAAGATTTATTTAGTATTTTTTGAAATTAGCATCACCATTAACCATTCTTACCAGAAAAACAACTAAGTTCATTTGGACGGAGAAGTGTGAAGAAAGTTTCCTAGAATTGAAGAAGAGGCTTAGTCAAGCACCTGTGTTGGACTTACCACACAACACAGGAGGGTTTATAGTGTATAGTGATGCGTTACACCAGGGTCTTGGCTGTGTATTGATGTAACATGGTAGGGTCATTGCGTATGCTTCACGTCAGCAGCGATAGTTTTTTCCTTGAAGATTTGGAGGCATTATTGTATGGTGAGAAATGTGAGATATATATAGATCACAAGAGTCTGAAGTATATCTTCACGCAGAAAGAGTTAAACATGAGGCAGCGCCGATGGCTAGAATTGATCAAAGATTATGATTGTGAGATTCTGTACCATCCAGGCAAAGAAAATGTAGTAGCAGATTCCTTGAGCAGAAAGGGCAAAGAGAAGTTATTGAAGTTGACCATTCAAGAAGAATTAGTGAAAGATTTCGAACGACTAGACTCGGAGATTAAGTATCCGATGGAGACCAACGAACAATTATTTACAGTTACAGCGAGTCCGACTTTATTGGATAATGTTAAAGAGGCACAAGAAAAGGACGATGTAAGACCCCAACTTTTATGAATAAAAATGAATTTTCTATAATTATCATTTTTGAATATTATGGAATGAAATTGATATAATGTTATAGTTGTGGGTAATATTTATAAATTTTGCAAAGTACGCCAGTTGTTATATAATATTCGATTGGTCGGGCAATATTCGTTTTAACAGAAAATATTCATACGACGACACAATCATTGGTGGACCCCACAACGGAATTATTGTCAGATTGAGAAAACGACAAAAATATTTTTATGAAAATAATGGCGAAAGTTTTACCATTAACTGTTGAAACACCCGGTGTTAAAAGTACAGGAATACGGTTGCATAGTAGCACATGGTATTGATTATTGATGCTTACGTGAGAAGTCACACAGTTTTGTTCAATTATTGATTTAGTAATTGTTTCATAGTATCTCACATTAATAGATTCAATTATTGTCTATATTTTATATATTATTAAATCAATAATTGAGATGACAGAGTTATAAATATTATTATTTGCAATATTAACGATGTCTAGAAGTTCTGCCAAGGAGAGGTTTGGTCACCTAATTGCGTGCCAATAGGGAGAAATCCTTATTTGAAAGCCCCCTCTTTCTTGGGAACGACCTGGTCGATTAATATTGCGAATTATAATAATAATGATAAATGTTGTTGTTGATTGATTTCACAATCAAAGCAAACGTGCAAGTATACACGGTCAACAAGTAAAATAGTGATAAATTAAAGTGTCGAACCCACAGAGAATTCTAATTAATAAACTCCAACTACTAGTACTATATCAATCCAATTTTATTTAAACAACCAATAATTGTGATTTTTAGATTTAAGAAAACTAAATTAAACAAAGCAAAGAGATTATTCTAAAAGAAAGCAAATAAACAAACTAAGAATTGATTGAATTCAGATAAATAAGAATTAAGACTCCAATATCCCCAATTATGAATTATAAATCAATTATCCAATTATCCCAATTATTATTTCTACTGAATTGTTAACAGGAATTCTCAAATGCCAAAAGCCCTTTTCCAAGTGATCAATTGCCTTTTATTTAACCCAGATTAATTTTGCTATATTCCTATGCAAAACAATTGAATTAACTCGTTACAATCCCAATTCCTTATGTGTTACATGCGACAAATAGATATTTCCATTCTATTCACAAACCTAATTATTCACTATGCAAATAACTAAGTCACATGTCACCATGTCCAGTTCTAACCCTAGAATTCCTTTTCCAATTCCCTCTAGAGTAACAAGGTAATAATTGGCCAGATAGTTAAACAATCAGCACAAAGCAAGATAAACAATTCACTTCAACATAAATAATTGGAATAAATCAAATAATCAATTCATAACCATAAAAGGTTCAATTGGAATCTTAATAAAAGAAATTAGTTCATAACAAAAATTAAAACCAACAATATTTGAAAAATCATCCTTAATGAATTACACAAATTAAAAGAATAAAGAAGAAGAAGAAGAACTCCAAGTCCAAAGCCTTCAATAATCTCCTGTTGTTCCTTGATTAATCTCCCCAAATTGTGTAGATCCGTCCCCTAATTTAATGTAAATAACTAATATATACTTCCCATCTTGTTCCACAATCCAATTCCCCATCAACTTCATCACATAACCACCTCTTCAATGATTTTAAAACAAGTCAACACCAGTCAAACGTGATTTCTGCTCAATCGAACTTGACCCAAATACCCGGTCTTTCTTGGGATTAATAAAGGATATAAGCCCAAATGGCTAGGGAGTAGAAACTGACAATCATGCCCCTTCTCAGCTAAAATTCCCACCAGTGATCATACAGCTCCCAAACCTACAAATCAAAACATAAGCACAGTAAAAATGCACCTAAATACCTTGAGAATGCAATAATCTAAACTCAAAAGTATCCGATTCATGGGTATATAACCCAATCATCAAATACCCCCAAACTTAAATCGTTGCGTGTCCTCAAGCAACAAAACATAACACAAAACAATACTAAAAACTAAACACCATGCAAATGCACACTATCTATATGTTCTTAATTCAAGCAATCCCATAGCTCACGTATATCCACTGGCCTCAGAAAAATCACAAAAACATGCTAATACATCATGTTAAAGCAGATCATTAATATCCCAACAATCAATGAATCTAAATCCGTTATTACTGATATTGTGAGTGTGTGTTCAACAACCATGCTAACCAATGAACAGCAAGATATAAAAGATAATAAATTTCTTAATAAGCATAATACAGTTTCAACTCAAGAACTCATCAAATAAACTAGATTTAACTGAAATTAAACAATCACCAAAGTCCAGGGGTCAAAATGGAATACTTATGCTTGTTTTTGCTATACGGGGGCATTTTGCACTTTTCCCGCTTTATTGTACATATATTTTTTTTCTTTTTCTCATGACTATGCATTGTCTTATTCCCTTAGGCTTTTCAGTGCTACCTTAACGAGCTTTCGATCAACGACTCCCAAGCCATTAAGACCTTAGGGTGCTAGGTGTAGAGACAATCCCCTCGGGCTTACTTACTCAAGTAACAAAGGCCACAAAACTAGACAAGCATGCCACGGTGTTTATTTTTTTTATTTTTTTTATTTTTTTTATTTTTTTTATTTTTTTTTTCAAAGCTTATATACTCCAAATATTTTTCCCCCAAACTTGAGTTCATATCTAAATTTATTCTTCACCAGCTATTTAACTCGTTCCTTCATTTCACTCGCATTCATCCTTTAGAACTCTATTATCTATCCATTCAAACTATCATAGCCAACATGGTCATTTTTTAAAATGTGTTATCCTTATAATATCAATGTCAAACAGATGAAGATTTAAATCATGTCAAGAAAATCATATCACTGACTCAACAATCCTTACTAGATTTGTTCATGCAATTCTAATTTCATCATTGGCCCCTAAATATACGTACTATCAAACTGGAATTAACATGCAATCCTAAATGCAACATTAATAACAATCAAAGCATCCACAAACTATTAACAATCACAATCTACTAATGCAAATAAAAATAAACTACCCCCAAACTTATCTAGAGCAATGTCCTCATGCGAAAGATAAAACAATATAAAACAGAGGACTTCCCTGACGAGCTTATGCCTCGGGTGGAGCATCATCATCCTCGCTCTTCTCTAGATCTGAAGGGGGAAAGACTGGTAGGACCGGGGAAGAGGGGAACTGACTGAGATTAACACCCGAAAATAGCTGGGCGTTCATAGCATTCTGGGCTGTAAACTGATCAACCAAGTACTTGTAAATCACATCTTGACGTTCAGAGAGACGGACATTTTGGGCTTCCAGATTGTAAAACCATCTATTAATTTCTCACTGCACTGCTTCTGGAACCACACCATGATAAGCTGCGGACGTAGGACCATAAGTAGGTGGAGCCTGAGGTGGTGGAGCTTGAGAAGTTTTGGCTTGGGGAATTATGAAACCCAATCCCCTAGGGTGGTTTGCTCCACCAGTCCACACTTTATACCTGCTGATCAACTTGTGGTCCAACACGGGCATAGGCGTTTTAATCATCTCATCTGATTTCCATTTGACTCCGAACTAAGCACATAAAACGCAGATGAGAGACGGATGTGGTAACCCTCCTGTGGTCCCTCCTAGAGATGCTCGGAGAATAGACTGCTGAATAAGATGGCCTACATCAATTTTGAAGCCTTTGATTATTGAGTATAAAAGCACTGCTCGCTCCCTGGTGACATGACTCACATGGGTGCATGGCATGAGTTTTGCGCAGATAAACGCATACCACGCCTTCCCATATAAGCTGAGGTTAGAGAGTGGAAAGGTCATGCTTCCGCGTTCATGCACTGTCCATGTGGTGCCCGACTGACAAAGTTCACGAATTATCTTCCTATAATCCGGCCCATCACTCACAAGCCGTGCGTACTCGTCGTTCAGTCCCTCTAATGGTAGTTGATAGCACCCGTTTAAGTCCTATTCGCCAATTTCAACCGTTTTGCCCCTCACAAACACACCATAATGATGGTGCACGGGCACGTTGGCGTAGAACTCCTTGACAACTGCAATCACAGCTGGTTCTGGCTGCTCGGTAAGTGTGAACCAATTTCTCTCTGCTATCATCATCGCCAACTCCCCATCCTTTGATTGATCGGGTCTCAAGTCGCGTTTTGGGACTAGTGAATGGGTAGTCATGCGGTTATAGCGTTCCTGCGCCTCAGCGGAGACAAATCATCGGCTATCAAATTTTGGAGGTGCCGAGGCGGAACCTGAACCCTCACCACGTTGACGCTTCGAAGCCATGTAGAAATAATCTACACGGAAACGCATATACCGGAATTAGGATTGGGCAAAACTTGAATATGTAAACATAGACATTGAACACAACCCCCAAACTTCAAGTTATGTGCTCATAAAGTACATGATTGGGGTGTGTCAGGACATATAGTAGCATGAAAATGCACAATTGCACCAAGTAGACGCATGTATGATTCAACTTCTACAATTTGCATAGGAAACACACGATTTGCTCTAAAGCTTTGTCATGTCAAGCAAACTAAAACCTATGCCATTGACCCCCCACCACAGTAAGATATGTACTCGACAGTAAACTTATAACATTGAGGTTTCAAGATGGCAAGTAAATTTAGTATGTGTGGCATGGTGTTGTGTGGTATTGGCAAAAATAATTGACTCATGCATACTTTCAAATACCTTGTGGGCTATGTATAAAACTTTGGCTGTCAACACATAAGGTATCATTTTATACCCAAACGCAGGTGTAGAATAGAATAAACATGTCATCCAAAACTCAATGTAGCAACTAAGGAATTCCATTGACATGTAATAGCATGTATGATCCAGAAAAAGTAATCGTAATAAAAGAAGAAGAACACCATGGGAATCACATAATGAAATTGAGAGATTGGGTACCGACCGCCCAAAGTATGTAGCAAAAAACAAACATGAGTGACATAAAAAGTTAATTGCACAACATACCTTTTGTGTTCTTTACAGAATAATGAAATCAATTATGGTGTAGAAGTGCTTGAATTAGAATTGAAATTAAAGTGTTAAGAATGCGTCGTGGAAGGGGGTCTAGTAATATTGTGACAACCCGAGAATATAGACAATTTATTAAAATCATAAATGATTGATTTAAGGTCAAATAATTGACCTAGACAGAAAATAAGTGTATGCGTTTGATATTATTGGGATGGAATTTGAGGATTTCAAAATTCTGTGAAGGATTTAGGTGAATTATTCAGGATTAAGGATTTTGTGAATATGTTCTGTGTATATGGTTAGGTATGTGTTCAGAATGTGGTTAAGGGTCAAGGGTTGACCAGACAAATTATATATGTGTCAAACCCTAATCATATATTAAGAACGTCAACGTTCTGTTAGAAAAAAACCCTAGCAATGGATAAGAAATCTTAGAAATCGGTTCTGAAACCCTATGGTCAGTTTCAAGAATTCAAAACCCTAATTTGGGAAATCAAAGGCTAAATATAATGGCTTAAGTATTTTTGATTATATATTAGGGATAACCCTAATTGCTAAATTAGAAACCCTAGTGTTTTGTATAAAACCCTAAGGGATTAAAAGTTGTGTGTGTAATGAATATGAGTATTATGTGATGGTTTATATTTGTTATTAATATAAACAAATAAAAGAATTAAGTTATGCAACCTAATATATATGTATTGGGTGTGATAATTAAATAACCTAAGAGGTTATGATATGGTAGAATATTAGTATGTAAATATATTCTAATTCTAAGAAATTTATTAATTTTATAACCTAATTATAGTATGTCTAATTAGGTTAAGAAATTAAGGGTACATAAACAAGGATCTAATTTATAATTGAGGAAATAAAAACCCTAATTAAATAAGTTAGGGTAGGATAGAATAAAAAGTGTTGGACTATGGTTATTTACATGGTACAAATAATTATTTAGGGAGTCCAAATATTTTTATTAGAAAGCCCAAATGACTTAAGGGTTAAGCCTAAGTGGAGGTCCAATCAATAATATTAAAAAGCCCAAAACTTGATCCAAGTATGGAGGGACTTTTTGGTCATTGGTTAAGTAAAATAAAAGCAATTAAATTAAATCAAAATGGGCTAAAAGAAGTGACATGTGGCCGGATAAGGTGGGAGAAAAAGGAGATAACATGTGAAGGTTGTTGATAACTTGTTTTAGTGGATAAAGTGGTTCAACCACTCCCACCAACTACCACATGTGTCATTTCTTTAACAAATCTATCACATATTACTAAGCTTGCAAGCAATAAAATAAAACCAACATGTGGGTGCATAAGGGCCACATTGGCCGGTTTATGTAGGAGGAAAATGAGGGTGATTATAGATATTTGTTATATAACTATATCTAATGAAAATCTATCTTATCTCTTTTATTATTCTAACAAGAACTAAAGAGAGAAAGGGAGAGAGAAGAGGAGAGTTGGGCAGCCACAAGAGGTAGAGGGGGGGGAGATTTTTGATCTTCCATGCCATCTAAAATCTATCACATAACTTGGGAAGAAGAAGAAGAAAAGAAAAGCAAAGGTATAAAAATACTTTTCCTAAGTTTTTCTCTATTTTAGTTTATGGATTTGATTTAGGGGTTTTTGATTTGGTAGTTCAAACCCTATGATATATGTGATTTATATGATTTCAAGTATGGATTTATCCATTATGGGTGTTAATTTGGTGGAAATCAAAAGGAAAAGAAAAATAAATTTTTCTAGTTTTGAAAATCGAAATTTCTATATACTTTGAAATTTCACCGTTTTAAATCTATAATTCCTTTTTCCGATCCGTCAAAGAGGGGTGCTAGATATATGTGTTTAGTAGTTAACCCAAGTGGTAGAACTCAAAAATCATGTTCCTAAAAGTCGTGGTATTGATTTATGTGAAAACAGTCCCGTTTCTAGGAACTGTTTTGGATCAGTCCGTAGAAGGGGCATTTTCGTCCTTTTTTTGTGCTTTTTAAATTCTGTAAAAATTTGGGGTGTTAATATCAGTAGATATGCAGGTTGTGTAAAAATTTCAGAATTTTTGGCCATACGGTTTGAGAGATATGGATTTTACGGTGAAGGACCCCAAAACTGTTTTTGGCCAAAAAGTTGCTGCCCAGATTTTTGCAAGGGCTTTTTTGGCCACTTAAACTGTGAAATAAATTCCGGTCTTTTGGGACAAGAAAATATATGGTATTAAGTACCTTGTGTCCAAAAATGATCTCATTCCGACTTAAAATGACCAAGTTATGATTATTTTAAGTTTTGTGATTTTCCGACGAAAACGGCTATAACCGGAGTTCTATAACTCCGATTGCCAGGAAATTTAAACTGGAGACTCACGATAACATGTATAAGAGTGTGTCAAGAGATGGGAATTTCTGGAGTTAAGCACGAGGTAGCTAATTTCTTAAGGAATTAACTAAAATTAATTTCTGAAAAATACCGAAGAAAGTTGGAAAATTATGGAAAAATTATATTATGGTGTTAGAAAATATTTTAAGTTATTCTTGATGACTTTTGATATTTTGTAATGAATTTCATTAATATTTATTATTAATGATAATTAGTTTATTTAATGAATATATTAGATATATTATGGAAAAATAGAATTAATGCTTTAAAATCATATAAAATGATTTAAGTGTTATAAGAATATTTTGAGCTATAAAATATAACTTTTGATATTTTGTTATGAAAATATTAATATTTTAATATTAATATTGATTATCGGATAATGGATTTGATTGTTTAAAAATCATAGAAATATGATTTTAAGGTATTAAAATACTTTGTGATGTTATAATAATATTATGATATTATGTTATGATTTTTGTTGATATTTAATATTAAATAAATATTAATGATCAAGGAATAATGTGGTACTTATATTAATATCGCTTATTGATTAATGTTTTAATTACTTTAAAAACATTTAAAGGAAATAATAATGTATTGAAAATACTTTGAGATATTATAAATATGATATAATATTATGGCATGTAATTCATTAATGTTTAGAAATAAATTAATATTAATGACTAAGGAATTATGTGATATTTAATTCATTTAAATACTGAGTTTAATGATTGGAAAATCATGATAAATGATAATAATTACTTGAAATTTTTATGAGCCTATGGAAAATTAATCGATTGATTAGAAAATTATTTGTGATAATTGTTAAGTGTTTAAGCAAGAGTTTAATTGAACTTAAACTCGAGTATCGACCAACCAGGCCGTCATCGGATGTTAGAATTGTGTCGATTTCAACTTCTGACCGAAATAGTCGACTTGATGCTAAGTCTTATGTGTTGTATGGTCGATAGGATTATGTGATAATGTGTTTAGGTAATTCTATACTTTGTGATGATATTATTCTAATATTGGAGATCGGTATTATCTCAGATTAGGTCTTCTGGATAAAGCTAAGTTATATTTCGTATCGGAATCAAATCTAACAGTAAGTTTGTTTGTTTTCTTAACTCTACTAAGAGTTGTTTCATTCGGATAAGCTTATGGTTAATCATTCTTTGATTTCCATGTTGAATTGTACTCTATACATATTGCATGTATAAGTCAGGTATGAAAGGCTGATCACCTTCATTACCAGTTGGTCCGGATATATATTGTTCGTGTTTAATACTTGTTCACCAAAAGTTTGTTCATGCTAATTCATAACTACATTATGAATTATAGCCAGCTCATTATTCTGATTCTTTCAATCATGATATATCCTTAAATTATATGTTAAACTTGCTGGGCAACTTTCATGCTCACCCTTGCTATATCATGATAAAACATTGCGAGTTAAAGGTGAATGCGTCGGATACAAGGAAAGTTAAAGACAGTTCCAGCTTAAAGTTAATGTGCGCTATTAGTTTTGTAATAGTCTTGTATGATAATGATGTCATATGTTAGATAAGTTATGAGTTGTGTATAAGTTATGGTTACTCGACCTTGGGGATAGTGTATAATGTTTAATGTATAAACAATTTATGTTTATATCTTCCGCAATAGTAGTAGAATGATTGAACCGGATCCGCGGTGATTTAGGGCCCGGATTCGGGGCTCTCACATTTGGTATCAAAGCTGTTGGTTATAAACCTAGGGTAGAGTTACCTTAGACTAATAACCGCAGTGATTAGGATAAGATCTAACTCACATAAAGTTAGTGTGTCGGTAAGATTCAAAGACGAATCTCGGAGAGTTATAAGAGATACGGAGTTCCCTAACTCTGATAATAAAGTTGAACAGTTGTGATGAATAGATAGAGTCTAAAAGACTAAAAGTGCAGGTATAGGAGATCGTAAAATAAAACAATCACAGTATAGAAATGGATCGTAATATATACGATGAGATCACCCCGTGATCTGATAAAGTTATTGTATGGAGAAGGATCAAGTGAATGATTGAAAGATTTACAGCAAGATGCTGTGTGTAAGTTGTACTATGAAATTGTACTATAAAACTCATGAAAGAGTTATGGATTATAAATACGGATTAAATAAAATTCGTATGGAAAAGGGGGTTAAGATTAGGTGGGGATTTCAATTAAGGACTCATGTTAGTAGTTGAGTTGTATGATTCCTTGTTATGGGCAGGAAATTGTACTTGGTGTAAAAACCACTTAGTTTCTAGCGTTGATAATCATTGAAATGTTTGTGTCGCGCTATTTGCTATATGCAGGTTAAAAGGGTGATTCCTTTCTCATGTGTATAACAAATAGACAGGTCATAGGTAGAGAATATAAGGTTAAGTACGAGTTCTTAAAACTCATACTTATGTGACATTCTTGACTCATAGTTATATGAAATATTTATGAACCCCTCAGCGAATGGACGCCAAAGTTCTGACTAGGGTAAGTTCTTAAACTCATATGATTGTGACAATTATTGAACTCATAAGTGTGGTTTTATGAACTGGGTATAGTTGTGTGTGAATGAAGTATTGAGGATTTCAGGAACAAATAGATTGTTAAGCAAATGATTATTAGTGGAGGCATTAGGTTTTCCTAAACTCCTAGCTATGCTAAACTTCAAAATTTTGACATCAAGCTAAATACGCACTATGTGCCTTTTAAAAAAAATGTAGACTCGTAATCATTTTTGAAACGGTTTAAAGTACAGTCTATGCTACTTATTTCAGCTAGACTCAAATGATTTGAAATATCAAAATTTGTTTTTAATTATCACTCATGTACCATGTAACCTGGTGCAGAGATGATAAAAATGTGATGGAGTTGTAAATACAGGAATACTTAGTGTGAACTTAACCTGAAGTCACTGTTCCACTATTGTATGATGTGTTATGACAAAGTCATACAATGACGGCATCCTCAAACGGACTGTTAATACAGTACGACATCATGCCGTCATTCTCGAAAATGTTTTCAAAAAGTTTAAATTGCCAACGGGGTTTGGCTACACCTAAATAATTCGATTGAATTGAATTATCGATATGAGTCTATGCTATTTGATTCAGCTAGACTAATGTTATGAAAACTCTAAGTGTTCATTGAAAGAAATTTCCTGAACCAAATTGTTTTGGTGCGGAATCCTATGATAAGACTGAGGTGAACGATATTGTTTGGATAAATAATCCAATATAGTAGCGTAAATATTCGCTAAAATGATTAATACGTTATGCATGACGTAAGAGTACGATGGGCTAATCACCTAAAGTACTAGCAACGGTAGTTTACCTTCTTTGTGATTGTAAACATACCAAGTAATGTTTTGTTTTGCGGTATGAATTGTTAGGTTTGTAATATTCATGAAAGCAATCAAATTGCAAAAATTAAGCGGAAGCGTGTAAAATCAGAGTTTAAAAAATTTACAAACCATATACCCGGATCATCCTTTATGCACAATTATTAATTAAACGAAAAGATAAAGAATAAAATCATACCCTTGAAGATCGAGCTTCCTCAGGTACAAGTTCACCTCCAAATCCTTTCGCGTTCAATCTTGAATCCACCGGGGTTTTGTTCCTTCCTTTGATCAACGTTAGCCACCCATATGTTTGGCCTCTAGAGGTGATCCACCAAGGAATAATAATGATTCAAGAAAAGGGTGGTTAGCTAAACCCTAGTTTTTCTATCTCTATAGAAAGGGTGTACTCTCCCAACAATTGGAATTATGTCAGATGTGTTGAAAAAGTCAACAACCCCTCACCCATAATAAGACTCCTCTTATTAATAGATGTGGGCAACCCACCTTAACAAATAAAGAATTGGGTTTTATTTAATTAATTAAATTCTTTTAATTAATTAAGCTCCCTAATCTTATTAGGGATAATTAATTAAACTCTTTTAATTAATTTAACCTCCTAATCTTATTAGGAATAAATGAGAGTACTTATATTAAATTAATTCCTAAACTCTTTTAGAAATTAAAATAATAATAATTGTAATAATATTAATAAGACTCTCTTATTAATTTATATTTAATATTTCTAAAATATTAAATAATAAATATTAAGCTATTTAATTTATTCTATCACCATAGATTAAATTAAATATACTTAACATATTATTACGATTATGCCATTAACTTCTTAAATAATTATTCTTCCTTTTATGGTGTGACCCTTTAGGTTCTCCATATTAAACCTATTGTGAATAAATCAATTAGAACAATTCTAATCTTATTTGAATAAATAAATTAAACAATTAATTTATTTAAATAAATAATATTTATTCTACAATAGGGATAAGCCTCCCTAGCGATCAACGACTTTCCGAGATAATATAGATTTCAACATTAATCATTAAAGAACCTTTGAGTAAATAGTTACTGTATAATTCAATCCTTCCACCATACAATGTCCCAATTAAATATAAGACATGAAATTACCGTCAAGTCTTATTTTATTTAATTATATGTATTTCGACTCTTAAATGCACAACTCAAATAATGCAAATTAGAAACTCCTTTCTAATTTCATTCTCGCCGCCTAGGACTCTTTGGGTTGTCATTTATCGAATCACATAGGACATTTCTCTTCTTTTATTAGAAGTGGTAGATTCTTTATTGATCATTCATTATCTCCATGTACAACTTATTATACCCAAGCATACCCTTTGATATACCCTAAGGGTCTTAAGGAATAAGTCAAAGTATAACTCATCATACACAAGATACTATGATGATCTCAAGTCCAAGGATCACTTGTACTACTATCACTACTGAGAATTCCTATTGACGAGTGCAAATAAAACTCCATTAGGTATTCCTTAGCGAGCCACGCTCAAAGTGAACTTATTCTCTAATAAGCACCTACATACTTGCTTTAGTGTCTCCACACAAATGATCATGAGATCAATCATCCTCATCCAATGAGCAAGCAACGTATGTACCAATCTATCCCGGATTCACTAATCCCCAATTTAGTAATCCAACGATTGGGAACTATTTTAGTTTTAAGCTTTCTAAGAATTTAGATCTCATTAGAATGATCATCATCATTATTCTAAAAGCGTTGCTTAAAACTATGGGTTTATCACATATTATAAAACAAAGATCATGTAGATAATTAAAAGCCTTTAATAAATTAATACTTTTTATTAATAAATGAATAAGATTGTTACAAAGTATATGCTTTATCATCAAACATGATTGGCTTGTGTGCATATTACTTTCAATCTCCCACTTGCACTAAAGCCAATCGTTATGGTATCTCATACTCTTCTTCTCTAAGTGACGATTATCCTGCTGTTGGATAAGCTTTAATTAATGGATATGTAATGTTGTTCTTGAGAGTCCACTATCTCTATAGTGATTTCCCATCTTTCAATGATTCTAATAATCAAATGAAAGTGCCACAACACATGTTTAGATCTAAGATGAGACTTAGGAACTATTCCTAGTTCTGTAATGAACTTTTAATCCAAATAATCAACTTGCAGCTTCATTTATAGCTATATACTTTGTCTTTATCACTAAACCAGCAACCTCTTTGTTGTTTGGAACCTTTCAATTCACTACACCACTGTTCAAGATAACGCTTTACCTTAAAGTGGATTTTTCATCATCATCTTGGTCTGTCTACGAAAACTTGAGTCTGTTAAGCCCTCTAGTTTTAATTTAGACCCACCATGAATATGATCACATCCTTAGTGCTTGCTTAAGCACTTTAAGATATTTTCAACGACTCATAGTGAACTTCTCCATAATATGACTTATCAACATCAGGTCTCATACATTTCATTGCATACATGATTGTCACTCATGTGACCTCTCTTTTCAGGAGTCTGTGGGGACTATTAAGAGAGATACACTCCATAGCTCATCGACATGAGATATCTCTTGGAGTTTGCCATGCTAAACGACTTTAGCATCAAATGAATATACGTTCCTTGGGTTAAGTCGAGGATCCTTTTAAATCTATCTATATAGATTTGTATCCCCAATTAAGATACTCTTCCCAAATCATTCATGGAGGAATGTTTAGACAACTTTATCTTTACTGATTGTAGCATTAGTATGTCATTCCTTATCCATAGTATATCAACATATAATACTAGGAATGTCACGACGCTCCCCACCGTCCCTTTTGTACACACTAGAACTCTTACCTCATCAGATGTAACTCGGATCATCATCTTCTATGATGCGTACCTCATCATCATCATCCATGATGAATCCATACCTCCCGGTATCTTCATGACTATTCCGATTTTACGATTTGGTTGTGGTACAATAGGTCTATCTACGAGTTCCTCTTATTTGACTTATAGTATTTTGTGGTTCTTGAACTCTTCAAGATCTATTATCCTCCCACTAGCCCTTGAATGATAAACACCTTTATCTTAGAAGGCGTGTTTCGCAACAAACACCTTTTGCTAAGTAGGATTATAGAACATATACCCTAAACTTACTTTAGGATGTCCCACAAATTGTACTTGTCAAATCTTGTCCCAAGCTTATCCTTTTTGAAACCTTTTCACATAAGTTCGACAACCCCTTATCTTAACATACTTAAGATTAGGAATCCTCCCCGTCCATAACTTTTATAGAGTCTTGAAATGGATTTTGAGGTTACCTTTTACGTAGATATCACGACCATTTCTAGGACATGATCCTGAAGGATCTTTGGAATGCTCAGGTAAAATCATTTTGGACCGTACTACCATGTTCAACAAGGTATGATTTTACCTTTCGGATACATCAATCAATTATTACGTATCATGAGGTGTCCATTATGAGAAAACCATTTGAGATGATCTAGAAACTTATTGCACAAGTATTTATTCCTTGATCTAATCAAAAATCTTAATACTTTGCAAATCTGTTTTTACTTCAAATTATTTGAACCTTTCAAATAATTCACACTTGTATTTCAAAGAAATACACACATTCAACTCTTTGAATGATCATCTCCTTTTCTTATACTAATTTGTTCAATATGCAAAATTATTTTCATGTAAGTCAAGTATACAAAATTTATTAAGTAATATTCCAGTTCTATACAAAACATTATTATTATAAATAGAACAACAATTGTTCTTAATTATAATACCAAAAATTTTATTGTCCAACAATAAAACGGAAATAATGTTTCTAACAAGAATTGGAATACAATAACAACTTATTGACTTAATAGATTTTCTCGTAGGCGATCTTAAAACTATAAGTTTCTATAGCTAATGCAAAGAACCTTTGCTTCATTTTCCGCACATAGGATTACTTATATTTGTTTAGCTTTCTACTTCTGCTTGGTCCCTTCATAAATCTATATTTATGATAACCAAAGTCGGTATCCAATACCCAAGTAGAACCTTGACTTAAAGAAAAATTTATTTCAATCATGAACAAAAAAACTCGTATTATGTAACCAAACTTCACTAAGCTTCTTTGGTTAGCCTCTCGCAAGATGCTTCTTGCGCTTTCTTTCCAAAGTGTCGGGCTTATTGCGGTGGAAGCAAACTCCTTTTACTATCCGTGACGCTTTTGTTCTTATTATCCTTTGTTTACGCCTTTCATTTTACCTTCTTTGAATCGTTCTTCTTTTGAGAAGATCCTTTGGCCCCTACCAGAAGAAGACTTGGTTTTTCTTGGTTGGAAAGTGACTCTCAACATTTTTCAATATGTTAAGCAAATCAAATGAGGCGATATCTAGCTTGTTCATATAAAAATTCACAACAATTGTGAAAGAGTCCAGAGAGTGAGTGCAAGATCAAATCTTGGCTCAACTCTCCATCCATGACAAAACATGTTGTCCTAATTGATCAATCAAATTGATAATGTTAAGGACATGTATCATCTTCAGTAGTGTCATCTGGTCATTCTAGATCTAAGAGCTCCTTAGATATCCGATATCTTTCATCTACTTTCCTCACCATCAACTACTTGATGTGCAAGAATATAGTAAGAGCATCCATAGTTTCATCTTGTGTGTAAAGCTCGTTACTCATGGATGTGAGCATGATGCATTGAGCCAATCAGCATCATCTTGCCACTTTCTAAAAGTAGCAATCTCTTCTTCAGAGGCATTATGCGCAACCATTGCGAGGATAGGCATATTAAGGACATAAGATAGCTTTTCACTATGAGAACTATTCTCAAATTCCTTAACCAATCCGCTTTAATACGGTCCAGCTTAAATAACATCTAATATGTTTCGCGTTGATAGTAATTTTAGACATTGTAAAATTACGTAAAATGAATTTGTAATTAACAACATTTTAACATACATTCTTTTATTAATTACCAAAATAAATTAGGTCTTGTTTTAAATTGGTATCTCCCACTATTTTCTTCAAACTATATTACCTCACTCATATAGTTCGGCAAAATCTAATTAAAGATTTGCTAGTGAGAATAAGGATCCCATTTCAAATGTATATAGCCTTGTGGTGACACAACAAACTATATATAAATAAATAGGTAGACAACTTTTGTCAATTACATCAACTATGCAACTCCTTTTATTTTGCCTCTTAGATTATTTTGATCAAGTGGTGGCACATCCGAATCAAAATTATCCAAGTTAAGTCCGACCTAGCACTCCATATATTTAAAAAGAAAAATATCATCCTTGTGGTGACACAACAAAACAATATTGTTCAATTTTCTTTATAAGCATCAAATGTGATAAATTAACATCTTAAATACTTAATACTTGCCTTGTGGTGACACAACAAACTCATATTAAATATTTAATACTCTATTAATTTTATCATGCTAGAAAGGCGACGTTCGATATTCCAAATATCTTTGAACGCTTAGAACTTAATATAAAAAAAATGAGGGTTTGTTATTAATTTGTCTCATCTTGTTTAGCGCGCATTTATATATATATATAAAATACGCTATCGTATTAATGAACATGCGAAGCATGTTTGCATAATATATAATATATATAGTATAAGCATGCACATATAGAATACTATATTCTACCCTTGATTGATTATGGACTTTTATTCTAGTTTGGTTCACTAGAGCCACCAAGTGAACCAAAAGGTCAAACCCTAGGGGTGCAAGAAATAATATCTAAATATAACTATTACATTTAAACCCGGGCTCCATTACAAACGGGTCTTCAAGCGCTCCTTGCTCCTTGATCTCCAATTTTTCAAAAATAATTCTAATTATTCCTATTACAAAACTATTTTAAAATAAATAGAAACCTTGATCGTCATCAAGGGAAGTACATAGGAGGAGATAGAATTTACATTAAGAAAAATTAGAGAAGGCGAGGTACGCAGACCCCATTTAATAAAACCCATACATTCATGCATCCAACTAAAATAAAATCCAATCGCATTGGTCAATAGTCCATAATCAATCCCATTTATTATCATACACATCACCATATGCATCAATAAATAACATTCATCTCATGAATAATAAACATTTAATATATATATTGATATCATTTAATGGGCAAATTTAGTTAGTATAAAATCTATTTTTGAATCAAAATAAACTCCTTTATTTTAATCCAAATTTAAATCAAAATAAAACTATTTTATTTTAATTTATCCAATTTTGAATAAAATAAACTATTTTATTTTAATCAAAATCTTTAATCAAAATAAACTCCTTTATTTTAATTAATTATGGAATCTAATTCCATGTAATAAAAAAAAAATCTTTAATTAAAATAAACTCTTTTATTTTAATTAATTATGGAATCCAATTCCATGTAAAAAAAATATTAAAGGAAACACGGATTATCTTTCCTATTCACAAATAAACTCCTTTATTTTGAATAATATGAAATCTTATTTCATATTTAAATAAACTCCTTTATTTAAGGAAATTAGGATTCTCTTTCCTATTCACAAATAAACTCTTTTATTTTGAATAATATGAAATCTTATTTCATATATAAATAAACTCCTTTATTTAAGGAAAGATGGAATACAACATTTCAACTCCAAATAGTTATCATGGAATCCAATTCCAACTCTAATTAGTTAGCATGAAATTCTAATTTTAAAATTAAAATAAACTTTTATTTTAATTATAAAATTATTAAGATTAAAATAAAACTTTATATTTTAATATTAAAATAAACCTTTTATTTTAAAATTAAAATAAACTTTTATTTTAATTATATAATAATTAAAATAATATATATATAACTATTATATATATAATACAAACGGAATATATATATATATAGTTAACTATTAACTATTATTATATTATATATATATATATGCATCCGAACGTTCCAAAAATTAAACCGAATATATATGATTTCCTTGCCTCGATTTTCGTGCATGCCATCATTAGCCATCATTGGCCAATCATGCCAATCATTACTTATCAGCCAGCATTAGCCAATCATTGGCCAATCATGCCAATCATTACTTATCAGCCATCATTAGCCAATCTTCTCGATTTCCGTGCGCTGGAGTTTTTTTTTTTTTTTGTTTTGTTTTCCGTGCAAGTATAAGAGTTAAAATTGATACCCACGGAAAAAAAAAATAGCGACGGTTTTTTTTTTTTTTTTTAAATTTTATACAATAAAATTATGCCCAATTAAATTGTTCTAAACACATATCAATATATAAATTAAAACAATTAATAATTTGCATAAAGGTTTGGCTCGATTCCACTTGTTAGGTTTGTAATATTCATGAAAGCAATCAAATTGCAAAAATTAAGCGGGCGCGTGTAAGCGAGTTTAAAAATTTACAAACCATATACCCGGATCATCCTTTATGCACAATTATTAATTAAACGAAAAGATAAAGAATAAAATCATACCCTTGAAGATCGAGCTTCCTCAGGTACAAGTTCACCTCCAAATCCTTTCGCGTTCAATCTTGAATCCACCGGGGTTTTGTTCCTTCCTTTGATCAACGTTAGCCACCCATATGTTTGGCCTCTAGAGGTGATCCACCAAGGAATAATAATGATTCAAGAAAAGGGTGGTTAATTAAAACCCTAGTTTTTCTATCTCTATAGAAAGGGTGTACTCTCCCAACAATTGGAATTATGTCGTATGTTGAAAAAGTCAACAACCCCCTCACCCATAATAAGACTCCTCTTATTAATAGATGTGGGCAACCCACCTTAACAAATAAAGAATTGGGTTTTATTTAATTAATTAAATTCTTTTAATTAATTAAGCTCCCTAATCTTATTAGGGATAATTAATTAAACTCTTT
Source organism: Panax quinquefolius (assembly GCA_020205615.1). Taxonomy (NCBI): domain Eukaryota; kingdom Viridiplantae; phylum Streptophyta; class Magnoliopsida; order Apiales; family Araliaceae; genus Panax; species Panax quinquefolius. The sequence goes on along the minus strand of JAINUW010000527.1, from coordinate 495,975 downwards.
TAATTAATTTAACCTCCTAATCTTATTAGGAATAAATGAGAGTACTTATATTAAATTAATTCATAAACTCTTTTAGAAATTAAAATAATAATAATTGTAATAATATTAATAAGACTCCTCTTATTAATTTATATTTAATATTTCTAAAATATTAAATAATAAATATTAAGCTATTTAATTTATTCTATCACCATAGATTAAATTAAATATACTTAACATATTATTACGATTATGCCATTAACTTCTTAAATAATTATTCCTCCTTTTATGGTGTGACCCTTTAGGTTCTCCATATTAAACCGATTGTGAATAAATCAATTAGAACAATTCTAATCTTATTTAAATAAATAAATTAAACAATTAATTTATTTAAATAAATAATATTTATTCTACAATAGGGAAAAGCCTCCTAGCGATCAACGACTTTCCGGATAATATAGATTTCAACATTAATCATTAAAGAACCTTTGAGTAAATAGTTACCGTACAATTCAATCCTTCCACCATACAATGTCCCAATTAAATATAAGACATGAAATTACTGTCAAGTCTTATTTTATTTAATTATATGTATTTCGACTCTTAAATGCACAACTCCAAATAATGCAAATTAGAAACTCCTTTCTAATTTCATTCTCTTTTGCCAAGGACTCTTTGGTTGTCATTTATCGAATCACATAGACGTTTATCTTCTTTTATTAGAAGTGGTAGATTCTTTATCGATCATTCATTATCTCCATGTATAACTTATTATACCCAAGCATACCCTTTGATATACCCTAAGGGTCTTAAGGAATAAGTCAAAGTATAACTCATCATACACAAGATACTATGATGATCTCAAGTCCAAGGATCACTTGTACTACTATCACTATAGAATTCCTATTGACAGCAAATAAAACTCCATTAGGTATTCCTTAGCGAGCCACGCGTTCAAAGGAACTTATTCTCTAATAAGCACCTACATACTTGCTTTAGTGTCTCCACACAAATGATCATGAGATCAATCATCCTCATCCATTGAAAGCAAGCAACGATGTACCAATCTATCCGGATTCACTAATCCCCAATTTAGTAATCCAACGATTGGGAACTATTTTAGTTTTAAGCTTTCTAAGAATTTAGATCTCATTAGAATGATCATCATCATTATTCTAAAAGCGTTGCTTAAAACTATGGGTTTATCACATATTATAAAACAGCATCATGTAGATAATTAAAAGCCTTTAATAAATTAATACTTTTTATTAATAAATGAATAAGATTGTTACAAAGTATATGCTTTATCATCAAACATGATTGGCTTGTGTGCATATTACTTTCATGAATACCGTTAAAACTATGTGTTCATGGTCTATATGACCCCTCAGCACAATTTTAAAACCTTTTACTCTTGTGAGGTGTATATCGGTTAGCATGTGATATGTGTGATTGGTGTAAGGTGCACGGTGTAAGGTGTAAGGTGCATTTCGGGGACGAAATTATTATAAGGAGGGGTGAATGTGACAACCCGAGAATTTAGACAATTTATTAAAATCATAAATGATTGATTTAAGGTCAAATAATTGACCTAGACAGAAAATAAGTGTATGCGTTTGATATTATTAGGATGGAATTTGAGGATTTCAAAATTCTGTGAAGGATTTAGGTGAATTATTCAGGATTAAGGATTTTGTGAATATGTTTTGTGTATATGGTTAGGTATGTGTTCAGAATGTGGTTAAGGGTTAAGGGTTGACCAAACAAATTATATATGTGTCAAACCCTAATCATATATTAAGAACGTCAACGTTCTATTAGAAAAAAACCCTAGCAATGGATAAGAAAACTTAAAAATCGGTTCTGAAACCCTATGTTCAGTTTCGAGAATTCAAAACCCTAATTTGGGAAATCAAAGGCTAAATATAATGGCTTAAGTATTTTTGATTATATATTAGGGATAACCCTAATTGCTAAATTAGAAACCCTAGTGTTTTGTATAAAACCCTAAGGGATTAAAAGTTGTGTGTAATGAATATGAGTATTATGTGATGGTTTATATTTGTTATTAATATAAACAAATAAAAGAATTAAGTTATGCAACCTAATATATATGTATTGGGTGTGATAATTAAATAACCTAAGAGGTTATGATATGGTAGAATATTAGTATGTAAATATATTCTAATTCTAAGAAATTTATTAATTTTATAACCTAATTATAGTATGTCTAATTGGGTTAAGAAATTAAGGGTACATGAACAAGGATCTAATTTATAATTGAGGAAATAAAAACCCTAATTAAATAAGTTAGGGTAGGATAGAATAAAAAGTGTTGGACTATGGTTATTTACATGGTACAAATAATTATTTAGGGAGTCCAAATATTTTTATTAGAAAGCCCAAATGACTTAAGGGTTAAGCCTAAGTGGAGGTCCAATCAATAATATTAAAAAGCCCAAAACTTGATCCAAGTATGGAGGGACTTTTTGGTCATTGGTTAAGTAAAATAAAAGCAATTAAATTAAATCAAAATGGGCTAAAAGAAGTGACATGTGGCCGGATAAGGTGGGAGAAAAAGGAGATAACATGTGAGGGTTGTTGATAACTTGTTTTAGTAGATAAAGTGGTTCAACCACTCCCACCAACTACCACATGTGTCATTTCTTTAACAAATCTATCACATATTACTAAGCTTGCAAGCAATAAAAAAAAATCAACATGTGGGTGCATAAGGGCCACATTGGTCGGTTTATGTAGGAGGAAAATGAGGGTGATTATAGATATTTGTTATATAACTATATCTAATGAAAATCTATCTTATCTCTTTTATTATTCTAACAAGAACTAAAGAGAGAAAGGGAGAGAGAAGATGAGAGTTCGGCAGCCACAAGAGGTAGAGGGGGGGAGATTTTGATCTTCCATGCCATCTAAAATCTATCACATAACTTGGGAAGAAGAAGAAGAAAAGAAAAGCAAAGGTATAAAAATACTTTTCCTAAGTTTTTCTCTATTTTAGTTTATGGATTTGATTTAGGGGTTTTTGATTTGGTAGTTCAAACCCTATGATCTATGTGATTTATATGATTTCAAGTATGGATTTACCCATTATGGGTGTTAATTTGGTGGAAATCAAAAGGAAAAGAAAAATAAATTTTTCTAGTTTTGAAAATCGAAATTTCTATATACTTTGAAATTTCACCGTTTTAAATCTATAATTCTTTTTTGCGATCCCTCAAAGAGGGGTACTAGATATATGTGTTTAGTAGTTAACCCAAGTGGTAGAACTCAAAAATCATGTTCCTAAAAGTCGTGGTATTGATTTATGTGAAAACAGTCCCGTTTCTAGGAACTGTTTTGGATCAGTCCGTAGCAGGGGCATTTTCGTCCTTTTTTGTGCTTTTTAAATTCTGTAAACATTTGGGGTGTTAATATCAGTAGATATACAGGTTGTGTAAAAATTTCAGAATTTTTGGCCATACGGTTTGAGAGATATGGATTTTACGGTGAAGGACCCCAAAACTGTTTTTGGCCAAAAAGTTGCTGCCCAGATTTTTGCAAGGGCTTTTTTGGCCACTTAAACTGTGAAATAAATTCCGGCCTTTTGGGACATGAAAATATATGGTATTAAGTACCTTGTGTCCAAAAATGAGCTCATTCCGACTTAAAATGACCAAATTATGATTATTTTAAGTTTTGTGATTTTCCGACGAAAACGGCTATAACCGGAGTTCTATAACTCCAATTGCCACAAAATTTAAACTGGAGACTCACGATAACATGTATAAGATTGTGTCAAGAGATGAGAATTTCTGGAGTTAAGCACGAGGTAGCTAATTTCTTAAGGAATTAACTAAAATTAATTTCTGAAAAATACCAAAGAAAGTTGGAAAATTATGGAAAAATTATATTATGGTGTTAGAAAATATTTTAAGTTATTCTTGATGACTTTTGATATTTTGTGATTAATTTCATTAATATTTATTATTAATGATAATTAGTTTATTTAATGAATATATTAGATATATTATGGAAAAATAGAATTAATGCTTTAAAAATCATATAAAAATGATTTAAGTGTTATAAGAATATTTTGAGTTATAAAATATAACTTTTGATATTTTGTTATGAAAATATTAATATTTTAATATTAATAGTGATTATCGGATAATGGATTTGATTGTTTAAAAATCATAGAAATATGATTTTAAGGTATTAAAAATACTTTGTGATGTTATAATTATATTATGATATTATGTTATGATTTTTGTTGATATTTAATATTAAATAAATATTAATGATCAAGGAATAATGTGGTACTTATATTAATATCGCTTATTGATTAATATTTTAATTACTTTAAAAACATTTAAAGGAAATAATAATGTATTGAAAATACTTTGAGATATTATAAATATGATATAATATTATGGCATGTAATTCATTAATGTTTAGAAATAAATTAATATTAATGACTAAGGAATTATGTGATATTTAATTTATTTAAATACGAGTTTAATGATTGGAAAATCATGATAAATGATAATAATTACTTGAAATTTTTATGAGCCTATGGAAAATTATTCTGATTGATTAGAAAATTATTTGTGATAATTGTTAAGTGTTTAAGCAAGAGTTTAATTGAACTTAAACTCGAGTATTGACCAACTAGACCGTCGGGATGTTAGAATTGTGTCGATTTCAACTCGGACTGAAATAGTCTGACTTGATGCTAAGTCTTATGTGTTGTATAGACTGATAGGATTATGTGATAATGTGTTTAGGTTATTCTATACTGTGATGATATTATTCTAATATTGGAGATCGGTATTATCTGTATTAGGTCTTCGGATAAAGCTAAGTTATATTTCGTATCGGTAATCAACGGAACAGGCAAGTTTGTTTTTCTTAACTCTACTAAGAGTTGTTTCATTCGGATAAGCTTATGGTTAATCATTGCTGATTTCCATGTTGAATTGTACTCTGTACATATTGCATGTATAAGTCAGGTATGAAAGGCTGATCACCTTCATTACCAGTTGGTCCAGATATATATTGTTCGTGTTTAATACTTGTTCAGTCAAAAGTTTGTTCATGCTAATTCATAACTACATTGTGAATTATAGCCAGCTCATTATTCTGATTCTTTCAATCATGATATATCCTTAAATTATATGTTAAACTTGCTGGGCAACTTTCATGCTCACCCTTGCTATATCATGATAAAACATTGCAGATTAAGGTGAATGCGTCGGATACAAGGAAAGTTAAAGACAGTTCCAGCTTAAAGTTAATGTGCGCTATTAGTTTTGTAATAGTCTTGTATGATAATGATGTCATATGTTAGATAAGTTATGAGTTGTGTATAAGTTATGGTTACTCGACCTTGGGGATAGTGTATAATGTTTAATGTATAAACAATTTATGTTTATATCTTCCGCAATAGTAGTAGAATGATTGAACCGGATCCGCGGTGATTTTGGGCCCGGATTCGGGGCTCTCACAAATATAGAAGTGTTGAGAGAAAATAGAAGTGGAAAAGGTTTTGGAGTTGTGGTGATTGAGGAGTCCTATCGCGTACGGTTCTATTTCAAAACTGACCCCAGCGCCGGGGCGCTGGGTTAAAGCATGGCTAGAACGCCGGGGCGCTGTATGTCAGGGCCTGGTGATCTCCTCTAGCGCCGAGGCACCATATTTGAACTATTCTTCAGCGCCGGGGTGCTGCACTACAGGCTTTGTTGCTGGGACTCAGCACCGAGGCGCTGAGTTGTGTGGGTTCTTGAGCGATGGGGCGCTATATGTCAGAGAGTTCGGATTTAGCCAAGCACCGGGGTGCTATTTTTGTGGGTTAGCCAGGCGCCGGGGCGCTGATGGATAGGGTTGGGAATGCTATCTTACTCGAATTGCCTGTACCAAAACTTGGTGATTTTCATGCCGTGAGTAAGGACCTGCACAAAGGGAAATTTGAGACTTAATCTAGCAAAATCTTATTCTATCAATACTAAAGAATTAAAATAAGGAAATAAGAGAACATTAAATGGGATAAAATAAAAACTCAATGGGTTGCCTCCCAATAAGCGCTTGGTTTACAGTCGTCAGCCTGACTTTGCTGCTGTACTCAGTTGTCCGCTGGGTCAGAGAGATACATGACCATAGATTTACATTCAATGGGTCCACTCCAGTAATGTTTCAATCGTTGACCGTTTACCTTAAATTTGCGCTTTGAATTCGGTTCCTCGACCTCAATGTTTCCGTGTGGTGCGACAGATATAACCTTGAAATGTCCCGACCAACGTGATTTCAGTTTCCCAGGAAATAAACGCAATCGAGAGTCTAAAATCAAGACTTGTTGGCCCGATTCAAACGTTCTATCAAGAATTTTCTTATCATGCCAAGCTTTGACTTTCTCCTTGTAGAGTTTTGCTTTCTCATATTCATTGAACCGAAATTCATCCATCTTGTTTAACTGCAGTAACCTTTTCTCACCCGCTGCTTGTACATCGAAATTGAGCTTCCGAATGGCCCAATGTGCACTATGTTCTAGCTCGACCGGGAGGTGACACGCCTTTCCATAAACCATTCGATAAGGTGACATACCGATCAGATTCTTATATGTTGTTCGATATGCCCATAGAGCATTGTCAAGACGCAAAGACCAATCTTTTCGTGACGGATTGACCACCTTTTCTAGAATTCGCTTGACCTCCCTATTCGAGACCTCTGCTTGACCATTGGTTTGGGGATGATATGCTGCTGTAATTTTATGACGAACCCCATACTTCACCAGCAACTTTGTGAACTGCTTATTACAGAAATGCATTCCCTCATCACTTATTATTTCTCTCGGCGTCCCAAATCGTGTGAAGATACTTTTCTTTAAGAATCGAAGGACGACGTTGGCATCATTCGTGGGTAAAGCTGCGGCTTCTACCCATTTAGAAACATAATCGACCGCCAACAGAATGTACTAATTATTGAATGAAGACGGGAAAGGTCCCATAAAGTCGATTCCCTGTACATCGAACAGTTCTACCTCCAAAATTGAGTTGAGTGGCATTTCATTGCGCTTGGAGATATTACCTACGCGTTGGCATCAATCACATTTCAGCACAAAGAAGTAAGCATCCTTGAATAAAGAAGGCCAGTAAAATCCTGATTGTAACACCTTGGCCGCTGTTCGATCACCGGAATAATGGCCTCCATAATCTGATGAGTGGCAATGACCCAATATGCTGTCCATCTCTTCATATGGCACACAACGTCTAATCATTTGATCCGCGCAGGCCTTAAACAGAAATGGTTCATCCCAATAGTACTGCTTCACGTCATAGAGGAATTTCTTTCGTTGTTGTGAGTTCAAATCCGGTGGTAACACCTTAGCAACCACGTAGTTCACATAATCAACATACTAAGGCAGTGTTGTGGTTACTCGGAGAAGTTGTTCATCCAGAAATTTCTCATTAATCACTGCGTTGTCTTTCCTCTGAACCTCTGCATTTTCCAACCGAGAAAGATGATCTGCCACTTGATTTTCGGTGCTCTTTCTATCCCAGATCTCCAAATCAAACTCTTGCAGCAGTAACACCCACCGTATTAACCTCGGTTTGGCATCCTTCTTCTCAATCAGATATTTGATGGCAGAATGATCCGTGTAGACAATTACCTTGGTCCCAATGAGATACGCTCTGAATTTGTCGAAGGCAAACACAACTGCAAGTAGTTCTTTTTTTGTGGTTGTGTAGTTCAACTGAGCATCTGTCAACGTCTTGCTGGAGTAGTAGATTGTGTAAAAAATCTTATCGTAACGTTGTCCCAATACTGCTCCCATTGCGTAGTCACTGGCGTCACACATCAATTCGAACGGTAAAGACCAATCGGGCGCCACAATGATTGGAGCAGAAACCAACTTCTTCTTTAATACCTCGAATGCCTCAATACATGACTGATCCATCTTGAAAGGCACGTCTTTCTCCAACAAGGAACATAATGGTTTTAAAATTTTGGAGAAATCCTTAATGAAGCGTCTATAGAAACCCGCATATCCCAAGAAGCTCCGGATTCCCTTCACAGATGATGGAGGAGGTAATTTCTCAATTGTCTCAATCTTTGCTTTATCTACCTCTAACCCTGCTGCAGAAACCTTATGCCCTAGAATAATCCCTTCTTTCACCATAAAGTGACATTTTTCCCAGTTAAGAACCAAATTAGTCTCCACGCATCGTTTTAATACTACAATCAGATTTTTCAAACATAGATCAAAGTTATCACCGAACACCGAAAAATCGTCCATAAATACCTCCAAATTTTTCTCGACCATATCGGAGAAGATCGCCATCATACACCGTTGAAAGGTTGTCGGCGCATTACATAAACCAAAGGACATACGCCGGAATGCAAACGTACCATATGGGCATGTGAATGTAGTCTTCTCTTGATCCTCCGGTGCTATGGCAATTTGATTATACCCCGAATACCCATCCAAAAGATAGTAGAACTGATGTCCCACTAGCCTATCCAACATCTGATCAATGAATGGCAAAGGAAAGTGATCCTTGTGTGTGGCTTTGTTCAGCTTGCGGTAGTCCATGCATACTCTCCATCCTGTGACTGTTCGAGTAGGGATGAGCTCATTTGCTTCATTCTTCACCACTGTCATACCCCCTTTCTTTGGTACACATTGTACAGGACTCACCCATGAACTATCTGAGATTAGGTAAATAATGTCGGCATCCAGCCACTTGATAATATCCTTTTTCACCACATCCTTCATAATGGGGTTTAGCCTTCTTTGCATCTCTATGGTTGGTTTTGCCCCTTCTTCCATTAGAATCTTGTGCATACAGAATGATGGGCTAATACCTCGAATGTCCGCTATAGTCCACCCAATTGCTATTTTGAATTCACGTAGAACCCGTAGCAGTTTCTCCTTTTGCATGTCAGTTAACTCTGTCAAAACAATAACTGGTAGGGTATCGTCTTTTCCCAAATAAGCATACTGCAGATGAGATGGTAGTGGGTTTAATTCCAACACCGATGGCTCTTCTATTGAGGGTTTGAACTTTTTACCTTCTGTTTCGGGCCTTTCTAGGGTGTCAAAAGATTGAGTGCTTTTTCGGAAGACTGATGATGTATCTAGCCATTTGACATATTCAATATCCTCTTCAATGCCGCAGTCGTCTGTCCTGAGCAAAATGGATTCAAGCAGATCCTCCGAGTAATTTCCACTGAACTTATGATTAACCAATTCCTCCATGATATCCACCCGCATACACTCACCTTTTTCTTTCGGATAAGACATTGACTTGAAAACGTTAAAGGTGACCTGTTGATCTTCAACTCGCATCGTCAATTCACCTTTTTGAACATCAATCAATGTTCTACCCGTTGCCAAAAATGGTCGCCCAAGAATGATCGGGATTTGACTGTCCACTTCACAATCCAAGATAAAGAAGTCCGCGGGGAAGATGAATTTATCCACTTTTACTAAAACATCCTCAACAATACCTTGTGGATATGTAACCAATCTATCCGCCAACTGCAAACTGATATTTGTCAGGCGTGGAGCCTGAAGTCCAAACTGGCTGTAGACGGATAATGGCATTAGATTTATACTAGCCCCCAAATCACATAATGCTCGACCCGAAAACTAATTTCCAATTTCACATGGTATATTAAAGCTACTTGGATCCTTGAGCTTTGGTGGTAACTTATTCTGAATAATCGCGCTGCATTCTTCAGTCAATGCTATTGTTTCAAACTCACCCAATTTCCTCTTCCTCGACAAAACCTCCTTCATAAACTTGGCGTAACTCGACATTTTCTCCAAGGCTTCGGCAAAGGGGATGTTGATATGCAGCTTTTTGAAGATATCCAAAAATTGTGAAAATTGCTTATCCAACTTAGATTTCTGAAATCTCAGCGGATACGGTATGGGAGGCATTGTGTTGGTTGGTTCTGAATCTTTCTGCTGTAAGGTCTCATCTTGACGTTTTTCAGTTTCCACTACTTCCTCTGTTTCAATTGATGCCTTGTCCCTCTTTTCCCTATCCGTGACTGTCTCTTGTAATTTCTTTCCACTTCGTAGAGTTACAGCCTTACAATGCTCATCTCTGCACGGGTTTTTCTCTGTATCGCTCAGAAGTGTTCCAAGTGGTTGGTTATTAAGTGCATGCGCTATCTGCCCCATTTGATTTTCCAGATTCTTGATCGACACGCTTAGGCTTTGCATATTCAGATCTGTTTGATTAAGTTTCTTTTCATGTTCCTCATGTTTCTTTTAGAAGCTTTAATATATCTCTCCATGGTTTCTTCCAAACTTGATTTCCTCTCTGATTGTTGTGTCTGATTTTGAAACCCGGATGTGTTTTGTTGTTTCGGCACTTGAGCTGGAGCTTGGTTGTTACTCCATGAAAACCCCGGATGATTTCTCCAACCCGAATTATATACATTTTGATTCGGATAAAGCTGGGTAGACCGACTGTAACTCCCTACAAACTGTGTTAATTCAGCATTTATGGCACATTGATCGGTAGTATGACCCCCAGCACAAATTTCACAAACCATCGCTACCTGCTGTGTGGATTGTGGACGCCATAATTCCATTTACTTAGCCATTGCGGCCATTTGTGCTTATAATGCTGTCATTGCATCTACGTCATACTTTCCTGCTGTTTTCGGAGGATTAGACCTAGTTATGGGCCATTGATAGTTGTTGGTGGCCATTATCTCTAACAGCTGATATGCCTCGTCAAAACTCTTAGACATGATCACTCCCCCTACTGCTGCATCAATACTTGCCCTCGTGGACGCTTACAACCATCACAAAATATCCCTAACTGCATCCACGGCGGAATTCCATGGTGTGGGCACTTACGGAGCATATCTTTAAACCTTTCCCATGCCTCATATAACGATTCAGAATCAAATTGTGCGAAAGTGTGAATATCGTTCTGTAGTTTTGCCGACTTCGTTAGTGGGAAAAACTTAGCTAGAAATTTTTGAACTAAGTCGTCCCAGGTTGTGATTGAGCCAGGAGGCTGAGAGTGTAGCCAACTTCGCACTTTGTCTTTCAAGGTGAACGAGAACATCCTCAACCTTGTAGCATCTTCCGATACATGGTTAAATTTAAAGGTGTCGTAAACTTCTAAGAAACTTAAGATATGCTCATTCGGATCATCTAACGAACTACCCCCAAACAGACATGTATTCTGAAGCATCTGAATTATTGCTGGTTTAATCTCAAAACTGTTTGCATTGATCGCTGGCCTCCTAATACTCAATTGTATATCCGTGACATTCGGCATGGCATAGTCCCTAAGTGATTTCTGGTCGTTCCCTGCCATGTTCGCTAGAATTTCTTGTTCTGCCAGTTTTTCTTCCTCAGGTGATACTGCACTAGTCGATTGCACTTTCCAGAACTTCCTTTCAATATCGTCTGTATAAGGAAAAAGTTCCTTTCTCGCCCTTGATCTAGTGTGCATACACTCGCAAAGAATTCCTGCAAAGACAAGAAGAAAAATAAGTAACATTTAAATTAAGACCGAATTGATTATAACTAATATGGAATTAATATTACTAAAGAAATTCCCCAGCAACGGCGCCAAAAACTTGTTGATTGATTTCACAATCAAAGCAAACGTGCAAGTATACACGGTCAACAAGTAATATAGTTATAAAATAGAGTGTCGATCCCACAGAGAATTCTAATTAATAAACTCCAACTACTAGTACTATATCAATCCAATTTTATTTAAACAACCAATAATTATGATTTTTAGATTTAAGAAAACTAAATTAAACAAAGCAAAGAGATTATTCTAAAAGAAAGCAAATAAACAAACTAAGAATGGATTGAATTCAGATAAATAAGAATTAAGACTCCAATATCCCCAATTATGAATTATAAATCAATTATCTAATTATCCTAATTATTATGTCTACTGAATTGTTAACAGGAATTCTCAAATGCCAAAAGCCCTTTTCCAAGTGATCAATTGCCTTTTATTTAACCCAAATTAATTTTGTTATATTCCTATGCAAAATAATTGAATTAAACTCGTTACAATCCCAATTCCTTATGTGTTACATGCGGCAAATAGATATTTCCATTCTATTCACAAACCTAATTATTCACTGTGCAAATAACTAAGTCACATGTCACCATGCCCAGTTCTAACCCTAGAATTCCTTTTCCAATTCCCTCTAGAGTAACAAGGTAATTATTGGCCAGATAATTAAACAATCAGCACAAAGCAAGATGAACAATTCACTTCAACATAAATAATTGGAATAAATCAAATAATCAATTCATAACCATAAAAGGTTCAATTGGAATCTTAATAAAAGAAATTAGTTAATAACGAAAATTAAAACCAACAATATTTGAAAAATCATCCTTAATGAATTACACAAATTAAAAGAATAAAGAAGAAGAAGAACTCCAAGTCCAAAGCCTTCAATAATCTCCTCTTGCTCCTTGATTAATCTCCCCAAATTGTGTAGATCCGTCTCCCAATTCAATGTAAATAACTAATATATACTTCCCATCTTGTTCCATAATCCAATTCCCCATCAACTTCATCACATAACCACCTCTTTAATGATTTTAAAACAAGTCAACGCCAGTCAAACGCGCTTTCCTGCTCAACTGAACTTCTGACCCAGCGCCCCGGCGCTGGGATTAATAAAGGATATAGCGCCCCGGTGCTAGGGAGCGGAAACTGACAATCATACCCCTTCTCAGCTCAAATTCCCATCAGTGATCATACAGCTCCCAAACCTGCATATCAAAACATAAACACAGTAAAAATGCACCTAAATACCTTGAGAATGCAATAATCTAAACTCAAAAGTATCCGATTCATGGGTATATAACCCAATCATCAGTTGTTAAAAATATTGAGGAGATTTTTATGAAGTAATTGTTGTATTTATGGACCCCTATTTACCCACTTTTCAAAACTATCGGTAGAAGTTATCTCAGTTTTGTTTGCTTATATACATATATATACATATTATATATATATATAATTAAAGTCTTATGTGGGGGAGGGGGAATGGCTTTGTCGAGTGGGTGTTAAAAGTTTGTAAGTTGTGTGTGTGTGTGTGTGTGATTATGACAACATGTGAGTGGTATATATATATATAGGTATATTTATATAACTTGCTTTTGTTTAAGGGCATCAGACGTTGCAAATTAAATTAATGTCGTCCGTGAACCTTCAGTAGCTTCTTTCGTGATAAAAAAAAGTATTGTTCACCCGTGATTCAAACAGTACCCCTTCTATTCTCCTATAAATAGGATGCTTAGTTAGAATTGAAAATCACACCAGAAATTCAGAGAAATTCTCTTTTATAATTTTGAGCGTATTTCTTTAGAGTTTTAAGAAGCTTTGAGCGTAGTGCAAGTTTTCTTCAAGAATATCCTCGCCCTACTAGTCAGAATACTCTTCTTTTACGGTAAGGGATATTATTTGTTGTACCCGTAAGGGGTATTATTTCTTTCGTATTCATGAAGAGAACTTCTGTTATTCCATTCTTTATTATTCTGTTGGAATAACCTGCATACGCGGGCTACCCTATACTTGGTGGAATTCTTCTGTTATTCCATTCCTTATTATTATGTTGGAATAACCTGTCTATGCGAAGCACCGCATATATGGTGAAATTCTTCTGTTATTCCATTCTTTATTATTATGTTGGAACATCCTATCTCGTATGCGTTCTTATAACTTTGAATTCATTATTTATTATTACATTTGGAACATCCTCTCGGTGCGAATTTTGCCTGACCTTGTTCCGTTATTTATTATTCTGTTGGAGTATTCTGTGTGCGTTTACGCATGACCTGATTCCGTTATTTATTATTCTGTTGGAATAACCTGTCTGTGCGGTCTATTGCATGCCTGGTGATTTCTTTTGTTATTCCATTCTTATTTATACTCAGTTGGTTAAAGTTTTGACTTTTATACTCCATGAAATTAGTGGAATATCCTTGATATTTGCGCTTCATCCAGTATCTTTTCATGGAAATATTCTTTTGAGCATTCTTGAATTTTACTCTACAAAGAAGTATCATGTTGACAATTTGGACGTTATTAGTTCCAAGAGAAATTAATTCTTGAACTTGTTTTATTGAATTCTTATATCATTGTCATCATCCTCATGTTTATATTTTTTTGAAAGTCATATGTGGCCTGTAGTGCATAGATGGACTTGGTATGATTATGACCAAGGATTATTCGGTGTAATCATGACCGTAATGTTACAAATGATGTCGTAAAAGTCCTCATTGGCCCGTAGTGTATTGATGGACAGTTGTTGGCATGATCATGACCATTGATGAATACACGAATATCCTTGGCCCGTGAGTGCATGGATAATTTGTGGTTGTGATACTAATAAATATCATTGGTAGTAGTGTGTGGGGATGATGTGGATTATTTATTAAGTCGAGTCTCGATGATAAAAGTGATGAAAAACCTTTTAAATCATAAAAGATAGTAGATTTTATTCTCTACTTGACTCTTTTAATGGATTGCTTGTTAAACTGCAGATTAAACTTGATGTTTGTTATATTGTATCGCTTTAACACCGCTGAAGGCTAACGATAATTTATTACATATTATCTTAGTCATGATATTTCTTCTTGGGCTAGTTGAGCTCACCTTTTACTTTCATTGTTCTCTTGTGAAATGAGAACGTAGCGAGGACTAGTCGGGGAGCGGAGTGACGGGTCCGATAATAGCATTAGTAGTCCTCACTATTCTATTAAATAGTGTGATAATAAATGTAATGAGGACTCAATTGAGTGTGGATATTGTCTAGATGACAATATTTGTATTAAAACTCACATCATATGTTTTGTCGTATTTTACACGATTGTTGTATAATTAAGTTGTATTTGAATTTTATACCATGTATTTGGCGACTCAAGATAGGTGATGTATACCTATTTTGGGGGCATCACAGACGAAGATTGCAATAAAATTGAGAAGTGATTAACTGAAGGTGATGAATTGAAATTTAAGATTGATAGCACTAGACTACTAAGATTTGAAGGACGAATTTGGGTACCGTTAGTACCAGAACTGAGAGAGGAGATTTTGTAAGAACCGCACAGTACAAAATACTCAATACACCAAGGAAGCACGGAGATGTACCAAGATTTGCATCACCACTTCTGGTGTCTAAACATGAAGAGAGAGGTTGTGAAATGTGTAAGTAGATGTCTAACTTGTCAGAGAGTCAAGGCAGAGCACCAATGACCAAGCGGGTTATTACAACCGTTAGAAATTCCAGAATGGAAATGGGAGCACATCACAATTGACTTTTTGGTGGGACTTCTGGCAATGCAAAAAGGGCACGACACCATATGGGTGATAGTAGATCATCTTACTAAGTCTATTCACTTTTTTCCAATTAAGATTACGTATAGTTTGGACCAGTTAGCCAAATTATATGTCAAGGAAATTATCTCAAGGAATGGGGTGTCGGTATCTATTGTATCAGATAGAGATCCATAATTCACATTAAACTTCTGGAAGAGTCTTCAAGAAAGAATGGGGACACATCTACGAATGAGTACCGCGTATCATCTGAAGATAGATGGGCAAAGCGAGAGAACGATTCAAACACTTGAAGACATGCTCCGAGCTTGTGTGATGGACTTCAAGGGTAGTTGGGAGGATCACCTTCCATTAGTAGAGTTCGCTTATAACAATAGTTATCACGCCAGTATTGGAATGCCACTGTACAAAGCACTATATGGGAGGAAATATAGAACGCCCTTATGTCGGGATGAAGTTGGAGAACGTCGACTGTTGGGACCAAAGTTGGTATAACAGACGGTAGAAATCATCAAGGTGATAAGAGCCCGACTAGTATCAGCTCAAGATCGCCAGAAGAAGTTTGCAGACTTACACTGTAAGAAGAGAGATTTTGAATTAGGAAGCTATGTATTTCTAAAAAGTGTTTATTTTGGTTTAGGTTTGGTTTGGTTGGACCGCACCATAAATGGCTGCCTACGTACTCTCGTTAATGGGGGAGATTAGGTCTTTAATAGTTTAGGCCAAGTAGTAAAGACCTGAATTGCTTTAATCTAATTTTTTATTGATTTTTTCCTTCTTTTTTTCACAGGATCAGGATGGCGGTTTTCATGTGATTTACACATAATATCATTTCATGGTGTCTAAATTGATGAGCTGGGGGGATTCTTCCTCGTCCATTTCTTGCAATCGGAGGGCTCATCCCGAAAATACTTCCTTGACAATGGAAGGGCCTTCCCAGTTTGGGGAGAATTTTCTTTTGGCTTCATCTTGATTGGAAAGAATCTTTTTCAGCACTAATTCATTTTCTTTAAATTTCCTAATTCAGACCTTCTTGTTGTAGGACCTAGCAATCATCTGTTGATATAACTGACCGTGGAAGACGGTTACCACCCTTTTCTCATCTATTAGAGACAATTGGTGGTATCACACTTTCATCCATTGGTCTTCTTCCATTTCAGCGTCTATCAATACTCTTAATGATTCCATTTCCACTTCTATGGGGAGTACTGCTTCCATGCCATAGACCAATGAGTAGGAGGTAGCCCAAGTAGAAGTGCGCAATAACATTTTGTAGGCTAACACAGTTAGAGGCAATAAATTATGCCATCCTTTGTGATTGGAGGACATTTTCTACATGATCTTTTTGATGTTTTTGTTAGTTGCTTCAATAGCTCTATTCATCTTAGGACTATAGATGACGAAATTATGGTGTTGGATGTGGAACTTGCTACATAATTCCTTCATCATCTGGTTATTCAGATTCTTAGCATTATCTAATACGATCACTTCTAGTTGTCCGTATCGATAGATTACATTATTTCTGATGAAACCAATGAATACCTCCTTGGTGACTTTGGGAAAAGAGGTAGCTTCTACCCATTTGGTGAAATAATTGATCATGGTGAAGATAAACTGATGACTATTGCTGGCTTTGGGCACTATTGTCCCGATAACGTCCATCCCTACATGGAAAAAAGCCATGGTGAACTCATATTGTGTAGTTCATTTGGAGGAGTGTGAATGGCATTTCCATGGACTTAGTATTGATAACATTGTTAGGTTTGTAATATTCATGTGCGCAATCAAATTGCACAAAATTAGCGGAAACGTGTAAAAATCAGAGTTTAAAAATTTTACAAACCATATACCCGGATCGCCCTTTATGCACAATTATTAATTAAACGAAGAATAAGAAATTATGAAATCATACCTTTGTAGAAACGAGCTTCCTCAGGTACGAGTTCACCTCCTACTTCTCCGCGATCTCCTTGAATCCACGGGATTTGGTTCCTTCCTTTGATCAATGTAAGCCACCCAAGTGTATGGCCTCTAGAGGTGATCCACCAAAGAAGAAGAATTTTCAAGAAGAAGGGGTATTGGCTCAACCCTAGTTTTCTATCTCTATAGAAAAAGCGTACTCTCCCAACTATTGGAATTATTACGTATATTTAATATCTGATATAAGACTCCTCTTATAAAGATATCAAGTAACCCTATTAAAATAAGGTATTATTTAATTAAACTCTTTTAATTAAATGGGCTCCCTAATCTTATTAGGGATAATTAATTAAACTCCTTTAATTAATTTTTCCTCCTTATCCTATTAGGAATAAATGAGAGTACTTATATTAAATTAATTCCTAAACTCTTTTAGAAATTAAAATAATAATAATTGTAATAATATTAATAAGACTCTCTTATTAATTTATATTTAATATTTCTAACATATTAAATAATAAATATTAAGCTATTTAATTTATTCTATCACCATAGATTAAATTAAGTATACTTAATATATTATTACGATTATGCCATTAACTTCTTAAATAATTATTTTTCCTTTTATGGTGTGACCCTTTAGGTTCTCCATATTAAACCTATTGTGAATAAATCAATTAGAACAATTCTAATCTTATTTAAATAAATAAATTAAACAATTAATTTATTTAAATAAATAATATTTATTCTACAATAGGGATAAGCCTCCCTAGCGATCAACGACTTTCCAGATAATATAGATTTCAACATTAATCATTAAAGAACCTTTGAGTAAATAGTTACCGTACAATTCAATCCTTCCACCATACAATGTCCCCCAATTAAATATAAGACATGGAATTACTCATCAAGTCTTATTTTATTTAATTATATGTATTTCGATCCTTAAATGCACAACTCCAAATAATGCAAATTAGAAACTCCTTTCTAATTTCTTTCTGCCTTGACGAAGGACTACTGGGTTGTCATTTATCGAATCACATAGGACATTTCTCTTCTTTTAATAGAAGTGGTAGATTCTTTATTGATCATACATTATCTCCATGTATAACTTATTATACCCAAGCATATCCTTTGATATACCCTAAGGGTCTTAAGGAATAAGTCAAAGTATAACTCATCATACACAAGATACTATGATGATCTCAAGTCCAAGGATCACTTGTACTACTATCACTACAGGAATTCCTATTGACAGACAAGTAAAACTCCATTAGGTATTCCTTAGCGAGCTACGTTCAATGAACTTATTCTCTAATAAGCACCTACATACTTGCTTTAGTGTCTCCACACAAATGATCATGAGATCAATCATCCTCATCCAATGAGCAAGCAACGTATGTACCAATCTATCCGGATTCACTAATCCCCAATTTAGTAATCCAATGATTGGGAACTATTTTAGTTTTAAGCTTTCTAAGAATTTAGATCTCATTAGAATGATCATCATCATTATTCTAAAAGCATTGCATAAAACTATGGGTTTATCACATATTATAAAACAGCATCATGTAGATAATTAAAAGCCTTTAATAAATAAATACTTTTTATTAATAAATGAAATAAGATTGTTACAAAGTATATGCTTTATCATCAAATATGATTGGCTTGTGTGCATACTACTTTCAATCTCCCACTTGCACTAAAGCCAATCGCCATGGTATTTCATACCCTTCTTCTCTAAGTGACGATTATCCTGCTGTTGGATAAGCTTTAGTTAATGGATTTGTAATGTTGTTCATGAGAGTCCACTATCTGTATAGTGATTTCCATCTTTCAATGATTCTAATAATCAAATGAAAGTGCCACAACACATGTTTAGATCCAAGATGAGACTTAGAACTATTCCTAGTTACAGAATGAACTTTTAATCCAAACAATCAACTTGCGACTTCATTTATAGCTATATACTTTGTCTTTATCACTAAACCAACTCTTTATTGTTTGGAACCTTTCCAATTCAACGCACCACTTGCTCAAGATAACGCTTTACCTTAAAGTGGATTTTCATTATCTTGGTCTCCGTCGAAAAACTTGAGTCTGTTAAGCCCTCTAGTTTTAATTTAGACCCACCATGAATATGATCACATCCTTAGTGCTGGTTAAGCACTTTAAGATGTTTTTCACTGACTCATAGTGAACTTCTCCAGGATATGACTGATCAACATCAGGTCTCGTATATTTCATTGCATGCATGATTGTCACTCATGCGACCTCTCTTTTCAGGAGTCTGTGGGGACTATTAAGAAAGATACACTCCATAGCTCATCGACATGAGACATCTCTTGGAGTTTGCCATGCTAAACGACTTTAGCATCAAATGAATATACGTTCCTTGGGTTAAGTCGAGCATCCTGTCGTATCTATCTATATAGATTTTATCCTCAATTAAGATACTCTTCCCAAACCATTCATGGAGGAATGTTTAGACAACTTTATCATTACTGATTGTAGCATTAGTATGTTATTCCTTATCCGTAGTATATCAACATATAATATTAGGAATGTCACGATGCTCCCACTGACCCTTTTGTACACACTAGAACTCTTACCTCATCGTATGTAACTCTGGATCATCATCTTCTATGATGCGTACCTCATCATCATCATCCATGATGAATCCATACCTCCTAGGTATCTTCGGTACTATTCCAGATTTACGATTCAGTTGTGGTACAATAGGTCCATCTACAGGTTCCTCTTATTTGACTTATATTATTTTGTGGTTCTTGAACTCTTCAAGATCTATTATCCTCCCACTAGCCCCTTCAATGATAAACACATTTATCTTAGAAGGCAGCGTGTTTCGCAATAAACACCTTTTGCTAAGCAGGATTATAGAACATATACCTTAAACTTACTTTAGGATGTCCCACAAATCGACACTTGTCAAATCTTGTCCCAAGCTTATCCTTCGAAACCTTTTCACATAAGTTGGACAACCCCTTATCTTAACATACTTAAGATTAGGAATCCTCCCTGTCCATAACTTTTATGGAGTCTTGGGGCGGATTTAGAGATTACCTTTTAAGTAGATATGTCACCCATTTCTAGGACATTATCCTGGAGGATACTTTGGAATGTCGGTAAAATCATTATGGATCGCACTTTGTTCAAATAGGTACGAGCTTTCATTCGAGATACATCAATCAATTATTACGTGTATCGGGATGTGTCCATTATGAAAAACCATTTGAGATGATCTAGAAACTTATTGCACAAGTATTTATTCCTTGATCTAATCAAAGAATCTTAATACTTTGCCAATTTGTTTCACTTCAATTCTTTGAACCTTTCAAATAATTCACACTTGTATTCGAAGATATACACACATTCAACTCTTTGAATGATCATCTCCTTTTCTTATACTAGTTTGTTCAATTTGCAAAATATATTTTTCACGTAAGTCAAGTATACAAAATCCATTAAGTAATATTCCAGTTCTATACAAAACATTATTATTATAAATAGAACAACAATTGTTCTTAATTATAATACCAAAAATTTTATTGTCCAACAACAAAATAGAAATAATATTTCTAACAAGAACTGAAATACAATAACAACTTATTGACTTAATAGATTTTCCCATAGGCATTGCTAAACTATAAGTTTCTATGGCTAATGTGGCAACTTTTGCTTCATTTCCCACACATAGGATTACTTATCTATGTTCAGCTTTCCACTTCTGCTTGGTCCCTTCATAAATCTATATTTATGATAACCAAAGTCGGTATCCAATACCCAAGTAGAACCTTGACTTAAAGAAAAATTTATTTTAAATCATGAACAAATTTGTATTTATAACCGAAACTTCACTAAGCTTCTTTTGGTTAGCCTCTCGCAAGATGCTTCTTCTGAGCTTTCTTTCCAAAGTCCAAAGCTTATTGCGGTGGAAGCAAGCTCCTTTGCTATCCGTGACGCTTTTTGTTCTTATTATCCTTTGTTTATGCCTTTCTATTTACCTTCTTTGAATCGTTCTTCTTTTCAGAAGATCCTTTGGCCCCTGCCAGTAAGACTTGATCTTTCTTGGTTGGAAAGTGACTCTCAACATTTTTCAACATGTTAAGCAAATCAGCAAAGCTGATATCTAGCTTGTTCATATGAAAAATTCACAACAATTGTGAAAGGAGTCCGGGAGTGAGTGCAAGATCAAATCTTGGCTCAACTCTCCATCCATGACAAAACCAGTTGTCCTAATTGATCAATCAAATTGATTATGTTAAGAACTGTTGTCTGTACTATAGTGCCATTGGCCATCCTAGATCGGAAAAGCTCCTTAGATATCTGATGTCTATCAGTCCTACTTTCCTCATCATCAACTACTTGATGTGCAGGAATATAGTAGGAGCATCCATAGTTTCATCTTGTGGCCAAGCTCAAGTACTCATGGATGCGAGCATGATGCATTGAGCCAATCATGCATCATCTTGCCACTTTCTAAAAGTAGCAATGTCTTCCTCGAGGCATTATGCGCAACCATAGCGAGGATAGACGTATTAAGGACATAAGATAACTTTTCACCATGAGAACTATTCTCAAATTCCTTAACCAATCCGCTTTAATTGATGCAGTTAATTTAGCATCTAATATGCTTCGCAGTGATAGTAATTTTAGACATTGTAAAATTCGAAATGAATTTGTAATTAACAACATTTTAACATACATTCTTTTATTAATTACCAAAATAATTCAGGTCTTGTTTTAAATTGGTATCTCCCACTATTTTCTTCAAACTATATTACCCTCAATTATATAGTTCGGCAAAATCTAATTAAAGATTTGCTAGTGAGAATAAGGATCCCATTTCAAATGTATATAGCCTTGTGGTGACACAACAAACTATATATATATAAAATAAATAGGTAGACAACTTTTGTCAATTACATCAACTATGCAACTCCTTTTTTTTTGCTCTTAGATTATTTTGATCAAGTGGTGGCACATCCGAATCAAAATTATCCAAGTTAAGTCCGACCTAGCACTCCATATATTCAAAAAGAAAAATATCATCCTTGTGGTGACACAACAAAACAATATTGTTCAATTTTCTTTATAAGCATCAAATGTGATAAATTAACATCTTAAATACTTAATACTTGCCTTGTGGTGACACAACAAACTCATATTAAATATTTAATACTCTATTAATTTTATCATGCTAGAAAGGCGACGCTCGATATTCCAAATATCTTTGAACGCTTAGGACTTAATATAAAAATTGAGGGGTTTGTTATTAATTTGTCTCATCTTGTTTAGCCAGCAATGCACATATATATATAAAATACGCGTCGTATTAATAAACATGCTGAGATGTGTTTATATAATATATATATATATATATATAGTATAGCATGCACATATAGAATACTATATTCTACCCTGATTGATTATGGACTTTTATTCTAGTTTGGTTCACTAGAGCCATCAAGTGAACCAAAAGGTCAAATCCTAGGGTGCAAGAAATAATATTTAAATATAACTATTACATTTAAACCCGGGCTCCATTACAAACGGGTCTTCAAGCGCTCTCTTGCTCCTTGATCTCCAATTTTTCAAAATTAATTCTAACTATTCCTATTACAAAATTATTTAAAATAAATAAAACCTTGATCGTGATCGAGGGAAGTACATAGAGAGAGATAAATTTACATTAAGAAAAATTAGAGAAGACGAGGTACTGCAGAATTCATTTAATAAAACCCATACATTCATGCATCCAACTAAAATAAAATCCAATCACATTGGTCAATTGTCCATAATCAATCCCATTTATTATCATACACATCATCATATGCATCAATAAATAACATTCATCTTATGAATAATAAACATTTAATATATATATTGATATCATTTAATGGGCAAAATTAGTTAGTATAAAATCTAATTTTGAATCAAAATAAACTCTTTTATTTTAATCCAAATTTAAATCAAAATAAAACTATTTTATTTTAATTTATTCAATTTTGAATAAAATAAACTATTTTATTTTAATCAAAATCATTAATCAAAATAAACTCCTTTATTTTAATTAATTATGGAATCCAATTCCATGTAAAAAAAAATTATTAAAGGAAACACGATTCTCTTTCCTATTCACAAATAAACTCCTTTATTTTGAATAATATGAAATCTTATTTCATATCTAAATAAACTCCTTTATTTAAGGAAATTAGGATTCTCTTTCCTATTCACAAATAAACTCTTTTATTTTAAATAATATGAAATGTTATTTCATATCTAAATAAACTCCTTTATTTAAGGAAAAATATAATCCAATTTCAACTCCAATTAGTTATCATGGAATCTAATTCCAACTCTAATTAGTTAGCATGAAATTTTATTTTAAAATTAAAATAAACTTTTTATTTTAAGATTAAAATAAACCTTTTATTTTAAGATTAAAATAAATATTTATTTTAATTATAAAATAATTAAGAATATATATTTTATATATAATACGGTTAGTATATATATAATATATAATACGGTTAGTATATATATATAATATATATATAATATGATTATAGGAATCCTTTTGTCCAATTCTCCCATCCCTTCCAGGTTTGTTAAAAAATCGAGAATTAAAGCTACAAGTTAAAAGGCATGATAGCAATGCATTGTAGCGAGTCAAAAGCAGGTACGTAGTAACAACAAAAGGACATATAGTAAACACATAGCCACCAATGTATAACACGCCGACCCACGAGAATTGATCACCACGTTTTTTTTTTTATTTAATTTTATACAACAAAATTATGCCCAATTAAATTGTTCTAAACACATATCAATATACATATCAAATTAAAACAATTAATAATTGGCATAAAGGTTTGGCTCTGATGCCACTGTTAGGTTTGTAATATTCATGTGCGCAATCTGTTAGGTTTGTATTATTCAAGTGCGCAATCAAATTGCATAAAAAGTGCGGAAGCGTGTAAAATCAGAGTTTAAAAAAATTTACAAACCATATACCCGGATCATCCTTTATGCATAATTATTAATTAAACGAAAAGATAAAGAATAAATCATACCCTTGAAGATCGAGCTTCCTCATGTACAAGTTCACCTCCAAATCCTTTCGCGTTCAATCTTGAATCCACCGGGTTTGGTTCCTTCCTTTGATCAACGTTAGCCACCCAAATGTTTGGCCTCTAGAGGTGATCCACCAAGGAAGAATAAAATTCAAGATGGGTGTTATGGCTAACCCTAGTTTTCTATCTCTATAGAAAAGGCATACTCCCAACAACTTGGAATTATTACGCTTGTTGTAAAAGTCAACAACCCATACCACCCATAATAAGACTCCTCTTATTTATAGATGTGGGCAACCCACCTTAACAATTAAGGAATTGGGTTTTAATTAATTAATTCTTTTAATTAATTAAGCTCCCTAATCTTATTAGGGATAATTAATTAAACTCCTTTAACTAATTTTCCTTCCTAATCCAATTAGGAATAAATGAGAGTACTTATATTAAATTAATTCCTAAACTCTTTTAGAAATTAAAATAATAATAATTGTAATAATATTTATAAGACTCCTCTTATTAATTTATATTTAATATTTCTAAAATATTAAATAATAAATATTAAGCTATTTAATTTATTCTATCACCATAGATTAAATTAAATATACTTAACATATTATTACGATTATGCCATTAACTTCTTAAATAATTATTCTTCCTTTTATGGTGTGACCCTTTAGGTTCTCCATATTAAACCGGTTGTGAATAAATCAATTAGAACAATTCTAATCTTATTTAAATAAATAAATTAAACAATTAATTTATTTAAATAATATTTATTCTACAATAGGGATAAGCCTCCCTAGCGATCAACGACTTTCCAGATAATATAGATTTCAACATTAATCATTAAAGAACCTTTGAGTAAATAGTTACCGCACAATTCAATCCTTCCACCATACAATGTCCCAATTAAATATAAGACATGGAATTACTGTCAAGTCTTATTTTATTTAATTATATGTATTTCGACTCTTAAATGCACAACTCCAAATAATGCAAATTAGAAACTCCTTTCTAATTTCATTCGCGCTTTAACCAAGGACTCTTGGGTTGTCATTTATCGAATCACATAGGACATTTCTCTTCTTTTATTAGAAGTGGTAGATTCTTTATTGATCATACATTATCTCCATATACAACTTATTATACCCAAGCATACCCTTTGATATACCCTAAGGGTCTTAAGGAATAAGTCAAAGTATAACTTATCATACACAAGATACTATGATGATCTCAAGTCCAAGGATTACTTGTCTTTACTATCACTACAGAAATTCCTATTGACAGCAAATAAAACTCCATTAGGTATTCCTTAGCGAGCCAATGCGTTCGAAGTGAACTTATTCTCTAATAAGCACCTACATACTTGCTTTAGTGTCTCCACACAAATGATCATGAGATCAATCATCCTCATCCAATGAGCAAGCAACGTATGTACCAATCTATCCGGATTCACTAATCCCCAATTTAGTAATCCAATGATTGGGAACTATTTTAGTTTTAAGCTTTCTAAGAATTTAGATCTCATTAGAATGATCATATATCATTATTCTAAAAGCATTGCTTAAAACTATGGGTTTATCACATATTATAAAACAGCATCATGTAGATAATTCAAAGCCTTTAATAAATTAATACTTTTTATTAATAAATGAATAAGATTGTTACAAAGTATATGCTTTATCATCAAACATGATTGGCTTGTGTGCATATTACTTTCAATCTCCCACTTGCACTAAAGCCAATCGTCATGGTAACTCATACTCTTCTTCTCTAAGTGACGAATATCCTGCTGTTGGATAAGCTTTAGTTAATGGATATGTAATGTTGTTCATGAGAGTCCACTATCTCTATAGTGATTTCCCATCTTTCAATGATTCTAATAATCAAATGAAAGTGCCACAACACATGTTTAGATCCAAGATGAGACTTAGAACTATTCCTAGTTACGTAATGAACTTTTAATCCAAACAATCAACTTGTAGCTTCATTTATAGCTATATACTTTGTCTTTATTACTAAACCAAAGAACTCTTTTCTTTGTTTGGAACCTTTCCAATTCAACGCACCTTTGTTCAAGATAACGCTTTACCTTAAAGTGGATTTTTTGTCATCTTAGTGCATCTGAAAAAACTTGAGTCTGTTAAGCCCTCTAGTTTTAATTTAGACCCACCATGTATGCTCACATCTTTAGTGCCGGTTAAGAACTTTAAGATGTTTTTCACTGTCTTACAGTGATCTTCTCCAGAATATGACTGATCAACATCAGGTCTCGTACATTTCATTGCATACATGATTGTCACTCATGTGACCTCTCTTTTCAGGAGTCTATGGGGACTATTAAGAGAGATACACTCCATAGCTCATCGACATGAGACATCTCTTGGATTTTGCCATGCTAAACGACTTTAGCATCAAATGAATATACGTTACTTGGGTTAAGTTGAGCATCCTTTTAAATCTATCTATATAGATTTATATCCCCAATTAAGATACTCTTCCAAATCATTCATGGAGGAATGTTTAGACAACTTTATCATTACTGATTGTAGCATTAGTATGTCATTCCTTATCCGTAGTATATCAACATATAATACTAGAAATTTCACGACGCTCCCACTGACCCTTTTGTACACACTAGAAGTCTTACCTCATCGAATGTAACTCTGGATGTGTACCTCATCATCTTCTATGATGTGTACCTCATCATCATCATCCATGATGAATCCATACCTCCTAGGTATCTTTGGTACTATTCCAGATTTATGATTCGGTTGTGGTACAATAGGTCTATCTACAGGTTCCTCTTATTTGACTTATAGTGTTTTGTGGATCATGAACTCTTCAAGATCTATAATCCTCCCACTAGCCCTTCAATGATAAACACCTTTATCTTAGAAGGCAGCGTGTTTCGTAACAAACACCTTTTGCTAAGTAGAATTATAGAACATATACCCTAAACTTACTTTAGGATGTCCCACAAATTCGACACTTGTCAAATCTTGTCCCAAGCTTATCCTTTTGAAACCTTTTCACATAAGTTGGACAACCCCTTATCTTAACATACTTAAGATTAGGAATCCTCCCTGTCCATAACTTTTATGGAGTCTTGGGGCCGGATTTTTGAGGTTACCTTTTCGTAGATATGTAGCCATTTCTAGGACATGACCCTAGAAGGATACTGGAATGTTGATAAAATCATTATGGACAGCACCATGTCCAACAAGGTACGATTTTTCCTTTCAGATACATCAATCAATTATTATGTATCGAGAGGCGTCCATTATGAGAAAACCATTTGAGATGATCTAGAAACTTATTGCACAAGTATTTATTCCTTGATCTAATCAAAGAATCTTAATACTTTGCCAATTTGTTTCACTTCTGAATTCTTTGAACCTTTCAAATAATTTACACTTGTATTTCAGCAAATACACACATTCAACTCTTTGAATGATCATCTCCTTTTCTTATACTAATTTGTTCAATATGCAAAATTATTTTCATGTAAGTCAAGTATACAAAATTTATTAAGTAATATTCCGGTTCTATATAAAACATTATTATTATAAATAGAACAACAATTGTTCTTAATTATAATACCAAAATTTTATTGTCCAACAATAAAATGGAAATAATGTTTCTAACAAGAATTGGAATACAATAACAACTTATTGACTTAATAGATTTGCCCGTGGCGATGCTAAACTATAAGTTTCTATAGCTAATGCAAAGAAACCTTTGCTTCATTTTCCACACATAGGATTACTTATCTTTGTTTAACTTTCTACTTACGCTTGGTCCCTTCATAAATCTATATTTATGATAACCAAAGTCGGTATCCAATACCCAAGTAGAACCTTGACTTAAAGAAAAATTTATTTCAATCATGAACAAAAATGTATTATGTAGAAAAACTTCACTAAGCTTCTTTGGTTAGCCTCTGCGCAAGATGCTTCTCGCAGCTTTCTTTCCGATGTCCGGGCTTATTGCAGTGAAGCAAACTCCTTTGCTATCCATATCGCTTTTGTTCTTATTATCCTTTGTTTATGCCTTTCTATTTACCTTCTTTGAATCGTTCTTCTTTTGAAAGATCCTTTGGCCCCTACCGAAGAAGACATGGTCTTTCTTGGTTGAAAGTGACTCTCAACATTTTTCAATATGTTAAGCAAATCGTGGTCGATATCTAGCTTGTTCATATGAAAAATTCACAATAATTGTGAAAGAGTCCGAGAGTGAGTGCAAGATCAAATCTTGGCTCAACTCTCCATCCATGACTAAACCCATTGTCCTAATTGATCAATCAAATTGATTATGTTAAGAACTTTTTATGCATATTATAGTGCCATTGGCCATTCTAGATCGGAAGAGCTCCTTAGATATCCGATATCTATCGATCTTACTTTCCTCACCATCAACTCCTTGATGTGCGGGAATATAGTAGGAGCATCCATAGTTTCATCTTGTGGCCGAAGCTCGTTACTCATGGATGCGAGCATGATGCATTGAGCCAACTATGCATCATCTTGCCACTTTCTAAAAGTAGCAATGTCTTCCTCGGAGGCATGGTGCGCAACCATTGCGAGGATAGGCGTATTAAGGACATAAGATAGCTTTTTAAAATATGAGAACTATTCTCAAATTCCTTAACCAATCCGTTTAATTGATTCGATTAATTTAGCATCTAATATGCTTCGCAGATGATAGTAATTTTAGACATTGTAAAATTACGTAAATGAATTTGTAATTAACAACATTTTAACATACATTCTTTTATTAATTACCAAAATAATTTAGGTCTTGTTTTAAATTGGTATCTCCTATTTATTTTCTTCAAACTATATTACCCTCACTTATATAGTTCGGCAAAAATCTAATTAAAGATCTCGCTAGTGAGAATAAGGATCCCATTTCAAATGTATATAGCCTTGTGGTGACACACAACAAACTATATATAAATAAATAGGTAGACAACTCTTGTCAATTACATCAACTATCGCAACTCCTTGTATTTTGCCTCTTAGATTATTTTGATCAAGTGGTGGCACATCCGAATCAAAATTATCCAAGTTAAGTCCAACCTAGCACTCCATATATTCAAAAAGAAAAATATCATCCTTGTGGTGACACAACAAAACAATATTGTTCAATTTTCTTTATAAGCATCAAATGTGATAAATTAACATCTTAAATACTTAATACTTGCCTTGTGGTGACACAACAAACTCATATTAAATATTTAATACTCTATTAATTTTATCATGCTAGAAAATGACGTTCGATATTCCAAATATCTTTGAACGCTTAGGACTTAATATAAAAATTGAGGGGTTTGTTATTAATTTGTCTCATCTTGTTTAGCGCATGCACATATATATATATAAAAATACGCGTCATATTAATGAACATCTGAAGCATGTTTGCATAATATATAATATATATAGTATAAGCATGCACATATAGAATACTATATTCTACCTCGGATTGATTATGGACTTTTATTCTAGTTTGGTTCACTAGAGCCACCAAGTGAACCAAAAGGTCAAACCCTAGGGGTGCAAGAAATAATATTTAAATATAACTATTACATTTAAACCCTACTCTATTACAAACGGGTCTTGCGCTTCTTGTCCTTGATCTCCAATTTTTCAAAATTAATTCTAACTATTCCTATTACAAAACTATTTAAAATAAATAGAAACCTTGATCGTGATCGAGGGAAGTACATAGGAGGAGATAGAATTTACATTAAGAAAAAATTAGAGAAAGCGAAGTCTGTGAGACCCCATTTAATAAAACCCATACATTCATGCATCCAACTAAAATAAAATCCAATCACATTGGTCAATAGTCCATAATCAATCCCATTTATTATCATACACATCACCATATGCATCAATAAATAACATTCATCTCATGAATAATAAATATTTAATATATATATTGATATCATTTAATGGGCAAATTTAGTTAGTATAAAATCTAATTTTGAATTAAAATAAACTCCTTTATTTAAATCCAAATTTAAATCAAAATAAAACTATTTTATTTTAATTTATCCTATTTTGAATAAAATAAACTATTTTATTTTAATCAAAATCTTTAATCAAAATAAACTCTTTTATTTTAATTAATTATGGAATCCAATTCCATATATATAAAAATCTTTAATTAAAATAAACTCTTTTATTTTAATTAATTATGGAATCCAATTCCATGTAAAAAAAATATTAAAGGAAACACGGATATTCTTTCCTATTCACAAATAAACTCCTTTATTTTGAATAATATGAAATCTTATTCCATATTTAAATAAACTCTTTTATTTAAGGAAATTAGGATTCTCTTTCCTATTCACAAATAAACTCTTTTATTTTGAATAATATGAAATCTTATTTCATATCTAAACAAACTCCTTTATTTAAGGAAAGATGGATTTACTTCCCTATTCACAAATAAACTCCTTTATTTTAGGAAAATAAAATCCAATTTCAACTCCAATTAGTTATTATGGAATCCAATTCCAACTCTAATTAGTTAGCATGAAATTCTAATTTTAAAATTAAAATAAATCTTTTATTTTAATATTAAAATAAACCTTTTATTTTAAGATTAAAATAAACCTTTTATTTTAAGATTAAAATAAACCTTTTTATTTTAATTATAAAATTATTAAAATTAAAATAAAACTTTATATTTTAATATTAAAATAAACTTTTTATTTTAAAATTAAAATAAACTTTTTATTTTAATTATATAATAATTAAGAATATATATATAACTATTATATATATATCATATCCGGTTTTGGTGCATGGCCTTTAAAAAAAAATGCTGTACTTGATTCACATGGATTTCCGTGCGGTTATAAATAACAATCATTGGCCAATCATTAACTTATGATTTCCAGATATTAATTAAAAACATGGTCATGATTACTTTAATCATTTCATGCTAATGATTACTATAATCATTACAATCTAATGATTATTGTAATCATTAAGGATTTTATTTTTGATTTCCGTGCATTCTCCATTAATAAAACCTGTTACTTCCGTTCCCCTTTTTTTTCCATGAATCACAGCGAAAAAAAAATAATCAGTCCGTGGTATTATTATTTTTTTTTTTTTTTTATAAATTTTATACTGATAAAATTATGCCCAATTAAATTGTTCTAAACACATATCAATCTACATATCAAATTAAAACAATTAATAATTAGCATAAAGGTTTGGCTCGATGCCACTTATTAGGTTTGTATTATTCAAGTCATGTGATCAAATTGCATAAAAAGTGCGAAGCGTGTAAAATCGAGTTTAAAAATTTACAAACCATATACCTTGATCATCCTTTATGCATAATTATTAATTAAACGAAAAGATAAAGAATAAATCATACCCTTGAAGATCGAGCTTCCTCGTGTACAAGTTCACCTCCAAATCCTTTCGCGTTCAATCTTGAATCCACCGGGTTTGGTTCCTTCCTTTGATCAACGTTAGCCACCCAAATGTTTGGCCTCTGAGGTGATCCACCAAGGAAGAATAAAATTCAAGAAGATGGGTGTTATGGCTAACCCTAGTTTTCTATCTCTATAGAAAAGGCATACTCCCAACAAATTTGGAATTATTACGTTGTAAAAGTCAACAACCCATACCACCCATATATAAGACTCCTCTTATTTATAGATGTGGGCAACCCACCTTAACAATTAAGGAATTGGGTTTTAATTAATTAATTCTTTTAATTAATTAAGCTCCCTAATCTTATTAGGGATAATTAATTAAACTCCTTTAACTAATTTTCCTTCCTAATCCAATTAGGAATAAATGAGAATACTTATATTAAATTAATTCCTAAACTCTTTTAGAAATTAAAATAATAATAATTGTAATAATATTAATAAGACTCCTCTTATTAATTTATATTTAATATTTCTAAAATATTAAATAATAAATATTAAGCTATTTAATTTATTTTATCACCATAGATTAAATTAAATATACTTAACATATTATTACGATTATGCCATTAACTTCTTAAATAATTATTCTTCCTTTTATGGTGTGACCCTTTAGGTTCTCCATATTAAACCTATTGTGAATAAATCAATTAGAACAATTCTAATCTTATTTAAATAAATAAATTAAACAATTAATTTATTTAAATAATATTTATTCTACAATAAGGATAAGCCTCCTAGCGATCAACGACTTTCCGTATAATATAGATTTCAACATTAATCATTAAAGAACCTTTGAGTAAATAGTTACCGTGCATAATTCAATCCTTCCACCATACAATGTCCCAATTAAATATAAGACATGGAATTATTGTCAAGTCTTATTTTATTTAATTATATGTATTTCGACTCTTAAATGCACAACTCAAATAATGCAAATTAGAAACTCCTTTCTAATTTCATTCTCGCCTTACCCAGGACTCTTTGGGTTGTCATTTATCGAATCACATAGGACATTTCTCTTCTTTATTAAAGTGGTAGATTCTTTATTGATCATACATTATCTCCATGTACAACTTATTATACCCAAGCATACCCTTTGATATACCCTAAGGGTCTTAAGGAATAAGTCAAAGTATAACTTATCATACACAAGATACTATGATGATCTCAAGTCCAAGGATTACTTGTACTACTATCACTACAGGAATTCCTATTGACAGGCAAATAAAACTCCATTAGGTATTCCTTAGCGAGCCACGTTCAGTGAACTTATTCTCTAATAAGCACCTACATACTTGCTTTAGTGTCTCCACACAAATGATCATGAGATCAATCATCCTCATCCAATGAGCAAGCAACGTATGTACCAATCTATCCGGATTCACTAATCCCCAATTTAGTAATCCAATGATTGGGAACTATTTTAGTTTTAAGCTTTCTAAGAATTTAGATCTCATTAGAATGATCATATATCATTATTCTAAAAGCATTGCTTAAAACTATGGGTTTATCACATATTATAAAACAGCATCATGTAGATAATTCAAAGCCTTTAATAAATTAATACTTTTTATTAATAAATGAATAAGATTGTTACAAAGTATATGCTTTATCATCAAACATGATTGGCTTGTGTGCATATTACTTTCACAATCAAATTGCACAAAATTAGCGGAAACGTGTAAAAATCAGAGTTTAAAAATTATACAAACCATATACCCAGATCACCCTTTATGCACAATTATTAATTAAACGAAGAATAAGAAATTATGAAATCATACCTTTGTAGAAACGAGCTTCCTCAGGTACGAGTTCACCTCCTACTTCTCTGCGATCTCCTTGAATCCACCGGGTTTGGTTCCTTCCTTTGATCAATGTAAGCCACCCAAGTGTATGGCCTCTAGAGGTGATCCACCAAAGAAGAAGAATTTTCAAGAAGAATGGGTATTGGCTCAACCCTAGTTTTCTATCTCTATAGAAAAAGCGTACTCTCCCAACTATTGGAATTATTACGTATATTTAACATCTGATATAAGACTCCTCTTATAAAGATATCAAGTAACCCTATTAAAATAAGGTATTATTTAATTAAACTCTTTTTATTAAATGGGCTCCCTAATCTTATTAGGGATAATTAATTAAACTCCTTTAATTAATTTTCCCTCCTAATCCTATTAGGAATAAATGAGAGTACTTATATTAAATTAATTCCTAAACTCTTTTAGAAATTAAAATAATAATAATTGTAATAATATTAATAAGATTCCTCTTATTAATTTATATTTAATATTTCTAAAATATTAAATAATAAATATTAAGCTATTTAATTTATTCTATCACCAAGATTAAATTAAGTATACTTAACATATTATTATGATTATGCCATTAACTTCTTAAATAATTATTCTTCCTTTTATGGTGTGACCCTTTAGGTTCTCCATATTAAACCTATTGTGAATAAATCAATTAGAATAATTCTAATCTTATTTAAATAAATAAATTAAACAATTAATTTATTTAAATAAATAATATTTATTCTACATATAGGATAAGCCTCCCTAGCGATCAACGACTTTCCGAGATAATATAGATTTCAACATTAATCATTAAAGAACCTTTGAGTAAATAGTTACTGCGTATAATTCAATCCTTCCACTATACAATGTCCCAATTAAATATAAGACATGGAATTCTCATCAAGTCTTATTTTATTTAATTATATGTATTTCGATCCTTAAATGCACAACTCCAAATAATGCAAATTAGAAACTCCTTTCTAATTTCATTACGCCTTAACCAAGGACTCTTTGGGTTGTCATTTATCAAATCACATAGGACATTTCTCTTCATTTAATAGAAGTGGTAGATTCTTTATTGATCATACATTATCTCCATGTACAACTTATTATACCCAAGCATATCCTTTGATATACCCTAAGGGTCTTAAGGAATAAGTCAAAGTATAACTCATCATACACAAGATACTATGATGATCTCAAGTCCAAGGATCACTTGTACTACTATCACTACAGAATTCCTATTGACAATGCAAGTAAAACTCCATTAGGTATTCCTTAGCGAGCCACGCTCAAAGGAACTTATTCTCTAATAAGCACCTACATACTTGTTTTAGTGTCTCCACACAAATGATCATGAGATCAATCATCCTCATCCAACGAAAGCAAGCAACGTATGTACCAATCTATCCGGATTCACTAATCCCCAATTTAGTAATCCAATGATTGGGAACTATTTTAGTTTTAAGCTTTCTAAGAATTTAGATCTCATTAGAATGATCATCATCATTATTCTAAAAGCATTGCTTAAAACTATGGGTTTATCACATATTATAAAACAGCATCATGTAGATAATTAAAAGCCTTTAATAAATAAATACTTTTTATTAATAAATGAAATAAGATTGTTACAAAGTATATGCTTTATCATCAAACATGATTGGCTTGTGTGCATACTACTTTCAAACATCTCCTAGCGTGATTGTCACAATCGGCTTTGAGAGATATTGTAATGACCGTGATTTTTAAACTCCTCATTAAATAAATATGTGATTTAATTTTAATGAGTTAGTTTTGTGAGTCTATTTAAACCTTATGTGGTTATGTGAATTTATGAAATGATTAAAGGGAGTCACTAATAGTTTATTTAAAGTAGTGGACTAATCCTAAGATTTTGATATCAAAGAATTAATAGGATTCTTAATAATTAAATATTAAATTTATTTGAATATAGTGACAAGATTTGAACATATTGATTCATTTCAATTATGGGTATATCACCACTATAGAAGTTAAATTATATCATGTAAAACTTGTGTGGTGATAGAAATTAGAACTGGCTTGAAGCTAAACTATTTTGACACTGCCAGGGACCAGCACAGCTGCGCCCTCCCAGTAGTACAAAATGACGCAGCTGCGCCAGTGGTTAATTTGGGAAAAGTTAGTTTCTACTGTAGAAATGAAAGGGAACATTAATATAAGGTGTGACATGAATAAAATTGCATGATAAGAATACATTCTAATGACATAAAGTATCAAGTGTTACAATAAAATCATAAGTGATTTTAATACGAAAATGATAAAATATCGGTGTATTCCAGAAATTGGGAAAGAAATTATGTGTGTACACTAGATAGATAATATTAAATGATGTGATAATTTGGTTATGTGAGTAGTAAAATATAATTATGGAGATACCCGGACAATAATACCTACTGTGTTATTTTATTGCTAGTATTTAATGTACATGGATTATATGATGTGAGTACATAAATAATCCCTAAATTTTCCTAAAATGGTAACAATTGTACATTAAATTACATTTGAGAGTTAAGGTAACTAACTGAGCCAAATTTGATTATGTTTAACTCATCAGTTGCTCCACAGTGCAATAAATAGTAACCTAAACTCTATTTACGTAACTTCCAAGCATAATCAGTGGCTAAGCTAGGTGATGATTACTAAGCTAATGGCTATGGAGATGGCTGGGAAATGGTAGTTGAACCACTCTTGATTAACCATTGTGTTTTCCTTCCACACCACAGATTCTAAATTAATACCCAAACCACCATTACTTTATAAATAGCAGCTTCATTTCTCAGTTTACGTTGTTTATTTTGGTCTGTTGCAACATTGATAATTTGAGATTGAGTGTCTGTTGCTCAAAGAGGAGTCTAACAATCTCATAAGGGAGTAAATAAGCAAACCAATCTCATTGAGTGTCTGGTTCAGTAATGGCTCATTCATACCTCTATTTGTACTTAGGGTGCAAATAGAATAATACACCACGTAACCGTATTCTGTTTCATTGTGTTAAGTTGTTGCTAACTTGATTTTATGACTTATATATATATATATGTGTGTGGAAAATAGGTATAACATGTTTTACAAAGCTTTCTTATGTAGTATGAAGTAATCAACATGAGTAGTGAGAGATTGGTAATTAAAACTTAAAGTTTAAAAACAAACTTTGAAGTAATACTTGATCTACAAGTTCTGGACTTAGTTTGTTATACACATGACTGATTTCATACATAAATGAGCATGATATATGATTTATAGTTCATTTGTTCATGACCACCTTATTAGGCTTTGTGTTAAAGGAATTTTTTTTCAAAGAAGAGTTTGTCTTATCAAAGCTAATGTACATGAGTACTACATGATATACATTCTGATCTTGAAAAGAGGATTTTCATGACTTAGTTACTTATGATAAGAGTTTTAAAGTTTGTCTTGTATGTGTTAAAAGCTTAAAATGGTTTCAAAAGAAAACTTGAATATGTTTTCAAAATAAGTTGCATTAAATATGAGTATTGAGATTCCAAGGATTTAAAGATGTCATGTTATGTCTATAATATCCCTAGACAATGATACATATGTATTGAGCATGATAATAACTAAACCAAACATAAGTTTAGAGCATGATTCGAGGTGTTAAATAGTGATAGTGTGGATAAACAATATGAATACTATAAGCATGTGTATAAACAGATTTTGTAAACACTCTATGTGGACATATAGCCAAGCTATAGAACATGGTAATTACATGATCTTATTATATTCTAAATGACATGTAAATTATAAGTTAAAACTTGTGGCAATGAACTCAATAATGGTCATATGCTATGTGAAGAACCTCTAGCATGTATGTATGTTAAAATATAAGTGCATAGGTATATTAGAGTTGGACAGAAATAGGAAGTGCAAAGCTCAACCCTGGTCTGGCCAGGGGACAGCGCAGTTGTGTCGTCCCTAAGCCTAGACCAGACGCAGCTACACCATCCTGCAGTTATGAATAGTTTCTTATTTTGATCTGAAGTTCAAGGCATGCTTATATGATTACTTTACCTTGTAATATATGACCAATATGTTATGTAATTTGTTAAGCAACATGTTATGTGATGACTTGATTCTTGTAAGTGTAGACTCATTTTTGTTTACACATACTAATTGAAAAGACCGACTTGTTAACGTTAGGTCATTTCAACGCAAGTTAATTAAAGCTAGAATTAAACTGTAGCTGAGCAAACAGGCAAGTTCCCTAACCTTACTCAAATTTATACTGAGCAAGTCTCGAAACTTCACTTTTTGGTTGTGCAAGTTCCTTAATTCTTACTCTTTTACTTGAGCAAGTATCCGAACACTATTTTTATTGTGTTGTAAGTCTCCTAACTTACACAACTTTAGATTGTGTGCAAGTTTCCTATTCTTCTCATATTGTATTGAGAAGGTTATTGTTGAAATGAAAGTTATTCATTTAAGCTTGAACTTTATTTCCAAGCATGTTATTAAGTGGTTTAATTACTTTACAATTATTCCACATCGATATTATTGATATTCGCACTTAGTGCACTTGAGTTTGTACCGTCTTGGACTTGTACATCATTTAAAGTTCTATAATTCTTGAACTATGTCAGATGGAGTCTGAACCTTTGTTAGGTCAGATAAGTGTATGAAGTTTTATAAAAGCTATCCAAACCAGTTGATGGTAAGGATTCTTAGACTGAAAGAACACCCCTTTTATGATAGGGGAATACCCCAGGTATCTAATATAAGATAGAAAGAGCAGATTTAAATGTTATGCATATACATGGTGTACGCGAGGCTGATCCCCTCAAGTACTTATTCTGTAGCCAGTAACCAAATGGTCAATTAGCTATTGATTCCATTGGAGTTTTATAGTTCAAAGTCTACTTGACTATCAATTATTCTAAAAGAAATCATTATCTTTGCTTCTAATATTCATATAGTTGAATCCTTCAGATATTCATATTATTGAATTCATTGTCAGATATTTTCCATTCATCGTGATATATCCTTATTGTTGTATTTAAACTTGCTGAGAAAACTTGTTACTCATCCTTGCTATATCATGAATTATATTGCAGTTAAGCCCGAGACCTCAGGAAATGACAAGGGTAAAGGAAAGATGTAGGATAGTGGCAAGGAACAGACTTTACCTTACGCCTAGTTTAAAATTATTGTTATGTAATATGAACCCTAATGATTATTTTAGGGTATGTTTGTAAGATTGTATTAAGGTTATCGAATCTTGGGACTAGTAACACCTTTTGAATGAACGACGTACATTTATTATATTCCGCACTTTAGCTATCGTATGTTGTTTAGAGGTGGATGTTTGTATTTTATCGTGATGTCCGGACCGAGGTCAGAGGACTTGGATTCGGGGGTGTTACAGATATCCAGTAATGCCCCATTCGGGGGTGATAGAGGTTGTTTTCTCCCTATCCTCTTCGGCAACCAAGATTTGATGATATCTAGCGAAGCATTCGATAAATGAGTACATGCCATAGTGCGTACTGTTGTCTATTAATATGTGGATGAAAGGTTCTGGGAAGTTATCTTTGAGATAGGCTTTGTTTAAGTCCCGATAATCCATATATACTCATACTTTCCCTCCGGGCTTAGGCATAGGAACTATATTGGACAACCATTCAAGGTAAATTGATACCATGATAATGCCTGCTTTGAATTACTTGACAATTTCTTCTTTAAATTTAAGGCTCCACTCAGGTTTCAGTCTCCTGAGTTTCTGTTCGACTGGTTTGAATCCTTCTTTGATGGGAAGTCGATGAATGAAAATATCAGTAGACAAGCCAATCATGTCTTCATGTGACCATGCAAACACATCCTTGAACTGAGTTAGGAGGTCAATCAGGTCTTTTATTTAGTTTGGGGTGAGGTCATTGCCTATTTTGATTTCTTTAGGATTTTCTGAGGT
Organism: Panax quinquefolius; assembly: GCA_020205615.1. Taxonomy (NCBI): domain Eukaryota; kingdom Viridiplantae; phylum Streptophyta; class Magnoliopsida; order Apiales; family Araliaceae; genus Panax; species Panax quinquefolius. The sequence continues at coordinate 456,412 of JAINUW010000527.1, read as the reverse complement.
TTTGATATTGACAGGGGTGGTTTGATCGAGGTTTAGTTTTGGTTTATCTTCGACCTATTCTTTAAACTCTTCAGGAACCTAATATTAATTTATCTCCTCTTGATCAATCCCCATCAAGTCAAAGTCCAACCCTACATCAAAGTCGTAGTCACTGCCGAGACTTGGCAATTCATCAGCAAGGCTAAATAAATCCAAACTTGGAGACCTGAAAATAAAATCCTTTCACTTAATATATGAAACTGTTTAATCACATAAAGCATTAGTAAAAGCATTACAAAAGTAATTGTTAGCACTACGCAACAAAAGTAAGCAGTAAATAATATCTACACTTCAGGCAGATGGATTCTCTGCCCTTTTACCCTTTACGACTAATATAAGGAGTGTTACTCCAGTTTTCCAGGGTTAGGTCTTTGTGGATGACTGTGATAAAGGGGTCGTTGCTATCCACCTCCTCTTTGATGATGACCATAACTGAATTCACATAAGGGTCAGTGCCTTTCTTTGGAACATTCTCCTTAGCCCTGTTTATGCTAGGGATTATGGATTGATCTTCTAAATAGTAATCATCTGGGATATTATCATTCATACCCTTAGTATGTTCCAGAAAACACATTTTTGGAAATCGGTCTTGCACTTCTTGTAGGAACATTTCATTCCTTTCAGTGTTTTCCTTAACGGGAATCTAGATTTCTTTCTCACTGACTGGCTTAACCTTAGGAATCAGCATACCTAACACAAAAGCAGGGAATTTCCTCGCTGGTTTTATTTATTGACCGACAAACATTATTTTAGAAGGAATTCTTGGTTTTAAGGCTGGGACCCCAATAGGTCTATAGTGAGTGTTTCTCACTTCAAAGGCTTGAAAACTGGCAGGCTCAACTCCCTCATTGAGGCTGATCAAAGGCATATCCCCTTGTAAATTGACAAGATATTCTAGCTCGGGAGTAACTGTTGCCTCTTTTTCAGTTCTAACAAAAGAGCTCTAACTCATGCAAGCATACATATGTCAACAAGTAATACAGAGGAAGTAGAGTATCGTCCCACAGAGAAAGTTGTTTAATTTAAACCATTACGCATCAACTAAATCACTATTTTTATATGCTTAAACTAAATATTATAATTGTGAATTATTCTAAATGCAAATAATAACTAAAATAAGAAGAATAGCGAATTATATCAAATTTGGAAATAATGGGATCCTAACTTCATTTAATACTTCATTTAATTACCACCATCATGTAAGAAAGTTCACATATCACAGGAAAGTAGCCAATAGCACTAAAATAGTCTTAGCCATTTTTCAATGCACTATGACCTACTCACACAGTATCCACAAGCGATAGACACCATGTAATCAACAATATAACCAAAATCACTATATGTCTATGTGAAATTGCAACAATATTGAATTTAAACGCAATCCCTTATTTTAACTCATACGGTGAAACAGTATATGTCTATCTGGTTCACGAAATACACAAGCGATGCAAAACAGCCCCATATACGTATGATATCATGATTACAATCAATACTCGCATGTTCCTTTTCAATTCCATACAAGCACTTAAAATGAATGGTGATCAAGCATTCATGCATGCAAAACAACCATGATAGAAATTCCTTATGATATGTAAAACAATCCAGCAATCAAGCTCGCAATTAAACCACATATTAAAATCCGTTAGAATCCCACAATGGAGTTTAGTTCATGACTGAACCAAAAGCCATTATGGGATCAAAGCTAAACATGGATATTAAGCAAACAATTGAAATAGAAGGATAGAAACGATCAAACCCAATTGTTGATTATAAACCAATATTAACGTTCAAATCCTCATATAAATCCAGCAAAATAACAAGAGTTATCCACAATGATTGAAAATCCCACGAAGAATTAGAAAAGATGGAGTTTAGGCTTCGTTCTATGTTGGAATCTCTCCCAGAGTGTAAACCCTGGTTCCCAATATGAAAATACGTAAAAACTACTGAATGATCCCTCTAACACCAGTCAGAAATCATTTTTAATTAATTACAACCCTTAAAATAAAAAATTAAAATAAACAAATCGGCAGATCATCAATCATCGCGCGGCGAAGCGCGCCTTCCTTCATAATAATCTCACACATGCGCGCGCGTCTCATGATTCAGGCAACTCGGGGTGGTCGCACAAGCGCGCAGGTCTTTCTCAGATAGATATGCAGCTATGCGCGGCGGCTTCTGCGATCTTGATTCTCGGTTCGCTATCGCTATCGACTTGTTCTGTTTTTCATTCTTTTGTCCATCCATGCTTAGTCTCCTACTCCACTTGATCCTCATGCCATGCATCCAACAGCCTCATGCCATTTATATCACCAAATTATGCCATATCATGCAATTTTACACCAAAGGAGTTTTAAGTAAATGCAATGCAAAATAACATGAAATGCAACTAAAAACACACTAAAATGTACTTGAGATGGGCATAGTTCGCGTGAATTAATATCCAATAAGTAGGTGTAAAACCCACTTATCAAATACCCCCAAACTTAAACTATTGCTTGCCCTCAAGCAATGCATGCTAAATAACAATGAAAATGCAAAAGCACTATTATGCAACTAAATTAATATGCAAACTTGTCTCACATTGTTCCAACTCTAACAGAATTTCAGTCCAAAATGCCTCAGCGAATTATCCAGATTCAAGAATACAAATTCAAACCGAACCATAGGCTTAATATCATACACTCAGATAATTCATACATGCTAAAGATATGATGTGTGTGTGTGTGTTGTGTTCACCAAAACTTGATTTAAGCAAAGAATACACATGCTAAATTGCTCAAAACAGAAAATTATAGTTTAAATCAAGACTCATGCATACATGTGCAACGAAGACTATTCCAACATATCAAAACAAACTGAGGTTCAACAATGGGCTTAACTGCTTTATTGCTACGCACGAGGGCAATTTTTGCACTTTTTCGCGGTGTTTATTGCTATATTTTTTTTTTCATTTTTTTTTCACATGACTGTGCAATGTCTTATTCCATTAGGCAACACTGCTACCCCTTAGCGAGCTTTCAACCAACGACTCCCAGACCATGAAAGACCTTAGGGCGCTAGGTGTAGAGACAATCCCCTCGGGCGTACTTACTCAAGTAGCCAGGGCCCAAAAATAAGACTAGTCACGTTATTGCTATTTGATTTTTTTTATATACATAACATACCCATGTTTTCCCAAAGTTTGAATGTCAATGTTTTTGCAAGTCTACATTCATGTTCCACATATTTCTCTTATTAAAACTACATTTTCTATCGAGCAATGCAACACATACTTCTTATACCTACAAGTGATTGTGAACACATTCGTGCAAACCGAAAGCATTTAAACAGCAACATGAATTCATCATGTAAAACATTATAACTATGTTCATGTTATCCAAAATACTCAAAAATCCTTCACAATTCACTATCATCATTGGCTAGGCAAAAATTTCCATAGAGCTAGACTTCGTGAGACATGCAAAAAAAAAATCTAACATAAACAAACACAAACAAATAAACTAAACATGCAAAATTTAAACTAATCATGCAAATACTACATGCAACTATACTAATGCCCCAATACCCCCAAACTTATAATATTCAATGCCCTATTGAATAAAGGTAAAGGGTAAAGAAAACTCCCCTAATGATCAGTGGTACCACCCTCCTCAGGTGGTGAATCTGGTGGTGGATATAGCACTGCTATCCCGAACTGAGGCCACTCTAGCATCGTTCCTTGCTGTGCAAAAGCTTCGACTAAGGCCCTCGTGAGTCCCGTAGCAAACGCTCCAAAATTATCGTACATGGCATCGACTTTTCGCTCCAACCTTCGGAACTGGCGATCACCATGGGCAGCAGGTGTTTGGGTAGACGGGCCCGCCTCATCTGTCTGAGAGGGCTGCTGTGACGGCTCTGAAAAAGTGGGCTGGAGAATAAATCCTTGTCCGCGCGGGTGTCGATCGCCTCCTACCCAATCCTCAAATTTTGCAATGGTGGCATGAGTTATGTCCTGGCTTGGGTATTGCATTTGTTCGTTGCCCCAGTTGCATCCCTGATGAGCACATAGCATAGCAACCACTGATGCGTGTGGAATGCTCCCAGTGGTACTTCCCCGCAGATATCGCAACATATTCTGATGGACAAGATGGACAACGTCAATGTATTTCCCGATGATTATGCCCCATAGAATAATTGCCCTCTCCGCTGTGATCTCGTGCTGATGAGATGAAGGCACGAGCTTGGCACATATGAACAAATTCCACGCCTTTGCATATCGATTCAGGGCGGCTGCTGGGAATATACGAGGCTGGTTCATGCCAGCTTTATATGTCCACTTCGTGTCAGGCACGCACAATTCAACAATAACCAATTCCAAGTCTGTTTTCATATGTGCACCGGTGACCCAGTTAGCAGCCCCCGTTGGCGGTGTATCGGTAAGTCTGAAAATTTCTCAAATGGCAGGGGGTCTGTAATCTATCTTGAAACCGTGAACCATAGATATACCGCTCATGGTAACCTTGGCATTGGCATAAAACTCTCAGACTATGCTCATCGGAATGGGCGTGGGAGTGGCAGTCAGTCCACCCCAGCCTCTCTCGCGAATCATGGCACATAACTGACCATCTTGCCCCTCCGATTTGAAACTATGTTCCTTGACAAACGTCTTCGCCACAATTCTGTAATACTCCAGCTGAGCTTCCAAATTCAAAATTTTGTTATGATTGACAATGTCCTCCCCTTGACTGCCAGAGGAAGATGAAGAAGACGATGAAGCTGAGCGAGCTCTTTTTGGACCCATTTGCTTTGAAAGAGATAATGCAGATGAATTGACTGAGAATGAATGACAACTTATGATGTGATAACCCCCAAACTCGTTTCTATAAACCCAATTAGAAACCCTAGCTTTATACTGCAGTGTAGAGGTTGAGTAGATGCGGAACGTGGAAGAAATCGTGGATGATTACGTGGTAGAGAGATTAATGGCTTCGATATTGTAACTGATAGAGAGGAAGAGATGTGCGTTCTGGAGAGTGAGATGATTGTGCTTCTGTTATAATTTCAAATGAGAACCCAAATGGTCCCCCAACACAATTTTAAAATTTTTAAAATTGTCTCAGTTCGGTGTCGGGCGCGGGTGTGAATTATGCTCGTCGGTGCATGAAAGTTGATGCGTGGTGATTGCATGTCGCATTTATTTGACATTTTTCTTGCGCACATTACGATCCTCGATATCATCATTGCTTATGTTCAATTCCAATCCACTCGCTATCAGTGATGTCTTCAATTATAGATACCTACAGAGACATTAATGCACACTATTAAGGCATGAATTAATGACCAAATAAACTCTAACCTCTTTCAAACATTCTCACTGCAAATTCTGCTACACACTCAATCATGCAACACAGACAAACTATCACAAAAATAAAAATAAGCTAACCAAATCAACCTAACTGAATGATTAAAAAGAAAATAGAGATAGAAATAATGGGTTGCCTCCCATCAAGCGCTAAGTTATCGTCAATTAGCTTTACTGTCTCTAAAGCTCACTTCAAAAGAAGAATTGAGGTGACTTTCTGCCTGTCCACTTCACCCCGTAATTTAATGACTTCAGCTTTCATCAATGGCTCTACCTTCAACTCTAAATTTTCACCAATTACACAACTCAACGGCTCATAGTTTACAAAATTCTGTACCTCATCATTTAGGCCTCGATCCACCTAATCAATCCGAAAACATTCTTCTTCATCTGATGGGAACTTCATGGGTTTGAGGACATTAAAGGTGACCTCTTGATCATGTACACGCATCGTGAGTTCCCTTTTTTGCACATCTATTGAAGTCCTGCCTGTGGCTAAGAATGGTCTCCCCAATATGATTGGTATGCTTTTATCTTCCTTGTAATCTAAGATGATGAAGTCAGCCAAAAAGATAAATTTGTCCACCTTTACCAACACATCTTCAACAATTCCCCGTGGATACCTGATGGATCTATCAGCTAGCTGTAAAGAAATGTTTGTCGGCCTTGGATCCAAAAATCCCAATTGATTGAATACTGACAAGGGCATCAAATTTATACTTGCCCCAAGATCACATAAACACTTACTGAAGCTCATCTTCCCGATTGTGCACGAAATTATGAAGCTGCCCGGATCCTTCTGCTTTGGAGGTAATTTATGTTGAAGCACTGCACTGCATTCCTCTGTCAAGGCTACCGTCTCAAATTCGTCTAATCTCCTCTTCCTTGACAATATACCCTTCATGAACTTTGCATATCTTAGCATTTGTTCCAATGCCTCGGCGAAAGGTATGTTGATCTGCAGCTTTTTAAATACCTCCAAAAATTTACTGAATTGATTATCTTCCCTCTACTTATTTAATCTCTGTGGATACAGAACTCAAGGGTGATCTGGTTGTATTGAACTCACAGGTTTCTCAACTGACCCTGCTTTATCTTTCTCTTCATGTTGTACCTCAGAATTTTCCAAATTTTCTTCTTCTCAATCATCTCATCTCTTTCTTCCTCGCCATGCGTCATGCGACCTCTCTTAGTGTAATCATGCGTGGCGATTGCGACTATCAGTACTTGTAATATTTTTCCCAGATCTCAATGTGATCGCTTGACAATCGCTCCTTCCGTCTCTTCTTGGATTTGTCTCTCAGATTACTTGGCAAAGAACCTTGGGGCTGTTGTTTCAAAGATGCTCGCCATCTGCCCCATTTTAGTCTCCAAATTCTTAATAGCCACTGCTTAGCTTTTGATCATAACTTCCATGTTTGCCATATACTTCAACATCATCTCCTCTACTTCTGATTTCTTCTCTTGCTGAGGTGCAGCTGGAGTGTGATGTTGCTGTTGTTGAGAAAAAATCCGTGAAAAAGGGGTTTTGATGTAAAATGTGGGTTTGAGATGGTCGTGATTGAAATTGTTGATTCTAATTTAAAACCGATTATCTTTGATTCCCTTGGTTATTAGACCAACCGAAGTTTGGATGATTACGGTTGTTGGGGTGGTATGTGTTCTGAAACTGTCCTTGGTCTTTCCTGTAATTTCCACATCATACTGCATCGATCAGAAATGATAGCACACATTGATCCGTCGAGTGTGACCCACACAAAAATCTCATCTGAAGGCAACTATTTTCACTTTGCTCTCTGCCAGTGTATCTATTTTCTTTGCCATAGCTGCCATCTATGCCGACAACTGAGTAATAGCATCTACCTCCAACAAACCTGTAACCTTGGGCTGTGGCATCCGAGATATAGGATTCTGAAAGTCATTCGCTGCCATAGTCTCGATAAGGGTATAGGCCTCGTCATATCTCTTTGCCCATAATGCCCCTCCTACGGCTGCGTCTATAATAGGCCTCGACTGCCATCCCAATCCATTGTAAAACGTGTTGATCACCATCCAATCTGGCATACCATGGTGCGAACACTTCCATAGCAACTCTTTGTATCTCTCCCAAGCCTCGTATAAGGATTCACCTTGTTGTTGTTCAAACTGAAAGATAGTTGTCCTCATCTTCGTCGTCTTAGCCATTGGGAAAAATTTGGCTAAGAACTTTTGTGCTAAGTCCTCCCATGTAGTAATTGATCCAGCAGGCAAAGAATGTAACCAACTCCTTGATTTATCCCTCAAAGAGAATGGGAACAACCTCATTCTAATAGCTTCCTCCGTCACTCCATTGTATCTGAATGTATCACAAATCTCAATGAAACTCAACAGGTGTTCATTCGGATCATCCGTAACAGCACCCCCAAACTGTACCGAATTCTGCACCATCTGAATAGTGCTCGGTTTAATCTCGAAAGTATTTGCTGCTATCGCCGGTCTGACTATGCTAGACTGAAGTCCATTAATATTCGGCATGGAGTAGTCTCTTAGAGCCCGGTGCTCTTCTCTTTGCTCAATTCTCTGTTCTTCTGCCATACTAGTTGTAGTACTTTCTAACTGAGCTTGCAAATTTCTCCGCACACTTGCTTTCCAACCTCTTCCATTAATGTTATCCTGCGCTGGTGTTAATTCTGAGTTGGATGATCGCGTGTGCATAAAAATCTACAAGTACCTGAAACCAAAACAAAAACAAAAATAGAAATGAGATAAGATTAGATTTGTCTAAGTCATACAATATAGCTTGAAATTGATGATAACTATTTAAATTTAAACGCATTTCCCTGGTAAAGGTGCCAAAAACTTGTTGCCTCTTTTTCAGTTCTAACAAAAGAGCTCTAACTCATGCAAGCATGCATGTGTCAACAAGTAATACAGAGGAAGTAAAGTATCGTCCCACGGAGAAAGTTGTTTAATTTAAACCACTATGCATCAACTAAATCACTATTTTTATATGCTTAAACTAAATATTATAATTGTGAATTACTCTAAATGCAAATAATAACTAAAATAAGAAGAATAACGAATTATATCAAATTTGGAAATAATGGGATCCTAACTTCATTTAATACTTCATTTAATTACCACCATCATGAAAGAAAGTTCACATATCACAAGAAAGTAGCCAAGAGCACTAAAATAGTCATAGCCATTTTTCAATGCATTATGACCTACTCACACAGTATCCACAAGCGATAGACACCATGTAATCAACAATATAACCAAAATCACTATATGTCTATGTGAAATTGCAACCATATTGAATTTAAGCGCAAGCCCTTATTTTAACTCATACGGTGAAACAGTATATGTCTATCTGGTTCACGAAATACACAAGCTATGCAAAACAACCCCATATACGTATGTTATCATGATTACAATCAATACTCGCATGTTCATTTTTTATTTCATACAAGCACTTAAAACGAATGGTGATCAAGCATTTATGCATGCAAAACAAACATGATAGAAATTCCTTATGATATATAAAACAGTCCAGCAATCAAGCTCACAATTAAACTATATATTAAAATCCGTTAGAATCCCATAATGGAGTTTAGTTCATGACTGAACCAAAAGCCATTATGGGATCAAAGCTAAACATGGATAATAAGCAAACAATTGAAATAGAAGGATAAAAATGATCAAACCCAATTGTTGATTATAAACCAATATTAACGTTCAAATCCTCATATAAATCCAGTAACATAACAAGAGTTATCCACAATGATTTAAAATCCCACGAAGAATTAGAAAAGATGGAGTTTAGGCTTTATTCTACGTTGGAATCTCTCCCAGAGTCTAAACCCTAGTTCCTAATATAAAAATACGTAAAAACTACTGAATGATCCCTCTAACACCAGTCAAAAATCGTTTTTAATTAATTACAACCCTTAAAATTAAAAATTAAAATAAATAAACAAATTGAGAAGAATATCGCATAGCGCCTTGACCTTCCTTCCTTCAGAATCCTCGCAGGCGCCAGCGCATATCATTTCAGGTAACTCGAGTGGTGGCATGCAGGCGCATGCTTTATCTCAGATAATATAGCTTCGCGTGCGATCTTGATTCGTGTTCGCCATCGCTAATCGACTTGTTCTCATTGCTCATTCTTTTGTCCATCCATGCTTTGTCTCCTGCTCCACTTGATCCTCATGCCATGCATCCAACAGCCTCATGCCATTTACATCACCAAATTATGCCATATCCTGCACTTTTACACCAAAGGAGTTTTAAGTAAATGCAATGCAAAATAACATGAAATGCAACTAAAAACACACTAAAATGTACTTGAGATGGGCATAGTTCGCGTGAATTAATATCCAATAAGTAGGTGTAAAACCCACTTATCAATTATAGTTACCAGATTGGCATTAATGATGTACTTGACCTACTGATAAAGAGTGGACAAAATTGTTCATGCCATATGGATCCATGACCTTCCCAACAAGTAAATTGTATCCTGTGGTGATGTTAAACACTTGGAAGGATATGTAGAAAGTATGTGGAGCAATCTCCACTGGAAGTTTTATTTCTCCAACAACATCTCGTTGAGACCCATAGAAGGCTCTTATAACTATATGACTGCTCCGGATTTGATTTGGATTTATGGTCATTCTTTCTAAAGTGTCATAGGGACAGATGTTCAAGGAAGATCCTCCATCTATCAACACACATCCTATCACATATCCAGAGGATATCACTGCTATATGTAATGACTTGCAATGACCAGTCCCTTCTGCTGCTATATCATCATCAGTGAAAGATATCACATTGCTGTTGAAAATGTGATATATCAAGTGATGGAACTTTTCTGTATCCACTGCCTTTGGCAAATGCGCTTCTTCCAGTACTTACCGTAGACACTCGAAATTTTCTTTTCCTGTTACTAACTGTGCATGAGGACAAAAACTTGTATTTTTCACACTCCAGAGGTAATCCTGGAGGACGACAACATCAATTCCAACCTCAAAGATAACTATGAGTACATTTAGAGTCAACAACATGACCATCTCAGAGATAACCCTGGAAAAACTCGCTATAATCATAAGAAAAACCGGAGATAACCCCGGGAGGGGCAAAATGGTCATTTTGCCAACTCAACTTCACTTCAAATCAAATACACTCATGTCAACTCAAATTGATTCAAAATTAGTCCCACAAGACTCATATCTTAACTTCGGAGCAAAAACTACGCGAAACAGCTCACCGGATTGCCTGACGGGAACCCGGGAATGCTATTTCTGTCATGGACCCATCTTCCTGGAATCAAAAAGGGAAAATCCCATGTCATTTCGTAACTCTCGCCAAAAGTAGTCCGAAGATGGTTTGTACACCTCGTTCGGATGCTCGGATTGAAGTTCTGGAAGTTCGAGCGGATATTACATTGCACGAGTGCACGTACATCGAGACGACGGGACCCGCAAGGCCCGGATGCACCACGACCAGCCGCAGATGTATCAGAGGCTGCCGCAGGTACACCTGTGGCCATCAGTTCTATATATATAGGGGTTGGGCTAGCCATTTTAGAGAGGAGAAAGGCGAGGAAGCCCTGTCCAATTGGCTTTATACACACCCTATATTGAGTGCTTGCTCATTTTAAACACTCATTAGCCCATATACAATCATATATTTACCTATCCGGGGAGAGCCGAGTGTTTATCCATTTAGAGTCATAGAAGTCTCATATTGGCGCACCCACCGTAAGCCTTCTTACACTCTATAAAGCCTCTCTCTTCATATTGCACACACACATAATTCTACACATCGAGAGTCGTGTTTGTGTGCGCTATGCCCTGATTTCTATCCGTGGCTTTCAATTTCATTTGTATATATACTTATATATATGTATATATTTTATATACGGACTAACATTATCGAAGTTATGCCTCGATTGAGCCTGCACTTTTGTCCGGAGCGCTTACTTGCTTTTCTATATATATATATATATATATATATAATCTGTTGATGATTTTGTCTAATGAGCCTGGATTTTACATCCGGAGCGTTTACTTGCTTATATATATATAATTGTTGTCAGACATATCTGATGAGCTTGGATTTTACATCCGTAGCTTTATTGCTTTTATATATATATATATATAATTGTTATATATTACATATCCGATGAGCCCCCTGATTTTATATCCATGAAGTTTATCGCTTTTATATATATATATATATATATATATATATATATATATATATATATATATATTTATTTACATATCCATCAGTTCCGGAGTTTAATTCGTGGCCTTTTACAAACTTTATTTACATTTCGTCCCCGCTTGAGTTTACTTTCGTATGGTTAATCGCTTTTACTGACTTTATTTACTTTTCTCGATCCCCATGGAATTGCTTTGGGTGGTGATCATGCACACACACACACACACACACACACACACACACATATATATATATATATATATATTTTATATATATTACTTTTCCGATCCCCATGGAGTTGCTTCGGTGGTTGATCATGCACACACACACACACACACACACACACACACACATATATATATATATATATATATATATATATATATATATAATATATCGCTATCGCTTTCTTTCTATATAAACTTCAAGATCATGTGAGCCTAGGAATCATGTGATCAAAGATTCATTTCATCAATCTAGATTCGGCTTCTCGTGATGGAATTTTTTCAAATTGTAAGCAACTTGTACATTATTTACAAAGTATTCAATTTCCTCGATGGTTGTTATGTGCCCATAAGGAGTTCTAAGATCATCAGTATATTATTTTCTCAAGATGCCTCGCATCTCAAAATAAAAGCAAACCAACCAACATTTAATAATAAAATGGAAGTATGAAAAGGTCTCAATTCCTATTGAGCATGTGGTTTGAAAAACCTCTTTTACAAAACTTCATTGCTATATATTGTTTAAAATCTGAATTTTCTATAAATTCAAACCTTTGTGTATATAGGTGCGAACGAGGCCTCAACACTACTTTCAAATAATTGCACATTGATCCACACACACACACACACACATTCATATAATAGTTTTTTTCAAAAGTGGCGGTCACCGTGGCAACACTGATTTCCGGGGTGCCTAACACCTTCCTCTCCGCAAAATCAAGCCCTCTGACCTAAATGAATCTTGGTTTCACAGACCTGCTTAGCAAAGGTCACATCACCGGGTCAATGTGCAAACCTTTTCTTGGTTGCATTGATGCAACCAGTTAAATACAACAACTGGCGACTCTTAAAGTCAAATCGTTGACATTATACATGTCGGACCTTTTTCACTTGTTTTTCAAACAAATCTCACATTAACATGAGAACAACAAAGAACAAGTAACGAAAAGGGACACTAAAAAATCTCGACGTCGACAGGTGGCGACTCAGCTGCTATTACAAGTTTTTCAAAACTGTTATATGCTTGTGTATGAATATTTCATTTACATTTATGATGAATGTGTACTAATGCATCTTACTTGCTGCACTGCTAAATATCTATCTATGATATTAGTGTTTTGCACATGTCATCATTTTGCATAAACGGTGAGACACGTTGTATGTGAATGTATGTTGTGTGGTTCCTCCACCAGGAGGCTATCCTGTCGGTGTTTGATTACTTGACTCGTAGGAAGAATAATTCCAATGGGGCTCGTGAAAGGCACCACCCGATTCGCTTCCAAATGAAAAGACCTGGATTAACTTCCCGTCAAGTAAATTGCGATGATCCGGGAACCTTCATGCCAAAAAAGCCGTGAGAGTAACCCTAAGATAGGTCAACCTCTCGATAAACCAAACGCTGAAGGAAGTCTCTTCATACTTTCCCATTTAAATTACTTGTAATTTCAATTACTTGTCAATCTCAATGTAATGGAAAATATGAAAAAAATATGTGTAATGCATATTAAAACCCCGACATGCTATAAATCCGCTTGCATCCGCTTTACAGATAATATTCCTAAAATGGATACATCACATAGCATGTAACATTTATACATTCCCTAAGACTAAACTACGTAAGTCTTTTTTGTAGGGAAGCAATTGATCCCGCTTTCCCATTCAAAGACCAAAAGGGCATTAAGCCCACAATCGATATGGATAAAAGTGCCCAACCCGATCCAACTCCCTGCTCTCGCGAAGAGTTCAAAAATTAAGCTATCAAATGACAGAGTTGGTCATTATGCTCAAAGAACTACACCAATCTATTCGTGGTCCACAAATACCCATCCACACGTAATCCTCTCGCACACGGAGGAATCCAAATACCAAACAATGCCTACTCAACCAGTAGTCATCCACACCAGAGGCGGCGCCGGTATTGGTAAAAAATGGAAACCCAGATACTAAACCTCATTCCAATAAAGAAATCACAAATCTCGTGGATGATCGAGAAACCGGGGATATAAGAAAGAAAGTCCAAAAATGGAGGAGACCATCCGGCCAATCAAAGGGACCGGAAATTATGGGAGTGTCACCTATTCAAATCTTTGCATATTCCTGGGGCTCACTATCCCGCTAAATTTAAAGTCCCGTAGTTTGAAAAGTACAATGGGAAGGCGATCCCTATACGCACCTGAAAGTGTACATTGGCGAACTATGATCTTATGTTGAAGATGAAAGCCTCAGAATACAGCTTTTTTAAAAGAGTCTCACTAGAGAGGCTAAGGCATGGTATGCCCGACTTGACAATGCCAAAATTCACAACTGGGAAGAATTAGCCCACGCCTTTCTAAATTAGTACAGTTTTCAGTCACAAATGGCACCTGATCGATACCAAGTGACTAAAGTCAAAAAGTAAAGTACTGAATCTTTCTGAGAATATGCCCAAAGGTGGAGACATCTAGCAGCGCAAGTCATTCCATCAATGATAGAAACTGAGATGGTAATGACATTTATTGATATCCAAGAGGCTTCGTACTACGAGAGGATCCTAGTAGGCATAGGAAAGTCATTCTCGGAAATGATCAAACACGGCGAAAATGGCGTAGATGGGCCGGCCAAGGCAAGCAAGATTAAAGACTTCACCGCCTTGAAGCGCCACCAAGCATATATACAGATCGGCAAGTATGCGAAAGCGATCCCAAGGGTGTACCTGATAAAGGCAATGAAGATGTATCCTTGTTGTGACAGGGGGCAAGTTAAGAGACCAACCTACAGTCCCCCCATTCGAAAAATACAAGACAATTTTCCATCTCAACAACAGGCTGCATTCAACCAATACCCAGATAGGAAAAGAAAATTTGAAAGAACGAAAAATCGGGTGTTCACTCCACTAGGCGATTCCCTTGAACATGTATTGGCGATATTAATGGATCACAAAAAAATTATCGAACTGACTCCACCTCTAGAACCAGGGAGCAAAAGATATAATCCAAGCCAAAGATGTGCTTACCACTCAGGGTCTTCAGGACACGATACGGAAGATTGTTGGTCCTTAAAGCATAAAATTCAAAATCTGATCGAAAGTTGCAGTATTGTGGTCTAACAACCTGATCAACAAAATGTCAACACCAACCTTCCGTTGCAGCATGATACGGAAGAAGTAAACATGATCGGGTCAGGAAGCGCTAAAATATATCCAATTCGTAAGTGCATACGAAGGATAGAGGACTACCCCCAAAGGCACAGAACAAATGTCCTAAAGTGGGAAAACTCGGAGGAAGGTATCATAGTAATGCAAAAATTAGAGATGATCCAGAATCAAGTAAATCTGCTAGCTAAGCTGATAGTGCGCCAACATCAGGATACGAGGCATTTCTTCACTCAACTATCAGAAGGCCAAGAAAAGGGGGATGATAAAATTGCTAGCAGACCTCGCCAACGGAAAAATCGCTTGGGGGAATGCAAATTCTCAAAGAAGAAAGATCAAACAACCTCCACAAGAGCCCGAAAATTCACCCCTCTAAGCAAATCCAATGAAGAAATGCTACTCTTTGATAAGCGAAGGAAGGATTACTGAGTTGCTGCCTCCCATAAATCCAAAGATAAAGAGTTATGATTCCACCAAGATATGTCTCTACCATTCTAACTCACTTTGACATACGACTGAGGAATGTTGGTCTTTGCGACATAAAATCCAGGATCTAATTGAAAGTGGAGAGCTGGAGATAGAATTTCCCATGACCAAAAAAGGCGAGAAGGCAATAAAAAGCTTAAGATGTCCACTCGAGACAAGCATTGCAAATGAGGTGAAGGCTATGAGCGATAATCCTGGCAGAACCCAAGATGGAATGATTCTAATGCAGAAAATGACAGAGGAGACAAGGGAATCCCCATAGGAGATTCCTCCGCCAACCTCCAACATCCTGTGGTCCAAAGATGACAATCACAGTCCAGATCTTATAACCTTGGATGATGCGGAGGAAATACTGATCCTTTCCAAGGAAGAAAAAGCAAAAAGGGAAAGTTCCTTGCAAGAAATGCGACAGCAGTTCGAGGGAGATTTCATGATCGAATCCTCTCAAGCCCAAGAAAAGTGTGAAGGAACAGATGAAGGAAAAGGTAGCGAGGTTGTCGGGGAAACCAACCCATCAAAGAATCAATATTTCATACCTTTTTGCGATAGGTCAAGCTCAAGCATCCCTGAGGAATGTACTGAACCAGGAAGCGATCAAGTTATGGCCATAAGTGAAGACATTCAAAACCAAGAAGTAACCTCTCATCATGAGCCTCAAGGCAACACACACCTCTCGATAACCGGACTATCAGCCTCAACTAGCCAAAAAGATGAAGATCCAGGGGATAAAGTTACGAGTTCCAGAAGATGTTGGGACGGTATCACTTCTTTTGCAGTATGCTTTTTATTTTCCATGCATGTATAGAAAAAAAAAGAAAAAAAAAACAAAACAAAAAGAAAAAAAATCAAAAAAAAAAAAAAAAAAAAAAATCAAAAAATCAAAAATTTCATTCTTTCATCATCAAGCCCTAACTACGAAAGACCCGATCTCCCTCATCAATGGGAGTACGTAGGCGTACCATTTATGGTGCGGTCAAACCAAACACTTCTCAAACCAAACACTTCCCAAACAAACACTCCCAAACCAAACACTTCTCTAACCAAACACTTCCCTAACAAACACTCCAAACCAAACACTTCTCAAACAAACACTTGTCAACCCATTTATCTTATCAAGGCGAACTACGTCGACCTGATCTCCCTGATACCCGGGAGTACATAGGCAACCATCAGTGGTGCGGTCTGATCCTCAAAAGAAACATACAAACCCAAAACATCAATCTCAAGTCTACACCCAAAGACAGCCCTCCAAGTCAGCGACTTATGTGGAGAAGACCCAACAACACTGCAATGTCATTCCATCAACCGCACAAATCCCAGAAAGTAAGAAACAGTGATATGCCAAGACAACCAACAGCGAGGACCTTCAAAGATTCGGCACCCTTAATCATGAGTCTTCATCAAATCAAAAGAAAATCAAGATCGATTATAATAACAAGTCAAGAATAATGATTGAAGGCATCAAAGCCCAACTCTACTGTCTGTTCACCATCTGGTACAGAGGTAAAAGCCTCTTGCGATCTCAGCATCTTATCAGCCCATCTATCAAAGCGACTATCCCAGACAACAAGCAAGGCTGGGGCAATTTCAAAATCGATGACAACCCGATATTGCGACCCCTACAACAAGACTTGGGCAATCTCAGAAACATTGATAACTCAACACTGGGGCATTTATCAACCATCCTAAAGAGGAAAATGCCCCAGTTAACACCATCAGCATGGTCCATCATCATCAAAGCTTCCCTCACATCAGCTCATTAGTGATTTGGATATTATTCACTTGCGACTTCATCGAAAAAGATAGTTTCTCATATGAATCCCCGACATCAGTATGCGAAAGAACTGGGGCATTTTTCGATTCCAGGAAAACGAAGGATTTTAAGGCGGGATCAAACCTCTCATCAAAAGAAGGAAAACTCCTGAAAGAAATCATGGCGACATTAGCTTGCCCCTACAAACGAAGGGGAAAATTCTCAACAAAGTTCTTAACTTAATAGTAGAAGCCCAATGACAAAGGGTCTGGCGAATGAAATCTACACCATCAATTTGTGCCAAATCTTCCTAAGCTGAGGCCTCTACACTAAAGTTCAAAGTTCGGAAGTGAAAGTACAGACGGCACCCTCCAGGGATATCAGCGGAATTCAGGTCATCAGTTCAGCCGGGTTGTAAATCAAATGTTCAAGGAAATGGGGTACAAGCACCCAACAGCGAAAGGAAACTCCAAATCACCTCAAAAAAGGTGAGAAGAAATTTTACTCCATACAAATTACAATCTGATCAATCTAGGACAATAGGCTCTAAGAAAATCTAGATCATCACATCACGCGTGATCTGCGACGCAGTAAATGCGCTACATCAACGTACATCTCTATCAAGCGTCACATCAGGCAGAGTCTGGTGAAGCAAACCTTTGAATCTTACTTTAGCGAAGGTATCGGGAGATCCGATATTCAAAACCATTGGTATCAATTCAGTGCAACATCAAGACAGTCCAGCAATGAAAGCTTTGTATACTACCATTTGAGTGGGAACCAAAACAAAAGGGCGATGTCAACTACCAACAGGGTAGGATTTGTTATCAAACTACCATCAGGGTAGGCACCATTGTAAACTACCAGTGTATGCATCGGCGACATCTCAATTTCTCTTAATCAAACAGGCATTAGCAACACCGACAAAAAGTCAAGCCATTGTAGTCAACACCAGCATAGGCATCAGCAATCCCCGATAAAGGTAAAGCGATTTGCGAAAACATTTTAAACATGCATCATAACATTCATTACATTGCGATTCGTGATTTACGATTTGTGATATGCGATATGCGAGTTGCGAGTTGTGAAGTGCGATTGGCCAAAAGCGAAATGCGATGTGCGATTTGTGAACTGCGATTTGTGAAAACATTTTTAACATTCATCATCACATTCACTATATTGCGATATGCATCATTGAAAATACATTGTCATGTTTCAAGTGTCTACTAATCTTTATCATGTCTATTCCATTGCATTGCATGAACATGATAAAGAGGGGCATCTGTAGACACTCAAAATTTTCTTTTTCTGTTACTAACTGTACAGGAGTGAAAAAGTATCTTTTTCACACTCCAAAGGTAATCCTGGAGGACCACAACATCGATTCCAATCTCAGAGATAACCTTGAGTACATTCAGAGTCAACAACATGACCATCTTAGAGATAACCCTGGGAAAAACCTGCTACAACTGTGCGAAAACCGAAGATAACCCCGGGAGGGGCAAAATGGTTATTTTTCCAACTCAACTTCACTTCAAATTAAATACACTCATGTCAACTCAAATTGATTCAAAATTAGTCCCACAAGACTCATATCTTAACTTCAGAGCAAAAACTACGCGAAATAGCTCACTAGATTGCCTGACGGGAACCCGGGAATGCTATTTCGGTCATGGACCCATCTTCTTGGAATCAAAAAGGGCAAATACCATGTCATTGTGTAACTCTCGACAAAAGGAGTCTGAAGATGGTCTTGTACACCTCGTTCGGATGCTCGGATTGAAGTTTTGGAAGTTCTAGCGGACATTACATTGCACGAGTGCACATACTTCGAGACGATAAGACCCACGAGGCCCGAATGCACCATAACCAGCCGCAAGTGTATCAGAGGTTGCCGCAGGTACACCTGCGGCCATCAATTCTATATATATGGGGCTTGGGCTAGCCATTTTAGAGAGGAGGAAGGCGAGGAAGCCATGTCCAATTGGCTTTATACACACCCTATATTGAGTGCTTGCTCTTTTTAAACACCTGTTAGCCCATATATAGTCATATATTTATCTATGGAGCCGAGTGTTTATCCATTTAGAGTCATAGAAGTCTGCATCAAGTAAATCCACCGTAAGCCTTCTTACACTCTATAAAGCCTCTCTTCTTCATATTGGTACACACATTCTACACATCGAGAGTCGTGTTGTGGTGTGTATGCCCTGACTTTCGTTCGTGGCTTTCATTTCTGTCTCAGATATATATATTATATATATATATATATATATATATATATATTTAAACTGACTAACATTATCGAAGTTATGCCTTAATTGAGCCTAGACTTATGTATGGAGCGCTTACTTACTTTTATATATATATATATACTTATATATATGAACTATTGTCAAACTTTGTCTAATAAGCCTGGATTTTACATCCGGAGCGTTTACTTGCTTATATATATATATATATATAATTGTTGTCAGACATATTCTGATGAGCCTGGATTTTACATCCGGAGCGTTTATTACTTTTATATATATATTTATATACTTATATATATATATATATATATATATATATAATTGTCGGACATATCCGATGAGCCTGAATTTTATATTCGGTGTGGTTAATGCTTATATATATATATTTACATTTCTATCAGGCCTGGAGTTTACTTCGTGGCCTTTTACAGCTTTATTTACATTTCGTCCCGCCTGGAGTTTACTTCGTGGCGGTTGATCGCTTTTAAAGCTTTATTTACATTTCATCCCGCTTGGAGTTTACTTCGTGGCGGTTGATCGCTTTTACAGCTTTATTTAATTTTCTGATCCCCCATGGAGTTGCTTCGTGGTGGCTGATCATGCACACACACACACACACACACACACACACACATATATATATATATATTGTAATACCCGAAAAAAAAATTATTAAATAATAAGTATTGTTTTATTTTAAAGCATATTAATTGGACCTTGTCATTAATTTATTTTGGGTCAAACTAGCTATTTAATTTTTGTGGGCTAATGTATTAATAAGTGGTGGACAAATTAAATTAGAAAAATTAGGCTTTAAACTAAGTGGGTCTAATTTATAATTGTGTAATTTTAAAATCCTATTAAAATTTGGAGAGTTAATAAATATATTAATTAATAAAATCTATTTTTTTAGTGAATAAATAACTAAACCTAATTTCACTTTCATTATATGAATCGGGAAGAAAAAGAAAAGAGAGAACAGAAACTGAGCGGCGGTGGAAGCACGGGAAAGAGAAAAAGAGATCAGTAGTAAGTTAGTCATGTGTGATTATTTGTTTTATTAATTAAGTGTTGGTGTTATTGCATGAACACATAAGACTGATATGAATTTGTTTGATTTGTAATCATGCCATGAATTTATATAGTTTTTAATTTTGGGTGAACCTCCCCATTCATGCATAATGATGATGAGGCGGGAAGTTAACATGTTAAAGGGGTTAATATACATAACAGGAAAAGAAATATTAACTTGATTTTTTTACAAAGACAAAATAAAAAGTTTCTTACTATTTCATTGAAGAATAAGCCTGTTGCATTTAAATGCCTATAATGGGAATACGTGGTTTTTATTAAAATTTAAAATTAGTAATTACAGGATAATAATAATAATAATAATAATAATAATAATAATAATAATAATAATAATAATAATAATAATAATAGTGTTGGGAAAAGTAAATTTGTAATTTACAATTTGTAATTAGTAATCTAACTTACAGTTAGTAATTTATATTTCTTTTTGTTAATTTGTGTAATTAGTTCGGGTGAAGGAAATTTAACGAGTATTTTGGAATATAAATTTTGGGTATTACATTGCTTAATCCAGGTACGAATTCCGTACTCCTTCAGCGATAATCCTTTTAATTTTGATTTGTTTGTTTTGTTTTCGTTTAGAAGTTAGTTATTGCTTCGCATGTTTGTTCCTTCTCAAATCCATGTGATAGTTTCGTTTTGGGGGCATTGATATTTAAAACTCATGTTTGTACTCTTTGAACTTGTTTATCATGTTTAATATTTATTTCGATTTTTGTAGTGATGTACATGTTAGTATATTTTAGAGACTTGTATTGATAATTCGTTCGATCTAACATGTACATGTTAGAACCCTTTTGTTTGGTATTATGTCGCATGTGTTGTGACATAATATTTTTGTTAGAATACCGTAGGGTATACCTGAGCTATAACCACCTATGGGGGTACTACAGACATGTCCTCTTGGCACCGAGGCGTGACACCTTCCGTGGCGGTGTGATTAGTCCACGGCGTCTCTGTTTTGTACTCCGGTGGGAGTTGGCCATTTGGTGTTTTGTTGTGGGAGGCGTATGGGTCGAATTCTAGTTTTCTGCTTTGTTACGTTTCATGAGTGGTGATGTTTGTGCCAAACACGCCTTCTAATTTTGCACGTATCTGGATTGCGCAGTCCGATGTGTGATTCCTGTGTGGCATTATTTTGATTGCCTGTGTGGCATTATTTGACTTGCCTGTGTGGCAAGGTATATTACTATTTATTTTGATCTCGGTATGAAATAACACCCAGCCATTTGATTCAGCCTATCATTTTGTTGTGTTAGTTTGTTCGTACAGTTCAGTTCATTTAATTGTGTTAGTTATTTCGTTTCATCATTCTTTTATTCTATATTCGTACTGGGCATTTGGCTCATGCTTGTATTTTCTTCCTAAATCGGGGGATTAAGGGCAAGTATGATGAGAGCTCCCTTCATTCCAATGGCTTAGAAATATTCTGTTTAGACTTGATGTGTCAGTTTACTTGGAATTGTAATAAATATTTTAGATTGTGGTTTGAGACAGTTTGAGATTTATTATGGTTGACTTGTGGTATTTACCAGTTATTAAAACTATCCTTTTGCGGCTTTAATTTGAGCCTTGTTATTAAATTCATCAGTTTTGCTATGTTTTGTGCGTAACCTCTCTTTTTATTTTGGAAAGGGGTGTTACATATATATATATATATATATATATATATATATATATATATATATAATCTGCCATCGCATTCCATATAAACTTCAAAGATATCATGTTAGCCTCAGAATCATGTGATCACAGATTCAGATCTCATCAATCTAGATTCTATTTCTCGTGATGGACTTTTTTTCAAATTTGTAAGCAACTTGTACATTATTTACAAAGCAGTACGAATTTCCTTGGATGGTCATCATGCCCATAAGGAGTTTAAGATCACAGTATATTATTTTCTCGAAGATGCCTTGCATCTCGAAAATAAATGCAAACCAACCTAACATTTAATAATAAAATGGAAGTATGAGAAGGTCTCAATTCCTATTGAGCACAGGGTTTGAAAAAACCTCTTTTACAAAACTTCATTGCTATATATTGGTTAAAACTGAATTTTTCTATAAATTCAAACCTTGTGTATTTAGGTGCGAACGAGACCTCGCACTACTTTCAAATAATTGCACATTGATCCACACACACACATTCATATAACAGTTTCTTTGAAAAGTGGCGGTCACCGTGGCAACACTGATGTCGGGGGGTGCCTAACACCTTCCCTCCGCATAATCAAGCCCTCGGACCTAAATGAATCTTGGTTTCACAGACCCGTTTAGCAGTGTCACATCACTGGGTTAATGTGCAAACCTTTTCGGTTGCATTGATGCAACCAGTTAAATACAACAACTGGCGACTCTTAAAGTCAAATCGTCGACATTATACATGTCGGACCTTTTTCATTTGTTTTTCAAACAAATCTCACATTAACATGAGAACATCAAAGAACAAGTAACGAAAAGGGACACTCAAAGATCTCTACGTCGACAGGTGGCGACTCTGCTGGGGACTCGAGTAAGAGGGCTTAAGCCGCTATTACAAGTTTTTCAAAACTATTATATGCTTGTGTGTGAATATTGCATTTACATTTATGATGAATGTGTACTAATGCATCTTATTTACTGCACTGCTAAATATCTATCTGTGATATTAGTGCTTCGCACATGTCATCATTTTACATAAACGGTGAGATACGTTGTATGTGAATGTATATTGTGTGGTTCCTCCACCAGGAGGCTATCCTGTTGGTGTTTGATTACTGGACTCGTAGGAAGAATAATTCCAACGGGGCTCAGGAAAGGCACCACCCAGATTCGCTCCAGTTGAAAGACCGGATTAACTTCCCGTCAAGTAGATTGCGATGATCTGGGAACCTTCATGCCAAAAAGTCGTGAGAGTAACCCTAAGATAGGTCAACCTCTAATAAACCAAACGCGAAGGGAAGTCTCTTCATACTTTCCCATTTAAATTACTTGTAATTTCAATTACTTGTCAATCTCAATGTAATGGAAAATATGAAAAAATATGAATGCATATTAAAACCTGACATGCTATAAACCGCTTGCATCCATTTTACAGGATAATATTCCTAAAATGGATACATCACATAGCATGTAACATTTATACATTCCCGAAGGCTAAACTACGTAAGTCTTTTTGTAGGGAAGCAATTGATCTCGTTTCCCATTCAAAGACCAAAAGGGCATTAAGCCCACAATCAAACATGGATAAAAGTGCCCAACCTGATCCAACTCCTGTCTCTCGCGAAGAGTTCGAAAAATTAAGCTATCAAATGACAGAGTTGACTGTTATGCTTAAAGAACTACACCAATCTATTCAGGGTCCACAAATACCCATCCACACAGAATCCTCTGCACATGGAGGAATCCAGCGCCAAACAATACCTACTCAACCAGAGTCATCCACTCTAGGAGGCAGTCAGGGTATTGGTAAAAAAAATGGAAACCCAGATACCTAAACCTCATTCCAATAAAGAAATCACAAATCTTTCGGGGTTTATCTTTTATTCTTTGCACTACCTTGGCTTGATTATGCCCCATTTTGCTGAGGAATTCTTTAATTTTCTCCTCGAACACTTTACCCTTTGTTTTAGTAACTGGCTTTATTATCCTCTGATGTGACGCCCCCAAAATAGATATACATTACCCATCTTGGGTCAGCAGATACAAGTAACTGAATACAAATACAAACTAATTATACAACAGTCATGTAGAATACGACAAAACATAAATTGAGAGTTTTAATAAGATTATTGTCATCTAGACAATATTCACACTCAAAGGAGTCCTCATTACATTTATTGTCACACTATTTAACAGAATAGTGAGGACTACTAATGTTATCATCTGGACCATCACTCCGTTCCTTGACTCGTCCCAGCTATATTTTCATTTCAAGAAGAATAATGTGAAAAGAAAGGGTGAGCTCAACTAGCCCAGTAAGAAATATTATGACTAAGATAATGCAGAATAAATTATCATTAGTCTTTAACAATGTTAAACTGATAAAATACAATAGACATCAAGTTTAACTACAGCGGAACAAGCAATCCATTAGAAGAGTAAAGTTGAGAATAAAATCTACTATCTTCTATGGTTTAAAATGTTTTCATCAATTTTTATTGTTGAGACTCAGCTTAATAAATAAAACACATCATCTAATCATCCCTGTACTACGGGCCAAAGATATTCATTAAATCATCAATGGTCATGACTATACCGAACAATCCCTGGTCATAATCATACCAAAAACTGTCCATCAATGCATTACAGGCCACTGAGGACTTTTACCACGTCATTTATAACATTACAGGTCATCATTATACCGAATGATCCCTGGTTATAATCATACCATTAAACAATTTATCTTGCACGTAAGCCAAAGATATACAACTGTAAACCAATAATCAACAGTACATCTTGCACGTAAGCCAAAGATGACTTTCATCACAATATAAGTGTGAGGATGATGACAATGATATAAGCATTAATCAAACGAAAACAAGGATAAATATTAAAGACTTTAAATTTATCCAAATATTAACAATCATTTAATAAACTAATAATCTTATATTGTTAATACTATAACAATATTTTAATCACTTCTTAAATTTATAAACAATTTAATTTAATTGTTTACACTTTACCAAATAATGCATTTAATCATTCAAAAATGCTGCACTCATAAGATTTCATCACCAATGATCAAATCCTCATCAAAATCAAGATATACCTTATATAGGATTTTCAAGCCCTAAAATCCTATTTACCAATTCTTCAACTTCACATAACATATTTAACACATATGTTTGTAATTAAACCATTTTCATGAAAAATTACCAAATCAACTTATTATTTTTCTATCCTTTGTCCAAACATATATATATATATATATATATATATATATATATATATATATTTCATACACAACAAGTATTTTGTTATAATTTTAAACTCCCTCAAGTATTTTTCAAAAATCAATTTCTAATTAATTCCTTAAGAAATTAGCTACCTCAAGTTTAACTCTAGAAATTCCCAAATCTTGGCAGGATCTTACACATGCTAACGTGAGCTTCCAATTTAAATTTCATGGTCATCGGAGTTATAGAACTCCGGTTATAGCGTTTTTCGTCGAAAAAACCTTAATATTGAAATAGTCATAACTTGCTCATTTTAAGTCGGAATGAGCTCATTTTTGAACAAGAGGTACTTTATACCCTATATTTCCATGTCCCAAAAGGCTGGAATTTTTCTCACAAATTAAGTGGCCGAAAATGCCCTTTTAAATTTCTGGGCAGTAGCTTTTTGGTACTTTACAGTTTTTGACTCATTTTCTAAAATTATTCCATACAAAAATCTACAATACCTTTTCCAGTGATTCCACTTGGATAAGTTAGAAAACTCATAGATCTAACTCTAGAACTTGATCACACTCAAAAATTCGAAATATAATAGGAGATATGGTCAATTGAATTCCATGCTCTATTTTCACCAAAATCTAATTTTCAACCCTTTGTGGTTTCTAAGAAACTTTCATGTTTTCACATAATAACCAACATAACTCATCATAACACTTACTAATACTACATATACCCGTGATTTTCATCAGTCCAATGCTTTTATTATGACTTTCATCATAATCAACAGTCCAATGCTTATATTATGACTTTCATCATAATCCACGTAAACAGATCATTTCCACAATTTAATATGGAATGAATACAAAGGATCATTCACCATGCATGTGGTAATCCACATAGACAGGTTATTCCAATAGAATAATAAAGAATGGAATAACTGAAGAATTCACCATACATGCGGTGCCTTTCAGATGTACAAAAGTTATTCCCAATGTAATAATAAAGAATGGAATAATCAAGAATTCACCATGCATGCGGTAGATTGCGTGAGCGAGTTATTCCCAACATAATAATAAATAATGAAACCAGGTCATGCGAACGCATGATTGTATTATTCCGACAAAATAATAAAGAATGGAACCAGTCAAAGCAAATTACGCGACCGAAGATATTCCAAATGTAATAATAAAGAATGGAATAACAACGAAATCACCATGCATGCGATAGACCACATACGCATAAAAGTTATTCCAAAGAATAATAATTAATGGAACCAGTCAAAGCGTATACGCACCGGGTGATATTCCAATGAATGATAAAGAATGGAATAATAGAAGAATTTCACCATGTATGCGGGACTACGCATAGACAGGTTATTCTAACATAATAATAAAGAATGGAATAACAGAAGTTCTCTTCATTAATACGAAAGAAATAATACCCCTTACGAGTATAACAAATAATATCCCTTACGAGTACAACAAATAATATACCTTACCTTATAAAGAAGAGTACTCTGACGAGTAGCGCGGGGATATACTTGAAGAAAACTTGCACTACGCTCAAAGCTTCTTAAAACTCTAAAGAAATACGCTCAAGATTATAGACGAGAATTCTCTGAATTTTTGGTGTGACTTTAATTCTAACAAAGCATCATATTTATAGGAAAATAGAAAGGATACTATGCAATAAAATATAATATATATATATATATATATATTTAATTAAAATCTAATAAAACAATTAACTTTATAAAAGTATTCTATTTTTTATAAAAAGATTTTACTATGCAAACACTACGCCCATGCAAATATTATGCATAATAAAATATATTATATTCTAATTATTATCTAATAAAACAAATAACTTTATAAAAAAGTATTCTAGTTTATATAAAAAGATTTTACTATGTAAAACACTATGCATAATAAAATATAATATATTCTAATTATTGTCTAATAAAACAAATAACTTTATAAAAGTATTTTGTTTTATATAAAAAGCTTTTCAGCTTTTATTACATTAATAATACTAATAAAACAAAATTTATATATAATATATATATATATATAAACTTAGTAACTTCATAAAAAGACACCTCAATATATTTAACAACATTTATCATCATTATTATAAATCATAATATTAATCGACCAATGTCGTTCCTGTGAAAGAGGGGCTTTCAATAAGAATTTCTCCCAATTGGCCAAGCAATTAGGTGACAAAACCTCTCCTCAAGCGTAACTTCTAGACATCGTTAATATTGCAAATAATAATATTAATAACTTTGTTATCTTAATTATTGATTTAATATTACATAAAATATCGACAATAATTGAATCAAATAACGTGAGATACTATGCAACAATTACTGTAGCAATAATTGAACAAAACTGAGTGACTTCTCACGTAAGCATCAATAATCAATATCGCGTGCTACTATGCAACCACGCGTATTACTGTACTTTTAACACCGGGTGTTTCAACAGTTAATGGTAAAACATCCGTCGTTATTTTCATAAAAATATTTTTGTCGTTTTCTCAATCCGATAATAATTCCGTTGTGGGGTCCACCAATGATTGTGCCGTCGTATGGATATTCCCCGATAAAAAGAATATTCCCCGACCAATCGAATATTATATAACAACTTGCATACTTTGCAAAATTTATAAATATTACCCACAAATATAACATTATCTCAAATCCACACCATAATATTAAAAAAATATTTCGAGAAAATTAAATCTTTATTCGTAAAATTTAGGGTTTTACAATCTCCCCTCCTTATGAAATTTGGCCCTCGAAATTTACGTACATACCTGGTATCCCGAAGAGGTGAGGATACCTTGACTTCATTTCAAATTCTAACTCTTGAGGTATAACCTTTGAGTGTTGAATACGATCCTTCTTATTCAAGATTTTAACACGTATCTCCTCATACGTTAAATCTTCTGCTATCTCGTCTAGTTCTAATTCAATAATGTGGTTCGAGTTGTCCACATATTTACATAACATCGGTACGTGATAAACGTTATGAACACGCAACATATTTGGCGGAAAAACGAGTCTATAGGCCACAGTTCTACTAGATCAAGGATTTTAAATGGGCCAATAAAATTGAGGGTTGAGATAACGCCTTCTTGAACCTTCTTCTTCACATTCATCAGCTCCAGGTGTGTAGTTTGAGCGGCTTTAACTTTATCGATTAAAGTCGATTCTACTCGTATATTTGATATCACCACGTGGGTCCTTAGAGTCTTTAACTCTATCTATATCCTTTGTAAGTCATACAAAATGGGCCTTTGCATTGACAATATTGCACTCGTACCCGCATATGATCTTCTACTCAATGCGTCAGCTACCACGTTTGCTTTTCTAGGGTGGTATTGGATGGTATGATCATAATCTTTCAACAGTTCAAGTCAACGTCGTTGTCGCATTATACACTCATTTTAGTTGAAGAAATATTTGAGGGTTTTAGAAATGGGTTTTGTACTGGGGTCAATACAAAATTCGATTTCACGCTCTAGGAGTACGCCAGGAAGTCTTCAAGAATACGTCAGGAAATTTATTAATAATAGAAATATCATTCAAAACTGTAACTCTCATCCAAGACTTGGATAGCACATGAAATGAAGGTTTCTCCTAATGGAGTTTCAACCGATAAGTCAAAGTTTAATTTCTCCAGAGTCAAATTTAAACGTTGAGCGCAAGCAAGAGAGATAAAAGAATGGGTAGAACTGGTGTCTAATAAGGTATAGACTTCGCAAGAATTTATAATTAACTAACACGTGCTAACTTCGTTTGGGTTACTCGCTTTTTGAGAAGTCACGAAAAATGCTCTTCCTGAAACCATCGACTTTTTTTTGTCCGTATCCGCCTTTGGTGCCACCGTCCCAGCTGGACTTGATTTCGTTACAGGACAAAATCGAGCTATGTGACCATCTTTTCCATAACTAAAACATACCTTAGAAGGTTGTGAACAGTTTGGACTTATGTATCCCTCCTCTCCGCATCTATAGCATCTAACTGGCGGTCGTTCTCCTCCCCTAGAATTTGTTGCTGATGCCGACGTCTTCCCATCATCATTAAATATTCTCTTCTTAAATTTTCCACTTCTATTATCTTGGCCATGATTACCACCGAAGTGGTTACCATTCTTGGCATGATAATTTCCTCCACGATGGTTATCGTTGTTCTGATAGTCGTTGCCACTGGTAAGATTATTATCGTGTTGTTGGTCGTTGCCTTGGGTGTGATGACTCATTATCACGCCCAATAATCGAGCTCTATTCACAACATCCTCAATATAAACAAAGTTTGTGAGAAATGAGGTATCGACGTATATCGGGTTTCAAATCTCTTAGAAACATTCGCGCCATTCGCTCCTCATTATCGACTCAAATGGGATGCAAACCAGATAACTCCAGAAATTTAACAATCACACAAAACAAGGGTTAATTGACATATCACATATTATCCCTATACTCGACCGACCAATTAAATACCAAATAAACTTAGGTAGGTCATACTAGCAAAAAAGGAATTCCCCGCCTCTCCTCCTAGTTCTTATCTCACAACTCACCAGGGATCATATCCCTAAGCTTTGATACCAACTGTGACGCCCCCAAAATAGGTATACATCACCCATCTTGGGTCTCCAGATACAAGGTACTAAATACAAATACAAACTAATTATACAACAGTCGTGTAGAATACGACAACACATAAATTGAGAGTTTTAATAAGAATATTATCATCTAGACAATATCCACACTCAAAGGAGTCCTCATTACATTTATTGCCACACTATTTAACAGAATAGTGAGGACTACTAATGCTATCATCTGGACCATCACTCCGTTCCCCGACTCGTCCCAGCTATATTTTCATTTCCTGAAGAGAATAGTGAAAGAAAAGGGTGAGCTCAACTAGCCCAGTAAGAAATATTATGACTAAGATAATGCAGAATAAATTATCATTAGTCTTTAACAATGTTAAACTGATAAAATACAATAGACATCAAGTTTAACTGCAGCGGAACAAGCAATCCATTAGAAGAGTCAAGTAGAGAATAAAATCTATTATCTTCTATGGTTTAAAATATTTTCATCAATTTTTATTGTTGAGACTCATCTTAATAAATAAAACAAATCATCTAATTATCCCTGTACTACGGGCCAAGGATATTCATTAAATCGTTAAGGGTCATGACTATACCGAACAATCCCTGGTCATAATCATATCAAAAACTGTCCATCAATGCATTACAGGCCACTGAGGACTTTTACCACGTCATTTATAACATTACAGATTATCATTATACCGAATGATCCCTGGTTATAATCATACCATTAAATAATTTATCTTGGACGTAAGCCAAAGATATACAACGGTAGACCAATAATCAACAGTACATCTTGCACGTAAGCCAAAGATGACTTTCATCACAATATAAGTGTGAGGATGATGACAATGATATAAGCATTAATCAAACAAAAATAAGGATAAATATTAAAGACTTTAAATTTATCCAAATATTAACAATCACTTAATAAACTCGTAATCTTATATTGTTAATATTATAACAATATTTTAATCACTTCTTAAATTTATAAACAATTTAATTTAATTGTTTACACTTTACCAAATAATGCATTTAATCATTAAAAAATGCCAGACTCATAAGATTTCATCACCAATGATCAAATCCCTCATCAAAAATCTACATATACCTTATATAGGATTTTTAAGCCCTAAAATCCTATTTACCAATTATTCAACTTCACATAACATATTTAACTCATATGTTTGTAACTAAACCATTTTCATGAAAAATTACCAAATCAACTTATTATTTTTCTATCCTTTGTCCAAACATATATATATATATATATATATATATATATATATATATATATATTTCATACACAACAAGTATTTTGTTATAATTTTTCAACTCCTCAAGTATTTTTCAAAAATCAATTTCTAATTAATTCCTTAAGAAATTAGCTACCTCAAGTTTAACTCTAGAAATTCCCAAATCTTGGCAGGATCTTACACATGCTAACGTGAGCTTCAGCTTTAAATTTCATGGTCATCTGAGTTATAGAACTCCTATTATAGCATTTTTTTCGTTTAAAAACCTAACTATTGAAATAGTCATAACTTGCTCATTTTAAGTCGGAATGAGCTCATTTTTGGACAAGAGGTACTTTATACCCTATATTTCCATGCCCCAAAAGGTCGGAATTTTTCTCATAAATTAAGTGGCCGAAAATGCCCTTTTAAATTTCTGGGCAGTAGCTTTTTGGTACTTTGCAGTTTTTGACTCCTTTGCTAAAATTAGTCCATACAAAAATCTACAGCACCTTTTCCAGTGATTCCACTTGGATAAGTTAGAAAACTCATAGATCTAACTCTACAACTTGACCACACTCAAAAATTTGAAATATAATAGGAGATATGGTCAATTGAATTTTATGTTCTATTTTCACCAAAATCTGATTTTCAACCCTTTGTGGTTTCTAAGAAACTTTCATGTTTTCATATAATAACCAACATAACTCATCATAACACTTACTAATACTACATATACCCATGATTTTCTTCAATCCAATGCTTTTATTATGACTTTCATCATAATCAACAATCCAATGCTTATATTATGACTTTCATCATAATCCACGTAAACAGATCATTTCCACAATTTAATAAGGAATGAATACAAAGGATCATTTATCATGCATGTGGTAATCCACATACATAAGTTATTCCAATGTAATAATAAAGAATGGAATAATCAAGAATTCACCACGCATAAGATCGCATGATGTGTTATTCCCAAATGTAATAATAAAGAATTGAATAATTGAAGAATTCACCATACATGCGGTACTTCGCATAGATAGGTTATTCCAAACATAATAATAAATAATGGAACCAAAATACGCACGTAAACGCATTTACGTGGATATTCGACGTAATGATAAAGAACGGAACCAGGTAAGGCAAAATTCGCACCGACAAGATATTCCAACAGAATAATAAAGAATGGAATAACAACAAAAATCACCACGCATGCGATGATCGCATGCATGTGTTATTCCAATGTAATAATAATTAATGGAACTAGGTCAGGCGTAATACGCACCGACAGGATATTCCAACAGAATGATAAAGAATAGAATAAAAGAAGAATTTCACCATGTATGCGGTACTTCACATAGACAGGTTATTCCAACATAATAATAAAGAATGCAATAACAAAAGTTCTCTTCATGAATACGAAAGAAATAATACCCCTTACGAGTACAACAAATAATATCCCTTACGAGTACAACAAATAATATCTCTTACCTTATAAAGAAGAGTACTCCGACGGGTAGGGCGGGGATATACTTGAAGAAAACTTGCACTACGCTCAAAGCTTCTTAAAGCTCTAAAGAAATACGCTCAAGATTATAGAAGAGAATTCTCTGAATTTTTGGTGTGATTTCAATCCTAACTAAGCATCCTATTTATAGGGAAATAGAAAGGATACTCTGCAATAAAATATAATATATATATATATTTTATTTAAAATCTAATAAAACAATTAACTTTATAAAAGTATTATGTTTTATATAAAAAGATTTTACTATGCAAACACTACGCAGTACTATGCAAACACTATGCATAATAAAATATATTATATTCTAATTATTGTCTAATAAAACAAATAACTTTATAAAAGTATTCTATTTTATATAAAAAGATTTTACTATGCAAAACACTATGCATAATAAAATATAATATATTCTAATTATTGTCTAATAAAACAAATAACTTTATAAAAGTATTCTGTTTTATATAAAAAGCTTTTCTGTTTTATTACATTAATAATACTAATAAAACAAAATATATATATATATATAAACTTCCGTGACTTCATAAAAAGACACCTCAATATATTTAACAACATTTATCATCATTATTATAATTCATAATATTAATCGACCAGGTCGTTCCTAGGAAAGTGGGGGCTTTTCAATAAGGATTTCTCCCTATTGGTACGCAATTAGGTGACCAAACCTCTCATTGGCAGAACTTCTAGACATCGTTAATATTACAAATAATAATATTAATAACTTTGTTATCTCAATTATTGATTTAATAATATATAAAATATCGGCAATATTTGAATCAAATAACGTGAGATATTATGAAACAATTACTGTAGTAATAATTGAACAAAACTGAGTGACTTCTCACGTAAGCATCAATAATCAATATCGTGTGCTACTATGCAACCACGCCATTCATCGTATTTTTAACACCGAGTGTTTTAATAGCTTAATGGTAAAACTTTCGCCGTTATTTTCATAAAAAATATTTTTGTCGTTTTCAATCCGGCAATAATTTCGCTAGGGGTCTACTAATGATTGTGCATTCATTTGATATTCCCAGATAAAAGAATATTCCCCACCAATCGAATATTATATAACAACTTACATACTTTGCAAAATTTATAAATACTACCCACAACTATAACATTATCTCAAATCCACACCATAATATTAAAAAAATATTTTGAGAAAATTAAATCTTTATTCGTAAAATTTGGGGATTTACATCTGAGGTAGGAATAATGGGTTATCTTTAGGCAGGATAGCAATGCATTTTAAGGTTAATCCCTCGCTTTTCCCATAATTCCACGGGACTTTCTTCAAGCTGGTGACTGGATATTGGGGTAGATATGACAACATCAGTGGTTAGGTTGCGGCTATCTTTATAGGGTTCTTTTCTCTTTTATCCCCCATTCCCTGAATTACTAGAGGTGTTGCAGGCAAGTCTCTTTCAGAGGATATGACTACTATAACTTCCCTCCATATCTGTGTTCGAGGACAAAATATCTCCTCTTCTTCAGGAAAGATATTACCACTATTTACCATTTATAGGTCACCGTTGTCAATCATATTCTGGATCAGGTGACGAAATGGCCAACAATTTTTTGTGTCATGACTAGGAGTGTTGGAGTGGTATTGACATATCCTGATATCATCAAAACTCTTGGAACGAGGATTCATTAGGGGTAATAGTTATATGATCTTCCTTTCATTGATCAACATCTATAAGATCTCCTCCATTTGTTGACCCAAATGAGTGAACTTTCTTTTATCTGCATACTCTCGACGAG
The DNA here is from genome assembly GCA_020205615.1 of Panax quinquefolius. Taxonomy (NCBI): domain Eukaryota; kingdom Viridiplantae; phylum Streptophyta; class Magnoliopsida; order Apiales; family Araliaceae; genus Panax; species Panax quinquefolius. The sequence continues at coordinate 421,827 of JAINUW010000527.1, read as the reverse complement.
CCTAGGATCTATCTTTCCTTGTAAGTTTTTCTTCTAACATTTCATTTTCTTGGAATCTTTGTTGATCCCTTGTAAAAATGGAGAGGAGATTTGTTTGACCCTGACTGATCAGCTGTTGAGTTACTTGGTGCTGATATACCATTAGTTCTGCCAGTTGACCAATCTGTTCTTTGATATACTTCATTTCATGCTTAATTTAAGACAATCCTTTGGAATAACCAAACTCCGTAGGGATACCTTCATTTGCTTGTAATGTTTATCCAATATATTAAAGGTATATGGAAGTTTGTCCCCCCTCCAATACCGATCATATTTGCTCCATCTTCATTGTGCTTAGGTAGAGGGTTATCTTGAACATGTGGTTGCTTTGGTGTTGTTATCACAATCTCACCAATGTTTATCATATCTTGGATCTTATACTTTAGAGACCAACATTCTTGGGTATCATGGCCAGGAGCCCCAGAATGGTAAGCACATTTCTTGTTTGAGTCAAAATTCTTTCCACTTGGATTGGATAGAGGAAGGAGCTTAGAAATTTTCTTCTGTGCTGTCAGAAGCTTTAGTATATTCTCAAGTAAGCCTCCTAAGGGTATAAATTTTCTTCGACGTCTAACCTCTCTGGCTTTTTAGAATGGAGGATTTAAATATTGTACAGATGTTTGGAAAGGGGAATAATTTTTCCTCTGAATGGACATGTTTTGATCACCTCTTTGAGTTTGACCTTGGAGTATCAAGGATACATCTTCTTCCTTCTTTTTATGAACTCTCCGAGGATTATTCCCATACTTTTTTACTTGAATATGCTCAGCCATGGCTTCCAAAGCAGTGAGGTCTTTAATCTTTCCAGACTTTAATGTCATCTCGCAGTAGTACAAAACAGTAAATAGACAACACTTAAACAACAACGTTTTTATAAAAAAAACGTTGTGGTATTTTTTTTACAATATTTTTTAACAAAACGTTATAAATACATATGAAAAAATATTATCTATTTATAAGAGTAATTTTGATTTTAAATAGATAACATTTCTTTTTAAAAAACGTTATCTATGTCAAAAACACGGATCCTTAAAATAAATCACATGGATGTTAATTTATCTATTGCTATTGGTATTGGTATTGCTATTGCTGGTTTGGCTTATTAGTAACATATTTTATTCTCTCACGCTCTTGTTCAAACTCATCACTCTCTCAAACTTCGACTGCGGCAATCGATCGTCCCCTCTCAGGTAACTTTCTCTTTCTTCGCTCCTTTATGATTTCATGAACTTAAGTTTTTTGTAGTCATCATATACAAAACCCTAGTTTTATTCATATCTATATTCATTTTTCAAAACTCGTATAAACCCTAATCAGAGGACAAAAAAATGGAATGGAACCAACAAATCCTTTAATTTCTTTCCCAATGCTTCCTCGATACTCTATCTCCTCTCCCTGAACCTCGCCGCCGTGCAAAATCCAGCCTCTCTGACGTCGCTGATACCCCAAACTATGGTCTCGTTGTGCTCCGCCTCCTGGCTGAGCCAGCCGTTGACGAGGTGATCCGTCAAGCCGCGGCTGTTAACTTCAAAAACCTCCTCAAATCCCGGTGTGTCGCAACCCCACCCTCTTCCCATATTCCAGACCCAGAAAAGGAACAGATTAAAACCCTATCGCATTTTTACACTTTTTGTGGGTTTTTTACGGTTGGGTTTTTTTTACACATTTGTTTTTTTTTCTAAACCTCTTTGAGGTTCTTGGATGGTTCAATTTTATTCTATTAATTTTTCAGCCTGCATTTGTGCATGCTTCTATATTTTGAATTGTATAAATATATTTGTGGTATACATAATTGTTTGTTGTTAATTTTTCTGGACTTTCAGTTGGATCTAAATTTGTTTGTTCATGTTTTGGTTTGATATAAGTAGCTGATTGATGGGTTATTTCTGCTTTTTCTTTTCTGATGGGTTTTGTTTTTCTGGACATGTAGTTAGGGTGGTTAGGATATATATGATGAGAATATATGGTTATGGAATTATATGAGCTTGGTGCTTTCTGCTAAATTGCTTTGATCCTTGAGCTTGGTTGGGTTTTAAAATATAAGGGATTATATGTATTTAATTGGATTATTGATTACAAAACCTTAAATTATTTGATTATGAGATTGTTTATTTGGATTGATTTTAGATCTATTTCCCCCATTTCCTTTAATTTACTTTTGCTATTTTATATTTTGCCTTGGTCCCTTTTGCATAATATTTGATCAGTTAGCTTACTTTAATTTGGAATCCAGAAAGTGAATTGTTCTATTACTCGAAAGGTGGGCAAGTTGATTATGGGGAAGAACACAGCAAGGCCTGTGGGCACCCTCAGTTTGGTTTATAAAAAAGGTTAATTTTTTTGGCCCTTCATTTAATTTTTATGATTGGATTAAGCAATATATCAATTACAGGCAATCATTTATTTGGGGTTTTGGATGATGTGAATGGGATGCGGGGCACTACCCTGAATGGGATGCGGATCACCAAATTCATTTTGTTGGGCACTCAGCTGGTGCACAAGTTGTTCATGTTTTGCAACAAATGCTTGCAGACAAGGTTGGTCTAATTTTCATTTAATTAATTCACTTGGTAGTAAATCCAATTTCTTCATGATGAAGAATCATTGTTGACTTAATTTCAGGCATTTGAGGGACAAGAAAACACTTCTGAGTACTAGGTATTAAGCTTAACATCATTATCTGGTGCTTTTAATGGAACTACAAGATCCTACTTAGATGGAATGCAGTAAGTTACAGAAGTGTATATTGTTGTTTATTGTATCTCTAAGCATGCTAATTTACTTTAGAGTCGTGGCTATACAGTTTAGGAACTAAAAACATTGGACCTTTCATCTACATGAGAGAATGCTTGAACAATTTTGTTATTCTAGACTTCTCTTTTTCTTTTCTTTTTTTTTGGGAAGTGAAAGGTAATCTTGGTTTACATATTGTTAGGATCAAGTTACAGATTTCAAACTACAGTGCCATATGTGCCCAAATTTGCAAGTTATTCGTTGAATGTTTTATAGCTTAGCTGCTTTTCTCTATATCTTTTTCTCCTTAATTTTTTTGGCAAATTTTTGTTTCTTGTATCGAACTTTAATAACTGTATCCAAGCAGTCAAAATGGCTCGAGTTTATGTTTGAATTAAAACCTTTTTGCATGTTTCAGAACTGTGTGCATGTGTCCAGGTGGTGTGCATATGCCGTGTTCAGAAGGATGTATGGCATTAGGTATAGTTTTTGGTAAAATAGCAACTATCAGCAACTGAACCCAAGCAGTCAAAATGGCTTCAATGTGTGCATGTGTTTGAGCAGTCTATACATGATGTACTTGGTAGCCATTTGGTCTAATATTAGTTCGAGCAAGTTCTTAAATTCTAAATCTGATGGTATTTTATTATAGATAGCAAATACACAATGTATCTCTTTTGATTATGTTTGGAGGAGATATTTCTAGTGTAAATTTGTGGTGCTTCTAAAGTTCATTGAAAAATTGATATGGTTTAGTTTCGATTTGCATATTCCTAGTTGAGTGAATACATGAAAGGAGAATCACTGAATTCTGTTCCTGGGAATGACCTCAAGTCCTATTGGCATATGCTCCTTTTTTCCTATGCTATTGTTTGAGGTGCTATTGGATCATGCTCAGTGTTATTTGCAAAATCTCTGTAAGTAACTGCTTTTATTGCTCTCTTAGTGCCTAAATTGAATGGATCATTTTATTTAATGCAATTTTTTCTGTTCATTGAAGCTCAAACCTGCTAAGATTATCCATGTCTAGTGACTATGAGTTGCACAGTTGGTTCACATACTCCATGCTTGTATTATTTATAAGTACTGCTGGATTTTGGGTAACTTTAACCATATATTAACGTTTTTCTATTTGATTGTTTGCAAAAGATGCCAAGGCTACAAGTACTCGTGAAGTTCTGCTAACATCTGGTTTTGTTCTCAAATTATTATGATTACATATGGCAAGGTTAAATGAAGGATTATCATTGTTCGATGCTATACTTATCGTCCCTATGTTTCAGATTGCTTGGGCCTTTTTCTCCATTTGTACATGATTTGTTTACTTTCAGGAATATCAGGTTCTCTCTCCCTATTCTCTCTGTCTTTCTCTCTCATCTGTATATGGTATCTGATTCTTGTTGAATCTCCTGGGCATGGGGAAAAAGAGTGAAAAAGAGTCTCCAAAGATCAAGTTTATTCATCTTTATCCTAGTTGTTCTTGGAGATATTTGAATATCCGTTACCGAAAGAAGTGACTAACCAGACAAAGATTGTAGCAGTAGCCAGTACGTCAAGAATTTGTGACTAAGTTTGCTTAATGCATAACAGTGATCACTATTATTGGACATAGCTCAAACTTCACTCATACAGTGTTGATTTTAATTAGAAAATTATGATGTGATCTAGGTTAACAATCCATAATATTTTGTAAAATATACTTTTGTATCTTGTTGGTTAAAATTTAATAGTTACTTAGTATCCTATCGATATATCCTTATTAGTCTACATGTGCACTCATCTAAGATAACGAATTTATGTCATTGCAGTATGGTTGTGACGTTCCCAAAATAGGTATACATCATCCATCTTGAGTCGCCAAATACATGGTACAAAATTCAAATACAATTTAATTATACAACAGTCATGTAAAATACGACAAAACATAATCTAAGAGTTTTAATAAGAATATTGTCATCTAGACAATATCTACACTCAATGGAGTCCTCATTATATTTATTGTCACACTATTTTATAGAGTAGTGAGGACTACTATTACACCATCTCGGACCATCACTCCATTCCCCGACTAGTCCTGGCTACGTTCTCATTTCCTGAATAGAACAATGAAAGCAAAAGGGTGAGTTCAACTAGCCCAGTAAGAAATATTATGACTAAGATAATGTAGAATAAATTATCCTTTGCCTTCAACAGTATAACAGCTGATAGAAAATAATAGACAGCAAGTTTTAGATCAACAACTGCAGTGGAATAAGCAATCCAATACAAGAGTCAAGTAGAGCATAAAAACTACTATCTTCTATGATTTAAAAAAAATTCAACTTTATCGCTGAGACTCAGCTTAATAAATAAACTACATCATCGAATTATCCTTGCACCACGGTCAAGGATATTTATGTAATCATCAATAGTCATGATTATATCGAATAATTTCTGGTCATAATCATACCAACAACTGTCCATCAATGAACTACAGGTCAATGAAGACTTTTACCACATCATTCGTTACATTACAGTCATTATTATACCGAATAATCTCTAGTCATAAACATACTAAGTCTATCTATGCACGTAAGTCAAAGATGACTTTCATCACAATATAAACATGAGGATGTTGACCATGACATAATAATTCAATAAAACAAGTTTAAGGATAAATTTTAAAGATTTGTAATTTAATTTATCTAGAATTCAATAATATTTAAATGGTAAACATGATACTACTTTGTGGAGTAAAATTTAAGAACGCTTAGAAGGATATTTTCATGAAAAGATACTGGATGATGCGCAAATATCAAGGATATTCTACTAGTTTCATGGAGTATAGAAGCCAAAAACGTTAACCAAATGAGTATAATAGAATATATATGAAACTGCAAATGAATTTTCACCCGCCATGCGGTAATCCACGTAGACAGATCATTTTCACAATTTAATAAAGAATGAATACGAAGGGTCATTCACCGCGTAGACAGGTTATTCCAACAGAATAATAAAGAATGGAATAATGTAAGAATTCACCACGCATGCAGAAATCATGCGTGAGCAAAGTTATCCAATGTAATAATAAAGAATGGAATAATGTAAGAATTCACCATGCATGCGGTAGTCCACGTAGACATGTTATTCCAATGTAATAATAAAGAATGAAATAATGAAGAATTTATCATGCATGCTAGTAGTCCATGGTGATGTGTTATTCCAATGTAATAATAAAGAATGGAATAATGTAAGAATTCACCACGCATGCGGTAGTCCGCGTGACAAAGTTATTCTAACGTAAAAATAAAGAATGGAATAACGGTACTTCTTACGAGTATTAAAAGAAAATAACTCTCTTCATGAATACGAAAGAAATAATACCTCTTACCTTAGAAGAAAACTGGATACTGGAATAGTGAGGTAGCAGACTTTTCTTCTTCTTTCTCTCTATAATTTCTCTCTATAATAATTGCTCTTGTTAAACTTAGTGAATAGGTGATAAATGAAGGAAGAATGAGCTTCTATTTATAGAAAAATATAGTTTCAATAATTGCACATTTTGGGGCTTGAAATATTACAGTATAATACCTTCCTCTTCTTCTTCATTTTTAATTTAGTCATGCAAGTATTATCAAACTTGCACCACCTCCCCTAATAGTGAATCATGTGAATCAATAGTAAATCATGTGATTCAATAGTTCTATACATGTGAAAAAAATAATTACAATATAGTACCTTCATCTATACCTTTATTTTTAATTTAGTCATGCAAGTATTATCAATTTTATACTAACTCCCCTAATAGTAATTCATGTGTATCAATAGTACACACGTGAACACATAGTTATAAGTATGTGAATTAATAGCAATTAATTGTTTATTTATCTGGTGAATTACCCGATTGGTCAATATAACCTCCAGACATCAATTATTATCGAAATAAATGTCAATTTCAACTAACACTAATAATTCTCACACAATGGAACTATCAATTTCATCTTTAATCAACACGAACTTATTTATCATTAATATTATAACTCTCAATATTCAACAACTAGGTCGTTCCCAGGAAAGAGGGGGCTTTCCGATAAGAATTTCTCCCTATTGGCGCGTAATTAGATTATCTAACCTCTCATTGACAGAACTTCTAGACATTGTCAATATTACAAATAACAATATGAATAACTTTGTCATCTCAATTATTGATTTAATAATATAATATATTATACGATGATAATCTTTGTGACAATAATTGAATCAATAATATGAGAGATATGATGCAAAGAATTCATCGTAGCAATAATTAAGTATAACTCGAGTCACTTTTTACGTAAGCATCAATAATCAATCCGGTGTGCAACTACGCAACCACAGCGTATTCATCGTATTTTACTACCGGGTAGTTCAACAATTTTAACGGTAACACTTACACAAGTATTTTTATAAAAGATAATTCTTTCGCTTTTCTTATTACAACCAATGTTCGAAAAAAAGCGCTGAGGCGACGCCGAGGCGCTACAGAAGCGTAGGCGAGGGAAAAGGCTTATGAGGCTGAACGCTCACTGGACTCGTATAAACTACCGCTTTTATCGACCGAGGCTTGCGCCTCGTGGATCAAGGCTTCAATGGCGTCATGAGGCGTCGCCTTGAGTTGGAAAAAAAAAACTAAAATCAGATTTGCTTGGGTCGACTTACCATAACCTAAAATCAGATTTGCTTGGGTCGACTGCTCGTCGCGATACTCCTCGTCTTGGGTCGACTCCTTCGTCACGATACTCCTTCGTCGCGAGACTGTTTGGGTTGAGACTGCTTGGGGCTTGGGTCGCGAGATTTGGCTTGATCGAGACTGCTCGGCTTCTCCTTCTCCTTCGAATTTCGATCGCGACTTTCGCGAGACTGATTTGGTTCGATCGCGACTTTCCAAGTTCGATCGCGAGACTGATAAACTTCTTTTCTATTTTCTCCTTCTGCTTGGGGGTTGTGACTGCTAGGGGGTTGTGAGTTATGACTGTAAATTGGTTTAAGATTTTTGATCATTGGGGTTGTGATCGACTAATCAGTAAATTGGGTTAATCAAGAATTCAAGATTAACTTTCTTTTAATTGTATATTTGTATTGTTTTGTTATTATTTTATTGTTTTATTGTTATTGTGTTAGCAATTATAGTTTACAGTGTATCACAATAGGATCCTCTTAGTGATGATAGTGATGATGGTGATGTGGATGATGATCTAGGATTTGATCCATTATTCAAGCCGCTAGATACAAATGATACATTACTTACATAGTGATGGATGATCACTATATAAGTACTTGATGATATTATGTTATTTTGATGTTTTGTAATGATACATTACTATGACGTTGGTTATTTATGTCTCCTATGACCTTAATTGTAATGATGAATTATTTTATGATTTTATTAGTATTTTTCATAATTTTTTGGGGACTTTTATGTCTTTAAATCAAGGCTTCCCTCACTCCGCCAAGGCTTACGCCTCGCATAAATTTCGAGAAAACGCCTCGTCTCGATTTTAGCTTTTTCGAACATTGACTACAACAATACTTCCGTTGTGGGGTCCACCAATGATTGTTCCGTCGTACGGATATTCTCCGAAAAAAGAATATTCTCCGACCAAACGAATATTTTATAACAACTTGTATACTTTGCAAAAATTTTCACATATCACCCTTAACTTTAACCTTTTATCAATTTAACCATTTATGAAATAAAATAATAATTATAAGAAAATTGAATACTTTCATTTTATAAAATTCGGGGTCTTATAATCTCCTCTCCTTATGAAATTTCGCTCTCGAAATTTACGTACGTACGTACCCGGTATGTCGAAGAGATGAGGATACCTTGACTTCATTTCATATTCCAACTCTTGAGGTATAACCTTTGAGTATCGAATATGATCCTTCTTATCCAAGATTTTAACATGTATCTCATCATACGTTAAATGTTCTGCTATCTCGTCTAGTTTTAATTCAATAATGTGGTTCGGGTCATCCACATAATTACGTAACATCGATACGTGAAAAATGATATGAACACGCGACATACTTGGCGGTAAAACGAGTCTATAGGCCATAGTTCCTACTTGATCGAGGATTTCAAATGGGTCAATTAAATCGAGGGTTGAGATTTCCTCTATTCATCGACTCTTGCTTCTAGAATAACGCCTTCTTGAACCTTCTTCTTATATTCATCAGCTCCAGGTGTGTAGTTTGAGCGACTTTAACTTTATCGATTAAAGTCAATTCTAATCGTATATTTGTTATCTTCACGTTGGTCCCTAGAGTCTTTAACTCTATCTTCATCATTTGTAAGTTATACGAAATGGGTTTTTGTGTTAACAACATCGCACTCGTAAACGTATACGATCTTCTACTCAACGCGACAGCTATCACGTTCGCTCTTCCACAATGATATTGAATGGTATAGTCGTAATCTTCAACAGCTCGAGCCAACATCTTTGGCGTATGTTACGTTCATTTTGGGTGAAGAAAAATATTTGAGGGTTTTAGAAATGAGTTTTGTACTAGGGTCAATACAAAATTCGATTTCACGCTCTAGGGGTAGGCTAAGAAAGTCTTCAAGAATACGTCAGGAAATTTATTAATAATAAAAATATCATTCAAAACTGTTACTCTCATCCAAGACTTGGATAGTACGTCAAATTGATACCTATCAACTTGCCACCGTCATTCACAGCGTTGCCTACGGAAAGTCTGGCTTCGGTACATTCCACACAAGGAAGTCACTAGATAAAGGCTCGGGACTCTTTACTTATGGCTTGATATGATAGTGATTGACTTTAGTGATTTAGTTGCTTGAATTCGCATAACAGGTTGGTTAGGAATATGAAAGCTAACAATCTTACGAAAAGCATGGTGAGTAGTTAACCAATCGATTCCTAAAATTGCATCAAAGACAAGTATTTTCAAAGAGATAAGATCGACAGGTAATGTGAAAGTGTCGATTTGAATCAAACAAGACTTATAAACAGTGGAGGTAACGAAGGTTTCTCCTAACTGAGTTTCAACCGATAAGTCAAAGTCTAATCTCTCCGGAGTTAAATTTAAACGTTGAGCGCAAGCAAGAGAGATAAAAGAATGGGTAGAACCAGTATCTAATAAGGTATAGACTTTGCAAGAATTTATAATTAACTAACCCGTGCTAACTTCGTTCGGGTTACTAGCTTTTTGAGAAGTCACGAAAAACGCTCTTCCTGAAACCACTGACTTTGTTTTGTCCGTATCCGCCTCTGGTGCCACCATCCCAGCTGGACTTGACTTTGGTGCATGACAAAATCGGGCTAGGTGACCTTCTTTTTCACAATTGTAACATGCTTTGATCTGCGATCGTGCATCTTGGATGATGTGTCCTCCCTCCGCATTTATAACATACTGACCGTGGCCATTATTCTCCTTCCTTAACAACAGGTCTTTGGTCTTTGTTGTTTTCCATCATTATTGAACCTTCTCTTCTTGAAATTTCCACTTCTATTATCTTGGCCATGATTACCATTTTGGCATGATAATTTCCCCCACGATGGTTATCATTGTTCCGATGGCCGTTGACACCGGTATGATTATTATTGTGTTGTTGGTCGTTGCCTTTTGGTTGTGCTGACTCATTATCGCGCTCCAATAACTGAGACCTATTCACAACATCGAAATATAAACAAAGTTTGTAAGAAATGAGGTATTGACGTATTTCGGGTTTCAAACCTCTTAAAACATTTGCATCATTCGCTCCTCATTATCGACCAAATGGGATGCAAATCGGGATAACTCCGTAAATTTAGCCTCATATTGCGACACAGTCATATTGTTTTGCTCCAACTTGATAAACTCCACCTCCTTCATGTGACGAATACTTTCGGGAAAGTACTTGTCGTTGAACAGCTCTTGGAACTTTTTCCAAGACATCTTGAGTGCGTCAGGCTTGGTACGTTTTACAGATTTTCACCAATAATCAGCCTCTTCACGCAACATAAAGGTGACAAAGGGAACCTTTTGCTCCTCTGAACATTCCAAGATATCAAATATCTTGATAATCTGCTTTACCCACGTCTCCTCCTTAAGTGGTTCTGGCTTTCCCAAAAACTCCGGCGGTCCCAGCTCCTTGAACTGCTTAGCAGTGACCAGTCGTGGGTTGGCATTGTTTCCACCTGCATTATGAACAAGAGCCTCTTTCGTCTGATGTTTCATGAATTGCATAAAGCCTCTGAACATCCCATTGTTCATCATTTCATTGGTGTTATTGTTTACCTGAGGATTATTGTCTTCCTGTTGCACATTATCCTGGATATTGATCATTGGTGACTCAACGGTCTCATGTGCTTCATTGCTTATCTCAACATTTTCGGATGCCATTTTTAAATACTGCTACAAAACATGGGTTAATTGACATGTCACATATTATCCTTATTCTTTGACCCACCAATTAAATAACAAGTAAACTTAGGTAGGTCATACTAGCAAATTTTTTTTCCGTCTCTCCCCTCTTAGTTCCCGTCTCACATATCAGCCAGGGATGATATTCTTAAGCTTTGATACCAACTGTGATGCCCCCAAAATAGTTATACATCACCCATCTTGAGTCGCCAAATACATGGTACAAAATTCAAATACAACTTAATTATACAACAGTCGTGTAAAATACGACAAAACATAATCTAAGAGTTTTAATAAGAATATTGTCATCTAGACAATATCCACACTCAATGGAGTCCTCATTACATTTATTATCAAACTATTTTATAGAATAGTGAGGACTACTATGACACCATCTCGGACCATCACTCCATTCCCCGACTAGTCCTGGCTACGTTCTCATTTCCTGAAGAGAACAATGAAAGCAAAAGGGTGAGATCAAGTAGCCCAATAAGAAATATTATGACTAAGATAATGCAGAATAAATTATCCTTAGCCTTCAACAGTATAACAACTGATAGAAAACAATAGACAACAAGTTTTAGATCAACAACTGCAGCGGAATAAGCAATCCAATAAAAGAGTCAAGTATAGCATAAAATCTATTATCTTCTATGATTTAAAAAAAATTCATCAAATTTATCGCTGAGACTCAGCTTAATAAATAAACTAAATCATCGAATCATTCCTACACCACGGCCAAGGATATTCATGTAATCATCAATGGTCATGATTATACCGAATAATCCCTGGTCATAATCATACCAACAACTGTCCATCAATGAACTACAGGCCAATGATAACTTTTACCACATCATTCGTTACATTACGGTCATGATTAAACTGAATAATCATTGGTCATAATCATACCAAGTCCATCTATGAACGTAAGCCAAAGATGACTTTCATCACAATATAAGCATGAGGATGTTGACCATGACATAATAATTCAATAAAACAAGTTCAAGGATAAATTTTAAAGATTTATAATTTAATTTATCCAGAATTCAATAACGTTCAAATGATCAACATGATACTACTTTGTGGAGTAAAATTCAAGAATGCTCAAAAGAATATTTTCATGAAAAGATACTAGATGAAGCGCAAATATCAAGGATAGTTTACTAATTTCATGGAGTATAGAAGCCAAAACATTAACCAAATGAGTATAATAGAATATATGAAACTGCAAATGGATTTTCACCGCCACGCTGTAATCCACGTAGACAGATCATTTCAACAATTTAATAAGGAATGAATACGAAGAGTCATTCACCATGCATGCGGTAATCCGCGTAGATAGGTTATTCCAACAGAATAATAAAGAATGGAATAACAGAAGAATTCACCATGCATGCGGTAGTTCACGTGAGCAAAGTTATTCCAATGTAATAATAAAGAATGGAATAACGTAAGAATTCACCATGCATGCAGAGTCCGCGTGAGCGGAGTTATTCTAACGAAAAAATAAAGAATGGAATAATGTTTCCTTACGTAGTATTAAAAGAAAATAACTCTCTTCATGAATACGAAAAGAAATAATACCCTTACCTTAGAAGAAAACTGATCTTTGGAATAGTGAGGTGCGTACTACTTCTCTTCTTCTTTCTCTCTATAATAATTGCTCTTGTGAAATTCAAAGAATTGGTGATAAATGAAGGAAAAATGAGTTTCTATTTATAGGAAAATATAGTTTCAATAAGTGCACATTTTGGGGCTCGAAATATTACATTATAATACCTTCCTCTTTTTCTTCATTTTTAATTTAGTCCTGCAAGTATTATAACACTTGCACCCCCTCCCCTAATAGTAAATCATGTGAATCAATAGTAAATCATGTGACTCAATAGTTTTATATATGTGAAAAAAAATAATTACAGTATGGTACCTTCATCTATACCTCTATTTTTAATTTAGTCATACAAGTATTATCAATTTTGCACCAACTCCCCTAATAGTAAATCATGTGAATCAATAGTACACACATGTGAACACATAGTTATAAGCATGTGAATTAATAGCAATTAATTGCTCATTTATCCGGTGAATTACCCGATTGGTCAATATAACCTCCAGATATCAATTATTATCGAAATAAATGTCAATTTTCACTAACACTAATAATTCTCACACAATGGAACTATCAATTTCATCTTTAATCAACATGAACTTATTCATCATTAATATTATAACACTCAATATTTAATAATCAGGTCGTTCCCAGGAAAGAGGGGCTTTCCGATAAGGATTTCTCCCTTTTGGCGCGCAATTAGATTATCTAACCTCTCATTGACAGAACTTCTAGATATTGTCAATATTACAAATAATAACATGAATAACTTTGTCGTCTCAATTATTGATTTAATAATATAACATATTATACAGATGATATTGTGACAATAATTGAATCAATAATATAAGAGATATGATGCAGCAATTACTGTAGCAATAATTGAGTATAACTGAGTGACTTTTTACGTAAGCATCAATAAGCAATACCGTGTGCTACTATGCAACCACGCGTATTATAGTACTTTTACTACCGGGTAGTTCAACAGTTTTAACGGCAACACTTCTGTCGTTATTTTTATAAAAAGATAATTCTGTCATTTTTTTACTATGACAATACTTTCGTTGTGGGTTCCACCAATGATTGTGCCATCGTACGGATATTCTCCGATGAAAAGAATATTCCCCGATCAAACGAATATTTTATAACAACTTGCATACTTTGCAAAAATTTTCACATATCACCCTTAACTTTAACCTTTTATCAATTTAACCATTTACGAAATAAAATAATAATTATAAGAAAAATGAATACTTCCATTTCATAAAATTCGAGGTCTTACAATGGTGGCAGCTTTTGGTTCTGGAGCCATGTTTTCATTGGTGAGTGGATTTGGTGGTCTTAATCAGGCTGCGAATGTAGTCACATCTGGCCTTTTCTTTGCACTTATCCTGGGTGGAATTTTCAAGGTAATTTTTTGAATGGAAGAAAAACCATCCTTAGTTTGTGGTCCTTCGTAATGTTGTGTTAAGTTAGTACTTTAACTTCAACCATATGTTTCTTCCGATAATGCGAGTATTTATAATCTAATGTATTGTTAGCTTCTTGTAGTAAAGTGATAAAAGGTACATTGCCATCTGTGTGATGGATGGTTAATATCCAGTGCATGAATTTGGAGTATCTAGGTATAATTTGTATTATATTTAATACCCTCTTTAAAGTCGGATATGTAATCATATATGTGGAAATATTTGGAATTTATAATATAAAGGTACATAGAAGCAATTGAAACTGAAGGTACAAATGTGATCATTTCGATAGTTGATGCTTCTCACTTTTAAAAAAATCATGTGTATATTTTGGATACTTGATTACACTCACAGTTGTAGAAGAAGTAATGAAATTCTCACTTGTTCAACAACGACTATCTTTATCAAGTGCCTTAAAAGGCCACCAAAACCCAGAAACTCACAAATGAAGCTGTGTAAATTACCCATAGATTCAGGATCTGCCCTATCTGACTACAAATGTAACGCCCCCATATCTATATTCTCATGGTATCCGATAATGTGCTTACTACGAATCAATATAATGCATTTAAATCTATACATCCATGGTATCTGATTATAAGCTTATATTAAATTGAGAGACTATCAGATATAATTCTCATAGATCCAAGATTCACAGTATCCCATAACAGATGACAATTCTCAAGAGAACTATTACTATGTTTGGATACCCTCACTTGGATATATGAAATGTATCTGTGAATAGAATCTATCTATCTGAAATTCAAAGTACCAGTAATAACATGAACAATCCATATTACTAATACCCTCACCCAGATGTATAGTCTATGCCATGCGAATTTATACTATCGTATCTATAGTAACTATCTATCCGAAATTCAGAGTATCAATAACAACATGAATAGTCCATGCTATTAATACCCTCACTCAGATAAATAGTTCCCAAGGATCTCAAACTAGATTTGAAGAATTCTAAATTACATCTATATATGTAAGAAAACACGATTGCGGAAATAAAATGTTATTTATCATAAATATTAAGGTTTGATTACATGATTCTCATAAAGAGTTTCTTATTACAAAGTATTCAACTAGACATGAATATAACCTAGTCTAGCAGGGACGCCTCCCTTTGTCTACTCCAGATGTTCCAGGGTTACCATCTAATACTGCAAAGGGAATAATTTGCAAGGGTGAGTTATGACATGCTCAGCAGGTTTTATATATATAACAATATATGAATTGAAGAAATATAACAATTCAAAGTTTGACTGATAGTTGTTACCATTTTCTAGATTTTTCAACCATTTTTGGATTTTTATTTCTGTTAGTCACACAGACTTAGAAACTTTGTTTAGATATGAGATAAGGGACCAGCCTACTCATTATCTTAGGAGTATGCATCTCATCCTACCAGTGCTCAAGTGCACCCAAATTAATGTTAATATATTATCGACCGAATATTGATCCCTTACGGGATACCCAACTTCAGTGTAAGATGTCTTACCAAAATAATTTGGTTTGGCACAACAATTTATGCTTAATAAACAATATCATATGAATAAATAATTCATTTCTTAGTTATGTTGAAGCTATAGCAATAACCTTACAATAAGAGGTAATTCAAATGTAGGTGTATTATATCATATCAATAACATATCAAGATAAAAATCTTGTTTAACGAATAAACAAGGTTTGAGAAATTTGCGTAAGTAGTTAGGGTTTAAGAAAACTTGTCTGAGCGTAGATCAGTCAAGTTATGCTACTTAATTCGTTTAATAAATACTTACGATGTTCATATATATAAATCCCACACGTTAATATTGATAATAATACTCAAATACAACATTTACATAAGATCGGGTTAGATTCGATAGAGTTTCGGTGATCAATGTCTTTATGAATATTAAATAAGTTGATATATGGACTAAATTTTATTTATAAGCTTTATTATATATTTAGATATTTTATATATCCATTATAATAATTTCTAGAAGCTTATAATAATATATAAATATTTATTTATCCCTTAAATGATTTTTAAATCATTTATTTCTATTTTAGATAATTAATATTTACTTAGAATTTTACAAAAAACTTTGTTTATTATTTTTAAATAATTTATATCAATTTATTATGATTTTATATCATTAATATTATTTTTCAATAATTATTTAGTATTTATAAATAATTATTCTAATTACTTTATTATTAAATTAATTATTAATAATATCCAAATAAAATAAAATATTTATTGAATTTATGTAAAAATATCAGAAATTAATTATAATAACTTAATATAATTTTTAAAACTGCTTTTGTATTTATTTATTAATTATTTCTAATTTTTATAAATTAATTTCTAGAAAAATAATTTACATTCTGTCATAAAAAGCCCTACAAAGGATGTGAAGTGTCGCTATAGGTGTTCTTGAGCTTCTGGGCCAATTTAGTGGTAGTCGAGGACCACTTTGACCACGATCTATCTAGCTATTGCTTATGATTCTGGGTTTGGACAAGTAATAGTGTTATAGTACTCATACAGTAGTACAACATTAGACAAAATTCATGCTTTAACCTACATATAACAAGAAGTTATAGAGGCTCAAAGTCACTGTCAGAGTTGTTCTTGAGTTTCTGGGTAACCCAGAACAGTGGTCATGGTCGGTCAACGGTTTTGTAGCTTTCATATCTCTGATTCTATGTAATAGATTTGTGTTGTGTTTGTTGTAACATGTAGTATATATGTCAAGGTACATATATATAACACTGATTTGGACAAAGCATAATTCTAAGGTCTCGATCTTTGCTGGTCCAAGTACAGCCAACAGATGTTCTTCGTGTTCATCAGTTTTCTGGGTAACCAAGAAAACTTGGTCAAGCTCGGTCAACGACTTTTGACCATTAATTCCAGTAATCCTATGAGTTATTTAAGTAATTTAAGATCATAGATATGTAGTATGTATATCAAGGTGTTAATTTATTACAAAAAGTTACAAAAACAACAAACAGAAAGCGATCAAAAGGCTGGTCTAAGTAGCCGGCTCAAACTGTTCTCGAGTTTTCTGGATAACCCAGAAAACAGAACTTTGTGATCGGTTAAACACAAAATTCCCAGATTACTAAAAATACTTAATTAAGGCATCTAGATGTTATGAAAACGTGTTCTATCAACTTAACATACTAATACATAATCCTAAACATCTAAACAACAATTTAAATAAAGCATCAAAGATCTAGCTATGAATTAGGGTTTGTACCTTTCTTGCTTGATTTTGGGTTCTAGCTTCTAATTGGTTGCTGATATCACCAAGGCTTGATCTAGGTATGAAATATAAGTGTTTTGGCTTAGAAAATTCGTAGGTTTACACTGAGCTTGGGTCTTCTTTTATAGCATTCTTTAACTTGGCTTTTTGGTCATTTTTCCACCTACTTGCCTCCTAAAAGATCTGATCTGTGACTCTCCTGGTGCTTGGGAGTTTTCAAGCATGTCATGTGAGGTTTTGGGACTTGTGTGGCTGATTCATAACCTACTTGTGAGCTTCTTGACCAAATTAGTAGCTTAATTATGCTCTAATTCTTACTAATATTGATTAGGATTTTGTTTTTAATAATTAGGGTTGTTTAATAATGTTTATTAGTACCTAATTGAGTTTTAGTAATCATGATTAGGTGTTAGGATAACCTAAATAGAGTTTCTCTAGCTAATTAGGGTTAGGGTTTACAAATTAGGGTTACATTTTGTTAATTAAGGTTAGGGTTTATAATCTAGGGTTACAAGGTGTCAAACACGTCAATTTTCGGACAAAATTTTATTTGACCAAATTTGTTAAACAAAGTATATATTAACACAACACTTTCAGAACGGAGAGATTTTATTAATATAACTGAATTTTACATACCGAGTCTTATTAGGGTTTTGAGTTTTTACAATAAATCTGTGTTTATAATACTGAAAATAGCATGTTATTAGCAAGAATAATGTCATAGGTCCCAAATTTGGTAGTAAGATTTGAGGTATCTAATGATGTTCATTGTTTTTTATGATAGGTGCATCTAAATTCTTTTCATCATTACAATTTGTGACACAATCACCATTCTTTGAGCACTCGTTTGGAGAAAAGCTTGTTAACAGACAATACTTTGCCCTTGCTTACCGATAGGCGAGTAGTTGGACTTAACTAATTTCTTTTAGCCGTTTTCTGTAAGTATGAGCTAATGTGTGTTTTCTTGTGTTCTCATGTAACAACCCCAAAATAGGTTCATTCCATCCAACCCATTCTGAGTCGCCAAATATATGGTACGAAAAACAACTACAACTTTATTACAACAATTGTCGTGGCAAAATACAACAACACATATGTCGTGAGTTTGATACAAATATATACCAACTCAGAAGGGCGTCACAATGACACCTTACATAAAGGTATAGTCAAAAACTGCTTTTAGAAATTAGAATCTTTGGGAAGTGCTCAAGAAACCTTCATACATGGGAGGCCATGCTTTTAGGTTATGGTAGATATCATATGGCCACGTAATTATCCTCGGTCAATCTAATAAACCCCAAAAGAAAAAACGAGAAGATTACTATCATATTCTTCCCAATGGTGAGTCTTCTCTTGACATATCATTATCTCCACTCGCCTCTAATTGGGTATTATACTCCAAACAAACACCAAGATTATATAGTAAGTGCTTGTAAATATACTCAAGCAAGTGGATGAGCACAACCATGTCTTATGATAACACGAGGTCAGATGTCATTAGACATCTTGTATGATAGTGACAAAACACCTTCCAAGTTAAATTCACCTCACCCTCAACATCTATAGACCACCACTCTATTCCTCGCTATCCCCCGCCGACCCAAATTTACACCTTTATTACCCGAAAGGAATTGTGAAACAAAAGGGTGAGCACAACTAGCTCAAGAAAGAATATTATGACTAAAGATAAATAAATTATCAATAGTCTTCATCAAGAATAAATCGTAGATTTAGAACATATGGTAGATGATAAAACTTTTCAACCATAGTCATAGCGAATGAGCAATCCATTAGAAGAGTCAAATAGACTATAAAGTCTATTGTCTTCTCCATGTTAAAAATCCACCAACAATGTTTTATCCTCGTAACATCAATCAACAATTCCTCGCCCACAATCAATCGTGTATAACTCATAATCGTAATTGTAGTTCTAAATTCTTTCCTCATCCAAGACAAAGATAATTTTCATCACTTGTCTTTACCCCAAACATCAAAGATCATGGTTATACCAAATCACAGCCTCGCTCATAATCATACTAATAAATTCATCTTTGCACCACGGCCAAAGATATTCATCAACAGCTTCATCTTTACACTACAAAGCTAAAGATATTCAACAACAGTCATCTCTTTGCATTACGAGCCAAAGATATTCATCAATAATTCATCTTTGCACTACAAAGCAAAGATATTCAACAACAGTCATCTTCAGCATTATGAGCCAAAGATATTCATCAATAATTCATCTTTGCACTACAAAGCAAAGATATTCAACAACAAAAGTCATCTTTGCATTTCGAGCAAAAGATATTCATCAATAATTCATCTTTGCACTATCAAGCAAAGATATTCAACAACAGTCATCTTTGCATTACGAGCAAAAGATATTCATCAATAATTCATCTTTGCTACTATCACTAAAGATATTCAACAACAGTCATCTTTGCATTACGAGCAAAAGATATTCATCAATAATTCATCTTTGCACTCATCATTAAAGATATTCAACAACAAAAAGATATCATCTTTGCATTACGAGCAAAAGATATTCATCAATAATTCATCTTTGCACTCATCAAGCAAAAGATATTCATCACTTAGTCATGTTCATTTAAACACTGCTCATCTTTGCACTACATGTGCCAAAGATATTCTTCGTAAATCATTCATCTTTGCATTGATTTTATCCACGCCCAAAAATACCTCAAAAATAATCATAGTGGTGTAAAATTCAAGAATGATCAAAACATGGATACAATCAAAGCTAGTATCCAGAATAGATATTTTAGACGAAAAGGAAAAATTTTCATTTTTCGTTGAATATGCCGTATTCGTGAATAGTGTCAGATATCGTAAATAAAGTCCGATACGTGAATAAGTAATCTCGACACCAAAAGATAGAAATTCCACAAAAAAAAACATCTTCACGCTTCATGAATAGTACTCGTGAATAGTAACTCGTGAATAGTAACTCATGAATAGTAACTCGTGAATAGTAACTCATGAATAGTAACCCCGACATGAAAAAGTTCCAAATTTGATAAAAAGTTCCAACCAATATTTCAAAGATAATGATATCAAGAAATAATATCATCCGAGAAGAAAATAACATCCCTTACCTCGAAAGACAAGATTTAGTTGAAACACCTGATATAGTGTCAAGGAACTTGCACCGCCCTAACAATACTCAAAGTATACTCAAAATACTCACAAGAATACGCCGATAATATATAGAGAGAAAGAGAGAAAACTTGTTTCGGTGTGATTTTCAATTCTAACTTAGCCCTCTATTTATAGGAAAATGTTAAGCACGCCAAAGCGCACTTAACTCGCAACCTCGATGGCTTTACCTCGCTACTATTCCACCCACCAAAAATCAGCCATCTTCCCCAACAACCAAGAGTGGGGCCCACTCAATTCTAGAATTTTCCACCAAAACCTAATTTCCTAATCGCCACCTCTTAAAATTCATAACAAATCATACGCTCATTTTTAACGGCTCAAAATTTGTGGACATATACTCAACTTATATATGTATAACATATCCAAAATTACAACGATCCAACGGTCGGATCAAAATTTATAACTCACGCAAATATAGTCAAAGAACACCGATTTTTCTTGGACTATTAGTCCTTCTGACCATTTCATTCAAAATTTCACCACGAAATATCTACAAAAAGAATTTTGGGTGATTCAAATTTCTACAGCTTAGCTTACTTAGGGCTTTCTTTTGATATATGGCTCATCTCTTAACTCATTATACATTAAAGAGTTATGGATTTTACAAAATCAAGTAATAAACTAATTTTTCCGAAAATCCCATATTTTTGCTCTCCATTTCGACAAATACCGATAAAACACCTCATCATTAATTCCTTCACTTATAACCACATAAATAAATCCATCATTTATATCCACATCAAATAAATATTTTCTTATCATATGAATCAATAATTAATTATTCACAAATAATATTACGTAATCACATTTATGACAACCAAAGCCGCTCCTCAGAAAGAGGGGCTTTCCAATAAGAATTTCTCCATCATGCCAATTAATTAGGTGACCAAACCTCTCCTCGATGTAACTTTCTAGACATTGCCAATAATGCTATCTAATAATATTATTCAAATAATATGAATTATTGATCCGATAATGGGAAATATCAATGCGTTGATAATTATCAACAACAATAATATAAAATATCAACACAAAGAATTATCAATCAATAAAATAAAATATTGAATAAGAATTATCGTAATAATTATCGAGTAGTGCCTTCTCACGTAAGAATCAATAATTGAAAAAAATATCGCGTGCAATACCGCAAAGCATCGCAAAAAACGCCGACATTTTACTTTACTTTACCAATCGGGTATTCCAACAAAGTTAGCAATTCAGAACGATTACGCCAAGTTATTTATAAAAACTCAAATTTGTCGCTTTCTCCATCCGACAGCTTATTCTGTTATGGGGCCCATAAATGATCGCTACCGGGTTGCATTAATATTCTCCGGCGTAAAGAATATTCCACGATCAAACGAATATTCCCGAACAACAATAATGAATACTTTATACCCTCTTGCGTATTTTGAAAAAAAAATTTTCATATATCACCCTTAACTTTAACTTTTATCAATTTAACCATTTACTGAATAGAAAAATTGAATACTTTTATTTCATAAAATTCGGGGTCTTACAATCTCCCTCCTTATGAAATTTCGTCCTCGAAATTTACGCACTTCTGTATTTCAAAGAGTTGAGAATACCTTGCTTTCATTTCAGATTCCATCTTCCTCACATCATGATTTCTCCATTGCTCATCTCCTCGTATTTCGTATCATTCTAGAATACAACAAAACAAAGGTTAATTGAGCAAATTAACATATCACATAATATCTCGATATTATGACCGACCAACAAATAAGCTTAGGTAGGACACACTAGCGAAGGATTTACTCATCTCTCCTCCTAGTTCTATTCCCCGATCTCCGCCAGAGATCATATCCCTAAGCTCGATACCAAATGTAACTCATGTCCCAACCGTGACAAAGACCTCACAATGGTACCTATCGGGCATTGCCATCAGAATCTGGCGGCCCCTACGGAGAGTCCGGCTTTGCATCCCCATCAACAGAAGTCACCAAATGAGAGGCTCGGGGCTCTTTACTTATAGCTCGATACCAAATGTAACAACCCCAAAATAGGTTCATTCCATCCAACCCATTCTCGAGTCGCCAAATATATGGTACGAAAAACAACTACAACTTTATTACAACAATTGTCGTGCAAAATACAACAACACATATGTTTGTGAGTTTGATACAAATATATACCAACCAGAAGGCCACAATGACACACCTTACATAAAGGTATAGTCAAAACCTGCTTTTAGAAATTAGAATCTTTGGGAAGTGCTCAAGAAACCCTTCATACATGGGAGGCCATGCTTTTAGGTTATGGTAGATATCATATGGCCACGTAATTATCCTCGGTTGATCTAATAAACCCCAAAGAAAAACGAGAAGATTACTATCATATTCTTCCCAATGGTGAGTCTTCTCTTGACATATCATTATCTCCACTGCCTCTAATTGGGTATTATACTCCAAACAAACACCAAGATTATATAGGTAGTGCTTGTAAATATACTCAAAGCAAGTGGATGAGCACAACCATGTCTTATGATAACACGAGGTCAGATGTCATTTAGACATCTTGTATGATAGTGACAAAACACCTTCCAAGTTAAATTCACCTCACCCCTCAACATCTATAGACCACCACTCTATTCCTCGCTATCCCCGCCGACCCAAATACACCTTTATTACCCGAAAGGAATTGTGAAACAAAAGGGTGAGCACAACTAGCTCAAGAAGAATATTATGACTAAAGATAAATAAATTATCAATAGTCTTCATCAAGAATAAATCGTAGATTTAGAACATATGGTAGATGATAAAACTTTTCAACCATAGTTGCAATGAATGAGCAATCCATTAGAAGAGTCAAATAGACTATAAAGTCTATTGTCTTCCATGTTAAAAATCCACCAACAATGTTTTATCCTCGTAACATCAATCAACAATTCGCCCACAATCACGCAGTATAACTCATAATCGTAATTGTAGTTCTAAATTCCTTTCCTCATCCAAGACAAAGATAATTTTCATCACTTGTCTTTACCGAAACATCAAAGATCATGGTTATACCAAATCACAGCCTCTGCTCATAATCATACTAATAAATTCATCTTTGCACCACGCCAAAGATATTCATCAACAGCTCATCTTTACACTACAAAGCAAAGATATTCAACAACAGTCATCTTTGCATTACGAGCCAAAGATATTCATCAATAATTCATCTTTGCACTACAAAGCAAAGATATTCAACAACAGTCATCTTTGCATTACGAGCCAAAGATATTCATCAATAATTCATCTTTGCACTACAAAGCAAAGATATTCAACAACAGTCATCTTTGCATTTCGAGCAAAAGATATTCATCAATAATTCATCTTTGCACTCATCGGCTAAAGATATTCAACAACAAAATCATCTTTGCATTACGAGCAAAAAAGATATTCATCAATAATTCATCTTTGCACTCTCGCTAAAGATATTCAACAACAGTCATCTTTGCATTACGAGCAAAAGATATTCATCAATAATTCATCTTTGCACCATCACTAAAGATATTCAACAACAACAAATATCTTTGCATTACGAGCAAAAGATATTCATCAATAATTCATCTTTGCACCATCAAGCAAAGATATTCATCACTTGGTCATGTTCATTTAAACACTGCTCATCTTTGCACTACAAAAGCCAAAGATATTCTTCGTAAATCATTCATCTTTGCATCGATTTTATCCACGCCCAAAAATACCTCAAAAATAATCATAGTGGTGTAAAATTCAAGAATGATCAAAACATGGATACAATCAAAGCTAGTATCCAAAATAGATATTTTAGATTTAAAAGAAAAATTTTCATTTTTCTATGAATAGTGCCGATTCGTGAATAGTGTCAGATACGTGAATAAAGGCCGATACGTGAATAAGAATCTCACACCAAAAGATAGAAATTCCACAAAAAAACATCTTCACGCTTCATGAATAGTACTCGTGAATAGTAACTCGTGAATAGTAACTCATGAATAGTAACTCGTGAATAGTAACTCATGAATAGTAACCCCGACATGAAAAAGTTCCAAATTTGATAAAAAGTTCCAACCAATATTTCAAAGATAATGATATCAAGAAATAATATCATCCGAGAAGAAAATAACATCCCTTACCTCGAAAGACAAGATTTAGTTGAAACACCTGATATAGTGTCAAGGAACTTGCACCGCCTAACAATACTCAAAGTATACTCAAAATACTCACAAGAATACGCTTCGATAATATAGAGAGAGAAAGAGAGAAAACTGTTTCTCGGTGATTTTCAATTCTAACTTAGCCTCTCTTTTTATAGGAAAATGTTAGCACGCTCAAGGCAGACTTAACTCAAGCAACCTCGATGGCTTTACCTCGCTACTATTCCACCCACCAAAAATCAGCCATCTTCCCCAACAACCAAGAGTGGGGCCCACTCAATTCTAGAATTTTCCACCAAAACCTAATTTCCTAATCGCCACTTCTTAAAATTCATAACAAATCATACGCTCATTTTTAACGGTTCAAAATTTGTGGACATATACTCAACTTATATATGTATAACATATCCAAAATTACAACGATCCAACGGTCGGATCAAAATTTATAACTCACGCAATATAGTCAAGAACACCGATTTTTCGGACTATTAGTCCTTCTGACCAGCTTTCATTCAAAATTTCACCACGAAATATCTACAAAGAATTTTTGGGTGATTCAAATTTCTACAATTAGCTTACTTCTAGGGCTTTCTTTTGATATATGGCTCATCTCTTAACTCATTATACATTAAAGAGTTATGGATTTTACAAAATCAAGTAATAAACTAATTTTTCCTAAAATCCCATATTCGCTCTCCATTTCGACAAATACCGATAAAACACCTCATCATTAATTCCTTCACTTATAACCACATAAATAAATCCATCATTTATATCCACATCAAATAAATATTTTCTTATCATATGAATCAATAATTAATTATTCACAAATAATATTACGTAATCACATTTATGACAACCAGCCGCTCCTGTGAAAGAGGGGCTTTCAATAAGAATTTCTCCTCATCAAGCCGCCGCAATTAGGTGACCAAACCTCTCCTCGATGTAACTTTCTAGACATTGCCAATAATGCTATCTAATAATATTATTCAAATAATATGAATTATTGATCCGATAATGGGAAATATCAAGTGCGTTGATAATTATCAACAACAATAATATAAAATATCAACACAAAGAATTATCAATCAATAAAATAAAATATCAAATAAGAATTATCGTAATAATTATCGAGTAGTGCCTTCTCACGTAAAGAATCAATAATTGAAAAAAAATACTGCAATAATACCGCAAAAGTATCGCGGCAAAAACGCCAGACATTTTACTTTTACCAATCGGTATTCCAACAAGTTAATTGTGAACGACATACGCCGTTATTTATAAAAACTCAAATTTGTCGCTTTCTCCATCCGACGCTTATTCTCATATGGGCCCATAAATGATCAAGCTGTCATTGCATTTAATATTCTCCGGCTGTAAAGAATATTCCACGATCAAACGAATATTCCCCACAACAATGAATACTTTATACCCTCTCATGATTTTTGAAAAAAAATTTTCATATATCACCTTAACTTTAACTTTTATCAATTTAACCATTTACCTGAATAGAAAAATTGAATACTTTTATTTCATAAAATTCGGGTCTTACATCTCATGTCCTTCCATTTGCTTTTAATACAAAGCAAAGGTTTTAAACCCAATGGACAAAGATTGTTTTCTCCAAATGAGCCTTAAACCCAGGTCTCCATTTCCTTGAATTTAGCTTATACAAAAACCAAAGATCTAAAGTTGTACTACTTCTAACTAAATTTGTTGTTCTTTTATTTCAAAGGATAAGAAAATGGATTAACGTATACACACAAGAACAAATGACGTAATGCGGGATGAGTGCGATGTATGTGCAGCCTATACGTAGAGTCTCGAGTTAACGGTGGATATGTACAGGGTTATATAAATGTACGTATTTTGGGAGAACCTAGGATTTTTTGCACATGCTTAGGTAGTAGATTATTTTTATGGATAGTTTGGTTTATTTTGTGGATGTAATCAAATTCACAATTCAATATAGTAGTAATTTATATTGAAAAGTTAATTTGCGATGTATATATGGATAGTTTGGTATATATTTTGTGGATGTAGTAATTTAAAACTGTAAACGAATGGTATTATTGGGATGTATTTTGAATGGTTGATACATTTTGGCTTTTAATTTAAATGAGAATTTAGACCTTTTTAGCTATATATCATGGCATTAGCAGATTACAGGTGCACTAGTAATATAAGTGAACCCCAACTTTTTTTTTTCTTTTTAAAAATGTTGTGTATGCAGCACAGCTATAATGTTGTTATATGTATTACAACATTTTAAAGTCAATCTACAACATTATAAAAACGTTGTATAAATTTGTATAAATAAACTACAACATTTTAAGTAAGAAAAAGTTGTGGAATCATACCATCTATAACGTTTTCAA
Organism: Panax quinquefolius; assembly: GCA_020205615.1. Classification (NCBI taxonomy): domain Eukaryota; kingdom Viridiplantae; phylum Streptophyta; class Magnoliopsida; order Apiales; family Araliaceae; genus Panax; species Panax quinquefolius. The sequence continues at coordinate 394,612 of JAINUW010000527.1, read as the reverse complement.
GCATATAATAAATTATGGAAAACAAATCTACAACGTTTTTTAAGAAAAAAACATTGCATAATGTGTCAAACTACAACGTTTTAAAAACGTTGTATAATGGGTGTCAAATAGATGACACCCTTAACCACGACGTTTCTGGGATAGCAACCACAACGTTTTTTACGCGTTATCTATTTACTATTTTGTAGTAGTGTCGGCCATTTTTCCATGTTTGATCATTTCTGAGAATGACTTTCCTATACCTACTAAGACTCTCATATATCAATGAATGTCATTACCATCTCAGTTTCTATCATTGATAGAATGACTTGCGTTGTTATTGGTCGATTTCGCAATCAATGAATACGTGCAAGTATATACGGACAACAAGTAATAAAGTGAAAGTAGAGTATTGTTCCCACGAGGAATTATTAATTAAAATTACCAAATACTAACTCTTAACCAAACTAATTTTATTTAAATAATCAATTTAAGGTTTTGAATTAAATTATTTAATTAAACTAATTCTAATTACCACTAGTTAAAATCAGATTATAGAGATTTAGGATCACAACTTCACTTATTGCTTCACTTAAATTAATACACTTCTTATCAATTATGTTCACTATTTTGAATTGTTAATCAAGAACACATAAATAAATATGACCATCTCTCAATGCATTATACTCAAATAAACTTAAATCTACAGATGATAGAATTAAGAAGAACACCCTAATTAACTAATTCACTATATCTCTATGTGAATTACAATTAAAGAGTATTTTAATCACAAGTTCTCTATCAGATTACATGTGATGTATAGGTATATCTCTATCTTAGACATAAATTATGAATTCCAACGCCATGCAGAAAACACAATCAAATGCTTTTATGATCAGATCTAAATCTATAATCCATCTCTTGAGTTCATATAGATTATCACGTTAATTGTTAGTTAGGTAATTAAGCAATTCAACACAAACCATAATAGGCAATCTGATGATTAGATCATAATAATTAATAAAGAAGCATATTAAAATAAGCTACGCAACAAGATCTATTGTAATCTTAAACAAGAATTTAGTTCATGATTATTGAATTAAAATCAATAATCCACAATTGAATAAACATTAAAAGATAAAAATAAGGTAGAGAAAAGAATAAAATCTGTTGTCATCAAATCTCGTGCTCTTTCTTGCTCCTGCTCTTGATCTTCAATGGTCTCCAAGTTTCTTTAATCTCCAAATCTAATAAAAACTAGGGTTTTGTCCTAATCTAATAAAAATGTAATCTAATGGAACTTTCCCCTTAATCCTTATGATTCTCCTCCTTTTATATGCCTCTTCATGTGTTTAGCCCTTCTTAAAGTCCTTGAAACAAACAGCCCAAACCATTCTTTCTTGAACTCAACTTCTGAGAACTCTTTTTCTTCCTGAAAAGCCCGCCCTGGCGGGCTTTTTGTACTAGGAAAGTGTTGGCCCGGCGGGGGTCAGTTTTGTACTTAGCCTCAACGGCATTTTTTACACTAGTGATTGTCGCCCCGACGGGTTTTCTGCTCCAGAAATTACATAAATGCCATTAAGCTCTATTTTTCATGTTTTGTCACTCCAAAGCCGTTTCCTACAACACAAACATAAAAATAAGTAAACTGACACTAAAAATACTTAAAGTTAACAAAGAAGATGTCCAAATTATAGGTATAAAACCTATTCATCAGCTGTCAGACTTCTCCATCTTTGAGCATATTCACGAAAAGATTCAATGTTCTGCTTTTTAACTTTGGTAATTTGATGGTTGTCTAGGGCCATTTGTTACTAGAAGTTGTATTGATTTAGGAAGACATGGGCTAGCTCTTCCCAGCTATGAATTTTGGAGTTATCTAGTCTAGCGTACCAGGCTCTGGCTTCTCCGGTCATACTTTTCTGAAATAACTACATTCTCAGCTTTTTATCCTCTACATAGGATCCAAGTTCTCCAATGAATACTTTCAAATGAGTGTAAGGATCTCCCAATCCGTCGTATTTTTCATCCTCCAGAATTTGGAACTTGTCTGGACAACGAGCCCCTGGAAATGGAGAGGTCTGAGTAGTTAACACTCCCATATGCTCTAGTCCCTTTGATAGACCAGATGGTTTCTTCCATTTATTGGACTTTCCTTCTGATATCACCAGTTTCCCAATCTTCCTTGAGATTGGTGATTTCAGGGGTTTTGTTAGTTTTCTCATTGGACTGAGGTTTAGGTATTTGTGCTTCTTTTTTCTTGTCAGTACTCTGGTTTCCACTTTGTGCGGAGGACTCTGATTGAGTGGGTACGTATTTTTTGACCATGAGTACTTTCACTCTGCTTTTTTAGGAAGGCAACTAGTTCTGCTATCTGACTTCTGAGTCCCTCGAATTCTTCTCAAGACACTAAACTTGACCCCGATTGGGTACTTTCCTCTATATTAATGGATAGGCTTTGCGCCTTCTTAGATTTGGATCAGGTAATGGGACTAATCGTGCCTAAAATAAAAGTAGGTAGTTTAATCTTGATAAACCCGAACAATATGCTTGTTTATGCATTGTGTTAGTTTTTTGGGCTTTTTTAATATTTTCTTGCAAAACAAATGTTAGTTGCTTTGATGATAGGATAACATGACATGATTGGATATTTTGTACATAAATGGAATTGATAAGGAATAATATTTACATTTAATTGATATTTACATAGATTTGAAATTTACATTGAATTGAAAGAAAAAGGCATGAAGAGACTTTCCTTCGCGTTTGGTTTATCAGAGGCCGACCTATCTTAGGGTTACTTTCACGGGCTTTTAAGCATGAAGGTTTCCAGATCATCGCATTCTACAAGATGGGAAGTTAATTTGATCTTTCAATTAGAGTGGATCTGAGTGGTGCCTTTCTTGAGCCACGCGAGATTAGTCTCCTCTTGAGTCCAATAATCAACCACCAACGAGATTGCCTCCTAATGGAGGGACCACACAACATACATTCATCGCGTCTCACCGTTATGCATGATGACATTGTGCGAAGCACTAATATAAAGTGTTTTAAAGAGATATTCATTCACATCCATTCAATGTAAAGACAACATTCACACACATGCAGATAAAATGGAGTTGAAAAGATTGAAATGCGGCTTAAGCCCTCTACTGTCCACAACAGAGTCGCCACCTGTCGATGCCGAGAAAAATTCCTCAATTTGTGAGTGTGTTTCTTACCCTTTATGTTTTCTATGTGGTTTAATTTATCTTTCTTTAAAGAGCGGGATTTTAGGAAGAGACCGACATACAATGTCTATGATTTGAAAAGTTTAATTTTAATTTATTGTGTCGAATTAGACAGAGCCATCAGTTGGTATGAGTTAAATTATTGTACCAACTCTACTAGAGTTTTGAAAGATTTTACCATATAGCCCAATATATGACTCTGTTTAATTGGTCTTGGAAATCGAGATTCTTAGAGTTTGGGGGCTTGCTTAAGCGACGGGAAGCTGTTAGCACCCCTCGACTTCCGTGAAACACGATTACCACGTCTTTTCATTCCCTATTCATTGAAGTGTGTGTGTGTGAGTGTGATGCAGATAAATGTGCTCGAAGTGAGTTATTTGAAAGTAGTGTTATACCTCTTTTGCACCTATATACAAACTTATTGAACAGTTCAATTTTAAGCAAAGAATATAAAAGTGATGTTTTGAAAACAGGTTTTCAAACCCTTATGCTCAAATAGGAATTGAGACCTTTGATACTTTCATTTTATTCCATATTCGGCTTGATTTGATTTTATTCAAGATGCGAAGCATCTTTGACAATATATATATATATATATATATATATATATATATATATATATATATATATATATATATAAGTGTTTGACTTCTTCTACAGTGCATGAAGGCCATCAAAATAAGCCCGAACACCATATGCATGATTTTCACTATTTTGGGGCCTTAAACCCGTAAAACCGTTTTAAGGCCCTGGATTTACAAGTACAAAAATTGGTAAACTAGCTGTACAACTGAAAAGTGTCCATCGTGGGAACCAGATCTAAATCTATTGATTGAATCGTAGATCCTGTAGTTCCTAGGCTCACGGGATATCACATAAACAGTCTGCATAACAAATGTACAAAAATAAAACATATATTTACTTCTAGATGTAGCAAATCAAAGAATTTATCAGTTAAATCCTTGCATGCAGGTATCCAAAGTTTCTAGTGTCCTCTAGATATAGATCTAGGGCCACATGATTGCTAAATACTTACTAAAAAAACTAGAAAGAAAACAAGATCTGTATAGATCTTAACAAGTCTAGCTTACAGGTTCAAGTTCCACGACTTTTGAACCAGTTAAAAGCTAGATCTAGCTAGATCCAGTACAGATCTAGTTGATAAAGCTTAAATATTGACTATTTACAAGAAATTAACGGTTAAAAAACCACATATATTCCATACAGAGGTAGTTCTATATATATATACTAAAAGACAATTTGCACCCCAAATTTTACACCGGTGTTGACTTTTGCACCCCAAACTGAAAAAGGTATCTAAGTACACCCCAAACTTCATTATATCGTAACAAAGCGCACACTTTCTTCACTTAACCCAATTAAAAGTGGTAAAATTAAAAGCAGAACAAAAGTTTGGGGTGCAAATTGTAATGATTTAAAAATTTAAATTTTTTAACAATTTTTTTTAAAGCAAACTAAAATTTATAACAGTTTAATTTTTTTTATAACAGATCTAAATTTTTTTTGTTAAAAACATTTAAATTTTTTTTTGCTAAAAGCGATTAAAAAAATTTGTTTTGTTTTAAAAAATTTATAACGATTAAAAAAAAAGTTTATAATGATTTTAAATTTTTTTGTTAAAAACAGTTTAATTTTTTTATAACAGTTTTAATTTTTTTTTTTTAAAAAGCAGTTAAATTTTTTTTTTTTGTTAAAAATGCAGTTAATTTTTTTGCTAAAAAGATTAAAAAATTTATTTTGTTTTAAAAAAAATTGTATAAAAGTTTTAAAATAAAAATTATAACAATCCAAATTTTTTTTGTTATAAATGTTTAAATTTTTTTTTTTGCTTAAAACAGTTAAAACAATTTATTTTGTTTTAAATTTTTTTTGTTAAAAAGCAGTTTAAATTTTTTTGTTAAAAACAGTTTTAAAAAAATTGTTAAAAAATGCAGTTTAAATTTTATTGTTTAAAAAAATTTTAATGAGTTTAAATTTTTTTTGTTAAAAACAGTTAAATAAATTTATTTTGTTTTAAAAAAAATTATAAGAGTTTAAAAATAAATAAATTATAACAGTCTAAATTTTTTTTGTTAAAAAGCAGTTTAAATTTTTTTTGTTAAAAAGTTAAAAAAGTTATTTTGTTTTTGAAAAAAAGGTTTAACGATTTAAATTTTTTTTTTTAAAAGCAGTTAAAAAAATTATTTTGTTTTAAAAAAATTTATAACATTTTTAAAAAAAATTATAACATTTAAAATTTTTTTTGTTAAAAAATGCTTTTAAAAAAATTGTTAAAAAAAGTTATTTTGTTTTAAAAAAATTTGTTAAAAATGTTTAAATTTTTTTTGTTAAAAACAGTTAAAAATTTTATTTTGTTTTAAAATTTTTTTATAATGCTTTAAAAAAAATTATTTTTAATTGTATGGTAATTGTATGCTAACTATTTTAAAATTACATTTTTTAAAAATTCTTATATTTAAAATCATTTTATTTTATTTAAAATTAATTATTTTTGCCAATTTTAAGATATCTTTATTACAATTTGCACCCCAAACTTTTGTTATCACTTTAGCCTTGGGTCACTTTTGACCTAATTAAGTGAAGAAAGTGTCGTTTTATTACGATATAATGAAGTTTAGGTGTGTTTAGACACCTTTTTTTGGTTTGGGGTGCAAAAGTCAACACCGATTTGTAAAATTTGGGGTGCAAATTGTCTTTTAGTCTATATATATATATATATATATATATATATATATATATATATATATATATATGGGGTTCCATCCACGACAAGAACCTTTGTGGAACAACTCCTTTTTTGGCCTGTTGAAATTTTATTTTTAATTTTTTTTGCTCCAGTCGAAATTTCAACATGCCAAAAAAAGAGTAGAGCGGTTGCTGTGGATGGAACCCCTATATATATATATATATATATATATAGTACTTATATATAGCATAAAGCAAGAAAAAGTAGCAGATCTGAAGGGATCTTACAGTTAAAAACGAGAATGGTTATCAAAGGGCTTTAAGTGCCTCAAAACTCGTTTTCCACCAATCAAAACTTAATATGTTGCTTTATATATGTATAAGAGTGTTTTTATAAGAGATTTACAAAGATTGAATGAAAGAAAAGCTCCATTCCGCTCTCAAATGGTTTGATTTCTCTCTCTCGGACCCTTTCTTTCTCTCTTTAAATGAGCTGGGGGAGGGGGTAAATTAACTTCTAATATTTAATATGATACTATAATATATAAAATACTTTTTATAAAAATCAAAATTATTATTTTTGACAAGCCATGACCGTATATATTGATGATGCTAAACAGTACAGTATATACTGATGATGCTACGTCACTATATGACTGCATGTATATAATGTGATAATATATAAAATAGTTTTTCAAAAATAAAATTATTATTTTTGACAAGGCAGGACGGTATATATTGATGATGCTAGACATGACAATATATATTGATGATACTATGTCACTAAATATGAGCATAATAAATATAATATCTTTGTCATATATACAATCAAATGAGATGTTTATAATTGTTATAAACTGTCGTATAACTGTTATGATAAATATTTCAAAATACAAAATATCTTTGAAAAATACACAATTATGTAAGGGGAGCTTCACATATTAAGGGAAGCTTATATAGAAAATATTTTTAGATCATTGTCATCATCATCAAAAAAGAAGGAAATTGATAGGTCTAACTTTTATGATTATTTTGATAATAACAATAAATTGTAATTATGCTAAGAAAATTATTAGAATCCTCTCACAATGATTTATACTTTAATTATATATATATATATATATATATATATATATATATATATATATATATATATATATATATATATATGGCTTTTTATGAATGCATATAACTTTTAAGCATTAAATGGAGTCCATCGAAGATTTAATAATGCTGGAAGTTTGAAATTGAGACGTTCTTTTTGGGACAAAAATGGTTGTCCTACCGGTGCATGTGATGGAGCATTAAAAAGCTTTGAAATGTGTTTTGACTCATGTGATCATGTGACAATCCACATATTTTCGGATATTATTAAAATAAGAAAAATAATAAATAAATTTCTTATTTTATAATATTTTAAGTTTGATAACATAAGTGTTTATGTGCTGTGAAATATATGGTTATGTGTGATTTTACGTGATGAATTAGATACATATAATAAATATGAAAATATACATTTATTTATAGAATTATATTTAATAATTATTAAATAAGTTAGCCTGAATTGACTACAAAATGAAATGAGAAAGTTAATTCACTAATTAAAAATTTGTGGATTTAAAATGTTTATTTTAATTAATTAAATAAATAAATTTGATTAATTAATAAAGATAGTTATATTTATGTTACAATAATTACTTGTAGCATGAATAATAATATAATATTTAATATTAGGCAAAATGGATGTAAATTCAATTCATTTTTAATAAAGTATAGAATATATTAAGTTATATATTTTTAATATAAATAAATTATTGAAAATAATTTATGAAAGGAAAAATGATTGAATTTAATTATACAAAAATTGTTGTGTACATTAAATAAGTAATTAATAATTAATTATTTTAATATAATTTTTTCGTTACATTAAATATGTTATTTTATTTAATATATTAGTTCCATTTTTATTGGAATGATTATGAAATTATAACATATCAATTAATACATGTAAAGAAAAATATATGTAATATTGGTATATATAAGTATGAGATGGGAGTTGATAAATTAAACATGAAGTTGAGTCACCAAATCGGAAGCAGGAGCTCGGAACTATCAAAGGGAGTATGTTGCTTAGTTAATTGAATAAGCATGAGCTGCAAATATGATTCTGATTCATTAGAAAGTTAAGGAGGAGTTGTTATGACATTGGAACAATAGACGTACACTAAGCTAAGTGTTAATTTAAAGTTTCGCATGCGTATCCAATCATCAAATTCACGAGCTTAAATCTGCACTGTAACAAAATTACACAGTAAATTTGACGTCTTGTGCCATCGGGTGATAACTCCAGTGTGAGAATGAGTACATTCTTAACAAAGTTTAACAATGAAGACTTTAGTGTTTAGTGCTCAAAAGTGTATTACCTGTTAATTGAAGTTAAGTCTTGTATTTATAGCTGATCTCATCACCCTAAAGCTGATTCACGAATTGGATTAGGACCCCTAAACATGGTAGTTACCTATGTTTGGGTCAAACTCAATCTCCTTAAATGGTGAAAGTTGTATATAATCCTAACACCTAACTTTAGAGTTGGTATTTAAATATGGTTAGGATTGAAATCTTTAACTATTCAAACTCCTTATCATTCCAGACTCCATACGAGGAATAACCATCTGTATGGGCCCAAGTCATCTGAATCCCTTCAAACTGGTCTGAAATCCGGCCTAAAAGACTCGATTGCCCAACCCCGAACACCATCAATCAGATCAGAACTCCGGCCCAAAAGACTCGGTCGCCCGACCCCGAACACCACCAATCCCCTTACCAGCTTCTTCCCATTGGGCTCAACAAACCCTTCCCAATCCAGGCCTTCAGCCCACATAGGGGTCAGCAGATTATTCCCGAACATTGCCTCCCAGTATCTTGTTTAAAGGTTTATAATTAGAGACTTAAAGTGAAGCATGGGAAATCCAAACGGTCCTTTTAAACATTACACGCTACCTAAGAAACAGGCCCCACACGTCATCATTAGCCGCCTTAGGGATTCGTGCCACATCAACATAAAACCCCCACCCCACATACGACTGTCACTTTTTCCAGAAATTCTTTATCTCAACTTTCTCTCAGAGCTCTTTGTAAATACATTTTTCGGCAAGAAACCACCCCCACCAACTTTCTCTGATTTAGAACTTTCTTTCCACCAATCATCACATTTCTACCATTCAAGCTTCAATGGTAGATCCTAGCTTCCCATCCTACACGAATTCATTGCTTCCTTCCTCTGCTTCGTGGGGATCGGGTTCGTACAACTTGTGCCGAACTCGTATATTCACCTCATAAGCTTTATTGCTTTATTCCAAGAGCTAGGAATTGCTCACGGGCTTGACTTCTTCTTTGTTTTGTTCAGCGTCGGTAGATCTAAGGAACCGGGGCTTCGACAACCCAGCCGAGCCACCTTCATAAAAACCCCCTTTAGCAGCAAAGGTTTGCACCCATAATGGATCTTCGTCAAGGGGACTGATCTCAAACTTATCCCAAACGGGGCCACCCCCGACGATTCAATTATCAAGGTGTCCAAATTCCTGAAGGACCGTCAAGACGCCTTTAAGGAGTTCTACCAAAAACTGAAGAAGACCAAATGGGGCTTGTACGTCTTGTCCAACGAGACTTGGTTATACAAACATGGATGTAAGTCCTTTATCCCGAACCCATTAAAACTTTAAATGCATTTGTCAATTGGCTTTCTGAATCAACCTTCTAACTTGTATACTTTTCTGCAATAACAATTTTCAAGCCCGAAGGAGTAGAAGAAACCTTCACTCCTCTACCAAATAAACTCGAATCAATCTGCCAACCAATCATCGAAGAGTCTCCTGAAGAAGAGACCATTCCAATCTTTGAGCTTTCAACCAGCTCCACTTCGGCTGCAGCTCCTCCAACTTCAACGAACGCCAAACCTTCCAAGAACATAATGAAGATGGATAGGTCAGAGAAAATGGCTTTGCTGAAGAAGAGCAAGAAGAAGCTCCCCATCAAGGGCCCCTCCAAGCCATCTTCTCCGATCGTCCCAAAATCGTCCACTTTGCCACCTCCACCAGGTACCGACCTCGAGGATCCTGAGGAAACTGAAGAGGAAACTCTCAAACCTCGCTCCAAAAGGCCATGCCGAACTGAAGAGCCTGATCTTTAAATTATAGAGGTTTTCCCATTACCATAATCAACCCCCTTAACCCAACAAACTTCTGATGTCGGACCCTCCCAAGGGACCCCTTCTACATTCTGGCGGAAGAGCTCCTCGGAAGTATTCCCCTTCGACCAGCTGGAATACTTCAGACTTCCTGGAGATGACGAGCGGTTCAAAGGATACACTTCTGAGGAGTATCTTATAGAGTATGTCAAACTCCAATGTCAGGTAAACACGATAGACTAAAATGTCCGCTTGATTACCCTATTTTCTCTATTTCTGATACATTTATCCACTTTATTGCAAGCCAATGTTCTCCTCGTCCATTCTACCTCTGACAAAATCTAATAAAAAAGAAACACAGCTAAAGTTCAAGGTGGAATCGATCGAGGCCGAGGTCCCAGGCTTGACATAAGATCTGAAGAAGGAGAAAGACCTTCATGCTGATACCCGAAATAAGTTGATACAATCCGAACGTCAGGCTACTGAACTCAAAAAACAACAATATATACTTCAAAAGGAGTATGTTAGTCTCGACAACTACACCAAACAACTCCTCAAGGAGAGGACGCTTCTGAAGGAGAAAGATAAGGATAAATAGAATGCCATTTTGATCCTCGAAAGTAAAGTATCCGACATGCACGCCCAAGCTATAGTGCTGATGAGGGAAAATACTGTTTTGGGGAAGGAATGTGCTGAGGCCAAGCAACTAGCATTCAAGAAATACGAAGAATCGCCCGAACTTACCGATAAAGTCATGTCCCAATTTGCTAAAGGCTATGAGGCTTATAGGGAAAGGTTTGGGTGAAGATGACAGTTGTTGGGTTGGACACCTCTGTCTTTGACTCCTTAGACAAAGAATCTGAAGCCGAAGATGAGGCATCGAAAGAATAGTCATCTTAGAACTTTTACTTGTAATTTTTATAATCATTTTTTCTTGTAACTTTACTGATCATTTATGTTTGTAACTTTCCCGATTAGTTATGTTATTTGTAACTTTTCTTATCAGTTTTGTTCATAACTTATCTGATCAGTTTTGTAAAAACATATGAATATAAATGAAGTACAATTTTTCTGAAGAGAAATTTTATTTATTTTATTGATGAATAAAATAATTTACAAAGATAAAAGAAAGAACGACATAGCTTTTACTGATAATATCTCCTAAGTCTTCCAGCATGCCATGTGTTCTTTACCTCCGACCCATCCATAGCTCGAAGCCGGTAAGTACCTTGCTTCGGCACCTCTATCACTTCATATGGACCCTCCCAGTTCGACATTAACTTGCCCGTTTTCTAGGTGGTAGACGCCTCTGATTCTCGAAGCACCAAATCTTCAACTTTGAACCTTCTTTGTTTTACTTTCTGGTTATAGTGTCGGGCAGTTCGCTTCTGATAAATAGCCAATCTTACCAGAGCTGAATCCCGAACTTCCTCCAGAAGATCCAAATTTAATTGTAGGCTGTCATTATTGTATAGCTCTTTATATTGATTGACCCAAAGTGTAGGGGACCCAATCTCAATAGGTATAAGTGCATCGGTCCCATATGCCAATTTGAATGGTGAATCCCCAATTTTTGTCCTCGGGGTAGTCCGATATGCCCATAAAATACTGAGCAATTCTTCGGGCAAGGACCCCTTTAATTCAATTAACCTCCTTTTAATCCCATTAAGTAGAGTCTGGTTGGTGACTTCCACTTGTTCATTTGATTGACGATGGCCAACTGAAGTCTTTCTATGTCGAATGGCCAACTTTTCCAGAAAATCTTCAAATTTTGACTCAATGAACTGTCTGCCATTATCCGAAACTAGAGCCCTCGGGATGCCGAACCGGTAAACAATACTTTCTTTAAAGAACTTTAGACATTCATGTTCACTGATCTTCTGCAATTGTTTGGCTTCTACCTACTTATTCATGTAGTCAATAGCTGATGAGTGGGATTTATACCCGCGAATCAGATACTTTATGACTTAAATAGTTGCCTGATTTCGTAGATTTTATATAGTTTTATATATTTATAGAGTTATTGTGCTTAACCGACGTATTGCAGGGCTTTACAGGTCTTTTCCATGCTTTTAGGGGCAAAACAGTCATTTTGCATGTAGCCGCGCCGCGACGCCAAAGCCCAACCTATAGCTCGTGCCACGGCGCCACCTCCGTGTCTCCGGCCGATGTCACCATCACCATATAGTATTTCCACATTAAGCCTTATTACTGCAGCCATAATACGAGCTCCGGTGCTGCACAGCAGAGAAGGCTTGCTTTTGACATAGCTAAAGAACGAAACAGATATATAAGCCTAAGAAGCCTCTGCAGACAGGGATATCTGAGGATCATCAGACATTAGAGATTATAATATATAGCTTAGGATAGATTAGCTTAGTTCTCTATCTTATTTTGTAATTTCTCTCTCTAGTTCTTAGTTAATGTCTGGAAATATAGATTAGGGAGAAGTCTGGGATTTTCTTTGAGCAACAAGAGCAGTGAGCTACACGGATTAGAAAACTTGATTTGAGCGGAATGCTTGGTGACTGAAAGGCTTTGACAGAGTTTCCTCTTATCCATTTATTTCCTCTGATTTTGTAATCTATTAATGTTGTCTTTATTGCTACTTATATTTTGTTCAATAGCTATGAACTGAGTATTTGCTCTAAGGTTATAATGGAACCCTTTGTTATTTAAATTGACTGTCTTATCTCTTTGGTTGGCACCATATGGTTTGGTTTAATATATTCATGCTTAATGATTCTCGCTAAGACATTAGTGATGATTTTGGTAATTTACATGATATTGAAAAAAGGATTGTAGATTTACACCTAAATATATTGACATGTGATTATGGTTTCGACTGCATAAGTTGTGCGTAGAATAGACATATATCTGTGCGCCACATGCGACCTTGAGAACTTATGCTTAAATCCTTGTTATGATTAATTCGCATAGACATATGTAGGATTGTATCTATCTTGGACGTTCTTTTCTGTTCTATTTCCTATCGGGTGGATCTGGAAGGGTTATGTTTGTGCATACCTCGATAGAGGTGTATGAGCACCTGTGTGTTCTCGATCGATAAATTGTCGTGACCATTAAGACCAAAGAGAGAAGGGTAGGAAGTTTGATGAAGCATAGCATGCCAGGTGTTCGACAGAATGCCTGTGTTGGGTAAAGTTGTAACCTTAGCTTGTAATTCCTTCGATTATCATTCGTTATCCATTTACTTGCTTTGATAATTAGTTATACTTAGATTAATCACACTTCCATTTATTGATGTTCGAATAAGACTTTAGCGATATAAAGTCGGTACTTGGTAAATATTAGTGATGGTTCCTCGTGGGTTCGACACTTTTCTTATCACTGTATTACTTGTTAGACCGCGTATACTTGTGCGTGTTTAGTGATCGGTTTTCTGACCAATAAGTTTTTGGCACCGTTATTGGGGAACTATTATTCTAATATTGTCCAATATTGATTTAAATCAATATAGTCTTAATTTGAACGTATTTATATTTCTTTTATTTGTTTGATCTTCCTTTTTGTTTTTAAGTTTACAGGTTATGGACAATCATTGTTATCAATGGCCTTATGAGAGGACGACACAACCAAGCTCGGAAAGAAGGACTCAATCAATTGTAATTTCAAATTACAAATGTCTTGAGGTTTTCTGACAATCTTGAGTGTCAGTCCACTCAGAATGCCTACTGTCAGGAACGAGTTGACATTTAACCGATCTCCTATCATCTAAACTGTCAGGGTTATCCAAACTCTTGGAACTACAGTCAAGAGCAATATCATGATTCAAATTACTTTTATCCAAATTAGTTTGAGTATCAGTCTCCGCCGTAATGTGAGGTGGTGTCTCGACCCAATGAGAGCTTGTTTGAGTAATCAACACAAGAAGAAGAGAACAGGCTTGGAGAGCTTCTCACCAACTTTATTGAGAGAAATGAGGTTCGGATGGCAAGCCAAGACGCCGCATTGCAAATCCTGGAAAACCAATTGGGACAACTCGTCAATGCCATCACAAATCCACCGCAAGGCAATCTACCTGTCATAATTGATATCGACGATGAAGCAGTAGAGCATTGCACGGTGGATACACAAGGAGAAGGCGATGAGTCTCACAAAGTTGTTGAGGGAAGCATCATAGTGCAAACAATCCAACCGGTGGAGTCTGAAGTTGAAGATAAAAGGATCAACAGTTGTTGTATAGTCAAGACTGATAAACAACCATAAACCACACTCATGACAGTGGAAACCCTGGAGCTCTCGCTAGTGCACAAAAAATGCATTCAAATTGATGAACAAGGTGAATTAGTGGATAATTCCAGTGGTGAAAGATTCTTTGTGCTAATGGGTGAAGAAAATGAGAATGACCAATCATCCATGTCGGCCAAAAATTTAAAGGAATTGACGAATAGGCGGCATGAAATGGTCATTTTTGCTTATGAGCCGGATTGAGCGGCATTGGTACAGTCAAGCCGACGAATTTAAAACAAGCGCTTGGTGGGGAGGCACCCCCATCTCAGGATAAATTCTCTCTGTTTTTCTTTACTTATGTTTAGTTTATATTTAGTCTTTTTGTTTTAGTTTGTTAACATTGTTGCCTCTTTATTATAATCTCATATGCATTGTGGCTACATATTGCAAACAACATGTTCTATATATATGATAGTATAATTAAACCAGTTATTATGAGGAATAATATAGATATATATACATTTGTTAATATGGTGGCTAATACATGGTTTAATTTGGGCAGGAAAAATTAAGATACAAAGCTGGCGCTGCAGCGCCAACAAAGACACTAGAACCCGTGCCACAACGCCGAGCCCAAATGCCAGAATTCCAACCTCGCGCTGCAGCGCCATTTTAGGCAGGGTATCTTGGGCCATAGCACCACCATGCTTCATAGCCCACTGTTAAATCGCGTAGTGGCGCCAATTAACGAAGATAAGGTCGCGCCGCGGCGCCACTAACGAGTCCATCACACTGCTAATTCACGTCGCGGTGCCAAGTAAAGAAGGACATCCCACGCCATGACGCCGACAACGATTTTTTGTTTTTAAAAACTGATCTTAGCCAGCAGTTGGCCCACTTCTCCTCCCAATTCTCTCGATAGATTAGGCAGCACAAACGCGCCCAAGCAATCCCAAACCTCATCGTTTCACATCTAAGATCCCTAGTCTTCCATCAACATTCTACCCACAAAACCACAATTGAGACAGCCTTCCCATAATATCCCAAGCCAGTGCACGTAATAAGAGGAGATCAGTCAATCTAGGGTTTCCCACTTCAGGTATTTGGTGATTTCAGTCATTCATATACAGTTTTATTTGATTTCGATATTTGGGTTAGTTTTTCTTTATTGATTGGGGTGATTTCCATTGACAGAAATGTGGTTAGAGCTTTCACAAACAAAGGGCTATCTAGTGTGGTTTTAAAAGCGCACATAAGGTGTTTGATATATTTCTTAAAAGAACAACTTGACTGTTTGGGTTGTTTTGACATTGGACTTTCATTGGGGATTATCTGAACTAAGTTTGGGGGAGTGTGTGCTTCAGTTTTCTCCTTGTTTTCATACCAATTGCTGTGATTTTTGACATGGCATAAAAATGGCAAAGCCTTAGTATGGGAGGATCATCGTCCGCAACACCACCAACGGCTTGGGATAACACCAAGTTCATCAATGAGGAGGCCTGGAAAAGGTACAAAAGCTCCTTTACCACACAAAATTTGATTCCAGAGCGGGGGTTCAGGCCGGACAAAAAGGATTGTGAGCTAACCACCATGATACTTGAACGCAACTTGGTGCATTTCACAAAACCACCCGGGTCATCTATTGTATCTGTGGTTCGGGAGTTTTATGCAAACGCCAATCCCGAAGGTCCTGCTATTGTCCAAGTTAGGGGGAAGTCAGTGGCATTTGGTAGTTAGACCATCAATGCATTGTTTGCGGTACCCAACATGAGGGCAGAGATTATATGGAGCCGGGACTCCGCAGCTATGACCTCGAGGATATTATTAGGCGGCTCTGCAAGCCCGAGACTATATGGAAGATGAATGACTAGACGGGTGAAAATACCAGTTTTCCGTCTTCAGCACTCAGTCGTTATGGGAAGGCGTGGTTTAGCTTTATTTGTGCCAACATGATTTCGACCCGTCACTTGAGCGACGTGACTAAGGATAGGGTGATTCTGTTATTCGCTATTGTCACGGGTCTGCATGTAGATATTGAAGTTCTTATTCATGAGTCAATTCTGAAGGCGATCAAGAGTAACGTCGCTGTAGGATTTCCACACCTATCATTGATCACTTGCTTGTGCAAGCAAGCATGTATTCAGTGGGGGCCAGAGGAGATAGCCTTGCCACCCATGGCAATCATTGACCATCAGACTATCACACGCTATAATGTGTGGGACGGGGCAGATTCTCATGTTAGAGGCGAAGGATACGGGCCACCGACTATGCCACCTCCTACAACAGGACCCGAGCCCTCGCAGCCTCCAGACGCAGGCCCAACTGCACAGGGACTAGTGGCAGACATCATGGAATACCTCACCTTGTTGCATCAAAAGCACGACGCCGAGGCTCGGAGGTAGCAGAGGCACAATCAAAGAAGTGCAGGCAGAGGCGTAATATAGCTATCTTTGTACTGTCAGTCGAAATGGGTGAACACCATGCAGAGCATATACACCGATTATTGTGGCGAGAACACTGAGTTTACGCCATACCAGTTCCCAGAGCCTCTTGTCTTCCCACCATACCCTCCACCATCACCGCCCGCCGAAGCTGACGAGGACGATGCCACTGCTGAGTAAGCGATCTTCAAGGAAGCCTTCTTGTATAGATTGTTATATGTTTAGCAATGAGGGCATTGCTTACCTTAAGTTTGGGGGTATTAGGGCCTATTATCTTGTTATTTCTGTCTATTGCCATGTTACGTTGCATATTTAGTACTTTACTCTTTTTTTTTCAGTATTGTGGTGCAGTCGTTTTGAACTACGGGATTATGTTTTTGATTTTTATTATTATGGATGCCATGAACTGTTTTTGGTTATTATTTATTAATGCTTTGATTGTAATTAACATGTTTGTGGTTTATAGCCATCTTTTTGGGGCTTATACAGATTTATATGCTTGTGCCATGTTAATGGCCTTTTTACCTTATTTTGAGATGCTATTAAGCAAGGATGTTATACATTATTAATTTTTGATTGTGGCTATGACAAGCGCTAAATGAGTATGTCTCTCTTAGAGTTGTGTCAAGCATGTATGAACTAGGGGTCTATTTAGTTGATAAGTTGAGACTGTTATTGATCCGTCCTTCTAGCAAGCACCAACCAACTATGTTAACTAGTTATTTTTTGAATTTTGTTTGCGTGTTTATTGCTTTGAGAGTTTGTTCACTCTTATAAACTTTCAGTTTTACAAGGTAATAAAAGGCTTGGACGTTTATACAGTTTTGGATCTTGGATTCGGGCATGTTGACATATATATTAAAAAAAGAATAAAAAGAATAAAAAGATAAGAAGATTGAATATTGAAAGTCTTACGGTGGGTCGAGATGGAGTGTAAAATGCACCCGCCCATAAACGCAGGACCGATATTGAGATGGTGCATAAAATGCACTCGCCTAATATTCTTCGATTTTCATAAAGTCTAATTTGGCTTATGTTGATTATGTGGCCTTTGCTGCTCAAGTTATTAGATTCATAGGGGTGTTCTACACCTAGTGCCCTAAAGTCATCTGGCTTGGGAGTCACTGATCAAAAGCTCATATATGGCTAATTCTGATTAGCCTAAGGTAATTAAGGACTGTCTGAGTCAGATTTTACTTTCTTCATGATAGAACATTTTGATCCTTTCATGTACTTGTGTCTTATTCTTAATGCTTGTTGAATGTTTATGTTACGGAGTGTGCATATTAGTATTAACAATTGACTGTGCAAACTTATTTGACCTATAATTAGTCAGGACGATTGGTCCACACACACACATATAATGGATCGAATACAGTCTTATGCTTGAAATAAAATAAACCCTTACACATGTCTGTGTTTTCCTTGTTCTCTGGGAGTAGCTATGATTGAGTTTTGTAGCCACGATGCTAGTATATAGTTTTATATTTCTTTCGCATGTTAATTTACTACTGTTATATTTGTGTTAGACAGTTTGCTCAAGGACAAGCAAAGACTTAAGTTTGGGGGTATATGATGAGTGGGATTTATACCCACGAATCGGATACTTTATGACTTAAATAGTTGCCTGATTTCGTAGATTTTATATAGTTTTATATGATTATAGTGTTATATGATTATAGTGTTATTGTGCTTAACCGACGTATTACAGGGCTTTACAGGTCTTTTCCATGCTTTTAGGGGCAAAATAGTCATTTTGCATGTGTAACTGTTGCTTGCAATACTAAAGCTTCCAAATATAGCTCACGCCAACACCACATTCGTGTCTCATTGATGTCACCATGGCAAGCCTTGAAGCGCCACATTAAGCCTTATTGCCTCCATGCAACATGAAAATATGAAGCTCGTGCCTAAGCGAGTAGGCTTGCTTTTGACCTAGCTAAAGAACGAAACAGATATATAAGCTTAAGAAGCCTCTATAGATAGGGATATCTGAGCATCATCAGACATTAGAGATCATAATATATAGCTTAGGATAGATTATCTTAGTTCTCTGTCTTTTTTTGTACTTTCTCTCTCTAGTTCTTAGTTAATGTCTGTAAATATAGATTAGGGAGAAGTCTGGGATTTCCTTGGAGAAACAAGAGCAGTGAGCTACACGGATTGGAAAGCTTGATTTGATCGAAATGCTTGGTGACTAAAGGGCTTTGACAGAGTTTCCTCTTATCCATTTATTTCCTCTGATTTTGTAATCCATTAATGTGTCTTTATTGCTACTTATATTTTGTTCAATAGCTATGAACTGAGTATTTGCTCTAAGGTTATAATGGAACCCTTTGTTATTTAAATTGACTGTCTTATCTCTTTGGTTGGAACCATATGGTTTGGTTTAATATATTCATGCTTAATGATTCTCGCTAAGACATTAGTCATAATTTTGGTAATTTACATGATATTGAAAGAAGGATTATAGATTTACATGTAAATATATTGACATGTGAGTATGGTTTCGACTGCATAAGTTGTGCGTAGAATAGACATATATCTGTGCTTCACGTGTGACCTTGAGAACTTGTGCTTAAATCCTTGTTATGATTAATTCGCATAGACATATGTAGGAATGTATCTAGCTTGGACGTTCTTTTCTGTTCTATTTCCTATCGTGTGGATCTGGAAGGGTTAAGTTTGTGCATACCTTGACAAAGGTGTATGAGCACCTGTAAGTTCTCGGTCGACAAATTGTCGTGACCATTAAGACCAAAGAGAGAAGGGTATGAAGTTTGATGAAACATAGCACGCCAGGTGTTCGACCGAATGCCTATGTGGGGTGAAGTTGTAACCTTAGCTTGTAATTCCTTCGATTACCATTCGTTATCCATTTACTTGCTTTGATAATTAGTTATACTTAGATTAATCACACTTTCATTTATTGCTGTTCGAATAAGACTTTAGCGATACAAAGTCTGTACTTGTAAATATTAGTGATGGTTCCTCGTGGGTTCGACACTTTCCTTATCATTGTAGTACTTGTTAGACCGCGTATACTTGTGCGTGTTTAGTGATCGATTTTCTGACCAACAATAGCCACGATCAGAAAACTGACTTATCCCTTGGGTTTCGACAGTGGTCCCAAGATATCAATTCCCCATATGGCAAATGGGATCGGGGATAAAATCGAATACAACTCTTCGGGGGGCTGATGAGGGATAGGACTATTTAGCTGACACTTAGGACACTTTTTTGACAAATTCCTTGGCTTCCTGGAAGATGGTCAACCAATAGTACCCCTGCCTAAGAATTTTGAATGCCAACGACTTGGCTCCCATATGATCTCCCCAAATTCCTTCATCTACTTCCCGAAGAGTATATTCAGCTTCCAAATGTGTCAAACACTTGAGCAATGGAGAACTGAAAGCCCTTTGGTACAAATCCCCATCACTAAGGATGAAGTTCGAGCTCCTATGTTTGATCTTCCTTGCATATATGCAATCTAAAGGCAGAACCCCATCAGCTAGATAAGATATGTACGGTGTGAGCCAGCAATCTAACCGATCCAAAGCTAAAACACCCACCTTCTGAACACTAGGCTTTTCCAATACTTCCAAATATACTGAGTCATTGAAGGAACTTGCTTCAGTTGTCGCCAATCAGGCCAAAGCATCTACTATCGTGTTGTCTGACCAATCTATCCTTTGGCAGCTGTGTGAACTAAAGTAAATGAGCTTATCTTTTACCTCGACTAGATATTTTTCCATCCTTGCCCCCCGAGCCTAATATTCTCCCGATATCTTCTTGACAACTAGTTGATAATCACTAAAAATAACCAACCTCTGAACCTCCAAGCTTCGGGCCAATCGAAGTCCAACCAAAATCGCTTTGTATTCTACTTCATTATTTATGGCTTTGAACTGAAATTGAATGGCTTGTTGGACCCGGAACCCTTTGGGACTTGTCAGAATAACCCCCACTCCACTGATGTCTGAAGTTGATGACCCATCCACATAGAGAGTCCATGAATTTTACACTGGTTGCATCTTTGTAATTGAACCCATATCCGGTTCTGAGAAAGAACATTCTACAACAAAGTCTGCCAAAGCTTATACTTTGATTGCCGTTTGGGGGTGGTATTCCAGGACGAACTGAGTTAATTCGATTGCCCATGCAGGGAGCTAACCCGAGACTTCTGGCCTATGCAACACTTTCTTTAATGGTTGATCAATATATACCACCATTAATCGACCTTGGAAATAGTGTCGAAGCTTCCTACTTGAAATGATTAGAGCATAAGCAAACTTTTCCAGGTTCAGATACCTAGTTTCTGCATCTCAAAGGATGTGGCTGACATAATAGATTGGGAACTATTTTCCCCCCTTGTCCTATTCCAATGCTGCTCCAACTGCCAACAAGCTTGTAGTATAAGGGTTCTGAAGGGATCAATTTCATTATCAAAAGAGCCGAAGACAGATAACATTTGATCTCTTGAAATGCATCTTCACACTTCGAAGTCCACTGAAAACTTATCTCTATTTTTGGCCCCTTCAGAGTATCAAAGATTGGTAAACATCTTTCGGCTGACCTGAACACGAATCTTCGAAGGTCAACTATTTGACCCGTTAACCTCTGCACATCTTTATATAACTTCAGTGATTTTATGTCCAAAATCTCTTTGATTTTCTCTAGATTTGACTTAATGACCCTCTTGCTTATCAGGTATCCCAGAAATTTTCCTGACCCTAATCTGAAAGTGCTTAGTCGGGTTCAGTCGCAGCTTATGTTCTTTGATGGTTTGAAAGCAGTTTTCCATATCTTCTAGATGATCTCGGACTGACATGTTTTTAACAATTATGTCATCCACATAGACCTCCATTCTTTTGCCTAGTTGCCTTGTGAACACATAATTCATCATTCGCTAATACGTCGCCCCGACGTTGAGAAATCTGAAGGTCATTTTTCTGTAAGCATATATGGCCCGATGTGTAATGAAATTGGTCTTCAGGATGTCCTATTTCTTCATCGAGATCTGATGGTACCTGAGAATGCATCCATGAAGCTCAACATCCCATATCCTGAGGTGGCATCGATTAAGTGGTCAATATTAGGTAAAGGATAGAAGTCCTTTGGGCAGGCCTTGTTCAAATCAGTGTAATCGATATATAACCTATTTTCTATTCTACTTGTGTACCAATACCACATTCTCTAGCCATTCCGGGTAGTCAATCTCGAAGATGAAATCTGCCTCCAGAAGTTTTGCAATCTCTTCGTCTATGATTTTCTGTCTTTCTGGGGCAAAAATACTTCTTTTCTGTATGATCGACTTCTTTTTGGGATCCACATATAACTTGTGCAATGCTACCAATTCATCTACCCCTGGCATGTCACTGGGTACCCATGCAAAAATATCGGCGTACACCCGAAGTAGATCAATCAGTCCAGTCCGAAATGGTTCTATCAATCTTGAACTGATCTTTATCAACTTCTCTTTATTCCTGGGATTAATTCTACATCCTCTGTCTACTCGGCGGGCAAGGCAAGTGGTTCTGTACTACCTTCGGTAAACGATTCTATCTCAATGGCCATTGTCTTCTTATGCTTGCTTATCCCAACTCCTGATGAGATCAATGTATTCCGATATCACCTTCGGGCAATATCAAGATCACCTTTTACCTCCCCAATCTCGTTCAGTGTCAGAAACTTGATCTTGAAGTGTGGTATAGAGGTAACTGCCTGCAACGCTGCCAGGGTCGGCCTTCCTAAGATTGAATAATACGCCGAATCCACCTAGACCACAAAAAATTTGACCATTATTTCTACCTACTGAGGCGCGATTTCGAATCTGACAGGCAACTCAATTGTGCCCGATACATGCACTGGGTCACCACTAAACCCGTATAGGTGGTCTTCCTGCCCCAATTCCATCTTCCTCCCATCTAAATCCAGCCTCTGATAGGCATGTGTATATAGTATGTCGACCAAGGACCCGTTGTCGATCATCATTCTTCTCATATCCACCGGTCCGACCTGGGCAGTTATCACCAATGCCCCATCATGTGGTTCTATGGGATCTGTGGGATATTCTTCATCCGAGAAGGAAATGACTATCCCTTGGAAAGTTCGATCCCTTCTAACTGTTGATCCTATTATCGATAACACTGCATCTAGATGTTTGCTCCCTTTTTCAGTCATACGCCCCATAGAACCACTCGAGATAACATCAATTATGCCTCAAACAGGCTGGTTCTATTTTGGCTGTGTGTCCCGTGCCTGCCCTTTATTTTCCTCCCTTTGTTGTGCCTCGGCATTCTCCTGACCTACTACATACTGGACCAATTGGCCATTCTGCACATTCTTCTCGATCAGATCCCTCAAGTCAGAGCACTTCTTTGTCGTATGTCCTGAGTTTTGATGATATTCTCAGAATTTATCCCGATTTCTCTTCCAAGGCTTCGAGGTTGTCGAGTAAGGCTCAAAAAATGGTTTATTCTGGATCTCCTCTAATATCTTGGTCCAATCGGTATTGAGAGGGGAATAGACTTTGTCGACATTCCTATCCAGAAAGGGTGGTCGGCCACTGCCCGATGCCCCACTATTGTAATTCTTTTTCATCCAATTATCCGATTTCCCTTGATTATTATCCGACCGTTGATAAGTCTACTTGTCTTGATCATTAGACTTCTCAAAAGATTATGAGTGTGGCTTAAAATTTCCCATAGCTTCCTCTGTGGTGATTGTCGACGTCGGGATTTTTGAGTGTCCCTTTTTGTTACTTGTTCTTTGGTGTTCTCATGTTAATGTGAGATTTGTTTGAAAAAACAAGTGAAAAAGATCTAACATGTATAATGTCGACGATTTGACTTTAAGAGTCGCCAGTTGGTGTACTTAACTAGTTGCACCAACGCAACCGAAAAAGGTTTGCACATTGACCCAGTGATTTGACACTGCTAGACTGGTCTGTGAAATCGAGATTCATTTTGGGTCCAGGGGCTTGATTATGCGGAGGGAAGGTGTTAGGCACCCCCCAACATCCGTGTTACCACAGTGACCGCCACTTTTTAAAGAAACTATTATATGAATGTGTGTGTGTGTGTGTGTGGATCAATGCGCAATTATTTGAAAGTAGTCTGAGGCCTCGTCGCACTTATATATACACAAGGTTTGAATTTTATAGAAAAATTCAGTTTTAACCAAGATATAGCAATGGCATTTTGTAAAAGAGGTTTTTCAAACCCTGTGCTCAATAGGAATTGAGACCTTTTCATACTTCTATTTTATTATTAAATGTTCGACTTGTTTGCTTTTATTTTTGAGATGCGAAGCATTCTCGAGAAAATAATATCTGAAAGAATCTTAGAACTCCTCATGGGCATGACATCCATCCAAGGAAATTCAGACAACGTAAAAATAATGTACAAAATTGCTTAAAGCTAAAAATGTCCATCATGGGAACGAATCTAGATTCATGAAAAGCGAACACTGTGATCACATGATTCATAGGCTCACATGATCTTTACGCAATTTGTATGGAAGCGAGAGCGAGTTATATATATAAAAGTCAGAATATATATATATATATATATATATATATATATATATAAACATGATCAATTGCCACGAAGTAAACTCTAGGTGGACTGGAATGTAAATAAAGTCATAAAAAGTGATCAATCGCCACGAAGTAAACTCAGAGTGCGGACGGAATGTAAATAAAGTCTGTAAAAGGCCACAAAGTGAACTCCATGCTCGATGAAATGTAAATATATATATATATATATATATATATATATATATATATAATATATATATATAAAGTAGTAAACGATATTTGGATGTGAATCCAGACTCATCGGATATGTCTGACAACAATTATATATATGTATATATATATAAGCGATTAAACGCACCGGATGTAAATCCGTGCTCATCGAATATGTCTGACAACAATAATATATATATATATATATATATATATATATATATATATATATATAAATTAAACGCTCCGCATCAAACTCTAGGCTCAATCGAGGCATAACTCGATAATGTTAGTCCATATATGAAATATATACATATATATAAGTAAATATATATACTGAATGTAATGAAAACCACAATTTGAGTCAAGTCCGGCAAATGCTGTACGCACGACTCTCAATGTGTATAACAGTGTGTGCTAATATGAGAAGATGGCTTTATAGAATATAAGAAGGCTTACAGTGGGATGCCAAAGTAGACTTCTTTGACTTTAAATGGATAAACACTCAGCTCTCGCCGGATAAAAGATAACTATATGTGAGCTAACAAGTGTTTAAAAGTGAGAAAACACTCAAAAGATGTGTATGCAGAGTAAAATGGACAGGGCTTCCTCGCCTTTTTCCCTCTCTCCTCTTCTTCAAATGGCTGACCCCAAGGCTTGTATATATAGACGGATGGCCGTAGGTACACCTGCGATAGCCGCAGTTGTATCTGCGGCTAGTCGTGATGCATCCGAGCCTCGCGGGTCCCGTCGTTTCATAGTACGTGCACTCATGCACTGTAATATCCGCTTGAACTTGCAGAACTTCAATCCGAGCATCCAAACAAGGTATATCTAACCTTCTTTGGACCGCTTATGTTGAGAGTTACGCAATGACATGGATTAGAGGTTGTACGAAGTCAGGAAGAGGGGTCTATGCCCATGGTCTTCAAGCTTCAAATTCTATCCATAGTACTGTCACACGTAATAGTCACTCAGGATTGTCAATCCTCGGTTCTTGTGGGACATTGTTGGATGTATGTATGTATGAAGTGTTGAGACGACGTGCTATTGACGTAGGAACAAGATGACATTTGACTCCTAGCTGGGGTTATCGCCGGTTTGAGTTGAAAGTAGACGTTGCTCAGGGTTACAGCTGAGACTGGACTACTTGTTGGTATGCCGCAATATCATCTTGTTGAGATGGTAAGATGATGTTGTGACTCTTCACCGGGGTTATCACCGGTTTAAGCGGAAATCAGACGTTGCTCAAGGTTACATTTGAGATTGGACTGCTGTTTGTTTGTATGTCTCACTGTCATCTGTAGGTGTTCCTGTCTGCCCGTTTGTTAACTCTGGGTCTGAGGTGTGTGTGCCTTGAGAGGATGTCTGGAGTTGAAGTTGATTGCATATGTTTGAAACATGCATTTCCGGGGTTATCGCCAGAACTGCAATGGCATCTCTTGGGGCTATCACCAAGGATGGGGTTCTACTCGATATTATCTTTGGGATTTGGGCCGAGCATTGCGGTGTTATTCTTGAGACAGAATCGCCCTCTCGGTGTTGTTCTTGGTCTTTTGATCTACATATCTCGGGGTTATCTCCGAGATTGGAAATGACATTCCCAGTGTGTGTTCCGGGGTTTGAACTGATGTTCCCGGTTTGTGTTCCGGGTTGAAACTGAACTTCCAGTAGTATCCGAAATGGATGTGAACTTTCGGTAGTATCCAGAATGGATGTAAGCTGTCTTCCAGGGTTATATCCAAAAGACGAATCTACCCTCCTGCAATGTTAGTAATAGGAGTGCAAAAAATTTTGAGTGTCTACAGATGCCCCTCTTTATCATATTCATGCAATGCAAGGCATGGATAGGATAAAGAATACTAGACACTTGAAATGCAAACAAGATAAACACGATGCTATGTGCAGCAACATGATGCAAATGCATGTAGAATGCATGAATGATTATCAGGTAATCCTGTTGGGATGACGATCAGTGATGGTTTGGACATGAGATCTAAGTCTCCAAGGATGCTGACGTTGGGGCTATCACCAAAGTCTTGAAACCTAGACACTGGCTTATATTCCATAGAGGTACCTCTTGTGTGTAAGAGATCTGTAGGGTTAAAGCTTTGCCTATTTGAGGATGTGTATAACATATTCCCTCATTCTGTTAGAGTTATTACCAACAGTTTGTTGTTATCAAGGTTGCCTGACCTTCGCTGATGTGTGTATCACCGGATAAATTCCTACTGGGTGTATTGTCAAGGCTGCTTGACCTTCATTGATATATGTGTAAATGGTAGCATTGCGTTGTAGCCCTTGCTGGGGAAGGTTGCTTCGATGGGTTTACTTGCCATCAGCTAACATGACATCAAGGCTGCTTGACCTTCATTGATGTGTGTATCAATGGTTGCATTGCGTTGTAACCCCCACCGGGGAAGGTTGTTTCGATGGGTTTGCTTGCCATCGGCTAACATGACGTCAAGGCTGCTTGACCTTCATTGATGTGTGTATTAATGGTTGCATTGCGTTGTAACCCCCGCCGGGGATATGCAGAAGTTTGAAGGATGTGCGTTGTAACCCCCGCCGGGGAAGGTTTAATATATCGTGGTTTTACGTTGTAACCCCCGCCGGCGAAGTTTAGGGTTGTGACCCTGCAAATGACGGCATCAGACCTTTGTGGGGTATTGCCAAGCATGATTTGTGAAAGCTGAGCTCATTGGTATAGTATACCTTGCATTCAGGCGAATACCATTGAGATGACGGGAGTTTAACTCTGACCGACAAGAAACCAGGATTTTCGGCTATTCCGCTCAATCGCGTAGCATTTTTATTCCTGATTTGGCCTTTTCAGCTTGTGAGACCTCCTTTGCAACTCTAACTAGAGCGAGTCGGAGGTGTGAGACCCATGTAGAAGTGCCGCAGGTACACCTGCAGGAGCCGCAGGTGAGCCTATGGCCAACTGTGCCTATGTAGAGGCCAATGGTTGCTTTCATAAGTCATTTTCAAGTTGCGCAGCGAAGGAAATCTGAGAGCTCTTCTTCAGATCTGCTGAGTTTGGGAAACTTTCTACACATTCTGCCATCGTACAAGCGTTCTTCACTGTCCTGGTAACACATATATGTATTTTTTTCCAATTTCTGTCTGTTGGAAAATGACTTATCACATGAAATGCATTTAGACACATAGTAGTGAATATGCATGCTGATATGACTTGATAAAAAATATTGAACATAGCAAATGTTAGTATTAAACCATGCTGAACATAATGATGTGAAAAAATTTGACTTTTGAAACAGTCAAATTGGCATCTTTTACTATCATTTCTTATCCTATCTGAGGACAAATGAATAAAGGTAGAAAAGCAAAATAATCCTGGTAATTAGACTACACTTACGGATTTTTTACTATGATGTGATAATGCATGTAGGATGTATATGATTATATGGTGTGTTCTTGAATGGCCACCTAGTCATGCTATGTGCATGTGGATAGTCCCATTTACAAAGGGGGCTATGGCAAAATTTTCCCAAAATGTAGGTATTGGGTAATCATGCATTTTTAACTCTACTGTAGATGTATGTTAAAACAATGCATGCATGCATGTAATCATAGAATACATTTTGAAAAGACTTCAGGTAAGAAATTACCTCACCCTTTCTGAGGTGATTTGGAGACTTATTGTCCAGATATCATGGATTCGGATCAGCCGAGTAGTTCCTGCAGGACCACTTCTGGTGTATGGAGGAGGGCTTTTGAAGAGCCTCAGCGCCGTTTTGTTAGATAGCCTCGTCGTTTGACGGAGGCGGTGATACGTCCTATTCGGGTTGAAGTGCCGAATGTCGAGGACGGGGAGGAGGATGCACCGATCGAGGTTCCTGCTCCTGCTGTATGTGTTCCCCGTAGGGAATTGCCAGGTATTCAAGTGGCGAATCCAGATCTTCTGGGTGACTTGAGTAGGCATCCTTCAGTATACCTGCACGCAAACGAGGTATAAAGTTAGATCTTTAATCTTCCTTTTTTTCTATTGATGAGGATTCAAGGAGTCTGATGTTGATCTGTATTTGATGTAAGTTCTTGGCTTCACACAGCCTCGAGGGAACTAGTTTAGCATCCACTCTATGTTTCAGGCCTTGTATGATGACTATAGAGCGATCATCCATGGCTGGGGATTCGAGAGGTTCTTCTCCATTCTACCCCGTCGCTGTCCCTGGGGTTACCTCAGGGCATTGTCTGAGCGGTGGTTTAACCAGACTCAGTCACTCCATTTGCTGGACTGCGAAGTGATGATGAGGCCGATGGATTGGCAGTTTATCACAGGTATGGAGTTTGGAGGGGAGCCGGTGCCTTGCACGGTGGATATTACCCCTACCGCCATCAGATGCTTGTTGGGAGTTCCGGCGGAAGCGCTCAAGGGCAGGACTGTTCGTATAGGTCCTTTGAGCATAGATGCTATGAGCAGGCTATTGAGTGAGCCCATACCCGATGATGTGAGAGTCAGGGATCGCATTCTTTGGCAATTGTTCCTGATGATCATTAGGGGCTGCTTCATAGCAGATAATTCCTCTATGGCGTCCTTTGTTTGATCAGTGCCACTCGACACGTGGACCGTATAGGAGAGTATGATTGGGGTTCCTACACCTTTGCCTACTTCCTCAGGGGAATGCACATGCGATCGCAGGGCTTGACCGAGGCGTGGTTAGGATTCTATCCATTTCTGCTGGTGAGTGTTTCTCTTATCTTTTCCCATGTATAGGTTAAGAGTGTTGATTGACAGCAGATGTTTGCCTTTGTGTTGGTAGTTTTGGGCCTATGAGAGGCTTCCTTGTTTGCGTCCTATGAGCGTGTTAGGTTTAGACACCTATCCACGAGGACGACGATGACGTCATTCCATACTGGCGGAGGTCCCTATTACTGAGGGTTTCACTCATTTTCGCCTACAGCTGGAGCTATTGACAGCCGACGTCATCACATGGATTCCTTACTCTGGAGAGTATTTAGGAGTTGGTTTTGAGGATGGGTACCCGACTAGAGTAGAGTACGTCATTTCCACCCGCAGGATTCCTCTCTTCACAGATGGAGGATGGGAGCTCTATTTAGAGAGCGAAATTATCGGGAGCACTACAAGAGAGATTCAGATCTTAGATCTTGCCTCCTGCCAGGCGTTATTGGCCTATTTCGCAGTCACCTGTCATTGACATCCCATTGATGGGGATTGTAGGTTTTACATTGTCAAAGGGCCCCTATTCTCAGGAGATGTTCCAGCATTGGTGGATCCCTCATACTATTGGAGCTCAGACCCTCGCCATACAGTTTATGGGGGATATGGTTCCAGGATCCGTGATGATGACAGATTGGCTAACTTGTGTCAGAGATCTGACTCATGTGACACAGATTGACAGATTGACTCGACAGCTGGACCGGTCACATCTTTTCATTCGGCATTTGGGTAGAGATCCTGCAGAGGTAAATACTTTTGATCCTTCCAGCTCTGGAGCTGGTCCCTCAGGTGACCCATATGGTTTTGTCTGCGCAGATCCTCCCTTGTATCGGCCTGATATCCCTGTAGATAGAGATCCAATGACTCAGGAGGAGTTACATCAGGTGGACAGGATTAATGTTGTAGATATCGATACTCTTGACTTTTTCTGATGTATTTCTCGCTATCTCTTTTGATAGGCTTCTGTTGTATGTTGGGTAGCTTTGCCCCATTTCCCTGTATTTTAGCTGTACAAAGATGTATTAGATGATGATATACTTATGAATATATGCACAGTTTTCCATTCCCTATATCATATTGCCGTCTATTGTATTATACATGTTATTATGTTATGCATATGTATGTATGTCCAGAGATATTCAGCATTGACCGCTGGATGGTCTTATGACACGACACGTACAGATGTCTTCCTCGAAAGTTTGCCATATTGATCATACCCCACCATTTTTTGTGGTATCTGGTATGCGCTCATGGTATGATAGTATATCACCATCAGACATGGTGATCGTAGATGATTTGCTGCTGCATACTATGACCCTATTGATGTTTCAGGTTCCCACAGGTTTTGAGGGTATGCTAGAGCACTGGGTATCGGAGAGGCAGGTTTTCTGATTTGGGACCCAGGAGTTGACTCCTACTTTGGAGAAGTATGCACGTTGGCGATCTTCTTGCATTGGGGACGAGACCTTGCGTGCGTATATGGCTATTGGAGACATGAAAGAGACGAGCTCATGACCCTCACCGGATTGAGATGTAGAGTGGTCGGGGCGAGATTATATCCGACCACGTGATATCCCCAAAGCATTTCTGTTTGATGAGTTTGGCTCACGAGAACGACTATGCATGCGACATTCCGGGGATTTCACCACACCGGAGGACCATTGACGTTCAGCCAGAGTAGATGTACTGCTTCTATGCGTATTGTCATACATCTTCATGCCACGGTACATGTATAAGCTGGATATCGGCGTCATTATAGCAGTGAGAGCTCTCAGGGAGGGTCATACAATTATACCAATTATCATCGCAGAGACTTTGAGGTCAGCTACATATTGCTGCACTTATCCGGCAGGAGTGTTTATAGGTAGCTCGGTCATGTTGTACGTGTGGTTTATGTCACATTTGAGACCGATTGGCACATTTAGACGGTAGAGGTTTTGTTTCACCCATAATGTAGCCATGTCGTACTCCTTTTAGCTGCGCGAGTGTCTGAGATCTTTGCGTCGTGCTCGATTTTTCTGGCGAGGATTAGGGATCCGTTTGCCATATTAAGTGTTCGAGGCTTAGTTCACCCTACGACTTCATTACTCATGCTCCGGGCATGGATTATCTCCCTCTGGCTGGATTGAGGGGCATGATCACTTACCACCCATTGGCCGTGATGTGTCAGTTTGACCAGTTTCAGGATTTTCATCCTTATAAGGGTGCAGTGAGTCAGCGCTTTACGTCACACCATTTATCAGCGGAGGACAGATCCAGGTTGTATGCCTATTAGGATCATCGAGAGCTGGCTGAGTTTTCTATTAGTCATCCAGGTTGTATTCCCCATGGATGGAGACAGAGACTGCATCAGCTGCGGCAGTATCCACAGTGCAGGGGATTGATTCTAACGATGAAGAGCCTATAGAGGAGGCTGTTATTCCCATCGATGATTTGATCACTTGGTTTTGCCAAAGATTTGTGATGGATTCTCCCACCCCGAAAAGCCATTTGTTACTCGATGATTCAAATAGCATTTGGAGCAGAGCTTACATCTGATGACCTATGAGAGAGATCAGGCTAGGGACGCGATGTTGACAACTCTTGATGGGAGAGATGCCGCTCTGTTAGAGAGGGATGAGGCTAGATCAGCCATGGATGCATTAATTGCGGAGCGGGATGCCACCTTATCTGCTAGGGATGTGGCCATTACAGACATCACTTTAGTGAGATCCCAGATGACTGTCAGTCTTGCCGACATGAGTGCTTACATTGATGAGCATTATGCCACCATGCAGTTAGCCTCTGATCTGCTAGCTCGTATAAATACCCTTGGGCAGGAGCTTGTAGTGCTACCTCCGTCTGCATAGAGGGATGCTATGTTAGATCTGATAGTCAGCATGTATACAGATCTGTAGATAGCTTTGTATTTTCCTGCACAGACTAGCTTAGCCATTTTGTCATGTACAACACAGATGTATATATCAAACAGTATTAATATATGTCAGGGAAATATATTTTGCTTCACTTCCCTTTTAGTTATGCCTTGATACTTGCTTTATATTTGCCTGTTTCTTCAGGGCCTTGTGATCTTGATGCATTCTGAACTTATCCTTGATAGATGGACATTGAGACATCGCAAGATCTCTCAGAATGGATAATTGACTTTTGTAAATCCCTACCATCTTTGGTGTCTTTGGACTGGTATCTGTATGAAAAAGTGGAGAGGAGGGTGGTTTCTTCCTCTCTGAGATTGACCTCACCACAGATGGTCGCCAGTACTTCTATTTGTGAGAAGCCTAGTTAATTCCATCTCTTATGGGTTGGTATTGCTCTTTGAGGCATGATCGCAGCTTAGATGGTCACAAATCTTCTATTTGTGAGAAGAGGTTGGGTAATTCCATCCCTTTAATCTGAAATTGATGAAATGTGGCGAATTGAAGGTTGATCCCAGTACCGTTTGACAAGTATGTTGTTCTGGTAGGGGTTAGACTGAACCATAAATGGTTGCCTATGTACTACTATTGAAGAGGAAATCAAGTCTGCATAGTTCGAACCTGGTGTAAGAGGTTCAACGCTGAATGCGGAAGGGAGATAGGTGTAGAAATGTTTTTGTTGCTTTTATATAGAAAGGGCAGAAATGTTTTTGTTGTTTTTTTTATTGCGACCGTGCCATTAAGAATATGGTTGCCTACGTACCCCCGAGTATCAGGGATATCGGGTCGACGTAGTTCGCCCCTTAGGACGAATTGAAGGCGAAGAGAAGTGTGAATCCCATGTGCAGGCTATACTGCGGGGAGAAGAAAGTTTGATCCCATAATGGGGACAAACTGCAGGTGTGAAAAAGTTTGATCCCGTCCTCAGGATAAACTGCAGGCGTAGAAAAGTTTTAATCCCGTCTTCAGGATAAACTGCAAGTGCAGAAAAGTTTAATCCCGTCTTCAGGATAAACTACAAGTGTGAAAGGTTTAATCCCGTCTTCAGGATAACCGAAATTGTGAAAGGTTTGAAATGAAGTGATACCGGAGTTCTTTGGTTTGCGGTGTATGTTTCCACGAGGCGAAGAGTTATTCAAAAGGAAGGGTTCAAAATCGAAATAGCGGTGATTTGATGATCAAAACCGGGATGTTTGTTTGATGGTAACCCAGACGTAAATCTGCTTTCACGGTGTCCGAGTTGATAAGCTGTGGAAATTCATCGCCGTCCATTTCTGCAATCTGAGAGCACCTCCTATCAATACTTCCTTGACAACAAATGGGCCTTCCCAGTTAGGAGTGAATTTTCCCTTAGATTGATCTTGGTTGTCAATGATCTTCTTCAAAACCAAGTCATGTTGTTTGAATTGCCATAGTCGGACTTTTCTGTTGTAGGATCATGCGATCCTTTGCTGATATAACTGATCATGGAAGATAGCCGCGGATCGCCTTTCGTCTATTAGAGACAATTGGTGATACATGTCTTGTACCCATTGGTCTTCATCCAACTGAGCATCCATCAATACTCTAAGGGATTCCATTTCCACCTCTATGGGGAGCACTACTTCCATCCCATAGGCTAACGAGTAGGGGGTTGCCCCAGTGGAAGCACGCATAGAAGTTCTATATGCTAATAAAGTCAGAGGCAAGAGGTCAGACCATCCTTTGTGATTGGCGGACATTTTTTGCATGATCTTTTTGATGTTTTTATTAGCTGCTTCAACAGTACCATTCATCTTTGGACGGTAGATGACGGAGTTGAGATGTTTGATGTGAAATTTTCTGCATAACTCCTCCATCATTTTGTTGTTGAGGTTCTTAGCATTGTCTGACACAATGACCTCTGGTTGTCCATATCGACAAACAACATTGTTTCTGATGAAAGCAATGATGACTTCTTTAGTAACCTTGGGGAAGGATGCTGCTTCTACCCATTTGGTGAAGTAGTTGATCATGGTGAATATGAATCGATGTCCATTACTGGCTTTGGGCTCGATGAACCCGATCACGTCCATTCCTCACATTAAGAAGGGCCATGGCGAACTCATATTGTAGAGTTCCCTTGGAGGGGCGTGGATAGTATTCCCATGAATCTGGCATTGATAGCACCTCTTGACGTGATCATCATAGTCAGCTTTGAGTGTAAGCCAATAATGCCCTGTTCTGAGGATCTTCTTGACAAGCAGGGGTCTGCTCATGTGAGGGCCGCATACTCCACCATGGATCTCATCCACGAGTCTCTGAGCTTGGTCTTTATCCAGAAATCTGAGGAGACCTAATCCAACATCTCTTTTGTAGAGTGCATCTCCGCTCAGGTAGAATTTCATAGCAAGTCGATGAATCCGCCTCTTCTCAATTAGGCTCGCCTCAGCGGGTGTAGATCCATCTCGTAGATACTCTTTGATGTGCTGATACCAAGGGTTGTGGATGGGAGGTAGCTCATTCGATACTTCTCCAATGTAATTCCCATAGACTGGGGCTTTTTGCATAGCAAATGTGATGTTTGGCATATTTTCCTTGTCAAGTATGTAAACTAAGGAGGCCAACGTTGGTAATGCATCTGCAAAATCATTCCTATTACGAGGAATGTGTAGAAAGGAGATTTCTTCGAACTCCAAAGCCATCAGTGAAACTTGCTGATGGTAAGGCAGCAATTGTAATTCTTTGGTTTGATAGACTCCTGTGGATTACTTAATTACCAATTCGGAATCCCCAAAGACAGTTAACCGCCTGATGCCCATTTAACGGGCAAGTTTTAGCCCCATAATACAGCCTTCATACTCAGCTGTGTTGTTGGTGCTGACAAACTACAATTTGATGGCGACGGGATACTGCTCCCCCATACCGGATATTAAAACTGCTCCAGCTCCAGAGCCTTCTGTGTTGACAGCTCCATCAAAATACATTCTCCACGTACGGGATGTATCGTACTGATGTTGTAGCTGAATTATCATTACTCCTTCGTCAGGAAAATATGTTTCTAAGGGTTTGTAATCCCCTGCAAGTGTGCCGGCCAGTTGATCCGCAATTCCTTGACCTTCGACAGACTTTTGCATCACATAGACGATGTCAAATTGTTTGTAGGATCAAGCGCCATCCTGACAGACGATCGACAATTCAGTATGGGCTTACTAAATACATACTTGAGAGGATCCATTCGGGATATGAGATGGGTTGTACGACCATGGAGGTAATGCTGTAACCTCACGGAAGCCCATGCTAAAGCACAACAAGTCTTCTCAATCAGAGTGTACTTGTGTTCACTGATGCTGAATCTTTTACTGAGGTAATAGATAGCTCGTTCTTGGCCTCTATTGTCTTTTTGTCCCAGCATACAGCCCATGGCATTGTCATTTATCGACAGGTACATAAACAGGGGAACATCATCCCTGGGAGGTACCAAAACAGGAGCGTTAATCAATTGTACTTTAATTGTGAGGAAGGCTTTCTAACACTCATCATTCCATTTCATGGAGGAGTTCTTCCTTAACAGCTTGAAGATAGGCTCACAGGTTGCTGTGAGTTGAGAAATGAACCTGCTAATGAAGTTGATTCTTCCCAAAAATTCCCGTATTGACTTCTCTGTCTGAGGAATGGGCATTTCCTTGATGGCCTAGATTTTGGTAGGATCCAACTCAATCCCTTTGTGGCTGACTAGGAAACCTAGCAACTTGCCTGACTTAACACCAAAGGCGCACTTTGGCGAGATTCAACTTCAAGTTATAGTTACGCAACCTATTGAAAAGTTTTGTGAGATGGTCTAAGTGGTCATCCTCCTTCCGGGATTTGGCAATGATGTCATCCACGTAGATCTCTATCTCCTTGTGCATTAAATCGTGGAAAAGAGCCATCATAGCTCGCTGATAGGTTGCCCCGGCGTTGATGAGGCCGAATGACAACCGTCTGTAGCAAAAGGTTACCCAAGGCATGATGAAAGCAGTTTTCTCACGATCTTCCTCAGCGACCATAATTTGATGGTACCCCGTAAAGCAATCAACAAAGGAGTACATGCCGTATTGAGTAGTATTGTCAATAAGAATGTGGATAAATAGTACGGGAAAGCTATCTTTAAGGAAAGCTTTGTTCAAATCCCGGTAATCCATGCAAACTCGCACCTTTCCCCCTGGTTTAGGTATGGGAACAATGTTGGATATCCACTCCGGATATGTAGACACTATGATGATGACAGCTTGAAATTGTTTCACAATTTCTTCTTTAACCTTTAAACTCCACTAAGGTTTCAATCGCTTGAGCTTTTGCCTAACTGGCTTGAATCCATCTTTAATGGGCAGGCAATGAAGAACAATGCCAGTGGACAAACCCACCATGTCTTCATGAGACCATGCAAACACATCCTAGAATTGGGTTAACAGTGCAACCATGTCATTCCGTTGATTTGTGGTAAGGTCTGAACCAATCTGGATTAGCTTAGGGTTGTCTAAGGTTCTGAGATTGAAAGGAGTGGTTTGATCAAGATTGGGTTTGGGTTTGTCTGCGACCCATTCCTTAATCTCTTGAGGTGTCTCAATGTCCTCTTGGATGTCCATCAAGCCTAAGTCCAACTTTGCATCAAAGTTACAGCCCTTGTGGAGAGAAGGCACCTTATCAGCAAGTACATGCACATCTAAATTCAGAGTCCTGAAACAACAGATGCTTTCACTTAATATATGCAACTGTTCGATCATACAAAAGTGTTAGCATGAACTTGATAAAATAACTGCTAGTACTGTAAAGAAAGCAAGCAATTAAAGTTATCTACGGGACAGAGGGATTTTCTGTCCATTTTACCCTCGTCGACCAATGCATGGAGTGCTGCTCCAATTGTCGAGGGAAAAGTCTTGATAGACTGCAATGATGGAAGGATCATCATTGTCCTCCTTCTCCCGAATGATAACCATGACATCTGGGCAATCATCGTCTGGGGTATATCTGTTTGTATGTTCATCATGAACAATGATGCGAATACTTGCCATCATCAAGGCAAGGTCATGTTTACGTTTCCGTTCCTTTTCTTCTGCCTCGGGATCAGGAATCAACACCTCTTTTGCTTTGATTGGTGCTGGTTTTGAGGAAGCAAAGATAGCCACAATGAAACGGGAACCTATCTTTGAGATTGCATTAACTCGTGAGGTAAATGTATAGAAAATCGTGAGTCTTGGCGAATGGAAGAATAGCCTAGTCCGGCTATTACAATTTGACTGGACATTTGGATAGGATGCTTAATACCTTGCTTATCTTTACCAAGCCCTTGTCCAGGTTGATGACCCAATAACATCATTTCTTGAGTGGCCGACATAACCTCGACAGAAATCTTGGGTACGGGAAGTGGCGTTCCAATAGAATGGTATTACGTGTTACTCACTTCTAGAGCATGGAAACTGGCTGGTTCAACTTCTGAATTGAAGCTGATAATTGGTAGAGTTCCTTGTTCAGGACAATCTGGATCAGCGTTGGTAGTGACTAGACTGTTGTTGATAATGTATTTGAGTTGTTGATGTAAGGTGGAGGGAACAGCTCCAGCCATGTGTACCCATGGTCTCCCCAATAGCAGGTTGTATCCTGAGTCTATCTTGAGGACGTGGAAGGATACATTGAATGTATTTGGACCAATGTCAATTGTCAATTCAATCTTTCCGACGGCATTTCGTCGGGATCCATCAAAAGCTCTGATAACCGTATGGCTACTTTGGATCCGCCTGAGATTGACATTCATCTTTACCAAGGTGGCATAAGGGCAGATGTTTAGAGATGAGCCTCCATCTATCAATACTCCTGCTAGAATGTACCCAGAAGACAAAACTGCAATATGCAAAGGCTTGCAATGACCAGTCCCTTTGGGAGGTATGTCGTCATCAGTGAAGGATATCACATTGTTGTTGAAAATGTGATCAACCAAATGTTAAAATTTTTCCACATCCACTGATTTTGGCAAGTAGGCTTCTTCTAAAACCTTCAATAAGATCTTCCGATGATCCTCAGAAGAGAAAACTAAATCCAGTATTAAAATCTGGTGTGGAGCTTCTCGCAAGCTTAAAACCACTTTGGCTTCATTGTGGCCCATAGTACGGAGGAATTTTTCAATCTTCTCTACGGGCAACTTAACCTTTGCTTTGCAAGTAGGTTTGACAACCCATTGAGGAAGGTACAGTGGATTTTCCTTCAACACCGTAGCAGTAGTATGAGACTTGGATCCTTCAGCTTCTCCATAATTCCATGGAACCTTGTGTAAGCTGATAACAGGATGTTGTGGTCTGAAAGGTAAAGGAATTGGCTCTGGT
This sequence comes from Panax quinquefolius, assembly GCA_020205615.1. Taxonomy (NCBI): domain Eukaryota; kingdom Viridiplantae; phylum Streptophyta; class Magnoliopsida; order Apiales; family Araliaceae; genus Panax; species Panax quinquefolius. The sequence continues at coordinate 356,192 of JAINUW010000527.1, read as the reverse complement.
GTGGCCACTTTCAAAGGATTGTCAGCTTCTTTGAGTTGAATTGGTTGTATGGGAAATACTTTGACAGTCTCATCATCCACTTCGGATATAACTGTTGCTGATCCCTTCCATTTGGTAGGATATGCATTCCCATCCTTGAGTTGTACAGTGTAATCATCTGCTATTTGCAGGACATCGCTATCAATAAGATTCCGAATAAGATGGCGGAGTGCCCAACATTCTTCTGTGCTGTGAACGTGAGAATGTGAATGATATTAACACATTTCATCAGGATTGAACCGCCCTGAGTGGGGATTGATGGGAGGGAGAAGGAAGGTAATTCTTCCTTCATTGATCAATATTTGAAGTATCTCCTCCATAGATTGGCCCAAATAGGTGAATTCCCTCTGATTGGCAAAATCCCGACGGGCTTTAGCATTTGCTCTCTTCACAACCTTATCCTCCATAGCTTCACTTTCTGAAGGTGGTGAGGAGGCATTCATAACAAAAGGAAGGAGATAGGCATGCTCCTGCCTGATTAATTGGCATGTGACTTGATGCTGGTGGGTCACAAGTTCTGCCAATTGCTCAATTTGTTTGCAAAGAGCTTTCATTTTCCATTCCATGGTAAACTGGAACTTTACATAATCCCATTTGTCAACACCGTCTATGATGGGTTGGGATGATTCGCCATTAGAATTGGAACCTTGTACAGTGCTCCAATTGATCATGTTGACCTCTTCTTCTTTGTGTTGAGGAAGAGGGTTGTCTTGCACATGAGGTTGATCTGGTTTGGTGACCATGATCTCACCGTTGTCTATTAGATCTTGAATCTTGTGTTTCAAGGCCCAACAATCTTGAGTATCATGTCCAGTGCCTGACATGATAAGCACACTTTACTGGGTAGCATTAAAACCCTCCCATTAGGGTTGGTGGTGGAAGAAGGCATGTAATTTTCTTCCGAAAGCGGTCGGAAGAGCAAGAATATTCTCAAGCGAGTCCCTTAAGGGTGTGAACGTTCGAGGTCGCTTTACTTCTCCACTTTTAAGCAATGGACGGTTTGAAGATTGTCTTTGGAAAAAGGGAGTAGTTTCTCCTACAGTATAGGCATGCTTTGATTGCCTTTTTGTCCTTGTAGTATCAAGAAACATCCTCCTCTTTCTTTTTATGGACCCTCAGGAGTTGTTTCCATAAGATCTGGATTGGATGTGTGCTCAAGAATGACTTTAAGAGCGGCTAGGTCTTGAATTTTACCGGACTTCAATCCCATTTCAGCCATCTTGCCGTGTCTGATCATTTTAGAGAATGGTTTTCCAATACCACCTAGAACTCTTTCATAGAAAGGAGCTTCCTGTACATCTATGAAAGTCATGACCATTTCTGATTCTGTCATGGAAGGAATAACTTGAGCAGCAAGGCGACTCCACCTTTGAGCGTACTCTCTAAATGACTCATTAGACTGTTTCTTGACCTTAGTAATTTGAGTGCCCGTCAGAGCCATCCGAGATTGAAAGTCAGTATTAAGTGAGGAAGGCGTGAGCGACTCTTCTTTCAACTATGGATCTTTGAGTTGTCTAATCAGGTATACCATGAACGGGCTTTTCCAGTCAGACTTTTCTGAAATAGCTGCATTCGGAGCTTTTCATTTTTTGCGTAAGACCTAAGTTCTCCAATGAACACTTTTAAATGTGTATAAGGATCCCCTAATCCGTTATATCTCAGAATCAGGGGTCTTGAATTTCTCTGGATATTGAACACCAGGGAATATGCAAAGGTCTGTATATGAAACACTGCCATGTGTTCCAATCCCTTTGAGAACGCGGATGGTTTCCTCCATTTGGAGGACCTTCTTCCTGATATCACCAGTGTCTGGATCTCCTTTGAGATGGGTGTTTTCAGGATCTTTGTTGGTCGTATCCAACTGATGTTCTGGAATTATTTTTTCTAGCCCTTGAACTCCTCCTTCTGTATAGGATTCTGTATGTGTAGGTATCATCGTACCCTGAGTAGACTGGTGCAATTCTTTCAACAGAACGGCTAAGTCTGTGATTTGTTTACTAAATCCGTTAAATTCTTCTCGGGAGACAGTATTAGACTGGTCAAGAGAAGACATGATTAGCTGTAGGCCTGTGGCCCTTTTGTACTTTGAGTGGGTAACAGGCCCAATTGCTTCCCTACAAAAGACTTACATAGTTTAGTCTTAGGGTAATACAAATGTTATCATAACATGTCCGTTTAGGAATTTTGTCCTGCAAAACCGATTATTAATTGATAACATGTTATGCATGCACAATTATTCTTCATATTTTCCATTACATATGGATGAACATGGAATAAAAGTAAATGTGTTTATAAGTAATTGAAAATGGAAAGTATGAAGAGACTTTCCTCCGCGTTTAGTTTATCAGATGACGACCTATCTTAGGGTTTCTCTCGCGACTTTTTGGCATGAAGGTTCCCAGATAATCGCAATTTACTCGACGGGAAGCTAATCCGGTCTATCAACTGGAGCGTATCTGGGTGGTGCCTTTCCTGAGCCCCGGGGATTTATTCTTCCCACGAGTCCAGTAATCAAACACCGACAGGATAGCCTCCTGATGGAGGAACCACACAACATACATTCACATATAACGTGTCTCACCGTTTATGCAAAATGATGACATGTGTGAAGCACTAATATCACATATAGATATTTAGCAGTGCAATAAATAAAGATGATTCGTACACATTCATCAGAAATGTAAATGTAACATTCACACACAAGCATATAACAATTTTAAAAAGCTTGTAATAGCGGCTTAAGCCCTCTTACGGGAGTCCCCAGCAGAGTCGCCACCTGTCGACGTCGGGATTTTTGAGTGTCCATTTTCGTTACTTGTTCTTTGGTGTTCTCATGTTAATGTGAGATTTGTTTGAAAAAACAAGTGAAAAAGATCTAACATGTATAATGTCGACGATTTGACTTTAAGAGTCGCCAGTTGGTGTACTTAACTAGTTGCACCAACGCAATAGAAAAAAGGTTTGCACATTGACCCATGATTTGACATCTGCTAGGCCGGGTGCAATGAAATCGAGTTTCATTTTGGGTCCAGGGGCTTGATTATGCGGAGGGAAGGTGTTAGGCACCCCCCAACATCCGTGTTACCACAGTGACCGCCACTTTTTAAAGAAACTATTATATGAATGTGTGTGTGTGTGTGTGGATCAATGCGCAATTATTTGAAAGTAGTGCAAGGCCTCGTTCGCACCTATATACACAAGGTTTGAATTTTATAGAAAAATTCAATTTTAACCAAGATATAGCAATGACATTTTGTAAAAGAGGTTTTTCAAACCCCGTGCTCAATAGGAATTGAGACCTTTTCATACTTCCATTTTATTATTAAATGTTCGGCTTGTTTGCTTTTATTTTTGAGATGCGAAGCATTCTCGAAAAATAATATCTGGCGATCTTAGAACTCCTCATGGGCATGACAACCATCCAAGGAAATTTAGACAATTGTAAAATAATGTACAGTCAACTACAATGAAAATGTCCATCATGGGAACCGAATCTAGATTCAGTAAACTGAACCTGTGATCACATGATTCATAGGCTCACATGATACTGCAATTTGCATGGAAAGTAGTAAGCAGTTATATATATAAAAGCTGTAAATACATATATATAAACATGATCAACCGTCACGAAGTAAACTCCAGGTGAGAGAGAATGTAAATAAAGATGTAAAAGCGATCAATTGCCACGAAGTAAACGTTAGGCAGGACGGAATGTAAATAAAGCTATAAAAGGCCACGAAGTGAACTCCAGGCCTGACAGAAATGTAAATATATATATATATATATATATATATATAAGCGATAACGACCGGATGTGAATCCAGGCTCATCGAATATGTCCGACAGCAATTATATATATGTATATATATAAAGGCGATTAAACGCACTGGATGTAAATCCAGGCTCATCAGATATGTTTGACAACAGTTATATATATATATATATATGGGATTCCATCCACAACAACCGGTTGTTGGGGAGCAATCCATTTTGGCCCAGCCTCTACAACTTGTAGCGGCTTGTTATAATTTTTTTTAATAAGCCGCTACACAGTTGTGGCAGGCTGAGCCAAATGGGTTGCTCCCCAACAACCGATTCTTATGAATGGAATCTATATATATATAAAAAGCAATTAAACGCCTTTGGATGTAAATCTAGGCTCATCGATATGTCTAATAACAATTATATATATATATATATATATATATATATATATATATATATATATATATATAAAACGCATTCTATATATAAAATCCGGGCTCATCGAGATAAAGTCGACCACATTTATATATATATATATATATATATATATATATATATATAAAAAGCAATTAAACGCATATAGGATATAAAATCCAGGCTCATCGAATAAAATCGACCACGCTTATATATATATATATATATATATATATATATATATATATATATATATATATATATATATATGCATTAAACGCTCGCATCAAGTCTCAGGCTCAATCGAGGCATAACTCGATAATGTTAGTCCATATATGAAATATATATATATATATATAAGTATATATAAAGACAGAAATGAAAACTACGGACCGAAGTCCGGGCAAACGCACACTACGCGACTCTCAATGTGTATAACAATGTGTGCTAATATGAGAGGAAGGCTTTATAGAATATAAGAAGGCTTACAGTGGGCTGCCAAAGTAGACTTCTATGACTTTAAATGGATAAACACAGCTCCCGCTGGATAAAAGATAACTATATGTGAGCTAACAAGTGTTAAAAAGTGAGGAAACACTTAAAAGATGTGTATATAGAGTAAAATGGACAGGGCTTCCTCACCTTTTTCCCTCTCTCCTCTTCTTTAAATGGCTGACCCCAAGGCTTGTATATATAGACGGATAGCTGCAGGTACACCTGCTACAGCCGCAGTTGTACATGCGGCTAGTCATGATGCATCCGAGCCTCGCGGGTCCCGTCGTCTCGTAGTACATGCACTGTAATGTCCGCTAGAACTTGCAGAACTTCTATCCGAGCATCCGAATGAGGTATATCTATCCTTCTTCTGACCGCTTGTGTCAAGATTTACGTAATGACATGGATTAGAGGTTGTACGAAGTCAGGAAGAGGGGTCTATGCCCATGGTCTTCAAGCTTCAAATTCTATCCAAAGTACTGTCACACGTAATAGTCACTCGGGATTGTTAATCCTCGGTTCTTGTGGGATATTGTTGGATGTATGTATGTATGAAGTGTTGAGACGACGTGCCATTGTCGTAGGAACAAGATGACATTTGACTCCTCACCGGGGTTATCGCCGGTTTGAGTTGAAAGTAGACGCGTTCTTTCGGGGTTCAAATGGTGATTGGACTACTTGTTAGAGTATCTTCGCGATATCATCTTGTTGAGATGGTAAGATGACGTTGTGACTCCTCACCGGGGTTATCGCAAGTTTAAGAGGAAAGCAGACGTTGCTCAGGGTTACATCTGAGATTGGACTGCTACTTGTTTGTATGTCTCACTATCATCTAAGGGTGTTCCTGTCTGCCCCTTTGTTAACTCCGGGTCTGATGTGTGTGTGCCTTGACAGGATGTCTGGGGTTGAAGCTGATTGCATATGTTTGAAACAAGCATTTTCGGGCTTATCGCCGGAACTGCAATGACATCTCTTGGGGTTATCGCCAAGGATGGGGTTGCTACTCCCAGTGTTGTCTCTGGGACTGGAACTGAGCATCATGGTGTTATTACCGAGACAGAACTGTCCTCTCTGGTGTTGTTGTCGGTCTTTTGATCTAAATATCTCCGGGTTATCTCCGAGATTGGAAATGACATTCTCGGTGTGTGTTTCGGGGTTTGAACTGATGTTCCCGGTTTGTGTTCCAAGTTGGAGCTGAACTTTCGGTAGTATCTGGAATGGATGCGAACTTCCGGTAGTATCCGGAATGGATGTAAGCTGTCTTCTAGGGTTATATCGAAAAGACGAATCTATCCTCCTGCAATGTTAGTAATAGGAGTGTAGAAAATTTTGAGTGTCTACAGTGATGAACCCCTCTGCCCGATAAAAAGCTTCTGTTAAGTCGTTGGGGAGATTGACAACTAGGTCTTTCATCAACTTCTTTAACTTCCCTATGTCCAGACCCATTGTAAAGAATCCTAGGGCTTGTGGTGAGTTTAACTCTACCACCAACCCCACTGCCTCATGAAACCTCTTGACGTACTGTCCGAGGCTTTCATCCGAACGTTGCCTCACCTGCATGAGAGAGGAAGTAATTTTTCATCTTCTTTTATTGCTCCCAAATCGAGCATAAAACTTCTCCTAAAGATAACTCCATGAGCCGATCGATCCCGATGCCAAGGTTCTCATCCATTCTCGGGCACTCTTTTTTAAAGTCGTAGCGAACATGTGATATTTGGCAGCATCTAAATTCCCATAGTAAGTCATAAGTCTGTCATTCCCATTAGAATGGTCATAGGGATCCCCCAATCCATCATAAGTCTCCATCGGGGACATCTTTTTCTTTGGATCGGCTGTGACCTGATTAATCTCGAGCATGAACGGTGAAGTAGGGCAGCTCAATGGTGTTCCCATCTAATTTTTTGCTGCCAGCATCTTTTCCAACTCTACAACCCTTCTGTCCAGGGGGTCGAATTCCTCTTTGCAAGGGGATGACCTAAGCCTGCCCCTCTCGTATTTAGGAGATGTGATCCTCTTCCTTTGGCCCGATCTACCTTGGTACTCAGATTTTCCATCTCTGGAGAGACTCCTTTATCTTCTCCTGCCTTCCTAAGAGCGACTCTTAGGTCTACTTCTGTTCCTACCAAAACTATCCAGATGAGGTGTCCTAGAATGACTTTGATGTCTAGGCTTCTTTGATGAAGCCTCCTCCTCTCCGGCCATTTTGGCCATCTATTCTTCCAATTCCTCTTGTTGAAGGCGTAGGGCCTCCATGACGTCTTTATTTTGCTCCATCTTTTTAATCAAGATGAACTTACGCTGATCCTAGTTGTGCTTTACCTGATCCTTTCCTCGCCTTTCATGCACTCGGGACTGATTGTCCCTAGCGCGACTGAGGGGATCCGGAGTATGTTGACTAGCCGAAAATATTCACCAGTGTGCTGAAGGGGCATGCTCAGAACCACCTTCCTGGTTTTTTGACCCCAACCTATCTTTAAATGACCCTCTCACCTGGGTCGTTTGACAAGTTTTTGATTTTTCCTGGTTTGAAGATTTACTATCTCTGCTCGCCATGATTTTTAACCGGAAAAACTTGGAGTTATTGTAATAGTACTAAAATCCCTTCTTCAAGTGCCAATGTTAACACCAAGTTTTTCCTACGCATCCAATTACCAAATCCACGCGCTTGAACCTGCACAGAAACGAAATCACACAGGAAGCTTGACGACTTATGCCGCCGGGTGATAGCTCCGGTGTGAGAATGTGATGAATGGGATTTATACCCGTGAATCGGATCCTTTACTGCTTAAGTAGTTGTTTGTTCTTCATAATTTTTTATAGCTTTTATATAATTTTGTTATTATTTTGCTTAATCCATGTGTTGTAGGGCTTATCAGGTCTTTTCCAGCTTGCAAGGGAAAAATGTTAATTTTTACATACCGGCGCTGCAACGTCCATGTTAGGCTTGAAACTGGCATTGCTGCGCCACTTCCTGGCCAACCGTGACATCATCACGGTGCTTCAGTGCCCCAGTCCCTTTACAAACTGGCACTGCAGTGCCACTTATTAACCTAAGATATTGACTCAGCGCTGCAGCGCCGCTCCAAGGCTAAATCTTGGCACTGCAGCGCCACCTCTGGTTCCCAGGCAGACAAGAGCAAGTTTTAACCTAGCTAAAGAAACAAACATATGGATATAAAGGGAGGTTCAACCTCCTTAATCAGAGATATCATTATCCCCCTCTGGGACTTAGTTTTTTTTTTTCTCTCTCTCTTGTATTTTTTTCTCCATTTCCTAGTAGATTATGTTTGTACATATAGTTTAGATAGATTAGGAAGATGTTTGGGATTCCTTGAAGCTCAAGAGCAGTTAGCAATACGATTGGAAAGCTTGAAAGGATTGGAATTTTTGGAGAATAAAGAAGTTTTGACAGAGTTCATTCTTATCCATTTGTTTCCTCTGATTTTGTAATCCATAAATGTTGTTTATATTGCTATTAATGTTTAGTTTAAGAGCTATGAACTAATTATTGGCTCTAAGGTTATAATAGAACCCTTTGTTAATTTGAATTTAATATCGTATCTCTTTGGTTGGCACCATATGGTTTGGTTCAATATATTCATGCTTAATGACTCTTGCTAATAAATTAGTGATGATTTTGGTAATCTATATGAAATTGAAAGAAGGATTATAGATTTACACCTTGATATATTTGCATGTGATTATGAGTTGTCTACTTTATTCGATTGCATAATTTGTGCATAGAATAGACATATATCTGTGGACCATGTGTGACCTAATTAAGAACTTAAGCTTTAAATCCTTGTTATGGTTAATTCCAATAGACATGTGTAGGATTATTGCCTAGCTTGAATGTTCTTTTCTGTTCTATTCCCTATCGGGTGGATCTAGAGAGGATATGTTTGTACATACCTCGGAAGAGGTGTATGAGCACTTGTGTGTTCTCGGTTGACAAACTTTCGTGAACACTAAGACCATAGAGAGAAGGTTAGGAAGTTTGATGAAACATAGCACACCAGGTGTTTGATAAAATGCCAGTGTGGGGTGAAGTTATGACCTTAGCTTGTAGCATCTTCGATATCATTCGTAATCCATTTAATTTCTTTGATAATTAGATATAACTAGATTAATTACACATCTATTATTCTGCTATTCGAATAAAACTTAAGCGATATAAAGTCGGTATTTGGTAAATATTAGTGATAATTCCCCATGGGTTCGACACTCTTCTTATCATTGTATTACTTGTTAGACAACGTATACTTGCGCGTGTTTAGTGATCGGTAATCCAACCAACATGTTTTGGCACGGTTGTCGGGGACTTATTATTCTAATATTGTCCAATATTGACTTCAATCAATTTAGTCTTAATTTAAACGTATATATATTTCTTTTATTTGTTTGATCTTCCTTTTTATTTTTAGGCTTACAGGTTATGGACGGACATTGTTATCAACGGCCTTTTGAGAGGACAACACAACCAAAATCAGAAGAACTTGAGCGATTGCAAGATCAAATTTCAAATCTCTTGAGGTTTTTTGACAATCTTGAGTGTCGATCCACTCGAATACCTCTTTCGAGAACGAGCTAACATTAAACCGACTTCTATCATCCGGTATCGAGGGGTTATCCAAACTCTTGGGACTACAGTCAAGAGCAGTATCTAGATCATAATTATTCTTATCAGACAAAATTTGAGTATCAGTCTCCGCCACAATATGAGGCGACACCTCAAACTGATGAGAACCTGTCTATATATTTAGAACGAGACGAAGATAGAAGACTTGAAGAGATCTTTTACTGCTTAAGAAGTTGTTTGTTCTTCGTAATTTTATATAGCTTTTATATCATTTTATTACTATTTTGCTTAAACCATGTGTTGTAGGGCTTATTAGGTCTTTTCCATCTTGTAGGGGAAAAAATGTTAATTTTCACATACCAGCGCAGCAGTGCCCATGCCAGGATTGAAATTGGTGCTGCAACACCAATTCATGGCCAACTGTAAAATCATCACTTGGTCTTTGCGATTGCCTAGTCCCTTTACAAATTAGCCTGCGGCATACTTGTTGACCCAGGATATTGACTCATTGACTGCATTTTCCCGCTCCAAAGGCGTAATCTTGGCTGCGCAGCCACCCTCCTGGTTCATAAGCGACCAAGAGTGGTTTTGACCTAGCTAAAGAAACAAACACATGGATATAAAGGGGGTTTAGCCTCCTTAAACTGAGATATTATTATCCCCCTCTTGGACTTAGTTTTTTTTCTCTCTCTTTTGTAATTTCTTCTCCATTTCCTAGTAGATTATGTTTGTACATATAGTTTAGGTAGATTAGGGAGATGTTTGGGATTCATTGAAGCTCAAGAACAGTTAGCAATATGGATCGGAAAGCTTAAAAGGATTGGAATTTTTGGAGACTGAAGAAGCTTTAACAGAATTCATTCTTATCTATTTGTTTCCTCTGATTTTTTAATTCATAAATGTTGTTTATATTGCTACTAATGTTTGGCTTAAGAGCTATAAACTAATTATTGGCTCTAAGGTTATAATGGAACCTTTTGTTAATTTGAATTGAATATCTTATCTCTTTGGTTGGCACCATATGGTTTGGTTCAATATATTCATGCTTAATGACTATTGCTAAGAAATTAGTGATGATTTTGGTAATCTATATGAAATTAAAAAAAAGGATTATAGATTTACACCTTGATATATTGGCGTGTGATTATGAGTTGTCTACTTTATCCAACTGCATAATTTGTGTATAGAATAGACATATATCTGTGCACTATGTGTGACCGAATTGAGAACTTAAGCTTTAAATCCTTGTTATGGTTAATTCGTATAGAAATGTCTAAGATTATTAGATAATTAGATATAACTAGATTAATTACACATTTGTTATTCTGTTGTTCGAATAAGACATAAGTGATACAAAGTCGGTATTTGTTAAATATTAGTGATAATTCCTCGTGGGTTCAACACTCTTCTTATCATTGTATTACTTGTTAAACCGCGTATACATGCTCATGTTTAGTGATCGGTAATTCGACCAACAAGTTTTTGGCACTGTTGCCGTTGACTTATTATTCTAATATTGTCCAATATTGACTTCAATCAATTTAGTCTTAATTTGAACGTATATACTTCTTTTATTTATTTGATCTTCCTTTTTGTTTTTAAGCTTACAGGTTATGGACGAACATTATTATCAATGGCCTTTTGAGAGGATGACACAACCAAGTTCGAAAGAAGGACTCGAGCGATTGCAAGATCAAATTTCAAATCTCTTGAGGTTTTCTAACAATCTTGAGTGTCAGTATAATCAGAATGCCTTCTGTCAGGAACGACCTGACATTGAACCGATTTACCATCATCCAGACTGTCAGCGTTATCCAAACTCTTGGGACTACAGTTGTAAGACCCCAAATTTTATGAAATAAAAGTATTCAATTTTTTGATATAGTAAATATTTAAATTGATAAAAGTTTAAAGTTAAGGGTGATATATGTAAATTTTTCAAAATAAGCAAGTGGTTATAAAATATTCATTATTGTCGGGGAATATTCGTTTCGTCGTGGAATATTTTTGATGTCGGGGAACATTCGTATGACGGTGCAGCCATTTATGGTCTCCATAACGAAAAACTTTCGGATGAAGAAAACGACACGAACGCGTTTTTTTAATAATAACGGCGTAACGGTTACCGTTAAAACTATTGGAATACCCGGTGGGTAAAGTAAAGTAATATGCGTTATTGCACAGTAGCACACAATATTTTTATATTATTGTTAATTCAATAATTGTCACTGCACACTATTTCTCATTATCAGATCAATAATTCATACTATTTGAATAATATTATTAGATAGCATTATTGGTAATGTCTAAGAAAGTTCTGTCTAGGAAAGGGGTTTGGTCACCTAATTTCGTGCCAGTAAGAAGAAATCCTTATCGGAAAGCCACTCTTTCTTTGGGAATGACCTGGTTGTCAATATTATAGTTCTGTAATATTATTTGTGAATAATTAATTGTTGATTTATATGATAAGGAAATATTTATTTAATGTTGATATAAATGGAGGAATTTTTAGAAAAGTGACAATTGTTGAAAATTGATATTTTTTCTTTTTTGATAAAATAATTCACTCAAATATAATATATTATTACATTATAAATGTATAATGTGATAATATAATAATATAATAATGGTGATATTTTTACATTAAATTCATAGTATATGAATAAAATGAGGAGGAAGAGTGCAAATTGGGTATAAATGATATTTTTGAGGATTAAAACGTTTGAAATATTTGGTGGAAGATTTTTCTAATTGAGTGGGCCCCACATGTGTGTGAAATATGTTTTGTTGGCCAAAGTGGGTGTGCGGTGAATTTGATTCTTAAGTAAATTTCCAAGGATGGAATACTATGAGATTTCATCCGTATGTAAATTCGGGTCATTTTTCATTCGAAATTTGGAAAAACATTCTTTTACAAAGTTGTAAGGAATTAAATTTCATATGGAATAGACATAAGGTTTGTATTTTTCTGATAAAAGGGCTATTTATTATGAATTATTGAAGTTTCTGAATTTATAAATGATTTAAAATATTTTTAGTTGAGATTTCTTGAAAGTGGGCCCCACACTTGTTCTTTTGCTTGTTGTAAATGTTGAAATCTGATTTTCAAAGTGGGCATAAATTTTTGTAATAAATAAAAATATTTTAATAAATTTTCTGCTTTGGTGTTCTAAGCATTTTCCTATAAATAGGGTGCGTAGGTTAGAATTGAAAAATACACCAGAATCAGAAGTTTTTACTCTTTATAATATCGAGCGTATTTTTGTGAGTATTTAGATACTTTGAGAGTTGATAAGCAGTGCAAGTTTTCTTCAGCATTATATCCGATATTTCAGTCAGAAGTATTTTTCTTTTGAGGTAAGGGATGGTAAGGATGCTATTTTTTTTAAGTAAATGATATTTCTTTTAATATCATTATACCGAAATATTGATATGAATTTTATTATGAAACATTATCTTTTTCATGTCGGGGTTACTAGTCAAGTATACAGTACCATTCACGTATACGACACTATTCACGTGTATGGCACTATTCATGTATATGACACTATTTACGTATACGCCACTATTTACGTATATGGTACTATTTACGAATACTGGGTACTATGCACAGGTTACTATTTATAGAGTACTATTCATGACAAAATTGGTTTCTTTTTCTGACCAAATTATCGTTGATTTACGAATCTTACTCTTGAAATTAAATCCATGTTTTGATCATATTATTTTTATTATCATATATAACATTTTTATAATCATGGTGATGAAATTTCTCTTTGACGTGAGTGTAAAGATGACCCGTTGTTGAATATCTTTGGCCTGTAGTGCAAAGATGACCTATTGTTGAATATCTTTGGCCTGTAGTGCAAAGATGATCTGTTGTTGAATATCTTTGGCCCGTAGTGCAAAGATGACCTGTTGGTGAATATCTTTGGCCTGTAGTGCAAAGATGACCTGTTGTTGAATATCTTTGCCATGTAGTGCAAAGACGAATTGTTGATGAATATCTTTGGCCCATAGTGCAAAGATGAATTTATTAGTATGATTATGAACAAGAACTGTGATTTGGTATAATAATGATATTTGATGTTTCAGGTAAAAACAGGTGATAAAAATTATCTTCGTCCTGGGTGCGAAGAGAAATTTAGAACCACAATTATGATTATGAGTTATTCACATGATTGTGGACATGAACTGTTGATTGATGTTACAGAGATAAAACATTGTTGGTGGACTTTTAACATGGAGAAGATAATAGACTTTATGGTCTATTTGACTCTTCTAATGGATTGCTCGTTCCGCTGCAACTATGGTTGACAAGTTTTATCATCTACCACATATTCTAAATCTCTGATTTATTACTGACGAAGGCTATTGATAATTTAATTATCTTTAGTCATGATATTCTTTATAGGGCTAGTTGTGCTTACCCTTTTGCTTCACAATTCCTTTCAAGTAATAAGAGTGTAGCTGGGTCGAGTAGAGGTAACAAGGGAATAGAACGGTGGTCTATAGCTATTGAGGTTTCCCCTAAAATAGTATGGAAATAATTTTATTGAGAATTTTAGACAAGTGTGTCGTATTTTATACGTCATTTAACCATTGATTTTGGTGAACCAAATAGGGTGAGGTGAACCCAACTTTGGAAGGGTTTTTTGCCACTATCATACAAGATGTCTAATGACATACGACTTCGTGTTATCATAAGACAGGGTTGTGCACATTCAGTTGCTGATTATATCTATGAGCATTACCTATATAATCTTGGAGTTTGGTTGAAATATAATTCTCAATTGGAGACAATGGAGATAATTATATGGCAAGAGAATACTCGCCATTGGAAAGAACATGATAGTAATCTTCTGATTTTTCTTTGGTGTCTATTGGGTCAACCAAGGATGATTCTTAAGTTATATGATATCTATTATAAATTAGATGCATGGCTTCCCATGTACGAAGGTTTACTTGAGAATTTTCCAAAGATTTTAATTTTTGAAACAGTTATTAACTGTACCTTTATGTAAGGTACCATTGTAAGGTGATGTGGCCAAGGCACCATGAGAGTTACATATATTTGTATTAAAACTCACAACTCATGTGTTTTTGTATTTTACACGACAATTATATTAATGAAGTTTGTATTTGGTTTTTGTACGATGTATTTGGCGACTCAAAATGGGTTGTGTAGACCTATTTTGGGGGCGTCACAACAGTCAAGAGAAGTATCATGATGTAAGACCCCAACTTTTATGAATAAAGATTAATTTTTCTCGAAATATATTTTTGAATATTATGGTGTGGATTTGATATAATGTTATAGTTGTGGGAAATATTTATAAATTTTACAAAGTAAGCAAGTGGTTATATAATATTCGATTGGTCGGGGAATATTCATTTTAACAGGGAATATTCGTACGACGACACAATCATTAGTGGACCCCAGAACGAAAGTATTGTCGTAGTTAGAAAATGACAGAATTATCTTTTTATAAAAATAACGGTGAAAGTTTTACCGTTAAACTATTAAACTACCTCGTGGTAAAATTACAGTAATACGTGTTGTAAGACCCCAACTTTTATGAATAAAGATGATTTTTCTATAATTATCATTTTTGAATATTATGGAATGAATTTGTTATAATGTTATAGTTATGGGTAGTATTTATAAATTCTGCAAAGTATGCAAGTTGTTATATTATATTTGATTGGTCGGAGAATATTCATTTTAGCAGGGAATATTCGTACAACGGCGCAATCATTGGTGGACCCCATAACAGAATTATTGTCGGATTGAGAAAACGACAAAAAAATATATTTATGAAAATAACAACGAAAGTTTTAACGTTAATACTGTTGAACTACTCGGTAGTAAAAGTGCAGTAATACGCGTGGTTGAATAGTAGCACACGGTATTGATTATTGATGCTTACGTGAGAAGTCACTCAGTTATACTCAATTATTGCTCTGATGGTTGTTGCATCATATCTCTCTCGTATTATTAATTCTATTATTGTCACGGTATCATCTGCATAATATGTTATTTTATTAAATCAATAATTGAGACGACAAAGTTATTCATATTATTAAATTTCAATATTTAAAATATCTAGAAGTTCTGTCAAGGAGAGGTTTGGTCACCTAATTGCGCGCCATTAGAGAGAAATCCTTATTGGAAAGCCCCCTATTTCCTAGGAACGACCTGGTTGATAAATATTGTGAGTTATTATATTAATGATGAATGTTATTAAAATTGAAGTTGTGCTCAGAGTTGAATTTGGAGACGCGGACGTGATATTTGAGTCCGGAACAATAAAATTAGTAAAAATAGACTATAAACACAAAATTTTTTGGGTTTTACTATTTGGTCAAAAAGTCAACAGTTGACTTTTTCGGGAAAAGTCAAACTTTAAAATTTCAAAATTTATATTTTTGATAAAAATAGTTTCATTGTGTTGGAGTTATTTGTGTTAGTGAAAATCGACATTTATTTCGATAATAATTGATGTCTGGAGGTTATATTGACCAATCGGGTATTTAACCGGATAAATGAGCAATTAATTGCTATTATTTCACATGATTATAACTATTTGTTCACATGTGTATACTATTGTTTCACATTCTTGTTACTATTAGGGGAGTTGGTGCAAGATTGATAATACTGCATGACTAAGTTAAAAATGGAGGTACTATACTGTAATTCGTATTTTCACATGTCTAGAACTATTGATTCACATGATTTTCTATTGAATCACATTATTTACTATTAGGGGAGGTGCTGCAAGAATGATAATACTTGCATGACTAAATTCAAAATAAAGGTAAAGTTGGAGGTATTGTACTGTAGTTTTTTGAGCCCCAAAACGTGCAATTATTGAAACTATATTTTTCTATAAATAGAAGCTCATTTTTCCTTCATTTCTCACCAATTCACTAAAGCTATAGAGCAATTATTATAGAGAGAAATTGTAGAGAGAAAATCTGCAGAAGAAGAGAAGCCTGCTACCTCACTACTCCTATATCCAGTTTCTTTCAAAGGTAAGGGGTAATATTTCTTTCTTTCATCTTCATGAAGAGAACTTCTGTATTCCATTATTTATTATTACATTAGAACATCCTCAGCATGCGTGCTTTCACGGGGACCTAGTTTAAATCTTTTTATTATTACATTTGGAACATCACATGCATGCTTTAGGCGGACCTAGTTAAAATCTTTATTATTCTGTTGGAACATCACGTCTATCGTTTTTATGCGGACACGGTTAAATTTTTATTATTCTGTTGGAATATCTTGTGCATGCGTTTTACAGGACTGGTTCCGCCTCTTTATTATTACATTGGAATAACTTTTGCTGTCTTGGTCTCTGCATGCTTGGTGATTTCTTTTATTATTCCATTCCTTATTATACTCAGTTGGTTAAAGTTTTGACTTCTATACTCAATGAAATTAGTGGAATATCCTTGATATTTATGGTTCATCCAGTTTCTTTTCATGGAAATATTCTTCTGAGCATTCTTGAATTTTACTCTACAAAGAATTATCATGTTGACAATTTGGACGTTATTAGTTCTTGGATAAATTAATTCGTGAACTTGTTTTATTGAATTTTTATATCATTGTCATCATCCTCATGTTTATATTTTTTGAAAGTCATCTGTGGCCTGTAGTGCATAGATGGACTTGGTGTGATTATGATCTGGGATTATTCGGTATAATCATGACCGTAATGTTACAAATGATGTGATAAAAGTCCTCATTGGACCGTAGTGCATTGATGGACAGTTGTTGGCATGATCATGACCATTGATGAATACACGAATGTCCTTGGCCCGTAGTGCATGGATAATTGTGGTCGTGATACTAAAGAATATCCTTGGCCGTAGTGCAGGGGTGATTCGACGATGTGGATTATTTATTAAGCTGAGTCCCAACGATAAAAGTGATGAAAAACCTTTTAAATCATAAAAGATAGTAGATTTTATTCTCTACTTGACTCTTTTAATGGATTGCTTGTTCCATTCTTGATTAAACTTGATGTCTATTGTATTTTATCGGTTTAACATTGTTGAAGACTAATGATAATTTATTACGCATTATCTTAGTCATAATATTTCTTCTTGGGCTAGTTGAGCTCACCCTTTTGCTTTCATTGTTCTCTTGAGAAATGAGAATATAAGCGGGGGCGAGTCGAGGGAGCGGAATGAGCGGTCCAGATGATAGCATTAGTAGTCCTCACTATTCTGTTAAATAGTGTGACAATAAATGTAATGAGGACTGAATTTGAGTTTGTATACTGTCTATGAGGACTCCATTGAGAGCGGATATTGTCTAGAAGACCATATTCTTGTTTAAACTCTCAGTTTATATTTTGTCGTATTTTACACGACAGTTGTATATTTAAGTTGTATTTGAATTTTGTACCATGTATTTGGTGACTCAAGATGGGTGATGTATACCTGTTTTGGGGGCGTCACACGTGTGGTTGCATAGTAGCACACGATATTGATTATTGATGCTTACGTGAGAAGTCACTCATTTATACTCAATTATTGCTACAGTAATTACTGCATAATATCTCTCATATTATTGATTCAATTGTCATAGTATCAATATTTTATATTATTAAATCAATAATTGAGACTACAAAATTATTCATATTATTATTTGCAATATAGACGATGTCTAGAAAGTTCTGTCGAGGAGAGGTTTGGTCACCTATTTGCGCGCCAATAGGGAGAAATTCTTATCGAAAAGCCCCTTTTTCCTGGGAATGATCTGGTTGTTAAATATTGTTAGTTATAATATTAATGATGAATAAGTTCATGTTGATTAAAGATGAAATTGATAGTTCTATTGTGTTAGGATTATTAGTGTTAGTTTAAATTGACATTTATTTCGACAATAATTGATTTCTGGAGGTTATATTGACCAATCGGGTAATTAAATTGGATAAATGAGCAATTAATTGCTATTAATTCACATGCTTATAACTATTTGTTCACATGTGTGTACTATTGATTCACATGTATGTACTATTAGGGGAGGTGGTACAAGATTGATAATACTTGCATGACTAAATTAAAAATGGATGTATAGATGAAAGTACTATACTATAACAGTTTTTTTCACATGTATAGAACTATTGATTCACATGATGTACTATTAGGAGAGGTGGTGCAAGTTTGATAATACTTGCAGGACTAAATTAAAAATGAAGGAAAAGATGAAGGTATTTTACTGTAATATTTTGAGGCCCAAAACGTGCAATTATCGAAACTATATTTTCCTATAAATAGAAGCTCATTCTTCTTTCATTCTCTCCAATTCACTAAGACTCAGAAGAGCAATTATAGAGAGAAAAGCTATAGAGAGAGAAGCTATAGAGAGAAAGAAGAAAAGAAGTCTGCTACCTCATTATTCCAATATCAAGTCTTCTTTTGAGGTAAGGGATATTATTTTTGTTCAGTATTCATAAGGAATAAAATTTTCTTCCATACTCTATAGTATGTGAGTAATATTATTTCGTCTCATATTCCTGATTATACCCTCATTCTATTAAATTATTGCTTCTATACTTCGTGAAATTAGTAGAATATCCTTGAAATTTGCTCTTCATCTAGTATCGTTTCACAAGGATATTTTCTACACATTCTTGTTAAATTTTAAGCTTTTCATGCCAGATTACTGTCCATGAGTACTATTCATTTATACGGTACTATTCGCAAAGTACTATTCACGGGTACTATTCATGAAGTACTATTTTCAAAGTATTATTCATGAGTACTATTCACAAAGTACTATTCACGAGGTACTATTCCCGTAGTACTATTCACGAGGTACTATTCACCTGAGTACTATTCACCCAGAGTACTATTCATGACAAAAATTAATTTCTTTTCGGTCCAAATCATTTTTGATACAATATCATTCTTGAATTTTACTCCACAAAGCAGTATCATCTTGGCAATTTGATCATTATTAAATTCTAGATAAATTAAATTATAAATCTTTAAAACTTTATTCTTTGTTTTCATTTAATTGAATTCTTATATCATTGTAATCATCCTCATGCTTATATTGTGATGAAAGTCATCTTTGGCTTACGTGCATAGATGGACTATTGATTGGTATGATTATGACCAGGGATCATTCGGTATAATCATGACCCGTAATGTTATAAATGATGTGGTAAAAGTCCTCATTGGCCCGTAGTGCTTTGATGGACAGTTATTGGTATGATTATGACTAAGGATTATTCGGTATAATCATGACCATTGATGATTACATGAATATCCTTGGGCCGTAGTACAGGGATGATTCGATGATGTGGTTTATTTATTAAGCTGAGTCTCAACGATAAAGTTGATGAAAATCTTTTTAAATCATAAAAGATAGTAGATATCATGCTCTACTTGACTCTTCTAATGGATTACTTGTTCCGCTGCAGTTAAACTTGATGTTTATTATATTTATCAGTTTAACACTGTTGAAGGCTAATGATAATTTATTTTGCATTATCTTAGTCATAATATTTCTTACTGGGCTAGTTGAGCTCACCCTTTTGCTTTCATTGTTCTCTTCAGGAAATGAGAACATAGCCGGGACTAGTCGGGGAATGGAGTGATTGTTCGAGATGGTTGTTTTAGCAGACCTAACTACTTAGTGTGATAATAAATGTAATGAGGATTGAATTGGAGTTTAGAAGACAATATTCATGTAAAAACTCAGCTATGTTTTGTCATATTTTTACACGATAGTTATATTAAAGAAGTTTGTATTTGATTTCTGTACCATGTATTTGGCGACTCAAGATGGGTGATGTATGCCTATTTTGGGGGCGTTACACATGATATGAATTATTCCTATCAGATAAAATTTGAGTAGTTGTCTCTGCCTCAATATGAGGCGACACCTCAAACTGATGAGATCTTGTCTATATATTTAGAACGAGATGAAGATAGAAGGCTTGAAGAGCTCCTTACCAACTTCATAAAGAGAAATGAGGTTCGAATGGTGAACCAAGACGCCTCATTACAGAGCCTCGAGAGTCAATGCTATCTCAAATCAACCGCAAGGCAATCTACTGGTCATAACTAATCACAACAATGAAATTATAGAGCATTGCACTGTGTATACGCAAGGAGAAGGCGATAAGTCTCACAAAGTTGTTGAGAGAGATTTGAAAGTGCCTATTGACCAATCTGTGGAGTTTGAGGAAGAAAAAGAAAGGATCATGAGTGGGTGTATTATCAAGACTGATAAGAAGTTTGAGCCCACGCTCATGGTTATTGAAACCCTAGAGGGAGCACAATGAATAATTTCAGTTTGATGAGAAAGGCGGATTGGTGGATAATTCAAGTGGTGAACGATTCTTCGTGCCAATGGGTGAAGTGAAGTTTAGGGATGACCAATCATCCATGTCTGCCATGAACATCAAGGAGTTGACAAATAGGGGGCATAAAATGGTCATTTTCACATATGAGAAGGACTGAATGACAGTGAAAGAGTCAGGCCGACGACTATAAACGAGCGCTTGGTGGGGAGGCAACCCCATCTCAGTATCAAATTTTTAATTTCTCTTTATTTTTGTCTAGTTTACATTGCATCTTTTCTCTTTAGTTTGTTAACTTAGGTTTCAGTATGTTCATTACTATTGTTTTATCTAGTCAGTATGTTAGTGTGTATATAGTATTGGTAGCATGTTTATCTAGTTTGTTGTTATTATATTTATCATATGTAAGTTGCATGTTATTCTAGTATGTTATTATTGTGTATGCAGTAGTTAAGTTAAACTAGTTATCATATGGGTTGTTAATAGTTTTTGTGTTGCTCAGTTAAGATAGCTTACGCTTGGCTTGGCATGTGCAGAAAATCCAGGTAGAAAATTCTTATCTGAATTCAGTGACTGCGGTATTTCGAATTTATCTTGAAAGTCATCTTTGCGACACCAATACTCTTTTCGGGCATTGGACGATCATATTTTTGAAGCTTTGGAAGTTGCACTAAGTGTCATGACTACATGTTGGCGGGTTCATTTCCCCATATTCATTTCATTTTGCGGGCCGTGAAACAAAGCACACATCATTGCTGCATTTTCCACAAAATAGCCCCACCTACTAGAGATATGCTTGTTGCGGCTTTCATCTTTTATCTCATGTCGGTGACTGCGATGCACTTAAAAACCCAGTGTTAAAAGCCCAAACTGTAGCACCTCTCAACAAAGGAAAGGTCATGCTGCAACACCATCAGCAAAATTTTGTTGACTTAATTAGCAGAACTCGGCTTCTGCACTCATTTCTTTCCCTTATTCGCGCATAACCCCCTTTTCCTTTTAACCTTGCTCGTCAGTTTTACCCAAGTTCCCCATAGCCCTAGCCTTCAATCGAATAGCACATCTCAACCCCAAGTGAACCCCAAGCTAGGTACATATCCAGAATTAAGTTCAGATTCAAGCTAGGGTTCCCCACTCAAGGTAATTGGGATTTTCATTTCATAAAAAACTAAATTTGAGTAAGTTGAGTCTTCAGACAAAAATTTAGGTTTGACCACTTCTCCTTGTGTATGGGGGTGATTCCACTGAATGGAATCTGGATTGTGAATTTTCAAGCAAGGGATGTCAAAACTAGGTTTCCAGAATTTGCACAGTAGGTGTGTGACAGATTCCTATAAATAGAAGCTCATTCTTCTTTCATTCTCACCATTTCACTAAGACTCACAAGAGCAATTATAAAGAGATAAACTATAAAGAGAAAATCTATAGAGAGAAAGAAGAAGAGAAGTCTGCTACCTCACTATTCTAGTATCCAGTCTTCTTCTGAGGTAAGGGATATTATATTTGTTCAGTATTCATAAGGAATATTATTTTCTTCTATACTCTGTATTATGTGAGTAATATTATTTCATCTCATATTCCTGATTATACACTCATTCTGTTAAAGTATTGCATTTATATTCCGTGAAATTAGTAGAATATCCTTGAAATTTGCGCTTCATCTAGTATCGTTTCACAAGGATATTTTCTGCACATTCTTGTTAAATTTTAAGCTTTTCATGCTAGAGTATTGTCTATGAGTACTATTCATGGGTACTATTCATAAAGTACTATTCACGAAATACTATTCATAAGTACTATTCACAAAGTACTATTCATGGGATACTATTCACGAGGTACTATTCTCGAAGTACTATTCACCTGGGTACTATTCACCCAGAGTACTATTCATGACAAAAATTGATTTCTTTTTGGTCCAAATCATTTTTGATACAATATCATTCTTGAATTTTACTCCATAAAGCAGTATAATGTTGGCAATTTCATCATTATTGAATTCTAGATAAATTAAATTATAAATCTTTAAAAATTTATCCTTTGCTTTCTTTTAATTGAATTCTTATATCATTGTCATCATCCTCATGCTTATATTATGATGAAAGTCATCTTTGGCTTACGTGCATAGATGGACTGTTGATTGGTATGATTATGACCAGGGTTCATTTGGTATAATTAGGACTCGTAATGTAATAAATGATGTTGTAAAAGTCCTTATTGGCCAATAGTGTATTGATGGACAGTTATTGGTATGATTATGACCAGGGATTATTCGGTATAATCACGACCATTGATGATTACATGAATATCCTTGGCCCATAGTGCAGGGATGATTCGATGATGTGGTTTATTTATTATGCTGAGTCTTAGCGATAAAGTTGATGAAAAACTTTTTAAATCATAGAAGATAGTAGATATCATGCTCTACTTGACTCTTCGAATGGATTGCTTGTTCCGCTGCAGTTAAACTTGATGTTTATTGTATTTTATTAGTTTAACACTGTCGAAGGCTAATGATAATTTATTTTGCATTATCTTAGTCATAATATTTCTTACTGGGCTAGTTGAGCTCACCCTTTTGCTTTCATTGTTCTCTTTAGGAAATGAGAACATAGTCGGGACTAGTCGGGGAACGGAGTGATGGTTCGAGATGGTTGTTTTAGCAGTCCTCATTACTTAGTGTGATAATAAATTTAATGAGGATTGAATTTGAGTTTGGATATTGTCTAGAAGACAATATTCATGTAAAAACTCAGCTATGTTTTGTTGTATTTTTGCACGACAGTTGTATTAAAGAAGATTGTATTTGATTTATGTACCATGTATTTGACGACTCAAGATGGGTGATGTATACCTATTTTGGGGTCGTAACATTTGGTATCAGAGCTTAGGGATATGATCCCTGGCTGAGATGTGAGACAAGAACTAGGAGGGGAGAGACGGGGAATCCCTTCTCTAGTAAGACCTACCTAAGTTATTTTGGTATTTAATTGGTTGGTCAGAGTATAGGGATAATATGTGACATGTCAATTAACCCTTGTTTTGTGGCAGTGTTTGAAAATGGCATCTAAAAATGTTGAGATCAGCAATGAAGCACATGAGACCGTTGAGTCACCAAAGATCAATACCCAGGATAATGTGGAATAGGAAGACAATAATCCTCAGGTAAACAACAACACCAATCAAATGATAAACGATGGGATGTTCAGAGGCTTTATGAAATTCATGCAACATCAGGCGAGAACGACTCCTGTTCAAAATGCAGGTCGAAACACTGGCAACTCTTAGATGGTCATCGCTAAGCAGTTCAAGGAGCTGGGACCACCGGAGATTTTGGGAAAGCCAAAACCACTTAAGGCGGAGATGTGGATAAAGCAGATCACCAAGATATTTGATGTCTTGGGATGCTCCAAAGGGCAAAAGGTTCCCTTTGCCACCTTCATGTTGCGAGGAGAGGCAGATTACTGGTGGGAATCTATAAAGCATACTTAGCCTGCCGCACTAAAGATGTCTTGGGAGAAGTTCCAAGAACTGTTCAACAACAAGTACTTTCCTAAAAGTATTCATCACATGAAGGAGGTATATTTCATCAAACTAGAGCAAAACAATATGATCGTATCGCAGTATGAAGCTAAGTTTGCCGAGTTGTCCCGGTTTGCATCACACTTGGTTGATAATGAGGAGAGAATGACGCGGATGTTTCTAAGAGGTTTGAAACCCAAGATATGTCAATACCTAATCTCTCACAAACTGTGTTTGTATTCAGATGTTGTAAATAGGGATCAGTTATTGGAGCGCAATAATGAGTCAACCCAACCAAGAGAGAGCAGTCGACAAGTCGATAATACCAGTGGTAGCAGTCATCGAAGCGATGACAACAAACGTGGAGGGAATCAACATGCCAGAAATGGTAAGCACTTTGGTGGTAATTATGGCCAAGATAATAGAAGTGGAAATTTCAAGAAGAGGAGATTCAATAATGATGGAAAAACGTCAGCACCAACACCTGTTCTTAAGGAAGGAGAACGACCGCCAGTCGTATGTTACAAATGCGGAGGGGAGGGACACATCGGTCCAAACTGTACACAGCAGTCCAAAGCATGTTATAATTGTGGAAAAGAAGGTCACCTAGCCCAATTTTTTTGTGCACCAAAGTCAAGTCCAGCTGGGATGGAGGCATCAAAGGCCGTCCCAGATAAGACAAAGCCGGTACTTCAAGGGAGAGCGTTTGTTGTAACCTCCCATAAAGTGAGGAATCCGAATGAGGTGATCACATGTAAGCTAATCATAAACTCTAGCGAAGTCTATACCTTATTTGATACTGGTTCTACCCATTCTTTTATTTCTCCTACTTGCACTCAACGTTTAAATTTAACTCCTGAAAAATTAGACTTTGATTTATCTGTGAAAACTCCGTTGGGAGAAACCTTCATTACATCCACTATTTATAAATCTTGTTTGATTCAAATCGGTAATAACACGTTACTTGTCGATCTTATCTCTTTGAAAATACTTGCATTTGATATAATTTTAGGGATTGATTGGTTAACTACTCATCATGCTAAAATCGATTATTTTCGTAGGGTTGTTAGCTTTCATATTCCTAACCAACCTATTATGTGAATTCAAGAAACCAAACCACTAAAGTCAATCACTGTTATATCAAGCCATAAAGCTATTTGTTTATTAAAAAATGGATGTCAAGCTTTCTTAGCCCATGTCACGAATTTAAATAAAAATACATCAGATTTGAATGATATTTTTGTTAATAAATTTCCTGACGTATTCCCTAAAGAACTTCCTGGCCTACCCCCAGAGCGTGAAATTAAAATTTGTATTGACCTTAAATCCGGTACAAAACCAATTTCCAAAGCCCCATATCGAATGACTACTATTGAACTTCAGGAGTTAAAAACCCAACTGTCGACGTTGGGATTTTTATTTGTCCCTTTTATGTTCTCGCTCTTTGGTGTTCTCATGTTATGTGAGATTTGTTTAAAAAAGAAAGTTAAAAAGGTCGGACATGTATATGTCGGCGATTTGACTATAAGAGTCTCTAGTTGGTGTTTTTAACTGGTTGCACTAATGTAACCGAGAAAAGGTTTGCACATTGACCCAGTGATGTGACACTACTAAACGGGTCTATGAAACTGAGATTCATTTGGGTTCGGGGGCTTGATTATGCGGAGGGAAGGTGTTAGGCACCCCCCGACATCCGTGTTACCACGGTGACCGCCACTTTTTAAGAAACTGTTATATGAATGTGTTTGTATATATATGTGAGTCAATGTGCTGTTATTTGGAAGTATTGCGAGGCCTCGTTCGCACCTATATACAAAGGGTTTGAATTTGTATGAAAAATTCAGTTTTAAATATGATATAACAATGAAGTTTTGTAAAAGAGGTTTTTCAAACCCTGTGCTCAATAGTAATTGAGACCTTTTCATACTTCCATTTTATTATTAAATGTTCAACTTGATTGCTTTTATTTTCGAGATGCGAAGCATCTTCGAGAAAATAATATATAGCGATCTTAGAACTCCTCATGGGAATGAAAGCCATCAAAGGAAATTCAAACACCGTGAATAATTTACAAGCTGCTTACAGCTGAAAATGTCCATCACGGGAACCGAATCTAGATTCAGTAAACTGAATCTGTGATCACATGATTCTTAGGCTCACATGATGCCACAGTTTATATGAAAAGCAGTAAGCAGTTATATATATATATATAAGTTGTAAATATATATATATACAGACATGATCAACCACCACGAAGCACCTCCATGGGGGATCAGAAATGTAAATATATAAAAGTGATAAATATATATATAGAGACATGATCAACCACCACGAAGCACCTCCATGGGGGATCAAAAATGTAAATAAAGCAGTAAAAATGATCAACCGCCACGAAGTGAACTCAAGGCAGGACGGAATGTAAATAAAGTAGTAAAAGGCCACGAAGTAAATTCCAGGTCTGACAGAAAGGTAAGAATTTATATATATATATATATATATATATATATATATATATATGGACTAACATTATCGAGTTATGCCTCGATTAAGCCTGGACTCACGTGCGGAGCGTTTACTTGCTTTGATATATATATATATATATATATATATATATATATATATATATATATATATATATACACAAATAGAAATGAAAACTACGGACCAAAGTTCGGGCATACACACACACCACGACTCTCAATGTGAAGAAGAGTGTGTGCAAAGATGAAGAGAAAGGCTTTATAATGTGTAAGAAGGCTTAAAAAGGGCTGCCAAAGAAGACTTTTATTGTGAGACCCCAAATTTTATGAATAAAGATTTAAATTTCTCAAAATATTTTTTTTGAATATTATGGTGTGGATTTGATATAATGTTATAGCTGTGGGTAATATTTATAAATTTTGTAAAGTATGCAAGTTCTTATATAATATTCGATTGGTCGGGGAATATTCTTTTTGTCGGGGAATATTCGTACGACGACACAATCATTGGTGGACCCCACAACAGAAGTATTGTCGTAGTTAAAAAATGATAGAAATATTATTTTATAAAAATAACGGCGAAAATGTTACCATTAAAACTGTTGAACTACCCGGTAGTAAAAGTACAGTAATACGTGTGGTTGCATAGTAGCACACGGTATTGATTATTGATGCTTACGTAAGAAGTCACTAGTTATACTCAATTATTGCTACAGTAATTACTACATCATATCTCTCATATTATTAATTCGATTATTGTCACAGTATCATCTGCATAATATTTTATATATTATTAAATCAATAATTGAGACGACAAAGTTATTCATATTATTAAATTGCAATATTTACAATGTCTAGAAGTTCTATCAAGGAGAGGTTTGGTCTCTAATTGCACGCCAATAAGGAGAAATCCTTATCGAAAAGCCCCCTCTTTCCTGGGAACGACCTGGTTGTTAAATATTGTGAGTTATAATATTAATGATGAATAAGTTCATGTTGATTAAAGATGAATTTGATAGTTCTATTATGTTGGGATTATTAGTGTTAGTGGAAATCGACATCTATTCCGATGATAATTGATGTCTGGGGGTTATATTGATAAATCGGGTAATTAATCGGATAAATGAGCAATTAATTGCTACTAATTCACATGCTTATATAACTATTTGTTCACATGTGTGTACTATTGAATCACATTCTTGTACTATTAGGGGAGTTGGTGCAAGATTGATAATACTTGCATGACTAAGTTAAAAATAGAGGTATAGATGGAGGTACTATACTGTAATTCATATTTTCACATGATTATAACTATTGATTCACATGATTGAACTATTGATTCGCATTATTTATTATTAGGGGAGGTGGTGCAAGTTTGATAATACTTGCAGGACTAAATTAAAAATGAAAGATAAGTTGGAGGTATTGTACTGTATTATTTCGAGCCACAAAACGTGCAATTATCAAAACTATATTTTCCTATAAATAGAAGCTCATTCTTCCTTCATTTCTCACCAATTCACTAAAGCTTTAGAGAAATTATTATATAGAGAAATTATAGAGAGAAAGAAGAAAAGAAGTCTACTACCTCACTATTCCAATATCCAGTTTCTTCTAAGATAAGAGGAATTATTTCTTTCATATTCATGAAGAGAGCTATTGTTATTCCATTCCTTATTATTATGTTAGAATAACTTGTCTATTTGAAGTACCACATACATGGTGAAATTCTTCTGTTATTCCATTCTTTATTATTCTGTTGGAATAACCTGTCTGTGCGGTCTATCGCATGCTTGGTGAATTCTATTTTTATTCCATTCTTTATTATTCTGTTGGAATATCCTGTTTGTCACGGTTTTACGCATGACACAGTTCCATTCTTTATTATTACATTTGGAATATCACATGCATGTGATTTACGCATGACCTAGTTCCATTCTTTATTATTCTGTTGGAATATCCTGTCTGTGTAGTTTACGCATGACCTGGTTCCATTCTTTATTATTCCGTTGAGAATAACCTGTCTGTGCGGTCTATCGTATGCATGGTGAATTCTTCTGTTATTCCATTCTTTATTATTCTGTTGGAATAACCTGTCTATATGGATTACAGCATGCATGGTGAATGATCCTTTGTATTTATATAAATAGTATTTTCATTCAAAAGTGGTTTCTGCCAGGGGCAGTTTCTTAGTTTTTCTGACCCTCAAAAATTCTGGAAAAATTTGAAATGATAATTTGATGAGTTTTCTAGATTATGTCCAAAAATGGCGATTTTTGGATGTATAGATTAAGAGTTATGAATTTTATGGGAAAAGACTATTTTCAAAGTAAACCCTTATAACTCTTTGTGGTTAACTCCAAAATTGGTGAAATTTTATTGGAAATACATGTATATAACAGGAGTATACCCTGTAAATTTCAGAATTTTTGGACAAAAGTACAATTTATGATAAATGTCTAAATATTCGGTAATTTTGGCCATATGAAAAATAGTAAATGAATTTTAAAAATTCTGAGTAAAATATATGTTCAATATGGGACTATATTATGCTAAATCCCAGAAAAGAAATATTTTTGGGACAAATTTGTTATTTTTCATGAAAATGAACTAGTTATGAGTAAATGAATTAAATATGTTATGTGAAGTAACAAAATTGGAAAATAGGATTTTATGGCTTGGGAAACTTATATAGGGTATATTCAGATTTTTGATGAAGCAATTGATCATTGGTGATGAAATCTTATGAGTATGGCATTTTTGAATGATTAAATGCATTATTTGGTAAAGTGTAAACAATTGAAATAAATTATTTATAAGTTTAAGAAGTGATTAAAATATTGTTATAATATTAATAATATTAGATGATGAGTTTATTAAGTGATTGATAATATTTGGATAAATTTAAAGTCTTTAATATTTATCCTTGTTTTCGCTTGATTAATGCTTATATCATTGTCATCATCCTCATGCTTATATTGTGATAAAAGTCATCTTTGGCTTACTTGCAAAGATGGACTTGGTATGATTATGACCAGGGATCATTCGGTATAATCATGACTTGTAATGTTATAAATGATGTGGTAAAAGTCTTCAGTGGCCTGTAGTGCATTGATGGACAATTTTTGGTATGATTATGACCAGGGATTATTCGGTATAGTCATGACCATTGATGATTTAATGAATATCCTTGGCCCGTAGAGCATGGATGATTCGATGATGTGGTTTATTTATTATGCTGAGTCTCAGCGATAAAAATTGATGAAAACATTTTAAAACATAAGAAATAGTAGATATCATGCTCTACTTGACTCTTCTAATGGATTGCTTATTCCGCTGTAGTTAAACTTGATGTCTATTGTATTTTATCTGTTTAACATTGTTGAAGACTAATGATAATTTATTCTGCATTATCTTTGTAATAATATTTCTTACTGGGCTAGTTGAGCTCACCCTTTCTTTCACTGTTCTCTTCAGGAAATGAGAACGTAGCCGGGACTAGTCGGAGAACGGAGTGACGGTCCAAATGATAGCATTAGTAGTCCTCACTATTCTGTTAAATAGTGTGACAATAAATGTAATGAGGACTCCATTGAGTGTGGATATTGTCTAGATGACAATATTCTTATTAAAACTCTTATATTATGTTTTGTCGTATTTTACACGACTGTTGTATAATT
The DNA here is from genome assembly GCA_020205615.1 of Panax quinquefolius. Lineage (NCBI taxonomy): Eukaryota > Viridiplantae > Streptophyta > Magnoliopsida > Apiales > Araliaceae > Panax > Panax quinquefolius. The sequence continues at coordinate 325,891 of JAINUW010000527.1, read as the reverse complement.
AAGTTATATTTGAATTTTGTACCATGTATTTGGCAACTCAAGATGGGTGATGTATACCTATTTTGGGGGCATCACATCTATGACTTTAAGTGGATGAACACTCGGCTCCCGTCGGTAAAAATATAGCTATATGTGAGCTAACAAGTGTTTAAAATGAGAAAGCACTAAATATGGGGTGTGTACAGAGCAAATTTGATAGGGCTTCCTTGCCTTTCTTCTCTTGAATATGGCCATCCTAAGCTCTATATTTATAGAGCCGGGAGTATGAAGTTTACTACTGCGACATTTCGCAGATACACTTGCGGTTTGCTTTCGTGGGTGCCCAGCTTCGTGGGTCCTCTGGTCTCGAGAAATGCGTGTATGCTGCGTGCAACATAATGTCCACTCGAACTTGCAGAACTTCAATCTGAGCATCCGATTGAGGTGTATAAGACCTGTCTAGAATTGCTGTTATCGAGAGCTGTGCAATAACATGAGATTAGAGGTTATACGAAGTCAGAAAGATGGAACCATGTCCTATCTCTTCAAGCTTCAAATTCTATCCGGTGTGCTGCCTTGCGTAGTAGTCACTCGGGAATGCAACTCCTTGATTCTTGTGGGACATTGTTGTGTAGAATGTATGTTGATTGTTGTTTGTTGAGAAGATGCCATGTGGGGTTGAGGTGGAAATCTGATGACTTTGCCCTTCACCGGGGTTATCTTTGGTTTTGGCAGATAAAGCAGATGTTGCTGAGGGTTATAGTGTACCAAATGTAGTTTACAACAGCTAAGATCAATTGTATAGTGTACCCTGTGTTTGGGCGAAGACCAATGTTATGTAAAGCCAGAGTTTGGCCCGTACAGATGTCCTCTTCGACAGTTAGCCGTATTGATCATAACCCACTAGTGTTGGTGGCATCCCGTTTGAGATCGTGGTATGATAGTATGTCACCTTCAGACAGGGTGACCGTAGATTAGTTGTTACACCATACTATGACTCTCCTGATGTTTTAGGTTCCCGCAGGCTTTATAGAGGGTATGCTGGAGCATTAGATACCAGAGAGATAGGTCTTTCAGTTTAACATCCACGAGTTGACTCCCACTTTGGAGGAGTATCGTAGTTATGGCCACCGCCATTGGACGGACCTTGCAGCGTATATGGCCTCAGCCATACGACATGGCCGAACGGTTTATGGCTCTTACCGGGATGAGGCGGAGAGTCGTGTAGGATGAGATCACATCCGATTATGTTGTATCCCAGAATTTTTTGACGGACAGATTTGGCTTTGAGGATAGCTACACACGGCACTCTGAGGATTTCATCATGCCAGAGGATCATTAGCACTCAGCCAGAGTAGATGTACTACTACTATGCGTGTTGTCATATGTATATATGCCACGGTACATGGATGAGCTAGATATTGGCGTTATCATGGCAGTGAGAGCTCTCAAGGAGGGTCACACCATTATACCAATGATCATCGTAGAGACGCTGATGTCAACCATATATTACAGCACTTTCCCTGCAGCGGTATTCACAGGCAGTTCAGTCATGTTGTATGTGTGGTTTATGTCACACTTGAGACAGATTGGCACTTTCAGGCGTTATGGGTATTTTTCACCCATGATATGTCCATGTCATACTCCTTTCATCCTGCAGAGTGTACAGATCCTACACCTTTTTTTGTTTTCCTGGCAGGTATCGGAGATCCGTTTGATATATTCCCGTGTTCAGGGCTCAGCTCACCCTACAACTTCATCACTCATGCTCCGAGAATGGATTATCTCCCTCTAGCTAGTTTGAGGGGCATGATTACTTACCACCCACTGGCCATGATGTGTCAGTTTGACCAGTTCCAGAACTTCAATCCTTTTGAGGGGGCATTGAGTCAGCGCTTAGCTTCTCGCCACTTATCAGCAGAGGATAGATCTAGGTTGTATGCCTGTTGGGATCAGTGTGAGCTAGCTGAGTTTTCTGTCAGCCATCCAGGTTGTTCTGCAGAGTATTCCGCATGGATGGAGACAGAGACAACATTAACTATGGTAGTATCCACAGTGTAGGGGGTTGATTCCAATGATGGGGAGCCTATGGAGGAGAGTTATATTCCTATCAAGGAGGATTTATCTACTGGGTTGCCAGCAGTTGTGATGGATTCTCCCACTATGAATGCTACTATGATTCAAAGATTCAAAGACAAAGATGTCTGAGCGAGTCTACATCTGATGACCTTTGAGAGAGATCAGGCTAGGGCCTTGATGTTTACAGCTCTTGATGGGAGAGATACAGCTCTATTAGAGAGAGACGAGGCTAGATCATCTAGAGATGCATTGATTGTAGAGCGGGATGCTTCCCTATCTGCCCAGGATTTGGCCGTCACAGACAGTACTTCAGTGAGATCCCTTATGACTGGCATCCTTGTCGATATGAGTGCATACATTGATGAGCATCATGCCACCATGCAATTAGCCTCGGATCTGCTAGCTTGTGTAGATACCATTGGGAAGGAGCTTACAGCATTACCTTCTTCTTTGGAGAGGGATGCTATGTTAGATCTGATAGTCTGCATACATACAGATCCGTAGATAGACTTGTATTTTCCTGTACAGACTAGCTTAGCCATTTTGTCATGTATAACACATATTGTATATATCAAACAATATTATATATGGTAGGGAAATATATTTTGATTCACTTCCCTTTCAGTTGTGCCTTGATACTTGCTGGATATTTGCATGTTTCTTCAGGGCTTGTGATCTTGATGCATTCTAAACTCATCCTTGATGTGTGGACATTGAGACGTTGCATGATCTTTCAGAACAGATTATTGATCTGTGTGTATCCCTACCATCTTTGGTGTCTTGGGACTGGTTTCTGTATGTAAATGAGTAGAAGAGTGTGGGTCTTCCTCTCTGAGATTGACCGCACCATAGATGGTCACTATTACTCCTATTTAAGAGGAGCCTAGTTAATTCCATCTCTTATGGATTGGTGTTGCTTTTTGAGGCACAACCACAGCTTAGATGGTCGCCTGATTTCCTATTTTTCAGGAGGGGTCAGGTAGTTCCATCCCTTTGGTCTGAAGCCAATGAAATGTGGCGGATTGAAATTTGATCCCAATACCATTGACAAGTATTTTTGTTTTGGTAGGGGGTTAGACCGAACCATAAATGGTTGCCTACGTACTCCAGGGTATCAAGGAGATTAGGTCGACGTAGTTCGCCCCTCAGGACGATTTGCAGCCGAAGAGAAGTCTGAATCCCATGTGTAGGCTAAACTGCGGGGGAAAAAAAGTTTGATCCCATGTTTGGGATAAACTGCAAGTGTGAAAAAGTTTGATCCATATTCAGGACAAATTACAAGCGTGAAAAATTTGATCCTAAGTTCAGGACAAACTGCATGTGCGAAAGGTTTAATCACTGGTGGGATAACCGAAATTGTATGAAAGGTTTGAAATGAGGTGAAACCAGGCTGCTGGCTTGAAGAGTATGTTTCCTTGAGGGGTAGAAGAGTATGTAAAAAGGGTTAGAAAACCGGAATGACGGGTGATCTGATGATCCAAAACCAGGATGATTGCTTGATGGTAACCTCAGACATAGTATTGTTTCACGGTGTCTGAGTTGTTGAGTTGTGGAAATTCATCGCTTTTTATTTTCTGTAATCTGAGAGCACCTCCTGTCAATACCTCCTTAACAACAAACGGGCCTTCCCAGTTTGGAGCGAATTTTCCCTTAGATTGATCTTGGTTGTCAACGATCTTCTTCAAAACCAAGCCATGTTGTTTAAACTGCCGTAGCCGGACTTTTCTGTTGTAAGATTTGGCGTTCCTTCGTTGATATAACTGACCATGGAATATAGCCCCGATTCTCCTTTCGTCAATTAGAGACAATTGGTGATATCTGTCTTGTACCCATTGGTCTTCAACTAACTGAGCGTCCATCAACACTCTAAGGGATTCCATTTCCACCTCTATGGGGAGTACTACTTCCATCCCATAGGTTAATGAGTAGGGGGTTCTCCCAGCGGAAGAACACATTGAAGTTCTGTAGGCTAATAAAGTCAGAGGCAAGAGGTCGGGCCATCCTTTGTGATTGGCAGACATCTTCTGCATGATCTTCTTGATGTTTTTATTAGCCGCTTCAACAGCACCATTCATCTTTGGATGGTAGATGACGGAGTTAAGGTGTTTGATGTGGAATTTACTACATAACTCCTCCATCATTTTGTTGTTGAGGTTCTTAGCATTGTCTAACACAATTACCTCTGGTTGTCCATATTGACAAATGACATTGTTTCTGATTAAAGCAATGATGACTTCTTTGGTAACCTTGGGGAAGGAGGGTGCTTCTACCCACTTAGTGAAGTAGTCGATCATGGTGAAGATAAACTAATGCCCATTACTGGCTTTGGGCTCGACGGGCCCGATCACGTCAATTCCTCACACTGAGAAGGGCCATGGCGAACTCATATTATGGAGTTCCCTTGGAGGGGCGTTGTTGGGTAAAATCTAATTACGCACAACACGCAAGTATACGTGGTCAACAAGTAAAAAAGTGAAAGTAGAGTATTGTTCCCACAGAGAAATTTATTAAGAATTATAACCTCATAATTATCAGTTTCTTATTAATCCTAATCTTATTAAACTATTCAAATCGATGATTAAAATTATTAAAACTAAATTATTAAAAATACTATGATAAAAAAAACTATCATAAATATTAAAAACTGAAATTTCAAACAATTATTGGAGAATTAGGCTTACGACTTCACCCTAAGTTTCACTCTGATTTTTACACCTTTATTCCAGTTCAATTCACTATCCCAGTTTATTAATCAAGAACACGTAAGTAGCACTAGCCACCTCTCGATGTACTAATACCGTATTAACTCAAATCCACAATTTAGATAGAAACAAGTTAAACACCTTAATAAACCAACTCACTATATCTCTATGTGAATTATAATTAAAGAAGGTTTAAGCTTAAGCCCTTTATCTGATTACATGCGATGTCAAGCATATCTCTACCCTAACAATCATCAAGATTATGTTCATTCACATAATACAAGAACACATGCTATATTAACTAAGTCTAGACTTGTACTTCCTCTCTCGAATTTATACAAGTCCACAAAGAACTGTTGATCAGGCAATTCATAAATTAAAGCTCAAATTAGTATAGATAAACTGGATAATAGCTTATTAAACTGAAAATCAAAGTTACAAAACCATCGTTTCAATTAAAGATCCGTCATAAGCCTAACAAGTAAATTATTTCAACATCAATGAAATAATAACTAAATAAATTAATGATATCATCATTTTAATTACAAATATAAGACTAGAGAAATCGAATAATTCAGAACACCCTTCACTTTAGCCTTAATCTGCAATCGATATGAACGTTCCTTCAAAATCTTCACTCCAATGCTCCATATGAGAATCTGACCTTAATCTCTGTTAATTGCATTGTGTGTGTGATAACCCGGGATTTTGAATAATCCAAATTTTATGAATAATTTTTTTTTATTAATATTGATATTGATTATACATATTGAGCTGAGTATATGGTATACTAGATTAGAGAATACGTCAATTTGTGTTTTGACTGAGATATAAGAGTAGAGTTATGCTTAACAGAGAATAGAAACCCTAACCCTATGCTTGGATAGGGATTCAGTAGAAAACTTAGTTATAATGATCGTAACTGTGAGTACGTGTTCGTACTGTATAGAATTTTTGATCAGTGATTCATTGGATAGGGTATAACATTAGTAAACCCTATTAAGGGATTAAAAACCCTAATCTCAGAATTAAAAACCCTAACATACCGTTAGGAACCCTAATTGAATGTCGGAAAACCCTAATTTTAAATTTGGGAATCCTAAACCCTAATTAGGAAACCCTAATTATAACGCCCCGAAATTCGGTCTATCTTCACACCCGGATTCCGTACGTCACGATCCCATCTTCTTCCAAACATACATCATTATATAGCTAAATATAACAACATATACTCTCAAAACCCAGGTTCTAAAAACATTATAATCTTTTTTATTACAAATAATGATAGATACATTATTCATTTCATCTTACAAGAGTGACTTTTATCCGCCACCAAGGATACATAATAGTTTCTTAAACTAGTCTATAGTTCAATTTCATATTTTTATATTACAAGTATTCACTTGATCTTCTTGCTCATTCACATTCTGAATGACACTTCATCTAGATACCGTCAGCTTGATCTTTAAGGGATCCTTAAGTTCTTCTAACATCGTTCGCTGAAAATGTTTTTCATTTAAAGCAAGTGTGAGCATTTAATTGCCCATCAAGTCATAACAGTTGAACAAACATCTTCAAGAGTTTAAACGTTTCTTTAGAACTTCGATAACCGAACAAAGGTTATGAAACAACTTGAATAATAGGAGTAATCTCAATTCCTATCATTTTAAAACATTATTCACATACACTTTGAAATACTTCCATTCTTCTACCTTTTCCATACACATTTTGTCTGGCTAGAATCATTAGCACAGACTTAACAATAACGGATCATGTATAAACAAAGCAATCTCTTATTGAACAGTTAAGTCACATAACATTTCATCTCATAGAAACACCAAAGTGTTCACATTGTGGCTCAAGGCCTCATACGTTCTACCACCTTGTACAAATATCGCACATTCGCACACAGACAGAACTTCTCAACTTCAACATCTGAGAAGTTTAAGAAACTAGAATTCCTTTGAAATATGAATGAAGTTAGGAAACTTGCCTTATACATGACCATGGACTTACACTTTGAATCGCTCATTTTTCGGTTCCTATGTAGCACATAAGAAAAACAACACATATACTAATTAGTCATGTATATTTGACTTATGCATTAGTTTACTTAATTTTACTTCTTAGGGTTCACGTTCTTGTAACCTAAGTTTACGCGACCACTTTCATTATCGTTTTACGGCTTCATGACATACAAAGATGTCTTACTTTTATGTTCATCATCTTCGATGTTTTACATCTTATCTTCTTCTTATTACTTCTCTTAGACTCAGAACACATCGCTTCTCTGCTAGTAGTCCATATGGTACTCTGAGTGGTTTCTCACAAACAACCAACAAACAAGTTCCCGTCTCATCTGCACTGCCCATAACAGTGAGTTAGATCTGTTGCCAGTTTTGTATATACCTTCGCTCTCTGAAGGAATTGTTTAGCCCAACTCCCATATGTCAACCATCAAAGGTTACGATTGCACCACAACCTAAACTTATCGTAACTTATCTTAACAATTAATTATAACGTTCGTTAAGTTAATTTCTTATTCCTTACGGCTTTCTGGCAACTAAATGTCATACCTCGGGATTCACTCTTTATCGTCTAAGTCATACAGTCTTTTGTATACTCAGAGCGATCATTCAAGTTAATCATTACTCAGCTTCATTACGTTAACGTCATTATCTTTAATTCAGTTTTTACCATTCATGGTTTAATCATTGATCTTCATCATCTTACGGTCAAACCATACACAGGGTGTAGGTTCTATCCGTTTAATATTTACGTACCCTCAACCTTCACGTCGGTTAAAGAATTTAACGCATACATTTTATTCAAACAATCTCATCCGACTCACATTCGGCTTCCATTAATCTTATTACCGTTCATTATGACTTTCTTAATACCATTCATATCATACTTATTACTTTTGTTATCCATTACCTGAACCCCATGTTCATTACTCTTTCTTAATGTCCAAGCCATACTGTTCGTTGTATGCTAAGACCGCTCGTATCTCGCAACAGTATTGCGTTTGCAGCGTCTATACACTTTACACTTATCTCTCACTATCATGACATAACATCAAAAAGTTATTTATTATCCTCGTCGCTCAACATTTAAGGAATCACAACCATATTAATCGTCCACGTTCGTTTATCGTAACTACGGTCCCCAAATAACGGTTCCGTAATCCGCGTTTATATTCTTTCTCTTTTACTCTCATATAATCTTTTCGATCGACCTTCATTAAAGGTTTAATTCACTAAATTAAGTGTTACATTTGACGAATCTTATGTTCTTTATCTTCCCATATGTTTACCCCAAGAGTTGAGCAGTTAAAAGCTCTTCTCTGGCTTTTTCCTTACACTGGCGCTACAGCGCCACTCTCCCTTCTATCTCTCATGCCGTGGCACAAGTTTGCAGTATCCGGATCCCTGGTCTGGCACTACAGCGCCACCTTACAAGGCATGGTTGGCACCGCGGCGCCAAGCCCTAATTCTTGATAATTTCTTCTTAGTGTTAACTTCATTTTGAGACGCTACTTCCCGATCTCATAACTCCTTCGTTATAACCTGGAATGAGGTCATTCCTAAGCCATTCTCTTCCTAATCTTATGTACTTCAATCCCTCTCAGGCAGAACTTCATTCTAAATCCATTAACATGCCATTCAATTGGCTTAATCTTCACCCTTCGTTTATTTTACGTTTTTAACGCTCTTCATTTGTTCGTCCATAATTCAGTCATTCGAACTCGAAATTCATTCGTTCTTGAGTCCATGACTCACATTTTCTATTTTTTCTTACATTCTTATCAAACCCTACATGTTCGGGTTCATTTACTAACTTTCTAATTCTTGTTTGTCTTTTACGAAATTTTCTCCATAACTTCGTTATAGCTAAGTTTTAATCCGTTCTTCATGAACATTTCTACCGTTCCTAACCAAGAAATAAGCATCTAACTTATATACGATGGTTTTAAACTTGTCCATCAACAACAATTATCCTACGATGATTTTAAATTTGTCCATCAACAACGTTCTTCGTGTTCTTCGCGTGTTCTTCGTGTTCTTCGTTCGTTCTTCATTTTAATCGATATTTTGGATTACTATTTCACTTTTTATTAGAATTTGATGTTATAGAACATCATTCCTTACTTATTTCATCTACTTATTCATATAATCCACTCGGATCGTTCTAATTCATTACGAATCTTATACTTCCTTAAGAATTTTATTCACTAAACTTCAAATTGTTATTTTCTTTATTTCTCATGATTTCAACCATATGAAATCATCCCTAACATCATATACTTCTTATTCTAATTAAGTTAAGTTTTAAACATATAAAACTTAAAGAAAATCTAACATAGAAGTTAGGTTTTAATACATTTCCTCTTTATTTTTTTTCCGCTAGACAAAACTGGCGATTTGCTAGCTTTTGTATTTCACGAACATTTTTGATCCGATCAATCATGCTCATGCTCTTCCTTCTCCCTCCCCATCCGAATTTTCTCTCTCTCTCTCTCTCTCTCTCTCTCTTTAGTGTAGGATTTTCCAAATCCCATTTAAATGAAATCTAGCTTCCTATTTATAGATTTTCCAAAGCTAGGGCAAAATAGTCATTTCATCCCCTAACCTCCTTACTATTCCCACCTCCATACTATTCATTACTTAAATGTTAAGTTAACTTATCCCTTAAGTCTACTTAGCCTTTAAGTTATGTGGTTCCGTCTTTTGGGTTTTCGTCCGACAGTTTTAAAAACTGAGATTCTCGGAATCCAAACATTTTTGGATATTTCATCTTTCCTTTACCGATTAACTTTTACGTATTCTTCGGATTTTCGAAAAACTAAAAAACACTTTTTGGCATTAAGCATTTTCCTTCATGTTTTACCCTAACGTAGCTAAATGAATGAAAAGTACATAACAGTACTTTTCGTCATTTTTATTTCGTCCGATTTCTGCACGTTTTTCGAGAAAAACTTTTATCGGCTTACTTATCTTTTCAAGATATATTATCATCAAATCTTTTGATGGAATGTTATTTCGACATACTGAACTCTCGGAAAGGCTTAGGTTATTCAAACCCTAACCCTTAGGTTTTGTCGGGTGAATAGTGCCTATTTCGTCTTTTTCCCCAGAAAATATTTATTTTTGTCTTGAAAATTCTTACTCGTTCAACCTAGCTCGTAGCCAGAATCCTCCCGACTTATAATCATCCTAAGTTCTAGAACTATTAATAAACACATAGCACATAATATTATTAATAAAAATTTATTTTATTAATAATTAATTCTTTAAACTTAAATTCTGGAAAAATCCAAAATTCCGTGTCGTTACACTCTTCCCCTCTTATAAAAATTCCGTCCTTGGAATTTCTTACAACCACACCCATACCTGGGTCATCACATTCACCCCTTCTTCACAGAATTTCCTCCTCAAAATTTTAGCCTACCCATCTTCTCTACTTTTATTCAAAGAAGTTCTTATCTTTTCATCATTCCTAACCTCCATAACCTATCAAGAATCATGAAGTAGAAAGAATAACAAGGAATATAAAATTTTCTTTTAAAATGTTTCATAATTTTGCTTCGGGGTCAAATCGACCATGAACTCTTACTTGGTTTAATAGCATGACGCCGTAACCTTTCTTCCATGGTCAGTTTACAATCACAAAGAAAGCAAACTACCTCTTACCCATCGTATACCCCATTTCGGGATATGTTCACCTCAGACTAAATCATTAGATTCCGCACCAAAACAATTTGGTTTGGCACAACTTCTTCAAAGAAAGCTCGATGATATACCATTTGTCTAGCCGAATCAAGTAGCTTAGACCATACCAATAAATTGGATATCAACGTGAAACATTCGTCTAGTCAACTCATTTGACATCAACTACTTCTGTAAATTCTTTTCGCAATACATCAAAACATTTTATGACGTCATGATACTGCATTTTTTCACGAAGACGTTGAGGACTTTAATCGGGTTTGTGACTTCGTCATTATACATTATACCATAGCGGGTTGTTGATCCTAAGATCACATCCTACACCAGGTTCAATTGCCTTAATAACTCCATCCTTTTACCATCCTTGCATCAAATGCATTGATGTTATAAAATTCATTTTGATATTTCAAATCAATTTCTGTCTAGCTAAAACAATTAGCATAGACATACTAAGAATGGTTCTTTTAAAAATCTATTGGTTCCAAAAGTTGAACCAATTCTTTCATTTTCCAAAATATGAACACATAAGCACGATTTCAATAAACTTTGAAATCTAGCATAGCTAGATGACTTGGAATATCCTATTCTCCATCTTCCTTCATTGTCTTACTGCGACAATACTTAATCTTCTCTAGCAACTTCAATACTAAACGTACTGAAAATAACTTATTTTCAGTCTAAACATCCCTCTACCTTAGTACAGTCCATCAACTTACCACACATTATGAGTTCAGGAACTTTCCATAATAATATGAGTTTAAGAACTATCTCGAGATGCACCATAAGCGTCCATTCACGAGAGAGTTCAAAAACCTACCATATCATTATAAGTCACGAACGTACCATAAGTATGAGTTTCAAGAACTCGCACCTACCTTATCATTCTCTACCTATCAAGTATATATATGAGAAAAGATTCACCTTCTCGTCATATACATCTTGCACAAAGATTAATGGAATCCAATGATTATCACTATAATAAGCTAAGCAGTTGTTACACCAAGCACAAACCTCTGCCCCATAACAAAGGTTCACACAACTCAGCTATCATATGAGTCCTCAATTTAAATTTTACAACTCCTAAATCTCCCTTAACTTAATATGAATTTTCTTTAATTCGTATGCTATCCTTCTTAACTCAAGCTGAGTTTTTCTTCTCGTACTACTTCGTAGTACTATAAATCATTCATCGTTTAACAGCTCATCTGTTACTACGATTCACTATGATCACGTGGTGATCTTCTTATCCCTCTCTCTACAATTATAGTCTTAGATACTCTTAACTAAGATTTATAACCTATCAACTCTGATACCAATCTGTAACGCCCCGAAATCCGGTCTATCTTCACACCCGAATTTCGTACGTCACAATCTCATCTTCTTCAGAACATACATCATTATATAGCTAAATATAACAACATATACTCTCAAAACCCAGGTTCTAAAAACCTTATAACCTTTTTCATTACAAATAATGATAGTTACATTATTTATTTCATCTTACAAGAGTGACTTTTATCCGCCACCAAGGATACATAACAGTTTCTTAAACTAGTCTATAGTTCAATTTCATATTTCTATATTACAAGTCTTCACTTGATCTTCTCGCTCATTAACATTCTGAATGACACTTCATCTGGATACCGTCAGCTTGATCTTTAAGGGATCCTTAAGTTCTTCTAACATCGTTCGCTGAAAATGTTTTTCATTTAAAGCAAGTGTGAGCATTCAATTGCCCATCAAGTCATAACAGTTGAACAAACATCTTCAAGAGTTTAAACGTTCCTTTAGAACTTCGATAACCGAATAAAGGTTATGAAACAGCTTGAATAATAGGAGTAATCTCGATTCCTATCATTTTAAAACATTATTCACATACACTTTGAAATACTTCCATTCTTCTACCTTTTCCATACACATTTTGTCTGGCTAGAATCATTAGCACAGACTTAACAATAACGGATCATGTATAAACAAAGCATTCTCTTATTGAACAGTTAAGACACATAACATTTCATCTCATAGAAACACCGAAGTGTTCACATTGTGGCTCAAGGCCTCATATGTTCTACCACCTTATACAAATATCGCATATTCGCACATAGACAGAACTTTTCAACTTCAACATCTAAGAAGTTTAAGAAACTAGAATTCATTTGAAATATGAATGAAGTTAGGAAACTTGCCTTACGCACAGCTACAGCTTACACTGAACTGCTCATTTTAGTTCCTATGTAGCACATAAGAAAAACAACACATATACTAATTAGTCATGTATAATTGACTTATGCATTAGTTTACTTAATTTTACTTCTTAGGGTTTACGTTCTTGTAACCTAAGTTTACGCAACCACTTTCATTATCGTTCTACGACTTCATGACATACAGAGATGTCTTACTTTTATGTTCATCATCTTCGATGTTTTACATCTTATCTTCTTCTTATTACTTCTCTAAGACTCAGCACACATCGCTTCTCTGCTAGTAGTCCATATGGTACTCTGAGTGGTTTCCCACAAACAACCAACAAATAAGTTCCCGTCTCGTCTGCACTGCCGATAATAGTGAGTTAGATCGGTTGCCAGTTTTGTATATACCTTCGCTCTCTGAAGGAATTGTTTAGCCCAACTCCCATATGTCAACCATCAAAGGTTACGATTGTACCACAACCTAAACTTATCGTAACTTATCTTAACCATTAATTATAACGTTCGTTAACTTAATTTCTTATTCCTTACGGCTTTCTGGCAACTAAATGTCATACCTCGGGATTCACTCTTTATCGTCTTAGTCATACAGTCTTTTGTATACTCAGAGCGATCATTCAAGTTAATCATTACTCAGCTTCATTACGTTAACGTCATTGTCTTTAATTCAGTCTTTTACCATTCATGGTTTATTCATTGATCTTCATCATCTTATGGTCAAACCATACACAGGGTGTAGGTTCTATCCGTTTAATATTTGCGTACCCTCAACCTTCACGTCGATTAAAGAATTCAACGCATACATTTTATTCAAATGTTCTCATCCGACTCACATTCGGCTTCCATTAATCTTATTACCGTTCATTACGACTTTCTTAATACCATTCATATCATACTTATTACTTTTGTTATCCATTACCTGAACCCCATGTTCATTACTCTTTCTTAATGTCCAAGCCATACCGTTCGTTGTATGCTAAGACCGCTCGTATCTCGCAACAGTGTTGCATTTGCAGCGTCTATACACTTTACACTTATCTCTCACTATCATGACATAACATCAAAATGTTATTCATTATCCTCGTCGCTCAACATTTAAGGAATCACAACAATAGCAATCCTCCACGTTTGTTTATCGTAACTACGGTCCCCGGATATCGGTTCCGTAATCCGCGTTTACATTCTTTCTCTTTTACTCTCATATAATCTTTTCGATCGACCTTCATTAAAGGTTTAATTCACTAAATTAAGTGTTACATTTGACGAATCTTATGTTCTTTATCTTCCCATACGTTTCCCCCAAGAGTTGAGCAGTTAAAAGCTCTTCTCTGGCTTTTTCCTTACACTGGCGCTGCGGCGCCACTCTCCCTTCTATTTCTCACGCCATGTGCATGCGAGTTTGCGATGATCCGGCTCCACGATGCAGTCTTTGCAGTCATACCCTTATAAGGCATGGTTGGCACCGCGACGCCAAGCCCTAATTCTTGATAATTTCTTCTTAGTGTTAACTTCATTTTGAGACGCTACTTCCCGATCTCATAACTCCTTCGTTATAACCCAGAATGAGGTCATTCCAAAGCCATTCTCTTCCTTATCTTACGTACTTCAATCCCTCTTAGGCAGAACTTCATTCTGAATCCGTTAACGTGCCATTCAATTGTCTTAATCTTCACCCTTTGTTTATTTTACTTTTTTAACGCTCTTCAATTGTTCGTCCGTGTTTCGGTCATTCAAACTCGGAATTCATTCTTTCTTGAGTCCACAACTCGTGTTTTCTATTTTCTCTTACATTCTTATGAAACCCTACATGTTCGGGTTCATTTACTAACTTTCTAATTCTCGTTTGTCTTTTACGAAATTTTCTCCATAACTTCGTTATAGCTAAGTTTTAATCCGTTCTTCATGAACGTTTCTACTGTTCCTAACCAAGTAATAAGCATCTAACTTATATACTATGGTTTTAAACTTGTCCATCAACAACAATTATCCTACGATGATTTTAAATTTGTCCATCAACAACGTTCTTCGTGTTCTTCGCGTGTTCTTCGTGTTCTTCGTTCGTTCTTCATTTTAATCGATATTTTGGATTACGATTTCACTTTTTATTAGAATTTGATGTTATAGAACATCATTCCTTACTTATTTCATCTACTTATTCATATAATCCACTCGGATCGTTCTAATTCATTACGAATCTTATACTTCCTTAAGAATTTTATTCACTAAACTTCAAATTGTTATTTTCTTTATTTCTCATGATTTCAACCATATGAAATCATCCCTAACATCATATACTTCTTATTCTCATTAAGTTAAGTTTTAAGCATATAAAACTTAAAGAAAATCTAACATAGAAGTTAGGTTTTAATACATTTCCTCTTTATTTTTCTTCCGCTAGACAAAACCGGCGATTTGCTAGCTTTTCTATTTCACGAACATTTTTGATCCGATCAATCATGCTCATGCTCTTCCTTCTCCCTCTCCATCCGAATTCTCTCTTTCCCATTTAAATGAAATCTAGCTTCCTATTTATAGATTTTCCAAAGCTAGGGAAAAATAGTCATTTCACCCCCTAACCTCCTTACTATTCACACCTCCATACTATTCATTACTTAAATATTAAGTTAACTTAGCCCTTAAGTCTACTTAGCCTTTAAGTTACGGGGTTCCGTCTTTCGGGTTTTTCGTCCGACAGTTTTAAAAACTGCGATTCTCGGAATCCAAATATTTTTGGATATTTCGTCTTTCCTTTACCGATTAACTTTTACGTATTCTTCGGATTTCCGAAAAACTAAAAATCACTTTTTGGCATTAAGCGTTTTCCTTCACGTTTTACCCTAACGTAGCTAACTGAATGAAAAGTACATAACAGTACTTTTCGTCATTTTTATTTCGTCTGATTTCTGCACGTTTTTCGAGAAAAACTTTTATGGGCTTACTTAACTTTTCAAGATATATTATCGTCAAATCTTTCGACGGAATGTTATTTCGACATACCGAACTCTCAGAAAGGCTTAGGTTATTCAAACCCTAACCCTTAGGTTTTGTCGGGTGAATAGTGCCTATTTTGTCTATTTCCCTGGAAATATTTTATTCCCAGAAAATTTTTATTTTTGTCTTGAAAATTCTTACTCGTTCAACCTAGCTCGTAGCTAGAATCCTCCCGACTTATAATCATCCTAGGTTCTTGAACGATTAATAAACACATAGCACATAATATTATTAATAAAAATTCATTTTATTAATAATTAATTCTTTAAACTTAAATTTTGAAAAAATCCAAATTTCTGGGTCGTTACATTAATCCTAATTGGAAAGCCTAATATAATTAGTTAACTTTAATGTGATTAATAACCTCTAATATAATTAGGAAACCTTAATTATATATTTTAAATCTTAATTTTCTAGTTTAAAACCTAATTAGAAAATCCTAGAAAGTAGTGTTGTAAAACCTAAGGGTTAAACCCTAAGGGTTGAGCCAATTGTCTATTTTACCATTAAAATTACATGTCCAACGTCCAAAATACCCTTTACTTAGATTTTTAGTTAAGAGATTTGCAAGATCTAATGAGTCATCACTTAAGACTTATCCCATGTGCTGCAAATCAATACAAATCTGATCCATATCTTGCCACCTTGCACACTTGGATTCATTGCATCTAAGTTATAAGTGATTTAGGAGAGAGAAAGTTCACCAAAATTGCACATTTGCTCTCTAACTCTCAACAAACCTTTTCTCTCTCCTTAGCCACGAAAATCTTATGTGTTTCAGTCACAAGAACACCCCTTAGATCATCAAGATCAATGGAGAAGAGCTTAGATCAAGGATTGGATAATAGAAGGTATAAACACTAAACCTACTTTGATCTTGTATGTAAAGAAAGATTTCATGTTTATGTGTTTAGATGTGTGCTAGAAGATGTTTCATGACGATCTATGATGATCCATCACAGATCTATAGCATCAAAGTACCTTAAAAGTAAGATTTTTCAAAACTGCCCAAGAACATTATTTGTGGTCTGACAAGCTAATGTCAGGAGCCACATATTCTTCTATTTTCATGATTTTTGTTGTTTTATGTATTATATTTTTAGTATGATATGAGCTCTTTGATCTAGAAGTTGAATCACAGCCATTCCATGTCCAGATTAAAAGTTATAAACGGTCAAAACCCGTTGACCAAGCATGACCAGTCGATTTCTGGGTAACCCAGAAATCCTTAAGCAGTATCTGATAAGCTTTTCAAATACCTTGATCTGTCAGGTTTGATGTGTATTGTTGATGTTATTGTAACTAGATGGTAGTGTGTTGTCTGGACTATAGATCCATTCTTTAAGATCCCTTATATCACAAACAGGATTGAAGTAGTGGGTGGTCAAACTAGACCACTCGACACTGACTTGCAGTTTCTGGAATTTCTAGAAACCGGATGAACACCATTTTTCTGACAGCTGGTGTTATGTAGTTGTTCCTTGACATGAGAACTATTGTTTGGAATCATTAGACCACATAAATTTTGACCAGAACACTAAGATTATTGAGCTTGAAAGTGGTACCTCGAGACTGTCTGGGTTTCTGGGTAACCCAGAAAACCTAGATGATGTTTTACAGCTACTTTGAAGCTCTAGATCTTGCAGATATGATGTTGTATGATCGAGACGATGCTTGATAATTGTAATACTACATGTATACTACAAGATCAAAGTATTAGTTAGCCCATAACATGTAAGAATTGAGAACCAAAGCTGGTCAAATGTGGACCCTTGAGAACTGGGATTGTAAGTGTTCTTGAGCTCAAGAACACCAACATCGATGGTTACTGTCGCTATAGCTTATAGCGACGGTTTTATTAATTTTAATTTCTGATTTTTCCGAAAATTGATTAAAAATAGAAAATAAATTCTAAAAATTACAAAATGGTTTTAAAATTATTTTAAATTATGAAAATTAACTTTTGATAAGTTGAGATATTTTTCATTAATATTTATAATTATTTGAATATTAATGATATTAATTTTATTTAATTAGTGTATTAAATAAATTAGAGAAAAATGATTTTAATATTATAAAGATCATTTTAAATAAGAATAAAGTGTCTAAAAATATTTTGAGTTATAAAATGTAACTTTTAATATTTTTGGAGAACTTTCATTAATAAATTAATATTATTGATAATAGATTTATTTAATTATTATATTAAACAAATGAGTTAAAAATGGTTTTATTGATGTAAAAATCATTTAAAAATGAGAAAAGTGATTTAAAAATATTTTAAGTTATAATTAATGACTTTTAATATTTTGATGATAAATTCATTTATATTTAAATATTAATGGTGATGATTTAAAAATGATTTTAATCATTTAAAGAGAATATTGTGAAAATAAAAATATTTTAAGTTATTATTAATAACTTAAATATTTTGACAAGTATGTCATTAATATTTTAATATTATTGAATATTAATGATGATGAGATTATTTGATATTTAAATTATTTAAAAAATGATTTCGTTGTTTGAAAAATTATTATAAATTATAATAATTGTTTGAAAATTATTAAAAGCTTCTGAAAAATATTATAAATGATATTTGACTTATCTAATATAATATTAAAGCTTTGAGACCGAGTTTAGTTGACAATATAAGTATTAATTGTCGGATAGGGTGACCAGTACATCAAGAATAGACTGAAGTCCAACCAGACTGAACTAGTTAGACTTGATGAGTGTTTATATAGGTTATAAACACTTATGTGGTTATGTGGTAATGTGTCTAGGAGAATGATTGACTGTAAATAACAGTGATACATGTTGTGAATTATTGTGTTAATTGTAAGACCGATATTGTGATTATAGGTCTTGTGAAGGCAGATAAGTATATTGAGTAGGAATAATCAACGCGGAAGGCATGTTTCCTAACTCAACCTTGAGTTATATATGTTTAAATACTATGGTGGTCAATTATTGTTGATTAGACCATGTCCAAGAATTTATTGTTGATTATTCGCAGTTAGTCCATGTTTATTAATTCAAATTAAATTAGTGATTCTGAGAATATACTTGGAGAATAATTATTATTGGATACTTACATCCGTAGAAGCTATTATTAATAGTACAGATAATTCCTGTCTATTGTTGAATCGTGTTGAGAAATGTCTTAGCTAATTGTTCTGGCTAGACAAAAATTTGTTAGAACTTGATAGGTTCGAGAAGAGAAGAGAAGAGAATTCAATTATTATTGATTAATCGATGCAAATTATTTCGGCTAGATCGAAAGAGAAAACTTGATAGGTCTGAGAAGAGAAGAGAATATAAGTGATTAGATATTGAAATCATTGTATTTCGTTGTTAAATTAAATTCTAATTCAAAGACTGAGAATAATAACCTTTTATATAAGTCGTATATTCGGCCTTTGCGCGCGTTTGAATATTATGCACAATATAGGGTATAATGAAGCTAATCACTTTATATACATGCAGAGGGGTATGATTTAATCTTTATGGTTATTTGATACACCAGGGTATATCAAAGTAAATCTTTGATAGTTACTCGAGAAGAGAAGTTTTAGATCCTTTGTGATCACTCAACATAATTTTGGAAAATATTTTCATCCAGTTATTTGGGTATATCAAAGTAAATCTTTAATAGTTACTCGAGGAGAAAATTTCAAGATCATTTCAGATCATTCAGCTTAAACTTTGGAGAATACTTCTAAATTATTATTTAATCGAATATCGTAGAAACATTGAAAGTGTTGTACCCTTTCATTATTGAACTTTTGTGTTGCATAGGTTGCGAGAAGATTGGTTAGAGAAGAATAAATTGTTCAGCTATTTCAAAGTTCCCCGAACTTTGGTTTTCTTTTATCAAAATAGATAGTCTGTTGTTTTGATTCCTATACATTTATTGTATGTCTTAACCTGCAGGGCAAATTTGTTGCTCACCCTTGCTAAATAAATATTTCATAGTGTGTCTCTTTTCATCTTGTTCTCAGTGTTAATATATCTCTACAAACGTAATCTCAGCTCACTTCCATGCCAACTAGAGTCCTAAAGCTATGCAAAAACCAAAACTCAAGTTCCAGCAGTGTTGGAATCAAATTAGAACAACCCAGTTTTGGCCCCCCTGCCCCGGTAGGGGTAGATGCTTGCAAAACGTCCACCCCGGCGGGCTAGGCTACTGATTTTTGAGTTGAATACCCCCTGCCCCAGTGGGAGTGCAAGGCTAAAATAGGCCTGCCTCGGCGGGCTATGCTTCTGACTTTTGACTTTGGTTAAACTCCAAACTTGCCACACTTTTGCTCCAAACACCTCATTTCTTTATCACTTGCCACACCAACCACCCTACACACAAAATAACAATAAACTAGTAAAAACAAACATAAAATTAAGGATTTATCAACGATTTAGCTCGAATTGGAAATTGATTCGTGGATATAAAATCCACTTATCAGGCGTGGATATCATTCCCATGAATTTGGCATTGATAGCATCTCTTGATGTGATCATCACAGTCAGCTTTAAGCGTAAGCTAGTAATGCTCTATTTTGAGAATTTTCTTAAGAAGTAGGGGTCTGCTCATGTGTGGGCCACATACTTCACCATGGATTTCTTCCATAAGCCTCTGAGCTTGGTCTTTGTCCAAACATCTAAGGAGCCCTAATCATGCATCTCTTTTGTTGAGTGCATCTCCACTCAAGTAAAATTTAATAGCCATTCGATGGATCCGCCTTTTTTTAGTCGGGCTTACCTCAACAACTATAGATCCATCTCATAGATACTCCTTGATATGTTGATACCTAGGGTGTTAGATGGGAGATAGCTCATCCGATACTTCTCCAACATAATTCCCATAGGCTGGAGCCTTTTGTAGGGCAAATGGGATGCTTGGCGTGTTTTCCTTGTCATGTATGTTGATCAAGGAGGCCAAAGTTGCTAGCATATCCGCAAAATCATTCATATTCTGAGGAATGTGGAGGAAGTGTACTTCTTCGAACTCTAAAGCTATCTGTAAAACTTGACGATGGTAAGGCAGCAAATGTAGCTCTTTGGTTTGATAGATTCCCATGGTTTGTTTGATTATCAACTTTGAATCCCCAAAGATAGTTAACCGTTTGATACCCATTGATTAGGCAAGTTTGAGTCCCATGATACAAACTTTATACTCAACTGTATTGTTGGTGCTGACAAACTTCAATTTAACGGCGACGGGATATTGCTCCCCCGTACCAGATACTAGAACTGCTCCAACTCTAGAACCTTCTGCGTTAACAGCTCTATCAAAATACATTTTCCACGTATGACATGCATCGTACTGATTGTGTTGCTGAATTTCCATGACCCCTTCATCAGGGAAGTATGTTTCTAAGGGTTTGTAATCCCATGCGGGTGCAGTGGCCAATTGATCCGCAATTCCTTGTCCTTTAATGGACTTTTGCGTCACGTAGACGATATCAAATTATTGCAGAATCAACTGCCATCTGGACATCCAATAATTCAGTATAGGAATAATAAATACATATTTGAGTGGATCCACGTGGGATATAAGATGTGTTGTGTGACCATGGAGGTAATGTTGTAACCTCATGGAAGACCATGCTATCGCACAACAAGTTTTCTCAATCAGAGTGTACTTATGTTCACTGCTGCTGAATCTTTTACTGAGGTAATAGATAACTCATTCTTTCCCTCTATCGTCTTTCTATCCCAGCTTGCAGCCCATGGCATTGCCATTAATGGATAGGTACATGAACATGGGAATATCATCCCTGGGAGGTACCAACATAGGAGCACTAACCAACTGCATTTTGATTGTAAGGAAGGCTTTTTGACACTCATCATTTCATTTCATGGAGGGGTTCTTCCTTAACAGCTTGAAGATGGGCTCACAGGTTGCTGTGAGTTGAGAAATAAACCTGCTAATGAAGTTGATTCTTCCCAAATAATTCTCCTATTTCCTTCTCTACCTGAGGAACGGGCATTTCCTTGATGGCTTGGATTTTGGTGGGATCCAGCTCAATCCCTTTGTGGTTGACTAGGAAACCTAGCAACTTGCCTGATTTAACACCAAAGGCGCACTTGGCTAGCTTCAACTTCAAGTTGTACTTACGCAACCTGTTGAAAAGCTTTCTGAGATGGCCTAAGTGGTCTTCTTCCCTTCAAGACTTGACAATGATGTCATCCACGTAGATCTCTATCTCTTTGTGCATTAAGTCATGGAAAAGAGCCATCATAGCTTGCTGATAGGTTGCTACGACATTGATGAGGCCAAATGACAACCGTCTATAACAAAAGGTTCTCCAAGGCGTGATGAAAGCAGTTTTCTCACGATGCTCCTCGGCAACCATAATCTGATGATACCCCACGAAGTAAACCGCAAAGGAGTACATGCCATATTGAGCAGTATTCTCAATGAGAATGTGGATAAATGGCATGGGAAAGCAATCCTTAATACAAGCTTTGTTCAGATCCCGGTAATGTACGTAAACTCACACCTTTCCTCCTGGTTTAGGAACGGGGACTATGTTTGATAGCCATTCAGGGTATGTAAACAGCATGATGATGCGTGCTTGAAATTATTTCACAATTTCTTCTTTAACCTTTAAACTCCACTCAGGTTTCAATTGCCTGAGCTTCTGTCTGACTGGCTTGAATCCCTCTTTCATGGGAAGGAAATGAAGGACAATGTCAGTGGGCAAACCCAACATGTCTTTATAAGACCATGCAAACACATCTTGAAATTGGGTTAGTAGCACAACCATGTCATTCCATTGGTTTGAAGTGAGGTTTGAACCAATCTGTATTAGCTTAGGGTTTTCTAAGGTTCCGAGATTGAAAGAAGTGGTTTGATTAAGATTAGGTTTAGGTTTGTCTTCGACCCAATCCTTGATCTTCTAAGGTATCTCAATGTCCTCTTGTATTTCCATCAAGTTTGAGTCCAACTTTTCATCAAAGTTACAGTCCTTATGGAGAAAAGGCACCTCATCAGCAAGTACAGGCACATCTAAAATTAGAGTTCTGAAACAAAATATGCTTTCACTTAATATATGAAACTATTTAATCATACAAAGTGTTAGCATGTCTTCGATAAAATAACTCGCAAATACCTTTATCATGAGAAAAGTAAGCGCTTAAAAATCTATCTACGAGGCGGATGGAATTTCTGCCCATTTTACCCTCGTCGACCAACGCATAAAGTGCTACTCCAATTGTCGAGGGTAAAATCCTGATGGACTGCAGTGATGGAATGGTTATCATCGTCCTCCTTCTCCCTAATGATGACCATGATATCTGGGCAATCATCTTCTGGGGTGTATTTGTTTGTATGCTCATCATGGACAATGATGCGTATGCCTGACATCATTAGGGCGATGTCTTGTTTACGTTTCTATTCCATCTCTTCCACTTCAGGATCAGGAATCAGAACCTCTTTTGCTTTAACCGATATCAGTTTGGGAAATAGCATAGCCATAACATAGGCAGGCACCTTTACCAGAGATTGTACAAGCTCATGATTTGCAGGTGGAGAAAATTGCCATATGGCGGAAGTTAAAGGAATTTGTTTGTGCTTATGAGGATTCTTGTGATTGGAACTAGTAGAATTGCCTTATCCAACTGTCCCTGTTTGACTGGGCACTTGAATCGGGTGCTTAATACCCTGATGCTCTTTGCCAAACTATTGTCCAGGTTGATGACCCAACGACATTATTTCTTAAGTGGACGACATAACCTCGACAGAAATCTTGGGTGTAAGAGGCGGTGCCCCTATGGGATGGTAATGAGTGTTACTCACCTCTAGGGTGTGGAAACTGACCTGCTCAATTTCTGAATTGAAGCTGATTAGTGGCATGTTACTTTGTTTTGGAAATTCCAGCTCAGCACTAACAATGAATAGGCTATTGTTGATAATGTACTTGAGTTGCTGATGAAGGGAGGAAGGGACAACTCCAGCCATATGAATCCATGGTCTTCCCAACAACAGGTTGTATCTCGTGGCTATTTTGAGCACATGAAAGGATACACTAAATGTGTGTGGACCAATCTCCACTTGTAATTCAATTACTCCAACGGTGTTTCGTTGGGACCCATCAAAAGCTTTGATAATTATATGGCTGCTTTTGATCCTCTTGGGGTTGATATTCATCTTCTCCAAGGTAGCATAAGGATAGATGTTAAGAATTGAACCTCCATCTATCAAGACTCCTCCAACCATGTATCCAGAGGACAAAACCGCTATATATAACGACTTGCAATTACCGGTCCCTTCAGTGGGTATGTCATCATCAGTGAAAGATATCACATTGTTGTTGAAAATGTGATCAACCAGATGTTGGAATTTTCCACATCCACTGATTTTGGTAAATGGGCTTCTTCCAATACCCTTAGCAATATCTTCCTATGATCTTCGAAAGCGAAAACTAAATCTAATATAAAAAATTTGTTGTGGAGCTTCTTTCAAGCTTAAAACCACATTGGCTTCGTTATGGCCCATGGTACATAGGAATTCTTCAATCTTCCCCATAGGAACTTTCCCATTTGATTTGATGGCAGGCTTCATCACCCAATGGGGAAGATATAGTGGATTCTCCTTCGACACTGCAGTAGTAGTATGTGAAGTAGATCCTTCAGCCTTCTTATAAATCCATGGGACTTTGTGTGGGCTAACAACAAGATACTGTGGTCTTAATGGTAATTTAATTGGCTCTGGTGCAGCCACTTTCAAAGGATTGTTAGCTCCTTTGAGTTGAATTGCTAGTATTGTGAGTGGGCTGGAAGCCAAATCATCCTCAGTGGAGATAACTGCTACACCATCCTTTTATTTTGTAGGACATGTGTTCCCACTCTCGAGTAATAAAGTGTCATCGTCTGCCATTTGCAGGACACCGTTGTCAATTAAATTTTGAATGAGGTGGTAGAGTTCCCATCAATCTTCTGTGCTATGACCGCGAGAGTGGGAGTAATATTAGCATACTCCCTCAGAATTAAACCGTCTAGAATGGGGATTGATTGGAGGTAGAAGGGATGTAATTCTTCCTTTATTGATCAACAATTGAAATATCTCCTCCATAGGTTGGCCAAGGTATGTAAATTCATTTTTATTGGCAAAATCCCGACGGGCTTAGGCACTTGCTCTTTTTCGTAACTTTATCCTCCAATGTTTCACTTTCTGAAGGCGAGGATGGAATATTCATGACAAAAGGAAGGAGACTGGCATGCTCCTGACTGATTAATTGTCGTGTGACTTGGTGTTGATAAATCACCAGTTTTGCCAATTGATTTATTTATTTGCAAAGAGCCTTAATCTTTTGCTCCATAAATTGGAACCGTCTTTTCTGGTCTGGGAGATTCAACAACATAATTGGAACTCTGTCCACTGCTCCAATTAATCATATTAACCTCTCCCTCTTTGTGTTGAGGAAGAGGATTGTCTTGCACATGAGGTTGGTCGGGTTTAGTCACGACAATCTCCCCATTGTCAATTAAGTCTTGGATCTTGTGTTTCAAGGCCCAATAATCCTGAGTGTCACGTCCCGGTGCCCCAGCATGATAAGCTCACTTCCGAGTAGCATTGAAAACCTTCCCATTCGGGTTGGCTGGTGAAAGAAGATGTGTAATTTTCTTCTGAGTAGTCAGAAGAGTAAGGATATTCTCGAGCGAGTCCCCTAGGGGTGTGAACACTCGGGGGCGTTTGACTTCTCCACCTTTAGGCAATGGAGGATTTGAAGACTTTGCTTGTAAAGGGGAGTAGTTTCTCCTCTGAATAGGCATATTCTGATTGCCTTTTTG
Source organism: Panax quinquefolius (assembly GCA_020205615.1). NCBI lineage: Eukaryota > Viridiplantae > Streptophyta > Magnoliopsida > Apiales > Araliaceae > Panax > Panax quinquefolius. The sequence continues at coordinate 300,409 of JAINUW010000527.1, read as the reverse complement.
ACCTTTTAGTATCAAGGAAACATCTTCCTCTTTATTTTTATGGACCCTACAGGGTTTGTTTCTATAAGTTCCAGACAGGATGTGCTCAGCAACTGCTTTAATCTTGGACCCTCCGGGGGTTGTTTCCTTTGCCAGGTCTTGAATCTTGCCTGACTTCAATTCCATCTCAGCCATCTCTCCGTTCTTGATTATTTTAGAAAATGGCTTTCCAATTCTAGCTAAGACTCTTTCATAGAAAGGAGATTCTTGTATGTCTATAAAGGTCATGACCATTTCTGATTTCGTCATGGAAGGAATGACTTGAGCAGCAAGACGCCTCCACCTTTGAGCATACTCTCTGAAAGACTCAGTAGATTATTTCTTGACCTTGGTAATCTGGTACCGGTCAGGAGCCATCTGGGATTGGAAGCTGTACTGAGTGAGGAAGGCATGAGTTAATTCCTCTCAGCTATGGATCTTTGAGTTTTCTAATCTGGTATACCACGTCCGGGCTTCTCCAGTCAGACTTTTCTAGAACAGCTGTATTCTGAGCTTCTCATCCTCTACATAAGATCTAAGTTCTCTTATAAATATCTTCAAATGTGTGTAAGGATCCCCTAACCCATCATACTTTTAAAAGTCAGGAGTTTTGAACTTCTCTAGATAATGCACACCAGAGAATATACAAAGGTCAGCATATGAAACACTCCAGTGTATTCGAATCCCTTTAATAAAATGGATGGTTTCCTCCATTTAAAGGACTTTCTTCCTGATATCACCAGTGTCCGGATCTTCTTTAAGATGGGTGTTTTTAGGAATTTTATTGGTAGTATCCAACTAAAATTTAGGATTTGTTTTATCTGAACTTTGTGTTCCTCCTTGTGCAGAGGATTCTGTATGTACGGGTATTCGTGAACCCTGAGTAGATTGGTGTAATTCCTTAAGCAAAATAGCCAAATCTATAATTTGCTTGCTTAATCCTTCAAACTCTTCTACGAGACAGGAGCAGGATTAGACTAGTCAGATGAAGACATGGTTGACTGTAGGCTCGTGGCCTTTTTGGATTTTGAGCGGGTAACAGACCCAATTTTTTCCCTACAAAAACTTATGTAGTTTAGTCTTAGGGAATGTATAAATGTTTACATGCTATCATAATATGTCCATTTTATGAATATTATCCTACAAAATGGGTGTCATTTGATAGCATGTCATGCATGTGCAAATATTCTTCATATTTTCCATTACATAGAGATTAACATGGAATAAAATTACAAGTAATTATCTTTACAAGTAACTAAAAATGGAAAGCATGAAGAGACTTTCCTCTGCGTTTGGTTAATTAGAGGCTGACCTATCTTAGGTTACTCTCGCGGCTTTTTGGCATGAAGGTTCCCAGATCATCACAATCTACTTAATGGGAAGTTAATCCGGTCTTTCAACTGGAGTGAATCTAGGTGGTTTCTTTCTTGAGCCTCGTTGGAATTAGTCTTCCTACGAGTCCAGTAATCAAAAACCAACAGGATAGCCTCCTATTGGAGGAACCACACAACATACATTCATATACAATGTGTCTCACCGTTTATGAAAATGATGACATGTGTGAAGCACTAATATCACAGAAAGATATTTTGCATTGCAGTAAGTAAAATGCATTCGTACACATTCATCAATAATGTAAATGCAACATTCACACATAAGCATATAACAGTTTTGAAAAGCTTATAGTAGTGGCTTAAGCCCTCTTACTGGTGTCCCCAGTAGAGTTTCCACCCGTCGACATCAGGATTTTTATTTGTCCATTTTCTGTTCTTGTTCTTCGGTGTTCTCATGTTATGTGAGATTTGTTTGAATAAACAAGTGAAAAAGGTTCGACATGTATAGGTCGACGATTTGACTATAAGAGTCGCCAGTTGGTGTTTTTAACTGGGTTCACCAACACAATCGAGAAAAGGTTTGCAGATTGACCCAGTGATGTGACACTGCTAAACGGGTCTGTGAAACCGAGATTCATTTGTGTTCGGGGGCTTGATTATGTGGAGGGAAGGTGTTAGGCACCCCCCGATATCCGTGTTACCACGGTGACCGCCACTTCTCAAGAAACTGTTATACGAATGTGTATATGTGTCTGTGGGTCAATGTGATGTTATTTGGAAGTAGTGCGAGGCCTCGTTCGTACCTATATACAAAGGGTTTGAATTTATATGAAAAATTCAGTTTTAAATATGATATAACAATGAAGTTTTGTAAAAGAGGTTTTTCAAACCCTGTGCTCAATAGTAATTGAGACCTTTTCATACTTCCATTCTATTATTAAATGTTCGACTTGATTACTTTTATTTTTGAGATGCGAAGCATCTTCAAGAAAATAATATATAACAGTTCCGAACTCCTCATGGGCATGAAAGCCATCTTAGGAAATTCAAACAGCGTGAATAATTTACAAGCTGCTTACAGCTGAAAATGTCCATCATGGGAACCGAATCTAGATTTCGTAGACTGAATCTGTGATCACATGATTCCTAGGCTCACATGATGCCGCAGTTTATATGAAAAGCATTAAGTAGTTATATATATATATATATAAGCTATAAATATATATATATACAGGCATGATCAACCACCACGAAGCACCTCTATGGGGGATCGAAAATGTAAATATTTAAAAGCGTTAAATATATATATATATAAACATGATCAACCACCATGAAGCACCTCCACGGGGGATCAGAAATGTAAATAAAGTAGTAAATGCGATCAACCGCCACGAAGTAAACTCCAGGCGGGACGGAATGTAAATAAAGCAGTAAAACGATCAACCACCACGAAGTGAACTCCAGGCTGGACGGAATGTAAATAAAGCAGTAAAAGGCCACAAAATAAATTCCGTGTCCTGATGTAAAATGTGTGTGTGTTTGTATATATATATATATATATATATATATATATATATATATATATATATATATACCGACATAAATGAAAACCACGGACTGAAGTCCGGACATACACACACAACACGACTCTCAATGTGAAGAAGTGTGTGTGAAAAGATGAAGAGAAAGGCTTTATAATGTGTAAGAAGGCTTACAGTGGGCTGCCAAAGAAGACTTCTATGACTTTAAGTGGATGAACACTCGGCTCCCGCCGGTAAAAATATAGCTATATGTGAGCTAACAAGTGTTTAAAATGAGAAAGCACTCAATATGGGGTGTGTATAGAGCAAATTTGACACGGCTTCCTCGCCTTTCTTCTCTTGAATATGGCCACCCCAAGCTCTATATTTATATTTCTTGGAGCCCCAGGTGTACCTGCGGTAGCCGCAGATTCACCTGCGGATGCCTAGGGTGCCCTGAACTCTGCGGGTACTGCCGTCTCGAAGTTCGTCCACGCGTGCAACATGATGTCCGCTCGAACTTACAAAACTTCAATCTGAGAATCCGATTGAGGTGTATAAGACCTGTTTTGGACTGCTGTTGTTAAGATCTACGCAATGACATGGGATTAGAGGTTGTACGAAGTCAAGAAGATGGAACCATGTCCTATCTCTTCAAGCTTCAAATTCTATTCGGTGTGCTGCCTTGCGTAGTAGTCACTCAGGATTGCAACTCCTTGGTTCTTGTGGGACATTGTTGTCTAGAATGTATGTTGATTGTTGTTTGTTAAGACGGCGCCATGTGGGGTTGAGGTGTCAATTTTATGACTTTGCCCTTCACCGGGGTTATCTCCGATTTTGGCAGAGAAAGCAGACGTTCTCAGGGTTATCTGTGAGATTGGACTGTTTTAAGTGTTGAATGCCCTCAGGATTTTCTCTGAGGTGTGCCTGTTCTCCTGGGGTTATCTCTGTGTTTGTGAATTGAGTGCCTCAGTGTGAGTCCCGAGGTTGAAGCAGACTGCATGGAATGAAACGAGCATTTCCGGGAATATCTCCGGAACTGCAACTACACTCCTTTGGGTTATCTCCAAGGTTGACATTGTCTTTCCCGGTTTTATTTCCGGGACTGAGACTGAACATCTAGGGGGTTTTCTCCAAGATGAAACGGCCTTCTCTGGTGGAATTTCCAGTATTTGTACTGCTATCCTCGGGGTTAACTCCGAGATGGGGAAAGAATACTCTCAGTGTGTTTTCCAGGGTTGAAACTGAACTTCGGGTGGTATTTCTGGGATTAAGCTGATATGTCTTCCAAGGTTATCTCTAAAAGAAGATTATGCACTTCCTGCAATGTTAGTAACAAGTAAATAGAAAAAATTTTGAGTATCTACACCAACTACAGGAATTATTAGACATCGGTTTCATTCGTCCAAGTACGTCTCCTTGGGGTGCTCCTGCTCTACTCGTGAAGAATAAAGATGAAAGTATGCGACTTTGTATTGATTATCGGGAGTTGAATCATGTCACCATCAAAAATAGGTACCCGTTACCTCGTATTGATGATCTGTTTGACCAGTTGCAAGGCGCCAAATTCTTTTCAAAGATCGATCTTCGTTTCGGATATCATCAATTAAAGATTAAAATAGATGACATTCCAAAGACTGCTTTCAGAACTCAGTACGGGCATTACGAATTCCTAGTCATGTCTTTAGGATTTACTAATGCTCCTGCTGCTTTCATGGACATGATGAACCGAGTATTCAAGGAATATTTGGATCACTTTGTGGTCATCTTTATTGATGACATCCTCATTTATTCCAAAAGGCGTGAAGATCATGAGCAACACTTGAGGATGATACTTCAAAAGCTTCGTGAAAATAAACTATATACCAAGTTGAAGAAATGTGAGTTCTTGCTTGAGGAAGTAGCATTGCTTGGGCACGTGATATCAAATAATGGAATATCTGTTAACCCGGCAAAGATTGAAGCAATTCAAAGCTGGGAGAAACCTAAGTCAGTGACCAAAGTATGTAAATTTCTTGGCTTAGCTGGTTATTATCGGAGATTCGTAGAAGGGTTTTCTCGAATCACTACTCCATTAAATTAGCTGACTTAGAAAGATACAAAATTCAGTTGGAGGGAGGAATATGAGAAGAGTTTTTAAGAACTCAAGAGGAGACTCATTTCAGCACCTATTCTAACAATACTATCCGGTTCGGAGGGATTTGTCATATATAGCGATGCTTCAGGCAAAGATTTAGGATGTGTTATCATGAAACATGGGAAAGTAATAGCCTATGCCTCATGACAACTCAAAGAATATGATAGAAATTATCCTACTCATGATCTAAAGTTGGCAGCTGTCGTATTTGAGCATAAGATTTAGAGGCATTACCTGTATGGAGAGAAGGTGGAGATCTATACGGATTATAAAAGCCTCAAATATTTCTTCACTCAAATGGAACTCAACATGTGGCAACAACGATGGCTTGAGTTGTTGAAAGATTACGATCATACCATTCAATACCATCCTGGAAAAGCGAACGTAGTAGCTGACACATTGAGTAGAAGATCATATAAGGGTACGAGTGCGATATTGTCAACGCAAAGGCCCATTTTATATGACTTACAAAAGATGGAGATATATTTAAAGACTCTAGAGACCCATGTGATGATGGTGAATATACGAGTAGAACCGATTTTAATCGATAAAGTTAAAGCCGCTCAAGCTACAGACCTGGAGCTGATGCGTATGGGGAAGAAAGTGCAAGAAGGTGTTATTCCGGAAGCAAGAATCGATGAAGAAGGAATACTTCAAGTCAACTCCAGACATTGTATTCCTAACAATTCTGACTTAAAGTATAAAATCAAGATGGAGGCGCACGACACACCGTTTGCAATCCATCCTGGGAGTACTAAAATGTATCGTGATCTTCGACATATATTTTGGTGGAGCAATATAGAGAGAGAGATTGCGGGGTTTATCTCAAGGTGTCTAACTTGTCAATGAGTCAAGGCGGAGCGTCAAGTGCCAAATGGTCCATTGCAACCACTTGAAATTCCAGAATGGAAGTGGGAGCACATTACCATGGATTTTGTTACTGGTCTTCCCAAGGTTTCTCAAGGAATAAATGCGATTTGGCTCATTATTGATAGATTGACCAAGTCTGCTCATTTCTTACTGATACGAGAAACTTATACACATGAACGTCTTGCTCGTATGTACATAAACGAGATTGTAAGATTTCATGGTATGCCAGTATCTATAGTTTATGATCAAGACCCAAGATTCACTTCAAGATTTTGGGTTAGTTAGAAAAAAGCTATGGGCACGATTTAGTTCGGCATATCATCCTTAAACTGACGGGCAGTCAGAGAGGACTATTCAAACTCTTGAAGATTTATTAAGACTCTATGTCCTTGAGTTTAAAGGAAGTTGGGACAAGTTTTTACCATTAGTGGAGTTTTCCTACAACAACAGTTATGAAGCAAGTATTGACATGGCTCCATTTGAGGCGTTGTATGGAAGAAAGTGTCGTTCTCCAGTACGCTGGGATAAGGTGGGTGAAGCAATATTGTTGGGACCGAAGTTGGTAAGTATGACTACGAAAAAGATTCAAACAATTTGACAAATAAAAATCTCATAAGATCGACAAAAGAGTTATGTTGATCTTCATCGAAAGGACGTGGAATTCAATATTAGAGATCATGTGTTGTTACGTGTTGCTCCATGGAAAGGAGTTACGAGATTTGGAAAGAGAGGAAAGCTCAATCCTCAATTCATTGGCCCATTTGTAATCCTCAATCGAGTAGGAACTGTGGCCTACAGACTCGCCTTATCGCCAAGTATATCTCGTGTTCATAACATTTTTTACATATCTATGTTACGTAAATATATGAAAGACCCGAACCACATTATTAATTAGAACCGGATGAGATAGCAGAAAATTTAATGTATGAAGAGGTACCTGTTAAAATCTTGGATAAGAAGGATCATATTCTACGCTCCAAGGTTATACCTCAAGTCTAAGTTTTGTGGAGAAACCACGATGTTGAGGAAATGACCTGGGAGTTAGAATCTGAAATGAAGTCAATGTATCCTCACCTCTTTGACATACCAGGTACGCACTCTAATTTCGAGGATGAAATTTTATAGGAAGGGGAAGTTGTAAGACCTCAACTTTTATGAATAAAGATTAATTTTTCTCAAAATATATTTTTGAATATTATGGTGTGGATTTGATATAATGTAATAGTTGTGGGTAATATTTACAAATTTTGCAAAGAAAGCAAGTGGTTATATAATATTCGATTGGTCGGGAAAAATTCGTTTTAACAGGGAATATTCGTACGATGACACAATCATTAGTGGACCCCACAACGAAAGTATTATCGTAGTTAGAAAATGACAGAATTATCTTTTTATAAAAATAACGGAGAAAGTTTTACTGTTAAACTATTGAACTACCCGGTGGTAAAAGTACAATAATACGCGTGGTTGCATAGTAGCACATGGTATTGATTATTGATGCTTACGTGAGAAGTCACTCAATTATACTCAATTATTGCTATAGTAATTGATGCATAGTATCTCAAGTTATTTAATTCAATTATTGTCACAGTATCAATATTTTATATTATTAAATCAATAATTGAGACGACAAAGTTATTCATATTATTATTTGCAATATTGGCGATGTCTATAAAGTTCTGTCGAGGAGAGGTTTGGTCACCTAATTGCGCGCCAATAGGGAGAAATCCTTATCAGAAAGCCCCCTCTTTCCTGGGAATGATCTGGTTGTTAAATATTGTGATTTATAATATTAATGATAAATAAGTTCATATTGATTAAAGATGAAATTGATAGTTCCATTGTGTTGGGATTATTAATGTTAGTGGAAATCCACATTTATTTCGATAATAATTCATTTCTGGAGGTTGTATTGACCAATCGGGTAATTAATCGGATAAATGAGCAATTAATTGCTATTAATTCACATGTCTATAACTATTTATGCACATGCGTGTACTATTGATTCACATGCATGTACTATTAGGGGAGGTGGTGCAAGATTGATAATACTTGCATGAATATTTTAAAAATGGAGGTATAGATGAAGGTACTATACTGTAACTATTTTTTTCACATGTATAGAACTATTGATTCACATGATGTACTATTAGGGGAGGTGGTGCAAGTTTGATAATACTTCCAGAACTGAATTAAAACTGAAGGAAAAGATGAAGGTATTATACTGTAATATTTCGAGCCCAAAAACGTGCAATTATCAAAACTACATTTTCCTTTAAATAGAAGCTCATTCTTCTTTCATTCTCACCAATTCACTAAGATTCAAAAGAGCAATTATATAGAGAGAAGCTATAGAGAGAGAAGCTATAGAGAGAAAGAATAATAGAAGTCTGCTACCACACTATTCTAGTATCCCGTCTTCTTCTTAGGTAAGGGATATTATATTTGTTAAGTATTCATAAGAAATATTATTTTCATCCGTACTCTGTAGTATGTGAGTAATATTATTTCATCTCATATTCCTGATTATACCCTCATTCTATTAAAGTATTGCTTCTATACTCTGTAAAATTAGTATAATATCCTTGAAATTTGCGCTTCATCTAGTACCGTTTCACAAGGATATTTTCTGCACATTCTTGTGAAATTTTAAACTTTTCATGCCGGGTTACTGTCCATGAGTACTATTCAGCTATATGGTACTATTCACAAAGTACTATTTATGGGTACTATTAATAAAGTACTATTCAGGAGTACTATTCATAAAGTACTATTCACGGGGTACTATTCTCAAAGTACTATTCATGAGGTACTATTCACTCGGGGTAATATTCATGACAAAAATTAATTTCTTTTTCGTCCAAATCATTTTTGATACAATATAATTCTTGAATTTTACTCCACAAAGCAGTATCATGTTGGCAATTTGATTATTATTGAATTCTGGATAAATTAAATTATAAATCTTTAAAAACTTATCCTTTGCTTTCTTTTAATTGAATTCTTATATCATTGTCATCATCCTCATGCTTATATTGTGATGAAAGTCATCTTTGGCTTACGTGTATAGATGGACTGTTGATTGTTATGATTATGACTAGGGATCATTCGGTATAATCATGACCCGTAATGTTATAAATGATGTGGTAAAAGTCCTCATTGGCCCGTAGTGCATTGATGGATAGTTATTGGTATGATTATGACCCAGGATTATTCGGTATAATCATAACCATTGATGATTACGTGAATATCCTTGGCCCGTAGTGTAGGGATGATTCGATGATGTGGTTTATTTATTAAGTTGAGTCTCAGCGATAAAGTTGATGAAAAACTTTTTAAATCATAGAAGATAGTAGATATCATGCTTTAATTGACTCTTCTAATGGATTGCTTGTTTCACCGCAGTTAAACTTGATATTTATTGTATTTTATCAGTTTAACATTGTTGAAGGCTAATGATAATTTATTTTGCATTATCTTAGTCATAATATTTCTTACTGGGCTAGTTAAGCTCACCCTTTTGCTTTCATTATTCTCTTCAGGAAATGAGAACGTAGCCGGGACTAGTCGGGGAACGGAGTGATGGTTCGAGATGGTTGTTTTAGTAGTCCGCATTACTTAGTGTGATAATTAATGTAATGATGATTGAATTTGAGTTTGGATATTATCTAGAAGATAATATTCATGTAAAAACTCAGCTATGTTTTGTCGTATTTTTACACGACAGTTGTATTGAAGAAGTTTGTATTTGATTTCTGTACCATGTATTTGGCGACTCAAGATGGGTGATGTATACCTATTTTGGGGGTGTTACATTTTGTATCAGAGCTTAGGGATATGATCCCTGGCTGAGATGTGAGATAAGAACTAGGAGGGGAGAAACGGGGAATTCCTTCGCTAGTATGACCTACCTAAGTTATTTGGTATTTAATTGGTTGGTTAGAGTATATGGATAATATGTGACATGTCAATTAACCCTTATTTTGTGGCAGTGTTTGAAAATGGAATCTAAAAATGTTGAGATCAGCAATGAAGCACATGAGACCGTTGAGTCACCAATGATCAATACCCAGGATAATGTGCAACAAGAAGACAATAATCCTCAGGTAAACAACAACACCGATCAAATGATAAATGATGGGATGTTCAGAAGCTTTATGCAATTCATGTTACATCAGGCGAGAGCGGCTCTTTTTCAAAATACAGGTGGAAACACTAGCAACTCTCGGATGGTCACCGCTAAGAAGTTCAAGGAGCTGGGACCACTGAAGTTTTTGGGAGAGCCAAAACCACTTAAGGCAGAGTCGTGGATAAAGCAGATCACCAAGATATTTGATGTCTTGGGATGCTCGTAAAAGAAAAAGGTTCCCTTTGCCACCTTCATGTTGCGAGGAGAGGCAGATTACTGGTGGGAATCTGTAAAGCATTCTCAGCCTGCCGCACTAAAGATGTCTTGGGAGAAGTTCCAAGAACTGTTCAACGACAAGTACTTTCCCAAAAGTATTCGTCACATGAAGGAAGTAGAGTTCATCAAACTAGAGCAAGACAATATAACCGTGTCGCAGTATGAAGCTAAGTTTGCCGAGTTGTCCCGATTTACGTCACACTTGGTTGATAATGAGGAGAGAATGACGCGAATGTTTCTAAGAGGTTTGAAACCCGAGATACGTCAATACCTTATCTCTCACAAACTATGTTTGTATTCATATGTTGTAAATATGACTCAGTTATTGGAGCGCGATAATGAGTTAACCTAGCCAAGAGAGAGCAGCCGACAAGTCGATAATACCAGTGGTAGTAGTCATCAAAGTGGTGACAACAAACATGGAGTGAATCAACATGCCAAAAAAGGTAACCACTTTGGTGGTAATCATGGCCAAGATATAAGAAGTGGAAATTTCAAGAAGAGGAGATTCAATAATGATGGAAAGACGTCAGAACCAGTACCTATTGTTAAGGAAGGAGAACGACCGTTGGTCGTATGTTACAAATGCGAAGGGGAGGGACACATCAGTCCAAACTGTACGCAGCAGTCCAAAGCATGTTATAATTATGGAAGAGAAGGTCATCTAGCCTGATTTTGTTGTGCACCAAAGTCAAGTCTAGCTGGGATGGAGGCATCAAAGGCCGTCTCAGACAAGACAAAACCAGTAATTCAAGGGAGAGCCTTTGTCGTAACCTCCCAAAAAGTGAGGAATCCGAACGAGGTGATCACGGGTAAGCTAATCATAAACTTTAGAGAAGTCTATACCTTATTTGATACCGGTTCTACCCATTCTTTTATTTTCCCTACTTGCGCTCAACGTTTAAATTTAACTCCGGAGAAATTAGACTTTGATTTATCTGTTGAAAATCCGTTGGGAGAAACCTTCATTACATCTATTTTTATAAGTCTTATTTAATTCAAATCGGTAACAGCACGTTATCTGTCGATCTTATCTCTTCTAAAATACTTGCATTTGATGTGATTTTAGGGATTGATTGGTTAACTACTCATCATGCTAAAATTAATTATTTTCGTAAGGTTGTTAGCTTTCATATTCCTAACCAACCTATTATGTGAATTCAAGCAACCAAACCACTAAAGTCAATCACTGTCATATCAAGCCATAAAGCTATTCGTTTATTGAAAAATGGATGTCAAGCTTTCTTAGCCCATGTCACGGATTTAAATAAAAATACGTCATATTTGAATGATATTTCTATTGTTAATAAATTTCCTAACATATTCCCTGAAGAAGTTCCTGGCCTACCCCAAGAGCGTGAAATTGAATTTTGTATCTACCTTATATCCGGTACAAAACCCATTTCCAAAGCCCCATATCAAATGGCTCCTATTGAACTTCAGGAGTTAAAAACCCAACTACAGGAATTGTTAGACATCGGTTTCATTCGTCCAAGTACGTCTCCTTGGGGTGCTCATGTTCTATTCGTGAAGAAGAAAGATGGAAGTATGCGACTTTGTATTGATTATCGGGAGTTGAATCATGTCACCATCAAAAATAGGTACCAGTTACCTAGTATTGATGATATGTTTTACCAGTTGCAAGGTGCCAAATTCTTTTCAAAGATTGATCTTCATTCCGGATATCATCAATTAAAGATTAAAACTGATGACATTCCAAATATTGCTTTCAGAACTAGGTACGGGTATTACGAATTCCTAGTCATGTCTTTTAGATTGACTAATGCTCCTGCTTCCTTCATGGACATGATGAACCGAGTATTCAAGGAATATTTAGATTACTTTGTGGTCGTCTTTATTGATGACATCCTCATTTATTCCAAAATCCGTGAAGATCACGAGCAACACTTGAGGCTGAAACTTCAAAAGCTTCATGAAAACAAGCTATATGCCAAGTTGAACAAATGCGAGTTTTGGCTTGAGGAAGTAGCATTTCTTGGGAACGTGATATCAAATCATGGAATATCTGTTGACCCGGCAAAGATTGAAGCAATTCAAAGCTGGGAGTAACCTAAGTCAGTAACCGAAGTACGTATCTTTCTCAACTTAGCTGGTTATTACCGGAGATTCGTTGAAGGGTTTTCTCGAATCACTACTCCATTAACTCAGCTGACTTGGAAAGATACAAAATTCGGTTGGAGCGAGGAATGTGAGAAGAGTTTTCAAGAACTCAAGAGGAGCCTCTTTTCAGCACCTGTTCTGATAATACCATCTGGTTCGGAGGGATTTGTCATATACAGCGATGCTTCAGGCAAAGATTTTGGATGTGTTCTCATGTAACATGGGAAAAGTCATAGCCTATGCCTCACGATAACTCAAAGAATATGAGAGGAATTATCCTACTCATGATCTAGAGTTGGCAGCTATCGTTTTTGCGCTTAAGATTTGGAGGCATTACCTATATGGAGAGAAGGTGGGGACCTATACGAATCATAAAAGCCTTAAATATTTCTTCATTCAAAAGGAACTCAACATGCGGCAACGATGATGGCTTGAGCTGTTGAAAGATTACGATCATATCATTCAATACCATCTTGAAAAAGCGAACGTAGTGGCTGACGCATTGAGTAGAAGATCATAAGTGGGTACGAGTGCGATATTTTCAACATAAAGGCCCATTTTGTATGACTTACAAAGGATGGAGATAGAGTTAAAGACTCCAAGGACCCATGTGATGAGGGTGAATATACGAATAGAACCGACTTTAATCGATAAAGTTAAAGCTGCTCAAGCTACAGACCTGGAGCTAATGCGTATGAGGAAGAAAGTGCAAGAAGATGCTATTCCGGAACCAAGAATCGATGAAGAAGGAATACTTTGAGTCAACTCTAGACTTTGTGTTCCTAACGATTCTGACTTAGTGTATAAAATCAAGATGGAGGCGCACAACACACCGTTTTCAATCCATCCTGGGAGTACCAAAATGAATCGTGATCTTCGACATACATTTTGGTGGAGTAATATGAAGAGAGAGATAGCGGGGTTTATCTCAAGGTGTCTAACTTGTCAACGAGTCAAGGCGGAGCATCAAGTGCTAAATGGTCCATTGCAACCACTTGAAATTTCAGAATAGAAATGGGAGCACATTACCATAAATTTCGATACGGGTCTTCCCAAGGTTTCTCAAGGCATATATGTGATTTAGTTCATTGTTGATAGATTGACCAAGTCTGCTCATTTCTTACCGATACGAGAAACTTATACACTTGAACGTCTTGCTCGTATGTACATAAATGAGATTATAAGATTGCATGGTATGCTAGTATCCATAGTTTCTGATCGAGACCCAAGATTCACTTTAAGATTTTGGGTTAGTTTGCAAAAAGCTATGGGCACAGATTTACGATTTAGTTTGGCATAGCATCCTCAAACGGATGACCAGTCGGAGAGGACTATTCAAACTCTTTAAGATTTATTAAGACTCTGTGTCCTTGACTTTAAAGGAAGTTGGGACAAGTTCTTACCCTTAGTGGAGTTTTCCTACAACAATTGTTATCAAGCAAGTATTGACATGGCTCCATTTGAGGCGTTGTATGGAAGAAAGTGTTGTTCTCCAGTATACTGGGATGAGGTGGGTGAAGCAACGTTGTTGGGATCAGAGTTGGTACGTATGACTATGAAAAAGATTTAAATGATTTGACAACGTATTAAAACCTCACAAGATCGACAAAAGAGTTATGTTGATCTTCATCAAAAAGACATGGAATTCAAAATTAGAGAACATGTGTTGTTACGTGTTGCTCCACGAAAAGGAGTTACGAGATTTAGAGAGAGAGGAAAGCACAATCCTAGATTCATTGGCCCATTTATAATCCTCAATTGAGTAGGAATTGTGGCCTATAGACTCGCCTTACCGCCAAGTATGTCTCATGTTCATAACGTTTTTCACATATCTATGTTACGTAAATATGTGAAAGACCCGAACCACATTATTGAATAAGAACCGGATGAGATAGCGGAAGATTTAACGTATGAAGAGGTACCTGCTAAAATCTTGGATAAGAAGGATCATATTCTACGCTCCAAGGTTATACCGCAAGTCAAATTTTGTGGAGAAACCACGATGTTGAGGAAATGACCTGGGAGTTAGAAACTGAAATGAAGTCAAGGTATCCTCACCTCTTCGACATACCAGGTACGCACCCTAATTTTGAGGACAAAATTTCATAAGAAGGGGAAGTTGTAAGACCCCAACATTTATGAATAAAGATTAATCTTACTTGAAATATATTTTTAAATATTATGGTGTGGATTTAATATAATGTTATAGTTATGGGTAATATTTACAAATTTTGCAAAGTAAGCAAGTGGTTATATAATATTCGATTGGTCGGGGAATATTCGTTTTAACAGGGAATATTCATACGACGACATAATCATTGGTGGACCCCACAACAGAAGTTTTGTCGTAGTTAGAAAATGACAGAAATATCTTTTTATAAAAATAATGGCCAAAGTTTACCATTAAACTATTGAACTACCCTATGGTAAAAGTACAGTAATACGCGTGGTTGCATAGTAGCACACGATATTGATTATTGATGCTTACGTGTGAAGTCACTTAGTTATACTCAATTATTGCTACAGTAATTATTGCATAGTATCTCACGTTATTTGATTCAATTATTATCACAATATCAATATTTTATATTATTAAATCAATAATTGAGACGAAAAAGTTATTATTATTATTATTTTCAATACTGACGATGTCTAGAAAGTTCTATCGAGGAGAGGTTGGATAACCTAATTACGTGCCAATAGGGAGAAATCCTTATCGAAAAGCCCCCTCTTTCTTGGGAATGATCTGGTTGTTAAATATTGTGATTTATAATATTAATGATGAATAAGTTTGTGTTGATTAAAGATGAAATTGATAGTTCCATTGTGTTGGGATAATTAGTGTTAGTGGAAATCGACATTTATTTCGATAATAATTGATTTCTGGAGGTTATATTGACCAAACGGGCAATTAAACTGATAAATGAGCAATTAATTGCTATTAATTCACATGCTTATAACTATTTGTTCACATGTGTGTACTACTGATTCACATGCATGTACTATTAGGGGAGGTGGTGCAAGATTGATAATACTTGCATGACTAAATTAAAAATGGATGTATAGATGAAGGTACTATACTGTAACTATTTTTTTCACATGTATTGAACTATTGTCACATTATTGTACTATTGATTCACATGATGTACTATTAGGGGATGTGGTGCAAGTTTGATAATACTTGCAAGACTAAATTAAAAATGAAGGAAAAGATGAAGGTATTATACTGTAATATTTCGAGCCCCAAAACGTGCAATTATCGAAACTATATTTTCCTATAAATAAAAGCTCATTCTTCTTTCATTTTCACCAATTCACTAAGACTCACAAGAGCAATTATAGAGAGAGAAGATATAGAGAGAAAGAAGAAGAGAAGTCTGATATCTCACTATTCCAGTATCCAGTCTTCTTCTAATGTAAGGGATATTATTTTTGTTCAGTATTCATAAAGAATAATATTTTCTTCCATACTCTGTAGTATGTGACTAATATTATTTTGTCTCATATTCCTGATTATACCATCATTCTATTAAAGTATTGCTTCTATACTCCATGAAATTAGTAGAATATCCTTGAAATTAGCGCTTCATCTAGTATCGTTTCACAAGGATATTTTTTACACATTCTTTGTAAATTTTAAGCTTTTCATGCTGGAGTACTGTCCATGAGTACTATTCATTTATACGGTACTATTCACAAAGTACTATTCACGGGTACTATTCATAAAGTACTATTTAGAAAGAACTATTCATGAGTACTATTCATAAAGTACTATTTATGGGGTACTATTCCCGAAGTACTATTCATGAGGTACTATTCACCCGGAGTACTATTCATGACAAAAATTAATTTCTTTTCGGTCCAAATCATTTTTGATACAATATCATTCTTTAATTTTACTCCACAAAGAAGTATCATGTTGGCAATTTGATCATTATTAAATTATGAATACATTAAATTACAAATCTTTAAAAATTTATCCTTTATTTTCTTGTAATTGAATTCTTATATCATTGTCATCATCCTCATGCTTATATTGTGATGAAAGTCATCTTTGGCTTACATGCATAGATGGACTGTTGATTGGTATGATTATGACCATGGATCATTCGGTATAATCATGACCCGTAATGTTATAAATGATGTGGTAAAAGTCCTCAGTGGCCCGTAGTGCATTGATGGACTGTTATTGGTATGATTATGACCCAGGATTATTCGGTATAATCATGACCATTGATGATTACATGAATATCCTTGGCCCATAGTGTAGGGATGATTCAATAATGTGATTTATTTATTAAGCTGAGTCTTAGCAATAAAGTTGATGAAAATCTTTTTAAATCATAAAAGATAGTAGATATCATGCTCTACTTGACTCTTCTAATGAATTACTTATTCCGATGCAGTTAAACTTGATGTTTATTGAATTTTATCAGTTTAACACTGTTGAAGGCTAATGATAATTTATTCTACATTATCTTAGTCATAATATTTCTTACTGGGCTAGTTGAGCTCACCCTTTTGCTTTCATTGTTCTCTTCAGGAAATGAGAACGCAGCCGGGGCTAGTCGGGGAACGGAGTGATGGTTCGAGATGGTTGTTTTAGCATTCCTCACTACTTAGTGTGATAATAAATGTAATAAGGACTGAATTGGAGTTTAGAAGACAATATTCATGTAAAAACTCAGCTATGTTTTGTCGTATTTTTACACGATAGTTGTATTAAAGAAGTTTATATTTGATTTCTGTATCATGTATTTGGCGACTCAAGATGGGTGATGTATGCCTATTTTGGGGGCGTCACACATGATCCAAATTATTCCTATCAGATAGAATTCGAGTATTTGTCTCTGCTGTAATATGAGGTGACACCTCAAACTTATGAGAACCTGTCTATATATTTAGAATGAGATGAAGATAGAAGGCTTGAAGAGCTCCTTACCAACTAAATAGAGAGAAATGAGGTTCAAATGGTGAACCAAGACGCCTCATTACAGAGCCTCGAGAGTCAATGCTATCTCAAATCCACCGCAAGGCAGTCTACCGGTCATAACTAATCACAACAATGAAGTTGTAGAGCATTGCATTATGGATACGTAAGGAGAAGGCGATGAGTCTCACAAAGTTGTTGAGGGAGATGTGAAAGTGCCTATTGACCAATCTGTGGAGTTTGAGGAAGAAAAACATAAGGATCATGAGTGGGTGTATTATCGAGACCGATAAGAAGTTGGAGACCATGCTCTCGGTTGTTGAAACCCTAGAGGGACCACTATAGCACATTGAACAATTTCAATTTGACGAGAAAGGCGGATAGCACGTCAGTTTCACCCAAGTTCCCCATAGCCCTAGCCTTCAATTGAATAGCACATCTCAACCCCAAGTGAAACCCAAGCTAGGTGCATATCCAGAATTGAGTTCAGATTAAAGCTAGGGTTCTCCACTCAAGGTAATTGGGATTTTCATTTCATCAAAAACTGAATTTGAGTAAGTTGAGTCTTCTGATAAACATTTGGGTTTGAACACTTCTCCTTGTCTGTGGGGGTTATTTCCACTGAAGGGAATCTGGATTGTGAATTTTCAAGCAAGGGATGTCAAAACTAGGTTTCCATAATTTGCATAGTAGATGTTTGACAGATTGCTTGAATCAGAATTTGATTTATTTGGGCTGCATTTATATTTGAATTCTTTGCTGATTATTTGGTCATAAGTTTGGGGGTTATTTCTACATAGATTGGCATTGTTGTTGCAGATTAGGTTAGTAGTGTTCGTTGGCTTGAATTGGCAACCACTGGCTTCTTGCTTCTGTTCACCAACTGCTGAATTTTGAAATGGCTACAAAAAGACAATGACTTAGCACCAACAGCTCCTCATTAGCAGCAACACAAAGATGGGACACTAAAAAATTTATCAGTGAAGAAGCTTGGAAAAGGTACAAGCGCTCCTTTTCCAAAAGGAACTTAGTGCCTATTTAGATTAAGGGCTTCAAAACTATAACTTGGAAGATATCATTAGGAGGCTCTGCAAGCCTGGGACAACATAAAAAACTAATGACACAACGGGTAAGAAGACTAGTTTCCCACATCATGCACTCAGTCGCTATGGTAAGACGTGGTATAGTTTTGTGTGTACTAATATGATCCCTACTCGCCATCTGAGTGACGTGACTAAGGATCGAGCGATCCTATTATTCGCTATTATAACGGGTCTGGATGTGGATATCGGAGTTCTCATTCAGGAGTCCATCCTGAAGGTGATCAAGAGTACCACTTCTGGCGGATTTCTGCATCCATCCTTGATCACCCAATTGTGCAAGCGAGCATGTATTCATTGGGGGCCAGAAGTGATACCTTTGCTGCCTATATCAGTCATCGACCATCAAGTCATCTCACGCTTCAGTGTATGGGATGAGGCGGTCTCATATATCTAAAGTGAGGGGTAAGGGCCACCTACTCAGCCTCATCCTACTTCAGAGGAACCAGAGTCAAGCTCGTCTTCACAAGGACCATTGGCAGAGATTCTAGCATCCCTTAGCCTCTTAAATAAGAACCAAAATGCAGTTGCTCAAAGGCATCAGAGGCACATAGTAGCGGTTTCCCAGAGGCAAAACATCATGATGCAGTATCAAGTTGAACTGGTTAACACTATGCAGAGAATTTACACATCTTATAGTGGCGAGGATGATGATTTTATGCCATTCCAGTTCCCAGAGCCACCTGTTTTCCCTTCATATCAACCACCATCACTTGAGGAAGACGACGACGGTTACGGTAACAACAATGACCAAGGCTGTGACGTGTGACTATATCTCCACGACAGTTCCTCACATTCTGATTGTTGCATTACTGGACAATAAGGGCATTACCCATTTCAAGTTTGGGGGTTTTTATAATTTTATTCTTTGTATTGCCATGTTAGGTTGCCATCTTAGTATTTTGTTTATGTTTTATCAGTATTGTAATGCAGTCATGTATGAACTGTTGTTGACTCCTTTTGGGCTTTATTAGCGTTAGACGTATTATATTTTTGTTTTATTATGGATGCATGAACAGTTTTTGTTATTATTTATGGATGCTTTTATTATTATCATCATGTTTTGGGCTTTATTTAGATTTGTATACTTGTTTCCTGGTTAATGGTTGTTTTACCCTATTTTGAGTTATTCTTATGCAAGGGTTTATAGACCTTATAAATTTTTAATTTTGGCTAATGATAAGCGCCAGGTGATTATGTCTATTTCTTAGAGTTTATGTCAAACATGTATGGATGAGGGGTTAGTTTAGTTGATAAGTTGAGACTGTTTTTGATCTGTCCTTCTTAACAAGCACCGACCAACTATTTTAACTAGTTATATTTTTGGTACAATTTGCGTGTTCATTATTTTAAGAATGTGTTCACTCTATTGAACGTACATGATTACAAGGTAATAAAAGACTTAGACACTTATACAGTTTCGGATCGTGGATTCTGGCATGTTTACATTTTGTTAATATAAAAAATAAATAAAATAATAAGAACATTATTTGACTTAGTTTGATTACGTGGCCTTTGTTGCTTGGGTTATTAGATTTATAGGGGTGTTCTACACCTAGTGCCCTAAAGCCATCTGGCTTGGGAGTCATTTATCAAAAGCTCATTATTGGGTAACTCTGAATAGCCTAAGGTAAATAAACATTGCACGGTCATCCTAAAGGTTGTGATTGTTAAAAATGTAAAGCATAAAAGTATTAGTTCGCTTAAGTTTGATTACGTGACCTTTGTTGCTCGAGTTATTAGATTCATAGGGGTGTTCTATACCTAGTGCCCTAAAGCCATCTGGCTTGGGAGTCGTTGATCAAAAGCTCATTAATGGGTAGCTCTGAATAGCCTAAGGTAATTAAGCACTGCACAAGTCAGATTTTAATGTCTTTATGCTAGTACCTTTAGATCCTTTCTTGCATCTGCGCCTTATTCTTAATGCTTGTTGATTGCTTGAGTTTACTGAGTTAACATATTGTTTATTACAATAGATTGTGTGAGCTTATTTTGAGCAATGATTAATTAGGATGGTTGGTCTTCACACACACACATAGAATGGATCGAATATAGTCTTATGCTTGAAATTGATTGAACCCTTATTTATAACTGTGTTTATCCTGTTCTCTGTAAGTAGTTATGATTGAGCTTAGAAGTAATGATACTAGTACATAGTTTTTACTTAATTCGCGTATTTACATTACTATTTTTTTTGTTATATAGTTTTGCTTGAGGACAAGCAAAGGCTTAAGTTTGGGGGTAATTGATGAGTGAGATTTATACCCACAAATCAGATCCTTTACTACTTAAGAAGTTGTTTGTACTTCATAATTTTATATAGCTTTTATATCATTTTGTTATTATTTTGCTTAATTAGTATGTTGTAGGGCTTATCGGGTCTTTTCCAGCTTGCAAGGGCAAAAATGTCAATTTTCACATACCATCACTGCAGCGCCCATGCCAGGCTTGAAACTGGCACTACAGTGCCACTTCCTAGCCAACTGTGACATCATCATGGTGTTGCAGCGCCCTTGTCCCTTTACAAATTGGTATTTGCCACTTATCGACCCGTGATATTGAATCAGTCAGTTGCAAAGGTCGCTTTCTAAGGCTTAATCTTGGCCATAGCCACCACCTCCTGCTCCCAGGCGCATAAAAGCTGGTTTTGACCTTGCTAAAGAAAAAAACACATGGATAAAAAGGGTGATTCAACCTCCTTAATTAGAGATATCAGTATCCCCCTCTGGGGCTTAGTTTTTTCTCTCTCTTTTGTAATTTCTTCTCCATTTCCTAGTAGATTGTGTTTGTACATATAGTTTAGGTAGATTAGGGAGATGTTTGGGATTCCTTGAAGCTCAAAAGCAGTTAGCAATATGGATTGGAAAGCTTGAAAGGATTGGAATTTTCGGAGTCTGACAAAGCTTTGACAGAGTTCATTCTTATCCATTTGTTTCCTCTGATTTTGTAATCCACTAATGTTATTTATATTGCTACTAATGTTTAGTTTAAGAGCTATGAACTAATTATTGGCTCTAAGGTTATAATGGAACCCTTTGTTAATTTGAATTGAATATCTTATCTCTTTAGTTGGCATCATATGGTTTGGTTCAATATATTCATGCTTAATGACTCTTGCTAAGAAATTAGTGACAATTTTGGTAATCTATATGAAATTAAAAAAAGGATTGTAGATTTACACCTTGATATATTGGTGTGTGATTATGAGTTGTCTACTTTATTCGGCTGCATAATTTGTATATAGAATAGACATATATCTGTGCACCATATGTGACCTAATTGAGAACTTAAGCTTTAAATCCTTGTTATGGTTAATTGGCATAGAAATGTGTAGGATTATTACCTAGCTTGGATGTTCTTTTATGTTTTATTCCCTATCAGGTGGATCTAGAGAGGATATGTTTGTACATACCTTGGAAGAGGTGTATGAGCACTTGTGTGTTCTCGATCGATAAACTACCGTGACCACTAAGACCATAGAGAGAAGGTTAGGAAGTTTAATGAAATATAGCACACCAGGTGTTTGACAAAATGCCTGTGTGGGGTGAAGTTATGACCTTAGCTTATAGCACCTTCGATACCATTCATTATCCATTTACTTGCTTTGATAATTAGATATAACTAGATTAATTACACATCTGTTATTCTGTTGTTCGAATAAGACTTAAGTGATACCAAGTCGGTATTTAGTAAATATTAGTGATAATTCCTTGTGGGTTTGACACTCTTCTTATCATTGTATTACTTGTTAGACCGCGTAATCTTACACCTGTTTAGTGATCGGTAATCTGACCAACAAGTTTTTGGCGCCATTGCTGGGGACTTATTATTCTAATATTGTCAAATATTGACTTCAATCAATTTAGTCTTAATTTGAACGTATATATATATATATCATTTATTTGTTTGATATTCCTTTTTATTTTTAAGCTTACAGGTTCTGGACGAACATTATTATCAATGGTCTTTTGAGAGGATGGCACAACCAAGATTGGAAGAAGAACTTGAGTGATTGCATGATCAAATTTCAAATATCTTGAGGTTTTTTTGACAATCTTGAGTGTTAGTCCACTCAGAATGCCTACTGTCGGGAACGAGCTGACATTAAACCGACTTACTATCATCCAGATTGTCAGGGTTATCCAAACTTTTTGGACTAGAATCAAGAGCAGTATCATTATTTGAAATCTTCCTATCAGACAGAATTCAAGTATCAGTCTCCATCGCAATATAAGGAGACACCTCAAACTGATGAGAGCCTGTCTATATATTTAGAATGAGACAAAGGTAGAAGGCCTGAAAAGCTTCTTACCAACTTTATAGAGAGAAATGAGGTTCGAATGGCGAACCAAGACACCTCATTACAGAGCCTCGAAAGTAAATTGGGACTACTCATCAATGCTATCTCAAATCCACCGCAATGCAATCTACCGGTTATAACTAATCACAATGATGAAGTTATAGAGCATTGCATGGTGGATACGCAAGGAAAACGCGATGAGTCTCACAAAGTTGTTAAGGGATATTTGAAAGTGCCTATTGACCAATCTATGGAGTCTGAGGAAGAAAAAGAAAGGATCATGAGTGGGTGTATTATCGAGACTGATAATAAGTTATAGCCCACGCTCACGGTTGTTGAAACCCTAGAGGGCCCACTAGAGCATATTGAACTATTTTAGTTTGATGAGAAAGGCTAATTAGTGAATAATTCAAGTGGTGAACGATTTTTTGTGCCAATGGGGAAGTGAAGTTTAGGGATGACCAATCATCTATGTCTTCCATGAACATCAAGGTCGACAAATTGGGGGCATGAAATGGTCGTCTTCGCATATGAGCCGGATTAAACGGCAGTGAAAAAGTCGGTCCAACGACTATAAATAAGCGCTTGGTGGGGAGGCAACCCCATCTCAGTATCAATTCTTTTATTTCTCTTTATTTCTATGTAGTTTACATTACATCTTTTCTCTTTAGTTTATTAACTTAGTTTTCAATATGTTAATTACTGTTGTTTTATCTAGTAAGTATGTTAGTGTTTATATAGTATTGGTAGCATGTTTATCTAGTATTTTTTTTATTGTATCTATCTTATGTAGGTTGCATGTAATTGTAGTATGTTATTATTGTGTATGCAGTAGTTGAGTTAAACTAGTTATCATGTGGGTTATTAATAGTCATTGTGTTGCTTAGTTAAGATAGCTTACGCTTGGCTTGGCATGTGCAGAAAAACCAAGTAGAAAACTTTTATGCAGGTCTTCATTGACTGCATTTTAAATTTATCTTGAAAGTCGCGTTATAGCCATGAAAACTCTTTCAAGGAATTGGAAAGTCTCACTATAGTGCCAGAAGTTGCACTGAGTACCGCGCTGTAGTGCCGGGTTCATTTCCCCAATCTTCATTTCGTGTTGTAAGGCCAAGAAACAAAGCACACATTGCGCTGTAGCGCAAAAAAATAGCCCAACTTATAGGAGAAACGCGCTGCAGCGCCATCTTTTTATCTATAACCGGCGTTGTAGAGCCACTTAAAACCCAGTGTTAAAAGCTCATGGCTGCAAAGACCTCAACGAAGGAAAGGTAAATTGCTATGCACCATCAATAAAATTTTATTGACTTAATTAGGCAGAACTTGACTTCTGCACTCATTTCTTTCCATTGTTCGTGCATGATAAATGGGTTTTATACCTACGAATTAGCGTCTAATTCGAGCTTGAACGGTGTTAATTTCTTGTTTTTATGTTTTGTTTTTACTTGTTTAGCATGGTTTTGTGTTTAGATGTGGTGGATTGGCAATTGGACTAAAAGAGCAAGAGTTTAGAGAAATTTTGAAAGTTTAAAGCTAAAATGGACAATTACCAGCTTACATGCCAGCCGAGGCTGGCTATTTCTTATATAAAACCCCCGTCGGGGAAGGGGTGCGGGAAGATAGAGTCCTGTTGCCTTTTGAATGCTGCAACAAAGTGGAGATTAGTGATTGGAATGGTGTGGGATTCAGCTATGTATGGAACTAGTGTCAGAATACATGTCTTAGTGATATAATTGACAAACAACCAACAAGATTGGGAGATCGAACAAGGAAACTAACATCTTTGAGGCTAATTTAGAGCAAGAGCATTGGAGAGAATATTTTGAAGGAATTTTACAACAGTTGCAGATTGGGCTATAGAGAAGGGTGGTTCTGGATTTATTCTTCTTCTTTAGTTTAATACTTGTAATTGGGATGATGTTTACTTTAATTAATTCAGTTTTTAATTCATTGATGATGAACTAAATTACTTTTTAGGCTTATAACATATCTTTAGGTGGAACAATGATTATGTAACTTTGATTCTCAGTTTAATAAACTATTCTTCAGTTTATCTATATTAATTTGTGTTTGAATTTATGAATTGCCTGATCAACAATTCTTTGTGGACTTGTATGGATTCGAGAGAGGAAATACGAGTTTAGACTTAGTTAATATAGCATGTGGTCTTGAATTCTGTGAATGAATGGAATCTTGATGAATGTTAGGGTAGAGATATGCTTAACATCGCATGTAATTGAATAGAGAACTTGATCTTAAACCTTCTTTGATTGTAATTCACATAGAGATATAGTGAGTTAGTTAATTAAGGTGTTTAAATTAATTCTATCTAAATTGTGGATTTAAGTTAATATGGTGTTAATGCATCGAGAGGTGGCTAATTTTACTTGAGTGTTCTTGATAAATAAATCGGGATACTGAATTAAACTGGAATAAAGGATAATAATCAGAGTGAAGCTTAGAGTGAAGTTTTGAGCCTAATTCTCCAATAATTGTTTAAAATTTCAGTCGTTAGGGTTAGTTAATTGTTCGGTAATTTTAGTATTTTAATTTATTTAGTTTTAATAATTATAATTCTTAATTTGAATAGTTTAATAAAATTTGGATTAATAGGAAGCTGATATTTATGAGGGTTAATTTCTTGCTAATCTCTGTGGGAACGATACTCTATTTATTTCTATATTATTTGTTGACCACGTATACTTGCGTGTTGTGCATATATCGATTTTACCCAACAAGTATCTGGCGCCGCTGCCAGGGACTAGTAAAGATTTTAATAATTTGGTAATATCAGTTTAATTAGTCCAGTTTTACTTAAACATTTTTTTCTTTTGTTTTGTTCTTCTATTTCAGGTTTTTGAAGTTGGTTTATGCAAACTCGGTCCAAAAATCGAGACTTGCTTCCTTTTGAGGACAACATTGAGAAACTGTTTCAAAGGTTAAGTAAGTGGATTAAGGATACAAGGGAAAACTTTGAGAATTCATAAAAAGAAGAAGCAATGGCTGTCGAAGACCAGAAAGCGTTGAGAGACTTTACTACTCCTAAAGTGATTGAGCTTCAATCAAGTATCACCAGGCCGCCTATAGCTGCGAATACATTTGAGTTTAAGCCTGGGACTATTCAGATGATCCAAAACTCGGTTCAGTTTGGGGGACTAGTGAATGATGATCCAAATGAACATTTGGTAAACTTTTTGGATATTTGTGACACCTTCAGGTATAATGGGGTGTCGGATGATGCAGTTAGGCTTCGCATGTTCTCATTCACTCTACGGGACAAGGCAAAGAGTTGATTACATTCTCTACCACCGGGATCAATAACTACATGGGAAGACGTCGCTCAAAATTTCTTAGCAAAATTTTTCCCACTAGCAAAGACAACAAAAATGAGAAACGAGATTACCATGTTTGAACAGCAGCATGGGGAATCACTGTATAAAGCATGGGAAAGATATAAGGAATTTTTCAGAAAGTGCCCACATCACGGATTACCCAAATGGCTGCAGATGAACACATTCTACAATGGGTTGAATGGAAATCTCAAGACCAGTATTGATGCAGCATCGGGTGGAGCATTTATGGAAAAGAGTTATGAGGAGGCGTATCAATTGATATAGACAATGTCGGTGAACAACTACCAGTGGCCCACGGCAAGATTGATATAACCTAAGGTGGCTAAGGTGTTAGAGGTAGATGGAGTGACGACATTAGCAGCACAGATTTCACCGCTATCTAAGAAGGTGGATGCTTTTTTGGGGGTACAGACTCAGCAGGTTGCAGTTATTTGTGAATTATGCATGGGTGAACATCCTACAGATCAATGTGTAATCAACCCAACGTCAGTGCAATTTCTGGGTTGCTACAACAGGATTACACAAAATATGTATCAGAATGCCTACAATCCGGGGAATAGGAATAACCCTAATTTTTCATGGAGTAATAATCATCATTAGCAAGCTCCACGACCATCTTATCCCCTAGGATTTCAGAATCAACATCAACAACAAACTCAACATCAAGAGAGAAAAATATATTTAGAGGAGTTGTTGTCAAAGTATATAACAAGCAATGAGACAGTTATATAAAATCACAAGTTGTAGCCATCACGAACCTAGAGAATTAGATGGGACAGGTTACCTTAGCATTGAACAATAGACCGCAAAGGACTCTACCAAGTGACACCAAAAGAAATCCAAGGGGAAATCACGAGTAGTTTCTGGCAATCACTTTGAGAAGTGGAAAACATCTAGATGGGTAAATTGCAAAAAAATTAGTTATAAAAGATGATAAGGGTTATGAAAACAAAGTGGTTGAAGAAAAATAGTGTAAGGAAAAGCAAGTGGAACAGACAAAGTCAGATGATAAGCCAATTATGTATCCTCCACCGCAGTTTCAGCAGAGAGTCCAAAAACAGAAATTCGACAAGTAATTCTCAAAATTTTTAGAAGTTTTTAAGAAAATTCAAATTAACATCCCTTTCGCAAAAGCCTTGGAGCAAATGCCAAGTTATGCTAAATTCTTGAAGGGAATTTTGTCAAGGAAAATAAAGTTGGAAGAGTTTGAAACCGTGGCATTAATAGAAGAGTGTAATGTAGTTTTATAGAGAAAGTTACCACCTAAGTTGAAAGATTTGGGAAGTTTTACCATTCTGTGCACAATTGGGAACATGGCGTTCAATAAGTGTTTATGTGATTTGGGCCAAGTGTGAACCTCCTGCCATTATCAGTTTATACATAATTGAGTTTATCAGCTCCAAAGCCTACGAACATTTCATTGTAGTGTCAGTCACGTACCCAAGATACATTGTGGAGGATATTTTGGTAAAAGTGGATAAATTTATATTTCCAGCTGACTTCATAATTCTAGATTTTGAGGAAGATAAAAATATCCCAATCAACTTAGGGAGACCTTTTTTGGCTATGGGTAGGACGCTCATCGATGTGCAAAAAGGTGAATTAACCATGAGGGTCCAAGATCAGGAAGTAAAGTTCAATGTATTCAAAGCAATGAAATTCCCTATGGATGAAGAGGAGTGTTTCAGGATAGAGGTCATTCATCAGATAATCAACGAAGACATGGTTAAAAGTTTGGCTAATGATCCATTGGAAACTACACTACTGGGGGATGAAGATTTAGATGATCCAGAGTTTGTGGATTATTTGCATATGCTGGATTCCTTGCCACGCGTTAGTAGATTCAAAGCACCTTTTGAACCATTACACAGAGGAAAGAGCCACGACAAGGATGAAACCCTCTTTGGAGGAGTCACCTACACTTGAGCTTAAGCCAATCCCTAAACACCTCAAGTATGCATATTTAGGCAATTCTAATACTTTACATGTTATTATTTCTGTTGTGCTTAACGAATTACAGGAAAATAAGTTGTTGAGAATGCTTAGAGAACATAAATCGGCTATAGGATGGACAATTACAGATGTCAAAGGAATCATCCCATCCTTTTGTATGCACAAAATTCTTATTGAAGAGGATATAAAGCGAACAGTGGAGAAACAGAGACGGCTCAATCCAATCATGAAAGAAGTAGTGAAGAAAGAAATTATGAAATGGTTGGATGCGGGAATCATCTACCCAATTTCAGATAGTAAGTGGGTCAGTCCATTTCAATGTGTACCGAAAAAGGGAGGAATGATTGTAGTAAAGAATGACAACAACGAATTAATTCCAACGAGGACAGTGACTGGTTGAAGGGTTTGCATGGACTACATGAAGTTAAATAAAGTGACCCGCAAAGACCACTTTCCTCTGCCTTTTATCGATCAAATGTTGGATATATTGGCGGGCCACGAATTTTACTGCTTACTGTATTGATATTCGAGATATAATCAAATAGTCATTGCTCCTGAAGATCAAGAGAAGACCACTTTCACATGCCCATACGACACAGTCACATTCAGGAGAATGTCTTTCGGCTTGTATAATGCACCCACAACTTTCCAATGGTGTATGATGGCTATCTTCTCGAACATGGTGGAGAAAAATATGGAAGTCTTCATCGACGACTTTTCTGTCTTTGGAGATGATTTTGATGTTTGTCTAGAGAATTTGGTGATGGTTCTAAAGTGATGCGTGGAGACAAATTTGGTACTAAACTGGGAGAAATGTCACTTTATGGTCGAAGAAGGAATAATCTTGGGGCATAAGGTCTCAGCGAAGGGGCTAGAGGTTGATAGAGCAAAACTGGAAACAATTGAAAATCTTCCACCGCCAACTTTAGTAAAGGGAATCCGCAGCTTTCTTGAACATGCTGGGTTCTATAGGAGATTTATAAAAGATTTCCCTAATATTTCAAAACCATTATACAATCTCTTAGAGAAAGATTAAGTTTTCAAATTTGATGAGAAGTGTAAGTTAGCATTTGAGATATTGAAGAAGAAATTGACTATAGCTCCAGTTATCATCGCACCAGACTAGAATATTCCTTTTGAATTAATGTGTGATGCAAGCGACTATGCGGTATGGGCTGTGTTGGGTCAACACCGAGATAAGACATTCCATGCTATATACTATGCAAGTAAAACCATTACGGATGCCCAATTGAACTACACAACAATAGAAAAGGAGTTACTTGCAGTAGTATATACCTTTGATAAATTTTGGGCATATTTAATTAGGATAAAAGTTGTGGTTTATACGGATCACTCGACAATCCGATATTTAATTTTGAAGAAGGATGCTAAGCCTCGACTTATCAGATGGATCCTCCTTCTACAGGAATTTGATATGGAAATAAAAGATAGAAAGGGGATGAAGAATCAAGTTCCAGATCATTTATCGAGGTTGGAAAATCTGGGTAAAAATGAAGAGGACAAGTGTGTAATCAATGAGTTATTTTTGGATGAGCAGCTGTTTGTAGTCAATGCAGAATTTTTGTGGTACGCGGATTTCGCTAACTATCTAGTGAGAAACATCCTTCCCCCTGATCTCACACGATAGTAGAAAAAAAAATTCCTACATGACGTCAAGTGGTACATGAGGGATGAGCCATACCTATTTAAACAACACGCCGATAAGATGATTCGAAGGTTTGTGCCACACAGTGAGGTGAAGAACATATTGCATAAATGTCATTCATCTGCATATGGGGGACATTATGGAAGTAAGAGAACAGGAGTGAAAGTTCTTCAAGCAGGGTTCTATTGGTCTACAGTATTTAAGGATGCCCACCAGTTCATAAAAAGTTGTGATAGATGTCAAAGGGTGGGTAACATATCGAAGAAAAATGAGATGCCACTACAAACTATACTAGAAGTTAAAGTTTTTGATGTATAAGGCATAGATTTTATGGGGCCATTTCATTCATCGTTCAGTAATCAGTACATATTGTTTGTGGTTAACTATGTATCAAAATGGGTTGAAGCCGTAGCACTCCCCACAAACGAGGCCAAAGTTGTTCTTAAGTTCTTGCAAAGGAATATTTTTACAAAATTTGGCACGCCAAGAGCTATTATAAGTGATGAAGGTTGTCACTTATGCAACAGATCATTTACTGCTCTCTTAGCAAAATATGGGGTCAACCATAAGGTGGCAACAACATATCACCCCCGAATAAGTGGGCAAGCTGAAGTTTCAAATAGGGAGGTAAAGAGAATCTTAAAGAAGATGGTAAACCCGAAGAGGAAAGACTGGTCTCTCAGATTGGATGATGCACTATGGACTTACAAGATTGCTTACAAGACACCAATTGGGATGTCACCATATCAGTTGGTCTACGGGAAAGCATGTCACCTACCTATTGAGTTACAACACAAAGCCTATTGGGCAATTCAGAAGCTTAACTTTGATCAAACCGCAACAGGAGAAAAAAGGCTACTTCAATTTAACGAACTCGATGAATTCAGACTACAAGCCTATGAGAACTCGAAATTAAACAAAGAAAAGGTCAAGAAATGGCACGACCAAAAACTCATGCAAAGAACGTTTAAACCGGGGCAATCAGTACTATTGTTCAACTCAAGATTGCGGTTGTTCCTAGGAAAGCTAAAATCAAGGTGGTCGGGTCCATTTACCATAAAAAGGGTTCTCCCACATGGCACCGTTGAACTATACAGTAGGAATCCTTTGGAGACGTTCAAGGTCAATGGATAACGGTTAAAACATTCTTGGGGTGGCGAATCCAACACGAATGTCATCACAATCACACTTTTCGATGCGCCATAAATAGGAAGTAGTCAGGTTGAATGACTTAAAATCAAGCGCTAATTGGGATGTAACACAATCTTACTTTTATTCGTTGTAATTTTAATCATGTTCGTCAAATTATAATTTAGAATAGTAATAAGTATATAATAATCGTTAAGTAGTTAGTAAGTTATATTGTTCTAGATACTTAATTTGCTCAATTTAAATTCTTTTCATGTTTTAATGGTGTTTCAGGTCCTTAAGAAGCAATGGATATGTTAAGGTTGCAAGGAATGGGAAATATCAAAACCACTAGCAGATTACACCCTATGTAGGCCCTTTAAGCTTTAATACCCAAAAGTGTATGCCTTCAAAGCATAATACCCCCTGCCGGGGTGGGGGTCTCGAATTTTCAAAACAATACACATGCCGGTAGGTATCTGGCCTTCAACAACTTATTACCTCACCATGGGCGGGGGTTATGCAATCTGAAGAGATAAAAATCGGTAGTTATAGTAGTTACCCCCCACTCTTACACTTCAACTTCTTTATACTCAAACTAAATCTCCATTTTCTCCACTCTTTACCCACAATTTGGCAATTAAATCTCCATCTCCCCACTCAATTAAACCACTTAATCACTACTTCAAACCATAACTATCTACACCACCTCTCTTTTATAAAGCCATCACTTCACACCACACTTTAACCATTTTAATTCACACCAATTCATAAGTTAGGGTTCTTCTTGAGTAGATTTTCATAGCATAAACGACAGAGATAATCAATCAAATTGGATATACACTGAAAGTAAGTGGGTTATTCTTGCAAAATCTCCACATCTATCATTGTAGACACTCGAAATTTTTTGCACAACTGTTACTAACATTACAGGAGGGCATAATCGTCTTTCGAAGATAACCTTGGAAGATAGTTTACATCCATTCCGGATACTACCGGAAGTTCAATATTAACCCCGGACCATACACCGGGAGTATCAGTCTCAAAACCCAGAACACACACCGGGAACATCATTTCCAACCTCGGATATAACCCCGAGTTTCGTCCTTGGCGATAACCCAAAGGAATGATGTTGCAGTTCCAGCGATAACCCCAGAAATGCTTGTTTCAAATACATGCGATCAGCTTTAATAATACCTCCTGCCAAGGCACTCATACCTCAGACCCGGAGCTAACACCGGGCAACCAGACATCCACAAGATGACATTGCGGCATTCAACCCTTACAACAGTCTAATCTCAGATGTAGCCATGAGCAACGTCTGCTTTCAACTCAAATCAGCGATAACCCCAATGAGGAGTCATACATCATCTTGCTACCTCAACACCTGCGCGTCATCTCAACGCTTCATACATACATACATACAACAATGCCCTTCAAGAACCAGGAGTTCCAATCCGAGTGACTATTACGCGTGGCAGCACATCGAATAGAATTTGAAGCTTGAAGATCATGGGCATGGTCCCCTCTTCCTGACTTCGTACAACCTCTATTCCATGTCATTGCGTAACTCTCGACACAAGTAGTCTGAAGAAGGTCGTATATATCTCATTCGGATGCTCGGATTGAAGTTCTGCAAGTTCGAGCGGATATTATAGTGCACGAGTGCACGTACATCGAGACGACGGAACCCACAGAACCCCAGGAAACCCAGGGAGCCGCAGGTGCACCTGCGACTAGCAGCTTTATAAATATAGAGCTTGGGCTAGCCATTTTAAAAAAGAAAAGACGAGGAAGCCCTGTTCAATTTGCTTTGTACACACCCTATATTGAGTTCTTGCTCTTTTTAAACACCTGTTAGACCACATATAGTTATTAATTTACCAGTGAAAGCTGAGTGTTTTTCCATATAGTGTCATAGAAGTCTGCATTGGTAGCCCACTGGAAGCCTTCTTACACTATAAAGCCTTTCTCTTCATATTTGCACACACTATCCTACACATTGAGAGTCATGTTGTGTGCGTATGCCAGGACTTTGGTTCGTGGTTTTCATTTTTGTCTGTATATATATACTTAGATATATGTATATATTTTTATATGGACTAACATTATCGAGTTATGCCTCGATTGAGCCTAGACTTATGTCTGGAGCGTTTATTTGCTTATATATATATATAATTGTAATCGGACATATCCGATGAGCCTGGATTTTATATCCGGTGCATTTACTGCTTTTATATATATATATATATATATATATATATATTTACATTTTTGTCAGGCCTGTAGTTTACTTCGTGGCCTTTTACAGCTTTCTTTACATTTCGTCATGTCTTGAGTTTACTTCATGACAGTTGATAGCTTTTACAGCTTTATTTACATTCAAGTCCCGCCTGGAGTTTACTTCATGGCGGTTGATAGCATTTACTGCTTTATTTACATTTTTGATCCCCCATGGAGTTGCTTCGTGGTGGCTGATCATGCACATATATATATTTATCGCTTTTATATATATAACTGCTTACTACTTTCCATACAAATTGTAGTATCATGTGAGCGTAGGAATTATGTGATCACAAATTCAGTCTACTGAATCTAGATTCGGTTCTCGTGATGGATTTTTTCCAAATTGTAGGCGACTTGTACATTATTTACAAAGTAATGAATTTCCTTGATGGTCATGTCATGCCCATAAGGAGTTCGGCTACTGTAGATATCATTTTCTCAAGATGCCTCGATCTCAAAAATAAAAGCAAACAAGCTGAACATTTAACAATAAAATGGAAGTATGAAAAGGGCTCAATTCCTATTGAATACAGGGTTTGAAAAAACCTCTTTTATAAAACTTCATTGCTATATCTTGTTTAAAACTGAATTTTTCTATAAATTCAAACCTTGTATATATAGGGGTGAACGTGGCCTCACACTACTTTCAAATAATTGCACATTGATCCACACACACACACACATTCATATAACAGTTTCTTTGAGAAGTGGCGGTCACCGTGGCAACACGGATGTCGGGGGGTGCCTAACACCTTCCCTCCTCATAATCAAGCCCTCGAACCCTAATGAATCTCGGTTTCACGTACTGCTTAGCGTTGTCACATCATTGGGTCAATGTGCAAACCTTTTCGGTTGCGTTGGTGCAACCAGTTAAAAACACCAACTGGTGACTCTTAAAGTCAAATCATCGACATTACACATGTCAGACCTTTTTGACTTGTTTTTTCAAACAAATCTCACATTAACATGAGAACACCAAAGAACAAGTAATGAAAAGGGACACTTAAAATCTCGACTTCGATAGGTGGCGACTCTGCTGGAGACTCCAGTAAGAGGGCTTAAGCCGCTATTATAAGCTTTTCAAAACTATTATATGCTTGTGTGTGAATATTGCATTTACATTTATGATGAATGTGTACGAATGCATCTTACTTACTGCACTGCTAAATATCTATCTGTGATATTAGTGCTTCGCATATGTCATAATTTTGCATAAACGGTGAGACACGTTGTATGTGAATGTATGTTGTGTGGTTCCTCCACCAGGAGGCTATCCTGTCGGTGTTTGATTACTGGACTCGTAGGAAGACTAATTCCAATGAGGCTCAGGAAAGGCACCACCCAGATTCACTCCAGTTGAAAGACCGGATTAACTTCCCATCAATTTGATTACGATGATCTGGGAACCTTCATGCCAAAAAGCCGCGAGAGTAACCTAAGATAGGTCAACCTCTGATAAACCAAACGCGGAGGAAAGTCTCTTCATGCTTTCCATTTTCAATTACTTGTAAAAGCATTTACTTGTAATTTCATTCCATGATCATTTATATGTAATGGAAAATATGAAGAATATATGTGCATACATGACATGTTATCAATTCACAACCATTTTTTCAGGACCTTATTCCTAAAATGGGAACATCATGATAACATTTACATTATCCCTAAGACTAAACTATATTAGTCTTTTGTATGGAAGCAATTGGGCATGCTACCCGCTCAAAATCCAAAAAGGCCACGAGCCTACAACCAATCACGTTTTCTTCTGACCAGTCTAATCCTGTTTCCCGAGAAGAATTTGACGGATTGAGTAAACAAACTATAGACTTGGTTGTTCTGCTGAAAGAACTGCATCAGTCTACTCAGGGTACAAAGATACCTACACATACAGAATCCTCTACACAAGGGGGAGCCCAAGGTTTGGAAAAAATAATTCTAGAACCTCAGTTGGATACGACCAACAAAGACCCTGAAAACACCCATCTCAAAGGAGATCCAGACACCGGTGACATCAAGAAGAAGGTCCTCCAAATGGAAGAAACTTTCTATGTTCTCAAAGGGATTGGAACACATGAAAGTGTTTCATATGCTGACCTTTGTATATTTCCTGGGGTTCATTATCCAGAGAAATTCAAAACCCCTGATTTTAAAAAGTATGATGGATTAGGGGATCCTTATACACATTTAAAGGTGTTCATTGGAGAACTTGGATCTTATGCGGGAAATGAAAAGCTCAGAATGCAGCTGTTCCAGAAGAGTCTGACTAGAGAAGACCGTTCATGGTATACCAGATTAGACAACTCCAAGATCCATAGCTGGGAAGAGCTAGCTCACGCCTTCCTCACTCAATATAGTTTTCAATCTCAGATGGCTCAGGACCTGTACCAAATTACCAAGGTCAAGAAACAGTCTAATGAGTCATTTAGAGAGTATGTTCAAAGGTGGAGGCGCCTTGCTGCTCAAGTTATTCCTTCCATGATAGAATCAGAAATGGTCATGACTTTCATAAATATACAGGAAGATCCTTTCTATGAGAGAGTTCTAGCTGGTATTGGCAAACCATTTTCTGAAATGATCAAACACGGAGAGATGGATGAGATGGGATTGAAGTCTGGTAAGATTCAAGACCTAGCTGCTCTTAAAGCTGTTACTGAGCACATCCAATACAAATCTTATGGAAACAACCCCTGGAGGGTCCATAAAAAGAAAGAGGAGGATGTTTCCTTGATACTACAAGGACAGAAAGACAGTCAAAACATGCCTATATAGAGGAGAAACTACTCCCGTTTCCAAGCAGATTCTTCAAACCCTCCATTGCCTAAAAGTGGAGAAGAAAAGCGACCTCGAACGTTCACACCTTTAGGGGACTCACTTGAGAATATTCTTACTCTTCTGACTACTCAAAAGAAAATCACACATCTTCTTCCACTAGCCAACCTTAATGGGAGGGGTTTTAATGCTACTCGAAAGTGTGCTTATCATGCCGGAGCACCTAAACATGATATTCAATATTGTTGGGCCTTGAAACACAAGATCCAAGACTTGATAGACAATGGTGAGATTGTAGTCACCAAACCAGATCAACCTCATGTGCAAGACAACCCTCTTCCTCAACACAAAGAAGAAGAGGTCAACATGATCAGTTGGAGCACTAGGCAAAATTCCAGTTTTAATGGCGAGCCATCTCAGACCATCAAAGACGATGTTGTGGGATTATGAAAAGTTCCAGTTTACTATGGAACGAAAGATGAAAGCTCTTTGCAAACAAATTGAGAAATTAGTAGAACTAGTGACCCATCAGCATCAAGTCACATGCCAATTAATCAGGCAGGAGCATGCCTATCTTCTTCTGTTTGTTATGAATGATCCACCCTCACCTTTAGAAAGCGAAGCTATGGAGGATAAGGTTGCAAAGAGAGCAAATGTTAAAGCCCGTTGGGATTTTTCCAATCAGAGGGAGTTCACCTATATGGGCCAACCTATGGAGGAAATATTTCAAATGCTGATCAATGAAGGAAGAATTACATTCCTTCTACCTCCAATCAATCCCCATGCAGGATGGTTTAACTCTGATGGAGTGTGTCAATATCATTCCTATTCTCGCGGTCATAGCACAGACGAATGATGGGCACTCTGCCACCTCATTCAAAATCTTAATGATAGTGGTGTCCTGCAAATGGCAGATGATAACATTGTGCAACTTAAAGATGGGAGTGCATGTCCTACTAAGTGGAAGGGATCAATAACAGTTATATCCGATGAGGATGATAAGACTGTCAAAGCATTTCCCATTCAAGAAATTCAACTCAAAGGAGCTGATAATCCTTTGAAAGTGGCCGCACCCGAGCCAATTTCTTTACCTTCGCATCATTAATATCCTCACTGTCACCACACAAAGTTCCATGGAATTATGGAGAAGTCAAGGATCTATGTCTCATTCTCATCGCTACATGTTGTCAAGGATAATCCACTGTATCTTCCTCAAAGGGTTATCAAGCCTACCCTAAAAGCAACGGGGAAGATTCCCATGGAGAAGATTGAAAAATTTCTCTGCACTATGGGTCATAATGAAGCTAAGGTGGTTCTAAGATTAAGAGAAGATCCACATCAGATATCAATCCTGGACTAGGTTTTCTCTTCCAAAGATCACCGAAAGATTTTACTCAAGGTTTTGGAAGAAGCCTACTTACCAAAATAAGTTGATGTGGAAAAATTTCAACATATGGTTGATCACATTTTCAACAACAATGTGATATCCTTCACTCGATGATTTATATACCTCCAGGGGACCGGCTTCATCGCAAAGCCACTGCACATCACAGTGTTATCCTCCGAGTATATGTTAGCTGGAGTGTTGATAGATGGAAGTTCATCTCTGAATATCTGTCCTTATGCCACCTTAGTGAAGATGAATGTCAATCTCAAGCGGATCCAAAGCAGCCATACGGTGATCAAAGCTTTCGATGGATCCCGGTGAAATTCCGTCAGAAAGATTGAGCTGCCAATTAAGATTGGTCCAAATACATTCAATGTATCCTTCCACATCCTCAAAATAGATTCAGGATACAACCTGTTATTAGGGAGACCATGGATACACATGGTTGGAGCTGTTCCCTCCATATTACATCAGCAACTCAAGTATATTGTCAACAACAATCTAGTCACTATCAATGCTGAGCCGGAGTATCCTAAACAAGGAGATCTGCCAATCATCAGTTTCAAACTCTAAAGTTGAGCTGGCCAGTTTTCATACCTTGGAAGTGAGTAACACTCAATATCAACCTATTGGAGCACCACTTCACCTACCCAAGATTTTAGCTGAGGTTATGTCGGCCACTCAAGAAATGATGTCATCGGGTCATCAGCCTGGACAAGGGATTGGTAAAAATCAGCAGGGTATTAAGCACCCTATTCAAGATTCCAGTCAAACTGGGACAGCCAGACTATGCTATTATGCTAGTTCCAGTCATAGGAATCCGCATAAACACATGTCGGTTCCTTAAACTTCCGCCACACGGTGATGTTTTCCATCTGCACCTCATGAGCTGATACAGTCTTTAGTTAAGGTGCCAGCACATGTTATGACTATGCTGTTTCCCAAACCAGTACCATTCAAAGCTAAAGAGGTGCTGATTCCTGATCATGAAGTCGAAAAAAAGGAGTAGAAACGTAAACATGACATCGCTTTAATGATGTCCGGCATACGCGTCATGGTTCATGATGAATATACAAATAGATATACCCCAAACGATGATTGTCCAGATGTCATGGTTATCATTCGGGAAAAGGAGGGCAATGATGACCCCTCTATCACTACAATCCATCAGGACTTTGCCCTTGATAATTGGAGCAGCACTCCATGCATTGGTCGACGAGGGTAAAACAGGCAGAAAATCCCTCTGCCCTGTAGATAACTTTAATTGCTTACTTTTTTATACAGTATTATCAGTTATTTTATCAGTACATGCTAACACTTTGTATGATTAAACAATTTCATATATTAAGTGAAAGCATCTTTTGATTTCGTGGACTCAATATAGATGTGCTCGCACTTGTCGGTGATATGCCTTCTCCTCCAGTAGGGTCAGAATTTTGATGCAAAGTTGGACTCACACTTGATGGACATACACGAGGACATTGAGACACCTTAAAAGATTAAAGAATGGGTCGCAGATAAGCCTATACCCAACCTTGACCAAACCACTTCTTTCAATCTTGGAACCTTAGAAAACCCTAAGCTAATCTAGGTTGGTTCAGACCTCACCCCAAACCAACGGAATGACATGGTTGCACTATTAACCTAATTCTAGGATGTGTTTGCATGGTCTCATGAAGACATGGTGGTTTTGTCCACTGACATTGTTCTTCATCGCCTTCCCATTAAAGAAGGATTCAAGCCAGTTAGGCAGAAACTCAGGCGATTGAAACCTGAGTGGAGTTTAAAAGTAAAAGAAGAAATTGTGAAACAATTTAAAGCTGACATTATCATGGTGTCTACATATCTGGAGTGAATATCCAACATTGTTCTAGTGCTTCAACCAGGAGGAAAGGTGCAAGTTTGAATAAAGCATGCCCTAAAGAAAGCTTTCCAATGCCCTTTATCCACATTCTCATTTACAATATTGCGCAATACGGCATGTACTCCTTTGCAGATTTCTTTGCGGGGTATCATCAGATTATGGTCGCTGAGGAAGACCGTGAGAAAACTTCTTTCATCACGCCTTGGGGAACCTTTTGCTACAGACAGTTATCATTCGGCCTCATCAATGCCGGGGCAATCTACCAGCAAGCTATGATGGCTCTTTTCCACGATTTAATACATAAAGAGATAGAGATCTACGTGGATGACATCATTGTCAAATCCCGAAAGGAGGAAGACCACTTAGACCACCTCAAAAAGCTATTCAATAGGTTGCGTAAGTACAACTTGAAGTTGAATCCAGCCAAGTGCGCCTTTTGTGTCAAATCAGGCAAGTTGCTAGGTTTCCTAGTCAGCCACAAAGGGATTGAACTGGATCCTACCAAAATCCAGGCCATCAAGGAAATGCCCATTCCTCATATAGAGAAGGAAATACTGGGATTTTTGGGAAGAATCAACTTCATTAGTAGATTTATATCTCAACTCACAGCAACCTGTGAGCCCATCTTCAAGATATTAAGGAAGAACTCCTCCATGATATGGAATGATGAGTGCCAGAAAGCCTTCCTTCCTATTAAAGAGCAGTTGGTTAATTCTCCTATTTTGGTACCTCCCAAGGATGATGTTCCCCTATTTATGTACCTATCCGTTAATGACAATGCCATGGGCTACATAATGGGGCAAAAAGACGATAGAGGCCAAGAACGAGCTATTTATTACCTCAATAAAAGATTCAGCACCAGTGAACACAAGTACACTCTGATTGAGAAGAATTGTTGTGCTTTGGCATGGGCTTCCATGAGATTACAACATTATCTCCATGGTCACACAATCCATCTTATATCCCGCGTGGATCCTCTCAAATACGTGTTCAGTAAGCCCATACTAAATTGTCGACTGTCCAGATGGCAGTTGATCCTACAACAATTTGATATCGTCTACGTGACGTAAAAGTCTGTCAAAGGTCAAGGAATTGCGGATCAATTGGCCATTGCACCTACAAGGGACTACAAACCCTTAGAAACATATTTCCCCGATGAAAGGGTAATGACAGTTCAGCAACACCATCAGTATGATGCATGCCACACATAGAAAATGTATTTTGATGGAGCTGTTAATGCAGAAGGCTTTGGAGCCGGAGCAGTTTTAATGTCCGATACGGGGGTGCAGTATCCCATCACCGTCAAACTGTAGCTTGTCAGCACCAATAACACAGCTGAGTATGAAAGCTGTATCATGGGGCTAAAACTTTTTCGTTCAATGGGCATCAGACGGTTAACTATCTTTGGGGATCTCGAATTGGTGATCAAACAATCCATGGGAATCTATCAAACCAAAGAATTACATTTGCTGCCATACAATCGGCAAGTTTTACAGATGGCTTTGGAGTTCGAAGAAATCTCCTTTCTACACATTCCTCGTAATAGGAATGATTTTACAAATGCATTAGCAACGTTGGCCTCCTTGGTTCATATACCTGACAAGGAAAACATGCCAAGCATTATATTTTCTATGTAAAAGGCCCCAGTTTATGGGAACTATGTTGGAGAAGTATCGGATGAGCTACCTCCCATCCACAACCCTTGGTATTAGCATATCAAGGAGTATCTGCGAGATGGATCTACACCCGCTGAGGCGAGCCTAACTGAGAAGAGGCGGATCCATCGACTTGCTATGAAATTCTACCCTGAGTGGAGATGCACTCTACAAGAGAGATGCAGGATTA
Organism: Panax quinquefolius; assembly: GCA_020205615.1. Lineage (NCBI taxonomy): Eukaryota > Viridiplantae > Streptophyta > Magnoliopsida > Apiales > Araliaceae > Panax > Panax quinquefolius. Next base: position 259,423 of record JAINUW010000527.1, on the reverse strand, counting down.
GGTCTCCTCAGATGTCTGAACAAAGACCAAGCTCAGAGGCTCATGGATGAGATCCATGGTGGAGTATGTGGCCCATACATGAGCAGCCCCTTAATTATCAAGAAAATTCTCAGAACATGGCATTATTGGCTTACGCTCAAAGCTGATTGTGATGATCACGTCAAGAGATGCTATCAATGCCAAATTCATGGGAATGCCATCCACGCCCCTCCAAGGGAACTCCAGACTATGAGTTTGCCCTGGCCCTTCTCAATGTGGGGGATGGACGTGATCGGGCCCATCGAGCCCAAAGCCAGTAATGGACATCGATTCATATTCACCATGATCGACTACTTCACCAAGTGGGTAGAAGCAGCCTCCTTCCCTAGGGTTACCAAAGAAGTCATCATTGCTTTCATCAGAAACAATGTCGTCTATCAATATGGACAACCAGAGGTCATTGTGTCAGACAATGCTAAGAACCTCAATAACAAGATGATGGAGGAGTTATGCAGTAAATTCCACATCAAACACCTTAACTCCGTCATCTACCGTCCAAAGATGAATGGTGCTGTTGAAGTGGCTAATAAAAATATCAAGAAGATCATGCAGAAAATGTCCGCCAATCACAAAGGGTGGCCTGACCTCTTGCCTCTAACTTTATTAGCCTACAGAACTTCTATGCGTACTTCCACTAGGCCAACACCCTACTCCTTAGCCTATGGGATGGAAGCAGTGCTCCCCATAGAAGTGGAAATGGAATCCCTCAGAGTGTTGATGGATGCTCAGTTAAATGATGACCAATGGGTACAAGACAGGTATCACCAATTGTCTCTGATATACGAAAGGTGAACCACGACAATCTTCCATGGTCAGTTATATCAATAAAGGATCGCCAGATCCTACAACAAAAAAGTCCAGCTACGGTAATTCAAACAACATGACTTGGTTTTGAAGAAGATCACTGACAACCAAGATCAATCTAAGGGAAAATTCACTCCTAACTGGGAAGGCCCATTTGTTGTCAAGGAGGTATTGACAGGAGGTGCTCTCAGACTACTGGAAATGGATGGCGATGAATTTCCACATCTTATCAACTCGGACACCGTGAAATGGTACTATGTCTGAAGTTACCATCAAGTAAACTTCATGGTATTGATCATCCAATCACCAGTCATTCCAGTTTTAAACCCTATCTTTTTACAAACTCTTCTGCCCCTCTGGGAAACCTATAATTCAAACCAGCAGTCTGGTTTCACTTCATATCAAACTTTTCATACCTGTAGTTTATCCTAAAGATGGGATTAAACTTTTAATACCTGTAGTTTATCCTGAAGATGGGATTAAACTTTTCATACCTGCAATTTATCCTGAGGACGGGATTAAACTTTTCTACGCTTGTAGTTTGTCATGAAGACGGGATCAAATTTTTTCCACATCTGCAGTTTGTCCCCAATATGGGATCAAACTTTCTTATCCCTGCAGTATAGCCTGCACATGGGATTCACACTTTCTTTTCTTTATGCATTGGCCCCGAGGGGCGAACTACGTCGACCTGATCTCCCTGACACCCGGGAGTACGTAGGCAACCATATTCTATATGGCCCGATTGCAATAAAAAAACCACAAAAAAATATTTCTGCCCTTCCTCTACAAAAACAAAAACAACAAAAACTTTTCTACAACTCTCTGTCTTTTCACATTCAGCGTTGAACCTCTTACACTAGGTTCGAACTACGCAGACTTGATCTCCTCTTCAATAGGAGTACGTAGGCAGCCATTTATGGATCAGTCTAACCCCTACCAGAACAAAAATCTCTGTCACATGGTATTGGGATCAATCTTCAATCCACCACATTTCATCGGCTTCAGACCAAGGGGATGGAATTACCCAACCTCTCCTCATAAATAGGAGATTCGGTGACCATCTAAGCTGCGATTGTGCCTCAAAGAGCAATACCAATCCATAAGAGATGGAATTAACTAGGCTTCTCACAAATAAGAGTACTAGCGACCATCTGTGCTGCGGTCAATCTCAGAGAGGAAAAGCCACATTCCTCTGCACATTCCATACAGAAACCAGTCCCAAGACACCAAAGATGGTAGGGATTCATACAGATCAATGATCCGTTCTGAGAGATCCTGTGGTGGCTCAATGTCCACATATCAAGGATAAGTTCAGAATGCATCAAGATCACAAGGCCTTGAAGAAATAGGAAAATATCAAGCAAGTATCAAGGCATAACTAAAAGGGAAGTAAATCAAAATATATTTCTCTGTAATATATACTACTGTTTGATATATACATCTGTGTTGTACATGACAAAATGGCTAAGCTAGTCTGTGCAGGAAAATACAAAGCTATCTACGGATCTGTGTGTTTGCGGACTATCATATCTAACATAGCATCTCTCTTTGAAGACGAAGGTAAAGCTGCAAGCTCCTGCCCAATGGTATCTACACGAGCTAGCAGATCTGAGGTTAACTACGTGATGGCCTAATGCTCATCAATGTATGCCCTCATATCACAAAAATGCAAGTTGTATGGGATCTCACTGAGGTATTGTCTGCAATGGCCACATCCCTAGCAATGCATCAATGCATCCCTGGCTGATCTAGCCTCATCCCTCTTTAATAGAGCGATGTCTCTCCCATTAAGAGCTGTCAACATTGCGGCCCTAGCCTGATCTTTATCATAGGTCATCAGATGTAAGCTCTGCTCTAAATGTTGTGCTGAATACTGAATAACAGTGGCACTAGGGGGAAGAATCTATCACAAATGTTTGCAGCCCAGCACTCAAGTCCATCGGTGGGAATGTCAGCCTCCTCCATAGGCTCCTCATCGTCGGAATCAATACCCTGCACTATGGATACTACTGCAGCCGATGCAGTCTCTGTCTCCATCCATGCTGAATACTCTGCAGAAAAACCAAGATGACTAAAATAAAAATTAGCTAGCTCTCGCTGATCCCAACAGGCATACAACCTGGATTTGTTCGCTGATGATAAATGGCGAGAAGCGAAACGCTGAATCACTTCCCCCTTATATAAGTGGAAATCCTAAAACTGGTCAAACTGACACATCACGGCCAGTGGGTGGTAGGTTATCATCCCTCTCAAACCTGCTAGAGGTAGATAATCCATGCCTGGAGCATGAGTAATGAAGCTGTAGGGTGAGCTAAGCCCTGTACACGGCAATATAGTGAATGGATCTCCAATCCCTGCTAGAAAAGCTGACCAAGATGCAACATCTGTACACTCCGCATGTGAGATCTCGAATTTTATGAAATAAAAGTATTCAATTTTTTTATTTTGGTAAATAGTTAAATTGATAAAAGTTTAAAGTTAAGGGTCATATTTGAAATTTTTTTCAAAGTAAGCAAGTTGTCATAAAATAACCGATAGTAAAAGTACAGTAATACACATGGTTGCATAGTAGCACACGGTATTGATTATTGATGCTTATGTGAGAAGTCACTCAGTTATACTCAATTATTGCTACAATAATTGCTGCATCATATCTCTCATATTATTTATTTAATTATTGTCACAGTATCATCTGCATAATTTGTTATATTATTAAATCAATAATTGAGAGGGCAAAGTTATTCATATTATTATTTGCAATATTGATAATGTCTAGAAGTTCTATCAATGAGAGGTTTGGTCACCTAATTACGCGCCAATAAGGAGAAATCCTTATCGGAAAGCCCTCTCTTTCCTGGGAACGACCTGGTTGTTAAATATTGTGAGTTATAATATTAATGATGAATGTTATTAAAAATTAAATTTGAGTTCGGAGACGCGCATGTGATATTTGAGTCCGGAATGATGAAATTAGTAGAAATAGACTATAAACACAAAATTTGAAGGGGTTGACTTTTTGGTCAAAAAAGTCAATAGTTCATGTACTATTAGGGGAGGTGGTGCAAGATTGATAATACTTGCATGACTAAGTTAAAAATGGAGGTATAGATGGAGGTACTATACTGTAATTCGTATTTTCACATGATTATTACTATTAAGTCACATAATTGAACTATTAATTCACATGATTTACTATTAGGGGAGGTGGTGCAAGATTGATAATACTTGCAGGACTAAATTAAAAATGAAAGAAAAGTTGAAGGTATTGTACTGTAATATTTTGAGCCCCAAAACGTGCAATTATTGAAACTATATTTTCCTATAAATAGAAGCTCATTCTTCCTTCATTTCTCAAAGAATTCACTAAAGCTATAGAAGCAATTATTATATAGAGAAATTATAGAGAGAAAAGAAGAGAAGTCCGCTACCTCACTATTCTAGTATCCGGTTTCTTCTAAGGTAAGGGATATTATTATTATAGTAAGGGTATTATTTCTTTCTTTACGTATTCATGAAGAGAGATTACATTATTCCATTCTTTATTATTATGTTGGAATAACTCGCCTATCATGCATAAGTACCGCATACATGGTGAAATTTTTATGTTATTCCATTCTTTATTATTCTCATTGGAATATCCTCATGCAGTGGATTACGCTGAACTGGTTCCATTCTTTATTATTACATTGGAATAACTTTTGTTGTGTGCGGCTCTATCATCATGCATGATGAATTCTTTATTATTCCATTCTTTATTATTCTGCTGAAATATCCCGCATGCGCGATTACGCTATACTTGGTTCCATTCTTTATTATTCTATTGGAATAGCATTTCTGTACGTTCTATCGCATGCCTGGTGAATTCTGTTGTTATTCCATTCTTTATTATTCTGTTGGAATATCTTGCTTGTGTGGTTTACGAATGACCTGGTTCCATTCTTTATTATTCTGTTGGAATATCCTGTCTGTGCAGTTTGCACATGACCTGGTTCCATCTTTACTATTCTGTTGGAATATCATGTCTGTGTTGTTTACGCATGACCTGGTTCCATTCTATATTATTCTGTTCAGAAAAACCTGTCTGTGGGGTCTATCGCATGCATGGTGAATTCTTCTGTTATTCCATTCTTTATTATTCTGTTGGAATAACCTATCTATGTGGATTATCGCATGGCGGGTGAAAATCCATTTGTAGTTTCGTAATTTTTCTGACCCTCAAAAATTCTGGAAAAATTTGAAATGATAATTTGATGAGTTTTCTATGTTGTGTCCAAAGATGGCGATTTTTGGATGTATAGATTAAGAGTTATAGATTTTATGAGAAAAGACTATTTTAAAAGTAAACTCTTATAACTCCTTGTGGTTAACTCCAAAATTGGTGAAATTTCAGTATACCCTGTAAATTTTAGAATTTTTGGACAAAAGTACAATTTATGATAAATGTCTAAATATTCGACAGTTTTGGCCATATGAAAAATAGTAAATGAATTTTAAAATTTCCAAGAAAAATATATGTTTAATATGGGACTATATTCTGCTAAATCCCAAAAAAGAAATATTTTTGGGACTGATTTGGTATTTTTCATGAATGAACTAGTTATGAGTAAATGAATTAAATATGTTATGTGAAGTAACAAAATTGGAAAATAGGATTTTATGGCTTGGGAATCCTATATAGGGTATATGCCGATTTTTGATGAGGGATTTGATTATTGGTGATGAAATCTTATGAGTATGGCATTTTTGAATGATTAAAATGCATTATTTGGTAAAGTGTAAACAATTGAAATAAATTGTTTATAAGTTTAAGAACTGATTAAAATATTGTTATAATATTAATAATATTAGCTTATGAGTTTATTAAGTGATTGATAATATTTGGATAAATTTAAAGTCTTTAATATTTATCCTTGTTTTCGCTTATATCATGGTCATCATCCTCATGCTTATATTGTGATGAAAGTCATCTTTGGCTTACATGCAAAGATGGACTGTTAATTATTGGTTTTATAGTTGTATATCTTTGGCTTACGTGCAAAGATGGACCGTTGATTATTGGTTGTATATCTTTGGCTTACATACAAAGATGGAGCGTTGATTATTGGTTGTATATCTTTGGCTTTTGTGCATAGATAAACTGTTTATTAGTATGATTATGACCAGGGATCATTCAGTATAATCATGACCCGTAATGTTATAGATGATGTGGTAAAAGTCCTCATTGGCCCGTAGTGCATTGATGGACAGTTATTGGTATGATTATAACCAGGGATAATTCGGTATAATCATGACCATTGATGATTACTTGAATATCCTTGGCCGTAGTGTAGGGATGATTCGATGATGTGGATTATTTATTAAGCTGAGTCTCAGCAATAAAATATTGATTATACACTTTTAATTCGTAAAAGATAGTAGATATCATGCTCTACTTGACTCTTCTAAAATACAGTTGTATGTCTTTGGCCTGTAGTGCAAATAATAAATTGTTAATGAATATCTTTGGTCGTAGTGCAAAGATGAATTTATTAGTATGATTATGAGCAGGAATTGTGATTTGGTATAACCATGATTTTTGATGTCTCAGGTGAAGATAAGTGATGAATATTATCTTCGTCCTGGGTGCGAAGAGGAATTTAGAATCACAATTATGATTATGAGTTATTCATATGATTGTGGACAGAAATTGTTGATTGATGTTACAGGGATAAACCATTATTGGTGGACTTTTAACATGAAGAAGATAATAGACCTGATGGTCTATTTGACTCTTCTAATGGATTGCTCGTTCCACTGCAACTATGGTTGAAAAGTTTTATCATCTACCATATGTTCTAAATCTCTGATTTATTATTGACGAAGGCTATTGATAATTTAATTATCTTTAGTCATGATATTCTTTACTGGGCTATTTGTGCTCACCCTTTGCTTCACAATTCCTTTCAGGTAATAAGAGTGTAGTTTGGGTTGAGCGGATATATAGGGAAATAGTGCGATGGTCCGAGACTGTCGAAGTTTCTCAATACATTATAAAACGGCATGACATGCAACAGATAATTGTATTGAGGACCTAAGATGTGTGTGTCGTATTTTATACGTCACTTAATAATTGATTTTGGCGAACAAAAATAGGGTGATGAGAACCCAACTTTGAATGCGTCAAAAGTGCACCTCATTAGAATGAATATGATAGTAATATTCTCGTTCTTCTTGGGGGTCTTAAAATATTTGCTGCGGTATTTTATATGGCATTGTAACAATTTGAGTTTGATTACTGTCTACGAGATAATATTGTATTAAAACTCACAGCTTATCTGTTGTCGTACTCTGCACGACAGTTCAATAGTTGTATAAATGAAGTTTGTATTTGATTTTTATAGAGTGATATCTGGCGACTCAGAATGGGTCGTGTGGACCTATTTTGGGGGCGTCACACCACAGGCTGTAAGGAGTACGATATCGCTATATCATGGGTGAAACAATATCCATGTCATTTGAATGTGCTAATCGGTCCCAAGTGTGACATAAACCACAAGTACAGCATGACCGAGCTGCCTATAAACACTCCTGCTGGATAAGTGTAGCAATATGTGGCCGACCTCAGAGTCTCTACCAAAATCATCGGTAGGATGGTGTGATCCTCCCTGAGAGCTCTCACTGCCATAATAACGCCGATGTCCAACTTATCCATGTACCGTGGCATGTAGACGTATGACAATATGCACAGCAGCAGTACATCCACTTTGGCCAAACGCCACTGATCCTCCGGTGTGGTGAAATCCCTGGAATGTCGTGCATAACTATCCTCAGAGCCAAATCTGTCAAACAGAAAATGCTGGGATATCACGTGGCCGGATGTAATCTCATCCTGTACCATTCTACGCCTCAATCCGGTGAGGATCATGAACTATTTACTTATGTCTCCGATCGCCATGTGCACGCAAGATCTGTCCAACGACATCATCATCAATCGTGCATACTCCTCTAGAATAGGAGTCAACTCATGGGTCCCACACCTTCGGCTCGCTCCAGTTAGAGTTGCAAAGGAGGTCCCGTAAGCTGAAAAGGCCAAGTCAGGAATAAAATTGCTACGCGATTGAACGGAATAGCCTGGAATACTGGTTTTCATGAGCCAAATTCTGGCTCCACATTGGTATTCGCCTGCATATAAGGTATACTATACCAGTGGCCTCAACTTTCATAAATCGTGCTGGGCAATACCTCACAAAGGTCCGATGCCGTCAATGAACGTCATGCAACCCTAACGTATCCCCGGCGGGGGTTACAATGCCAAAGTTACAAATTAAAGACGTATCCCCAGCGGGGGTTACAACGCCAAAGTCACGAACCGATGACATATCCCCTACGGGGACCACAACACAACATTTTCAAATATCCACGTATCCCCGGCGGGGGTTACAACGCAATTCAACCATTGATACACACATCAATGAAGGTCAAGCAACCTTGACGTTATCTCGGCCGATGGCAAGTAAACCCATCAACGCAACCTTCCCCAGCAAGGGTCACAACGCGATGCAATCATTGATACACACATCAATGAACATCAAGCAGCCTTGACAATGCACCTAACAGGGATCTATCCGGTGATACACACATCAACGAAGGTCAGGCAACCCTGACAAGTTCATACTGTTGGAAGTAACTCCGACAGGATGGTGGGATATGTTATACACATCCTCAAACAGACAAAGCTTTATCCCCACAGTTCTCTTATACACAAGAGGCACCTCTATGGAGAATGAAGTCTGTGTCTAGGATTCACGACTTTGGTGATAGCCCCAATGTCAACATCCTTGAAGACTTGGATTGCATGTCCAAGGCATCAGTGATTGTCATCCCAACAGGATTAACTGACAATCATGAATCATACATTTGCATCATGTTCTTGCACATAGCATCATGTTGCATTTCAAGTGTCTAGGATTCTTTATCCTATCCATGACTTGCATTGCATGAATATGATAAAGAGGGGCATCTGTAGACACTCGAAATTTTCTGCACAACTTTTACTAACATTACAGGAGGGCAGAATCGTCTTTCGGAGATAACCCTGGAAGACAGTTAACATCCATTCCAGATACTATTGGAAGTTCAATCTCAACCCCGAACCATATACCAGGAGTATCAGTCTGAAAACCCGAAACACACACCGGGAACATCATTTCCAACCTCGGAGATAACCCCGAGTTTCGTCCTTGACGATAACCCCATGGAATGTTGTTGCAGTTCTGGCGATAACCCCGGAAATACTTGTTTCAAATACATGCGATCAGCTTCAATCAAACCTCCTGTCGATGCACTCATACCTCAAACTTGGAGCTAACACCGGGCAAACAGGCATCCACAAGATGAAATTACGGCATTCAACATTTACAGCAGTCCAATCTCAGATGTAGCCCTGAGCAACGTCTACTTTCAACTCAAATCGGCGATAACCCCGATGAGGAGTCATACGTCATCTTGCTACCTCAACACCTGTGTGTCGTCTCAATACTTCATACACACATACATACATACATACAATAATGTCCTTCAAGAACCTGGAGTTCCAATCCCGAGTGACTATTACGCGTGGTAGCACACCGGATAAAATTTGAAGCTTGAAGACCATGGGTATGATCCCCTCTTCCTGACTTTGTACAACCTCTATTCCATGTCATTGCGTAACTCTCAACACAAGTAGTCTGAAGAAGGTCGTATATACCTCGTTCGGATGCTCGGATTGAAGTTCTGCAAGTTCGAGTGGACATTACAGTGCACGAGTGCACGTACTTCAAGACGACGGGACCATGGAACCCGAAAGCACCAAGCAGTGCAATCAAGGCAACCACAAAAGTAATCTATGGCGCAGTGCAGCTAATCATGGCTAGCAGCTCTATAAATATAGAGCTTGGGCTAGCCATTTTAAAAAAGAAAAGGCGAGGAAGCCCTGTCCAATTTGCTTTGTACACACCCTATATTGAGTGCTTGCTCTTTTTAAACACCTGTTAGCCCATATACAGTTATAAATTTACCAGTGGGAGCTGAGTGTTTATCTATATAGAGTCATAGAATTCTTCATTGGCAGCCCACTATAAGCCTTCTTACACTCTATAAAGCCTTTCTCTTCATATTTGCACACACTATCCTACACATTGAGAGTCGTGTTGTGTGCATATGCCCGGACTTCGGTCTGTGGTTTTCATTTCTGTCTATATATATATACTTATATATATGTATATATTTTTATATGGACTAACATTATCGAGTTATGCCTCGATTGAGCTTAGACTTGTGTCTGGAGCGTTAATTTGCTTATATATATATATATAAACTATTGTCAGACTTTATATATATATATATATTTACATTTCTGTCAGGCCTAGAGTTTACTTCGTGGTAGTTGATAGCTTTTATAGCTTTATTTACATTCAAGTCACGCTTGGAGTTTACTTTGTTGCGGTTGATAGCATTTACTGCTTTATTTACATTTCTGATCCCCCATGGAGTTGCTTCGTGGTGGCTGATCATGCGATATATATATATATATATATATATATATATATATATATATATATACCGCTTTTATATATATAACTGCTTAGTGCTTTCCATACAAATTGCAGTATCATGTTAGCCTAGGAATCATGTGAGCACATATTCAGTCTACTGAATCTAGATTCGGTTCTCGTGATGGACTTTTTTCCAGCTGTAAGCAGCTTGTACATTATTTATAGTGTACAAATTTCCTTGGATGGCTGTCATGCCCATAAGGAGTTCGGCGCTGCTGTACATTGTTTTCTCGAAGATGCCTCGCATCTCGAAAATAAAAGCAAACAAGCCGAACATTTAACAATAAAATGGAAGTATGAAAAGGTCTCAATTCCTATTAAGCACATGGTTTAAAAAACATCTTTTATAAAACTTCATTGCTATATCTTGGTTAAAATTGAATTTTTCTATAAATTCAAACCTTGTGTATATAGGTGCGAACGAGGCCTCACACTATTTTCAAATAATTGCACATTGATCCACACACACATACACACATTCATATAACAGTTTCTATGAGAAGTGGCGGTTACTGTGGCAACACGGATGTCGGGGGGTGCCTAACACCTTCCCTCCGCATAATCAAGCCCCCGAACCCTAATGAATCTCAGTTTCACAGACCCGTTTAGCAGTGTCACATCACTGGGTCAATGTGCAAAACTTTTCGGATGCGTTGGTGCAACCAGTTAAAAATACCCACTAGCGACTCTTAAAGTCAAATCGTCGACATTACACATGTCGGACCTTTTTCACTTGTTTTTTCAAACAAATCTCACATTAACATGAGAACACCAAAGAACAAGTAACGAAAAGGGACACTAAAAATCCCGACGTCGACAATCACTATAGTTGAAGCAAATTCACTAAGTTTGGGGGATTACACATCATGCAAACCAAGTGTTCGACGGTTTGTTTGAGTGGAGTTTTGGGGGAATTTGTTAGTTGTAGCTCACCAATTCCAAATCAATTGCACCTAAATCGATATCAAAACGACAACGTGGAGAGATTTCAGGGACCACACCACCAACACGGGCCTTTGATAGGCATAAATTCATAAGTGCAGCCGTCGACGACCGTTACGACTACCTTGTGACAAAAGCACTCACATCAGAGCAGGGGTTAGCACCTGTGTGATGCCCCCAAAATAGGTATACATCACCCTTCTTGGGTCGCCAAATACATGGTACTGAATACAAATACAAACTTAATTATACAACATGAGCTGAGAGTTTTTACACAAATATTGTCTTCTAGACAATATCCAAACTCAAATGGGGTCCACATTACATTTACTGTCACACTATTTTATAGAATAGTAAGGACTATTATAACACCATCTCGGACCATCACTCCGTTCCCCGACTAGTTCCGGCTACATTCTCATTTCCTGAAGAGAACAATGGAAGTAAAAGGGTGAGCTTAACTAGCCCAGTAAGAAATATTATGACTAAGATAACGCAAAATAAGTTATCATTAGCCTTCAACAATGTTAAACTGATAGAATATAATAGACAACAAGTTTAACTACAACGGAACAAGCAATCCATTAGAAGAGTCAAGTAGCGCGTGATATCTACTATCTTCTATAATTTAAAAAGTTTATCATTAACTTTATTGCTGGGCCTCAGCTTAATAAATAAATCACATTATTGAATCATCCCTGCACTACGGGCCAATGATATTAATTAGTATCACGTCCACAAATTATTCTTGCACTACTGGCCAAGAATATTAGTATAATCATCAATGGTCATGATCATACCGAATTATCCTTGGTCATAATCATACCAATCAATAGTCCATCTATGCATGTAAGCCAAAGATGACTTTCATCACAATACAAGCATGAGGATGATGATAATGATATAAGAATTCAATTAAAAGAAAACAAAGGATAAATTTTTAAAGATTTATAATTTAATTTATCCAAAATTCAATAATGTCCAAATTGTCAACATGATATTGCTTTGTGGAGTAAAATTCAAGAATAATATCAATGTATCAAAAGTAATTTAGATAGAAAAGAAATAAATTTTTTAGTTAATAGTACCCTATGAATAGTACTCTCTGAATATTACTTCGGGAATAGTACTCCGTGAATAGTACCCCGACATGAAAAGTGCCCCGAATACTCGAGTAAACAATATTTGTGTGAATAGTAACTGGGTGAATAGTAACCTGTGAATAGTAACTCATGAATAGTACCCCAACATGAAAAGTTCCCCGAATACCCGAGTGGATAATATTCTAGTGAATAGTATCCAGGTGAATAGTAACCCGCGAATAGTACCCCGGGTGAAAAATTGATATTTAATAAGAAAGTTCAAATCAATATTTCAATGAAACGATACTAGATGAAGCGTAAAACACAAGAATATTCCACTAATTTCAAGGATTATAAAAGCAATACTTACCATAGTAAGTTTAGATTTAAGAATATGAAAAGAAATAACATACGAAACTACAAATGGATTTTCACCTGTCATACGGTATGTAATCCGCGTAGACGAGTTATTCTGACATATTAAAGGATGAAAACGAAAAATAGTATTCCTTATCAATACGAAAGAAATAATACCTCTTACCTTAGTAGAAGGCTTGATACTACAATAGTGAAGTAGCAGAATACTCTTTTTTTTGCTCTCTATAGTTTCTTTCTCTATAGTGTCTTTTGTGAATCTTAGTGAATTGGTGTGAATGAAAGAAGAATTAAGCTTCTATTTATAGGATAATGGACTAAATAGTAACTGATTCATGAACGGTCCAGATTGATTTACTATTATAATGGACGGTTCATATTGATTACTATTAAAACCACCACCGACGACCCAGATTGATTTACTATTAAAACCACCACCGACGGTCCAGATTAATTTACTATTAAAACCGTCATCAATGGTCCAGATTGATTTACTATTACAACCAGCATCAGTGGTCCAAATTGATTAACTATTAAAACCACCATCAATGGTCCAGATTGGTTATCTATTAAAACCACCATCGATGGTCCATAAATATAGTAAATCTTCCCATGGAATACTAAGTCAAACTTACAACAAACGCCTCATAACAATCCCTATATTTATCTCAAAATTTGAATAAATATTTACCATAAATTATTTATCTTTAATAAACACATTTTTAATCTATTAACAATTATTCATCATTAATATTATAACTCATAATATTTAACAACCAGATCATTCCCAGAAAAGAGTGGGCTTTCCGATAAGGATTTCTCCCTACTGGCACGCAATTAGGTGACCAAACCTCTCCTCGACAAAACTAACTAGACATCGTCAATATTACAAATAATAATATGAATAACTTTGTCGTCTCAATTATTAATTTAATAATATAAAATATTAATATTGTGACAGTAATTGAATCAAATAGCGTGAGATACTATGCAGCAATTACTGTAACAATAATTAAGTATAACTGAGTGACTTCTAACATAAGCATCAATAATCAATACCGTGTGCTACTATGCAACCACGCCAGACATCGTATTTTTTTACCACCGGGTAGTTCAACAGTTTAACGGTAAAACTTTCGCTGTTATTTTTATAAAAAGATATTTCTGTTGTTTTCTAACTATGATAATACTTTCGTTGTGGGGTCCACCAATGATTGTGCTGTCGTACGAATATTCCTTGTAAAAACGAATATTCCCCGAATAATCGAATATTTCCTGACACAACGAATATTTTATATCAACTTGCTTACTTTGCAAAATTTTCAAATATTACCCACAACTATAACATTATATCATATTCACACCATAATATTCAAAAATATATTTCGAGAAAAAATATTCTTTATTCAAAAAAGTTGAGTTCTTACAACCTCCCCTTCTTATGAAATTTTGTCCTCGAAATTAGGGTACGTACCACATATGTTGAAGAGGTTAGGATACCTTGATTTCATTTTAGATTCTAACTCCCAGGTCATTTCCTCCACATTGTGGTTTCTCCACAAAACTTTGACTTGAGGTATAACCTTGGAGCGTAGAATATGATCCTTCTTATCCAATATTTTAACAGGTACCTCTTCGTACGTTAAATCTTTCGCTATCTCGTTCGGTTCTAATTCAATAATTTGTTTCGGGTCTTTCACATATTTACGTAACATAGATATGTGAAAAATGTTATGAACGCGAGACATACTTGCCAGTAAGGAGAGTCTATAGGCTACAGTTCCTATTCGATTGAGGATTACAAATGGGCCAATGAATCGAAGATTGAGCTTTCCTCTCTTTCCAATTCTCGTAACTCCTTTCCATGGAGCAACAAATAACAACACATGATCTCCAATATTAAATTCCACGTCCTTTCAATGAAGATTAACATAACTCTTTTGTCGATCTTGTGAGGTTTTTATACATTATTAGATCATTTGAATCTTTTCCATAGTCATACGTACCAACTCCGGTCCCAACAATGTTCCTTCACCCACCTCATCCCAGTATATTGGAGAACGACACTTTCTTCCATACAACGCCTCAAATTGAGCCATGCCAATACTAGCTTGATAACTATTGTTGTGGGAAAACTCCACCAATGGTAAGAACTTGTCCCAACTTCCTTTGAAGTCAAGGACACAGAGTCTTAATAGATCCTCAAGAGTTTGAATAATCCTCTCTGACTGCTCGTCCATTTGAGGATGATATGCCGAACTGAATCTTAAATCTGTGCCCATAGCTTTTTGCAAACTAACCCAATATCTTGAAGTGAATCTTGGGTCTCGATCAGAAAATATGGATACTTGTATACCATGCAATCTTATAATCTCATTTATGTATATACGAGCAAGACGTTCAAGTGTATAAGTTTCTCGTATCAGTAAGAAATGAGCAGACTTGGTCAATCTATCAATAATGACCCAAATTGCATCTATACCTTGAGAAACCTTGGGAAGACCAGTAACGAAATTCATGTTAATGTGCTCCCACTTCCATTCTAGAATTTTAAGTGTTTGCAATGGACCTTTTGGCACTTGATGCTCTGCCTTGACTCGTTGACAAGTTAGACACCTTGAGATAAACCCCGCTATCTCTCTCTTCATATTGCTCCACCAAAATATATGTCGAAGATCACAATACATTTTGGTACTCCCATGATGGATTGCAAACTGTGTGTTGTGCACCTCCATCATGATTTTATACTTCAAATTAGAATCGTTAGGAGCACAAAGTCTGGAGTTGACTTGAAGTATTCCTTCTTCATTGATTCTTGCTTCCGGAATAACACCTTCTTGCACTTTCTTCTTCATACGCATTAGCTCCAGGTCTGTAGCTTGAGCAACTTTAACTTTATCGATTAAAGTCAGTTCTACTCGTATATTCGCCATCATCACATGGGTCCCTGGATTCTTTAATTCTATCTCCATCCTTTTGTCAGTCATACAAAATGGGCCTTTGCGTTGACAATATCGCACTCGTACCCGCATATGATGTTCTACTCAATACGTCAGCTACTATGTTCTCTTTTCCAAGATGGTATTGAATGGTATGATCATAATCTTTCAACAATTCAAGCCATCTTCGTTGCCGCATGTTGAGTTTCTTTTGAGTGAAGAAATATCTGAGGCTTTTATGATCTGTATAGATCTCCACCTTCTCTTCATACAGGTAATGCCTCCAAATCTTAAGCGCAAAAATGACAGCTGCCAACTCTAGATCATGAGTAGGATAATTCCTTTCATATTCTTTGAGTTATCGTTAGGTATAGGCTATGACTTTCACATATTGAATGAGAGCACATCCTAAACCTTTGCCCGAAGCATCACTATAGATGACAAATCCCTCCGATCCAGATGGTATTGTCAGAACATGTGCTGAAAAGAGTCTCCTCTTGAGTTCTTGAAAACTATTCTCACAATCCTCGCCCCAACCGAATTTTGTATCTTTCTGAGTCAACTGAGTTAATGGAGTAGCGATTCGAGAAAACCCTTCTATGAATCTCCGATAATAACCAGCTAAGCCGAGAAAGCTACGTGCATTTCATCACTAACTTAGGTTGCTCCCCACTTTTGAATTGCTTCAATCTTTGTCGGTCAATGATATTCCATGATTTGATATTACGTGCCCAAGGAATGCTACTTCCTCAAGCCAGAACTCGCATTTCTTCAACTTGGCATATAACTTGTTCTCACGAAGCTTTTAGAGTATCAGCCTCAAGTGTTGCTCATAATCTTCACGGTTTTGGGAGTAAATAAGGATGTCATCAATAAAGACGACCACAAAATGATCCAAATATTGCTTGAATACTTAGTTCATCATATCCATGAAGGCAGCATGAGCATTAGTTAATCCAGAAGACACGACTAGGAATTCGTAATACCTGTACCGAGTTTTGAAAGCAGTCTTTGGGATGTCATCGGTTTTAATCTTTACCTGATGATATCCGGAATGAAGATCGATCTTTGAAAAAAATTGGGTGCCTTTCAACTGGTCAAATAGGTCATCAATAAGAAGTAACGGGTACTTATATTTAATGGTGACATGATTCAACTTTCGAAAATCAACATAAAGTCGCATACTTCCATCTTTCTTCTTCACGAATAGAACAGGAGCACCCCAAGGAGACGTACTAGGACGAATGAAACCAATGTCCAACACTTCCTATAGTTGGGCTTTTAACTCCTGAAGTTTAATAAGAGCCATTCGATATGGGGCTTTGGAAATGGGTTTTGTACCGGATTCAAGATCGATACAAAATTCAATTTCACGCTCTGGGGCTAGGAAGTTCTTCAGGGAATACGTCAGGAAATTTATTAATAATAGAAATATCATTCAAGACTGACGTATTTTTGTTTAAATTCGTGACATGAGCTAAGAAAACTTGACATCCATTTTTTAATAAACGAATAGCTTTATGGATTGAGATGAAAGTGATTGACTTTAATGGTTTGGTTGCTTGAATTCGCATAATAAGTTGGTTAGGAATATGAAAGCTAACAACCTTACGAAAACAATCAATTTTAGCATGATGAGTAGTCACCCAATCAATTCCTAAAATCACATCGAATGTAAGTATTTTTAAAGAGATAAGATCAACAAGTAACGTGCGGTTACCGATTTTAATCAAACAAGACTTATAAATAGTGGATGTAATAAAGATTTCTTCCAATAGAGTTTCAACAGATAAATCAAAGTCTAATTTCTCTAGAGACAAATTTAAACATTGAGCGCAAGTAGGAGAAATAAAAGAATGGGTAGAACCGGTATTAAATAAGGTATAGACTTTGCTAGAGTTTATGATTAGCTTACCCGTGATCACCTCGTTCTGATTCCTCGCTTTTTGGGAGGTTACGACAAATGCTCTCCTTTGAACTACCGGTTTTGTCTTCTCTGGGATGGCCTTTGATGCCTCCATTCCAGCTAGACTTAACTTTGGTGCACGACAAAATTGGGCTAGGTGACCTTCTCTTCCACAATTATAATATACTTTGGACTGCTGCGTACAATCTGGACTGATGTGTCCCTCCCCTCCACATTTGTAACATACGAGTGGAGGTCGTTCTCCTTCCTTAATAATAGGTGCTGGTGCTGACATCTTTCCATCATTATTGAATCTCCTCTTCTTGAAATTTCCACTTCTATTATCTTGGCCATGATTACCACCGAAGTGGTTACCATTTCTGGCATGTTGATTCTCTCCACATTTGTTATCACCGCTTCGATGACTGTTACCACTGGTGTTATCGACTTGCAGGTTGCTCTCTCTTAGTTGGGTGGACTCATTATTGCTCTCCAATAGTTGAGCCCTATTTACAACATTTGAATACAAACACAATTTGTGAGAAATGGAGTATTGACGTATTTCGGGTCTCAAACCTCGTTGAAACATTCGCGTCATTCTCTCCTCATTATTAACCAAATGGGATGCGAACCGGGACAACTTGACAAACTTAGCCTCGTACTGTGACACGGTCATATTGTTTTGCTCCAACTTGATAAAGTCTACCTCCTTCATGTGACGAATACTTTTGGGAAAGTAATTGTCGTTGAACAGATCTTGGAACTTTTCCCAAGACATTTTGAGAGCGGTAGGTTGAGTACATTTTACTGATTCCCACAAGTAATCTACCTCTCCTCTCAACATAAAGGTGGAAAAGGGAACCTTTTGCTCCTCAGAGCATCCCAAGACATCAAATATCTTGGTGATCTACTTTATCCACGTCTCCGCCTTAAGTGGTTTTGGCTCTCCCAAAAATTCTGGTGGTCCCAGCTCCTTGAACTGCTTAGCAGCGACCATCGAGAGTTGGTAGTGTTTCCACCTACATTTTGAACAGGAGCCGCACTCGCCTGATGTTGCATGAATTGCATAAAGCCCCTAAACATCTCATCGTTCATCATTTCATCGGTGTTGTTGTTTACCTGAAGATTATTGTCTTCCTGTTGCACATTATCCTGGATATTGATCGTTAGTGACTAAACGGTCTCATGTGCTTCATTGCTTATCTTGATATTTTCAGATGCCATTTTCAAACACTGCCACAAAACAAGGGTTAATTGACATGCCACATATTATCCCTATACTCTGACCGACCAATTTAATACCAAATAAACTTAGATAGGTCATACTAGCGAAGAAATTTCCCGTTTCTCCCCTCCTAGTTATTGTCTCACATCTCAGCCAGAGATCATATCCCTAAGCTTTGATACCAACTGTGACGCCCCCAAAATAGGTATACATCACCCATCTTGGGTTGCCAAATACATGGTACTGAATACAAATACAAACTTAATTATACAACATAAGTTGAGAGTTTTAACACGAATATTGTCTTCTAGACAATATCCAAACTCAAATGGAGTCCTCATTACATTTATTGTCACACTATTTTATAGAATAGTGAGCACTATTATAACACCATCTCGGACCATCACTCCATTCCCCGACAAGTTTCGGCTATGTTCTAATTTCCTGAAGAGAACAATGGAAGTAAAAGGGTGAGCTCAATTAGCCCACTAAGAAATATTATGACAAAGATAATGCAAAATAAGTTATCATTAGCCTTCAACAATGTTAAACTAATAGAATATAATAGACAACAAGTTTAACTGCAGCGGAACAAGCAATCCATTAGAAGAGTCAAGTAGCGCATGATATCTACTATCTTCTATGATTTAAAAAGTTTATCATTAACTTTATCGCTGGGACTCAACTTAATAAATAAATCACATCATCGAATCATCCCTGCACTACGGGCTAAGGATATTCATTAGTATCACGTCCATAAATTATTCTTGCCCTACGGGCCAAGAATATTCGTGTAATCATCAATGGTCATGATCATATCGAATTATCCCTAGTCATAATCATACCAATCAACAGTCCATCTATGCACATAAGCCAAAGATGACTTTCATCACAATATAAGCATGAGGATGATGACAATGATATAAGAATTCAATTAAAAGAAAACAAAGGGTAAATTTTTAAAGATTTATAATTTAATTTATCCAGAATTTAATAATGTCCAAATTGTCAACATGATACTGATTTGTGGAGTAAAATTCAAGAATAATATCCATGTATCAAAAATAATTTGGGCAGAAAAGAAATAAATTTTTCGGTTAATAGTACCCCGTGAATAGTATCCTCTGAATAGTACTTCGGAAATAGTACCCCAATATGGAAAATGCCCCGAATACCCGAGTGAACAATATTTGAGTAAATAGTATCTGGTTAAATAGTAACCCATGAATACTAACTTGTGAATAGTACCTCGGCATGAAAGTGCCCCGAATACCCGAGTGAATAATATTCTAGTGAATTGTAACCGGGTGAATAGTAACTCGTGAATAGTACCCCGGGTGAAAATATTGATATTTAATAAGAAAGTTCATATCAATATTCTAATGAAATGATACTGGATGAAGCACAAAACTCAAGAATATTCCACTAATTTCAAGAATTAGAGAAGCAATACTTACCGTAATAAGTTTAGATTTAAGAATACGAAAAGAAATAACATACGAAACAACAAATGGATTTTCACCTGTCATACGGTACGTAATCCGCGTAGATAGGTTATTCTAATATATTAAAGGATGAATACGAAAAATAGTATTCCTTATGAATACGAAAGAAATAATACCCCTTACCTTAGTAGAAGGCTGGATACTGTAATAGTGAAGTAGTAGAATACTCTTCTTCTTGCTCTCTATAGTTTCTCTCTCTATAGTGTCTCTTGTGAATCTCAGTGTATTGGTGAGAATGAAAGAAGAATTAAGCTTCTATTTATAGGAGAATGGACTAAATAGTAACTAATTCTTGAATGGTCCAGATTGATTTACTATTAGAACAGACGGTTCATATTGATTACTATTAAAACCACAATTGACGGTCAAGATTGATTTACTTTTAAAACCACCACCGACGGTCTAAATTGATTTACTTTTAAAACCACCACCGGCAGTCCAGATTGATTTACTTTTAAAACCACCACCGACGGTCCAGATTGATTTACTATGATAGACAATTAATAAAATTGACAAGTACAAGAATACATGTCTTAGTGATATAAAATTAGTTAAGTATTGTGTTATATTGCATATGTCCAGCGGTTTGATTTAGTTCATTTTATTTTGGCCAATGATAAGATTGTGATTAAGTAGACAAGTACAGTACCGATCATTAGAACTATGATGTATTTGTTTGTTATAAATTGGATCTTGTGCTTGTTTGAAACTAGTATAAAAAGGTTAGCACCTTAATGACACTTATATCGACAGATTAGTTCAAATACATACATAAGGAATTTCTAAAGGATACTGCTAGTTTAAATGAAAGAATGACAAGGATAGGCAGTGAAGACGAAGAATTAGGCAAGAACCAAAGTTTGGGGGAAAATTTATGGTATATAAGCTTTATATAAAATTAAATTAAATAAATAAATATCGTAGCTAATCTTGTTCCGTGGCCTTTGTTACTTGAGGAAATACACCCGAGGGGATTGTCTTAACACCTAGTGCCCTAAGGTCTTTTATGGTCTAGGAGTCGTTGGTTGAATGCTCGCTAAGGGGTAACACTGTTAGCCTAATGGAATTAGACATTGCACATTCATGGGAAATATTAAAAAGAAAAGAGAATAAAACGGGAAATAAGTGCAAAAAGTCCTCGTAATGAAAATAAATAAAGCATAAGTACCCTATGTGTACCCTTAATATTGATAATTGCTTGGTTTTAGTTGGATCGCATCTGTTTTTGAATCTCTTGAGTTTAAGTTGTATGATGCCTTCTAAGAGACTTGTTATGTTTTAAATTTGAATTTCCATCAGTTAGCATGGATGTTAAGCACACACACACTATACCAGTAATAACAGTTTAAGATTTGAGGATTGATAAGGAATTATTGATTGGTTTTGATATATAGTGTTATCGTGTTTGCTTGATTTCTCTGAGGCCGAAGGAATAAGTTTGATTCTATGATACTGCTGGAAGGCATATAGATTAGATGTATTACATATCATTGCATTGCATTGTATAACATGTTAGTTTTATTTCGTGTTCAAGGACTAGCACAGTTTAAGTTTAGGGGATTTTGACAAGTGGGTTTTATACCTACGAATCAGCGTCTAATTTGAGCTTGAATGGTGTTAATTCCTTATTTTTATGTTTTGTTTTTACTTGTTTAGTGTGGTTTTGTGTTTAGGTGTGGTGGATTGGCAATTGGATTAAAAGAGCAATATTGTGGCAAGCTTTGGAAAGTTTGGAGCTAAAATGGACAGTTAACAGCTTACATGCCAGCTGGGGCTGGCTATTTCCTATATAAAACCCCCTTTCAGGGCAGGGGGGTGCAAAATCAGTTAATAGAGGACATGCTCGCCGGGGAGGGCTCTTTATATAGGAAAATCCCTGCCGGGGCGGGGGTACAGGAAGATAGAGTCCTGTTGCCTTTTGAATGCTGCGACAAAGTGGAGATTAATGATTGGAATGGTGTGGGATTCAACTATGTATGGAACTAGAGTCAGAATACATGTCTTAGTGATATAATTGACAAACAACCAACAAGATTGGGAGATCGAACAAGGCAATTACCATCTTTAAGGCTAATTTGGAGCAAGAGCATTGGAGAGAAGATTTTGAAGGAATTTCACAACAATTGCTAATTGGGCTATAGAGAAGGGTGGTTCTGGATTTATTCTTCTTCTTTAGTTTAATACTTATAATTGGGATGATGTTTACTTTAATTAATTCAGTTTTTAATTCATTAATGATGAACTAAATTATTTTTTAGGCTTATAACAGATCTTTGGGTGGAACAATGACTATGTAACTTTGATTTTCAATTTAATAAATTATTCTTCAGTTTATCTATATTATTTTGTGTTTGAATTTATGAATTGCCTGATCACCAATTTTTGTGGACTTGTATGGATTCGAGAGAGGAAATACGAGTTTAGACTTAGTTAATATAGCATGTGTTATTGAATTCTGTGAATGAATGGGATCTTGATGAATGTTAGGGTAGAGATGTACTTAACATCACATGTAATTGAATACAGAACTTCAACTTAAACCTTCTTTGATTATAATTCACATAGAGATATAGTGAGTTAGTTAATTAAGGTGTTTAACTTAATTATATCTAAATTGTGGATTTAAGTTAATATGGTGTTAGTGCATCGAGAGGTGGCTAATTCAGCTTGAGTGTTCTTGATTAATAACCAGTGATAGTGAATTCATCTAGAATAAAAGACAATAATCAGAGTGAAGCTTAGAGTGAAGTTTTGAGCCTAAATCTCCAATAATTGTTTGAAATTTAAGTCTTTAGGGTTAGTTGATTGTTTGGTAATTTTAGTATTTTAATTTATTTAGTTTTTATAATTATAATTCTTAATTTGGATAGTTTAATAAAATTTAGATTAATAGGAAGCTGATATTTGTGAGGGTTAATTTCTTGCTAATCTCTTTTGGAACGATACTCTATTTGCTTCTATATTACTTGTTGACCACGTATATTAGCATGTTGTGCATATATCGATTTTACCCAATAGCGATAACCCCCCCACCTTCCTTTCAACCTTTCTCATCAGTTGCACCTAATTTCCCCATAACCCTAGGTACATATCCAGAATTGAGATCAGATTCATGCTAGGGTTCTCCACTCAAGGTAATTAGGATTTTCATTTCATCAGAAATTGAATTCGAGTAAGTTGAGTCTTCTAATGAACTTTTTGGTTTGCACACTTCTCCTTGTCTGTGGGGGTGATTTCCACTGAAGGGAATCTGGATTGTGAATTTTCAACCAAGGGTTGTCAAAACAAGGTTTCCAGAATTTGCACACTAGGTGTTTGACAGATTGCTTGAACCAGAATTTAATTTGTTTAGGCTATATTTATATTGGAATTCTTAGGGGATTATTTGGCCATAAGTTTGGGGGTTGTTTCTGCATAGATTGGCGTTGTTGTTGCAGATTAGGTTTAGAGTTTTTGTTGGCTTGAATTGGCAACCACCGGCTTCTTGCTTCTGTTCAACATATACTGAATTCTGAAATGGCTACAAAGAGAAAACAACTTAGCATCGGCGGCTCCTCGTAAGCAGCACCACAAAGATGGGACACTGAAAAATTCATCACTGAAAAAGGTTAGAAAAGGTATAAGCACTCCTTTGACAAAGGAACTTAGTGCCTGAGCGAGGTTTTCGGCCTGATCAAACGAAGGATGGAAAACTAATGGCCATGATTATTGGACGTAAGTGGGTGCACTTTACAAAATCTCTTGAGTCGGTGATCATCTCTATGGTGCGTGAGTTTTACACAAATGCCAGTGTCGATGGTCCAATTGTTGTTCAAGTCAAAGGGCAATCAGTGGTGTATAACAGTCAATCCATCAATGCACTTTTTGTGACGCCTAACTATGATGGAAAAGACTATTTAGAGCAAGGGCTTCGGAGTTATAACTTAGACGATATCGTTAGGAGGTTCTGCAAGCATGGGACAATAAGGAAAACCAATGACACAACGAGTGAGAAGACTAATTTCCCGCATCATGCACCCATTCGCTATGGCTAGGCGTGGTATAGTTTTGTGTGTGCCAATATGATCCCTACTCACCATCTTAGCGACGTGACTAAGGATCGAGCGATCCTATTATTCGCCATTATGATGGGTCTGGATGTGGATGTAACAATCCAGAATTTTATTTGTAATTTCAAATATTTATTGAATTAAATAAATATTTTAATTTATGTGTTTATTGTTAAATATAATTTATGAGTTGAGCGAATTAACTTCATTAAGGTAATACGTTAATTAAGTTTATAATTGACAATTTGGTATTTTGAAGTTAATTAAAATAAAAGAGTGATGGATTAGTTATTATGAGATAATATTCTAATTTAATTTAAAAATTAAATTAGAGAGTTGATAAAGATTAAAGTAATTGCTATAATGTTTTTTAATTTAATTTAGTAATTAAAGTGATGTATTAATTTATTGAATAAAATTATAATGGAAATTATAATTTTGTTGTATTGGGTTATGTGGCAAATTGATTTAATAAGTTGTTATTAGTTTTAATTTAATTAAATTTGAATATGGAATTTTGTTTAAATAAAGTGTTACAATAAACTATATTATAAATGAATTATGAAAATAAATTAAAAGAGTTTTAATATGGTTTTACCAAACAAAGCCTTAGAGCTTTTGAAATTCTTATTTTAATCTTGTTTTGCCAAACAAGGCTTAAGGAATTATTAAGTCATTATTTTAATTGGTTTTGCAAAACAAGGCCTTATGGCTTTTAAATTTAAAATAAAAATAACTGATATGTATTTAGTAGCCTTATTATTATACGTCAGTTTTATTTTTACGTTAGCGTCTATTTTAGTTTTACATTAAGAGTTGGCTTAAGCCTAAGAAAGAACAGAAGAAAACAGAGAGATAAAAGAAGAGAGAAAAGAGAGAGTTTGAAGGAGAAATTTGTGAGAAGAAGTTTTTCAAGAACAAGAAGGAGTAGTAATCAAAAGTTCTATAATCATCTTCTAGCAAATGTATAATCCTATCTTTTAAGGTTTTGTTTTATATTGTCAAAAGTTCTTTGTGATTGATGTTTTATGAATAATTGTGGAAATTAAGAGTTATTATGTGTTAGTAGATGATTATAAACTATTTTATATCATTCATTAATGGTTTAGAGTAATTAATTTCATGAAATTATGTTATTAGTAAAGAAATTGAATTACGTTGATATATATATATATATATATATATATATATATTTTTAAAATGTATGATATGACTTACTTTAGAATTTAAAATTGATGTTCAATTCATGTAATAAACTAGTAATTGTCGGCTGATTGTGAAAATACATGAAGAAAAGAAAACATTATTAGTTAAACGAATGATTTTGTTTGTAAAACGAATTCACAGTGAGGAATTTCGCTATAAATGTTAAAAGAAGAAGAAATAATAGAAATATTGAAATTAAATGTTGTAATTTTGATGTGTATGTGGTTAGAAACATGTTAGAAATATTAGTTTATGTTTCTATATACATATTACAACTTGGGTAAGTTGGAATGGTTGTTAGAAAGGAGTTTTTAGGCCTAATTTGGTTTTTTGCAATGTTCGTTCGTGAACTTTAGAAGCTAAAAATGGGTACCCTGCCCCGACGGGCGTACCAATACATTTTTGACCTGCCCCAGTGGGGGGGCCCACCCCGCTGGGCTATTATAGTGAAAAATCCCCGCCCCGACTGCGGGTATGTGACGCCCCCAAATTCGGGTATCTTCTAACCCGACAAATGGTGCTACACGGTACTCACAACTGTACATTCATTCTATTGAAACGACATCAAAATGTGTGAATCAACGACATTGTTATTACATTAATAATATTACATCTCGTTCCCAGGTTCTAAAACCATTACATTCTTTGTTCATCATACTATAATATATACAACTTACTAGTTTATTACAAGGTAAACTAATCGTTCATCTTCGTCTTGCCTTTATTCTTGTCAGATCCCTTAGTTCGTTCGGTCCAAGCTGCATTCATATGGTTCAAGCAAGAGTGAGCATAACAAGCTCAGCAAGTACACCAATTTCTTTTAAACAAAATGCTTGAAACATAGGAATCGTATATCTTCAGTAACTGAACAATTGTTACGAAGTACTACGGATAATTCAAAATAGCACTTCTTTTCCTTCAAAACGTTTTACAATGACAATATTCAGTAAAACATCAATTCTGTCTCAAGACTATAAGCAGAGCATAATTTCATTGAAAAGGACAACCCGACACTAAGTCCGTAAGTCCAGTATATCTTACGAGCACTTCTGGGTGATCAGCCCATAGTACTCTATGTTGATCAACACTACATCCATTAAACATGTGTACATTTAAGTTTTGGCAACCTCACATGCCCATCAAATAATCGATGAAAAATACATTTATTTATTCATACTCAAGCTTACCTTGAATACGTACCAAACAACTGGCTTAGGATAGCGTTAACAATTCTACTTTGAAAGACTTTTAAATAAATCAATCAACTCTTCAAGATTAGTCTAGCTGAGATAAAACTGGCATCGACCCTTTAGTAAAATAGTTCATGCATCTCATAACATGAATCACAGAAAACTTGGCTAACACGAAGGTTAGACAAGCGTTTTAAGAAAAACTTGCCTTCAGCGTCTGCTACAGTAAAAATAACTTTTCATTTCAGTCTTTACGATCTCTACAATACATAACCACATAACATACCACATTAGGTCATGAATGAACATACATGATTCCTAATGAATCTTACCCTTCATCTCAATCTAATCATATATTAGATTTGTTACTATTGGTTCTGGCTTGCCATTATATTTTAGCTTAAAGCCTTATAACGTATAATTTACATATTAATCTTGTATTCTAACTCGTATACTTATTTAATATATGTCATTCCATCATTCATACATGCTCGTATAATACCTCATATTATACTTGTATTCATTACCTTATACAATACTTATGTATTATACAATCATTGCTTTAACTCATTATACGCATTTAAATTCCTTCTCGGAATTCATTTTCCCTAATCGTTAGGTTTTAAGTCCGCAGGCGAAAAACTGCGTTTGCCATAACTGAAATATTATTGGATATTCCATCTCACCTCAATATTCTATCATTACGTATTTCTTGGAAGTTCAAAAATAATTCCTGAGCAGAAATGCGTGAATAGTGTTTTTCAGAAAATTTCTCGGAAAGCTTTTATTTTCGTCTTGGAAATTCAAACACTTTAATTCTACCACGTAGCCAAAATACTACGACATTTCGATATATCTAGGTCATAGAATGACCTTCAATTAGCTTACTCCCATATATAATTAATTAAATTTATTTTAATCCACATAATCAAATAAAATTTTAATTCTCAAAAATCCAAATTTTCTGGGGCGTTACAGGGTAGCCTGACTTACAAATGCTAAGAAAATTTGATCAGACATGTTTTACTAAAATTGGCATAATATTTTTATATGATCTCTGATTGATGCGATTCAAGATGATCCGGAATGAGAAAGAGTAGACCTAAACCTTTTGGTCTTTAAGTGTTTTAATTTGATGTCGTTATTAGGGGTCAAAATGGTCATCTTTAGGACTGTTGTGCACTTAGAGGCAATCAGACGGTGTCGGGATGCACGAATGAAAGTGCAGTCCTTTGTGTGTTAATATTAGTGCAATTAATGAGTATTGTCAATACATATGGTATGTGTAGGACTTGTGGTGAACGTGAGTAGTGATTGTTTAACCTACGCACGAGGCAAGTTCTCTAATTTGACTTTTACGATTGTGCAAATGCTTAAACCTTATTGAGAGCAAGTTCCTAACCTTTCTTATATATATATATATATATATATATATATATATATATATATATATATATATATATATATATATATTTTGTTCTAACTTGATTATGTTCATGCAAACTCTTCAACCAAACTCTTACTTTGAGAAGGGTTCCTATCTTTATTTTGTTTCTTATTATGCAAGTTCCTAAATTTTGTTATTCTAATGCTGAGCAAGTTTTATTCCTCAACTTGTTATTAATTATGCATGTTCATTAACTCGGTTCTTTTATTGAGTAAAATTATAGCCCTAGCTTATTGTTATAAAATTATAGCATGATTTCGATGTATAATGTTGATTTCGCTTATGACTCACGATTATTTCATAGCAGAGTGTTATTACACTTGTGATTCAATTAATCTTTAGTTGATATTTGTTGAACTCTAAATTACTATTGACGCTTATCCAAACCAAACTTACTTTGGTGCGGACTTGTATTGTAAAACTAAGAAGAACAACCTTATTATTGGGAATTATTACGTGAATCATTTAGATGTTTATGCATAATACATGGTACGAAGGGTTGATCACCCTAAGTACGGGGAGTCCCTATAGTCTTATGACTATTTAGGTTTAAGTTGAAAGAACACTTATAACCTTGGACATAGTTCATACATTTCAAATTCTTTTTTTAGTTCTTGATTATCATTGAAAGAGAATATTATTCAGTTCTATTGAGCCTTTTCATTGACAGTTATTATGTTGATATTATTCATTGTCATTTCAAGTGAGCATTTGTTTTTCTCACTCTTGCATATAAAATCATTGCAGCTAAAGTTGAGAAGGTTGATGAACCTACTACTAGAAAAGGGAAAGGAAAAATGAATAAGTGTTGAAGACTTGTAAATTGTTGATTTTTATGATGTTAGACTTTGTTTCAATTATTGTGATGTAATTATTTAATTTTCCGCACTTGATGTATATTTTAAAGGTGAAATAACCTGGGAGATTTATTGATTAAGTTATGTAACCCTTTAATGGGAAGATTTATTGTTTAAATTTTATTATATTTAGGTAGTTAGAATTGAATGAATGGAAAGTGAACACCAAATCTTGTGGGAATGAAGTACCCAGATTTGGGGGTGTCACAATATATAGTCTTCGAGTCCGTAAAAATATTAAATTACTCATAAAATATGTGACACCCCCAAATCCGGGTTACCCGACCCCCGAGTTTGGTGCTCACGATCCACAATATAATTAACATTCATTGATGAATAGAATATTACACCACATTAACTGATATAGTTAATACATTCATCTCAGGTTATCTAACCTTAACATTATAAACATACCCATTTAGATATACAAAAAGGGTTTACAAACATAACATAATAATAATGTTCATAATAACTACGCTATCATAATGCCTTTGCCTTTGTCCTTCACAGCACCTCCTGCCACCTCGTCCCTAGCTGAAAAGTTTTATTAAGCAAGGGTGAGCAAAAAATTTGCCCCGCAAGTTAAGATATACAATGAATGTATAAGAATCAAGAATAACATACTATCTATTTTGATAGAATAACAACAATGTTCGGGGAACTTTGAAATAGTTGAACAATTTGTTCTTCTCTAACCAATCTTCTCACAATCTACGCAACACAATAGTTCAATAATGAAAGGGTATAACACTTTCAAAGTTTCTATGTTATTCGATTGAATAATAATTTAGAAGAATTCTCCAAAGTTTTAGCTGAATGATCTCAAATGATCTTGAAATTTATCTTTTCAAGTAACTATTAACGATTTACTTTCATATACCCAAATAATAGGATGGAAATATTTTCCAGAGTTATACTGAGTGATCACAAACGATCTTGAACTTCTATTCTCGAGTAACTATCAAAGATATACTTTGATATAACCAGGTGTATCAGATAACCATAAAGATTAAATCATACCCCTCTGCAAGTATATAAAGTGATCAGCTTCATTATACCCTATATTATGCATAATATTTAAAATGCGTGCAATAGCCGAATATACGACCAAAAATTCTACCCCTTTTATAATAAAAGATTGTTCTTCTCAGTCTTAGAATCAGAATTTGATTTAACAATGAAATACATTGATTTCAAAATCCAATCACTTCTCTTCTCTTCTCTTCTCAAACTTATCAAATTTACTTTCTTGATCTAGCCAAAACAATTGGCATTGATCTATCAATAATAATTAAATTCTCTTATCTTATCTTATCTTCTCTTCTCGAACTTAATTAACAAGTTCTAACAAATATTTGTCTAGCCAGAACAATTGGCTAAGACATTTCTCAACATGATTCGATAATAGACAGGAATTATTTATACTATTTACAATAACTAATAGATTCTACGAATGTGAATATCCAATAACAATTATTCTACAAATATATATTCTCAGAATCACTAATTTAATTTGAATTAATAAGCATACACTAACTGCGAATAATCAACAATAAATTCTCAAACGTGGTTTAATCAACAATAATTAACCACTATAATATTTGAACAAATATAACTCAAGGTTGAGTTAAGGAAACTTGCCTTCCTCGTTGATTACTGTTACACAATATACTTATCTGCGTTTAAAAGACCTATAACCAATAATATCGATCTCACAATTAGCACAATAATTTATAACACATAAAACTGTAATTCATAGTCAATCTTTCTCCTGTACACATTATCAAGATATTAATGCACGCCGTTGTTTATAACTTATATAAACACTCATTAAGTCTAACTAGTTCGGTCTGGTTGGACCTCGGTCTATTCTCGGTGTTCTAGTCACCCTATTCGACAATTAATACTTATATTATCAACTAAACTCGGTCTCTAAGCTTCAATATTATTTTAGATAAGTCAAATATCATTAATAATATTTTTCGAAAGCTTTTAATAGTTTTCAAGCAGTTATTATAATTTATACTAATTTTTCAAACACTGAAATCATTTTTAAATGATTTAAATATTAAATAAATCAATCATTTAAAATATTAATGACCTACTTGTCAAAATATTAAATTTATTTATAATAACTTCAAATATTTTTAAATCACCAATATTCTACTTAAATGATTTTTAAAATAATTAAAATCATTTTAAACCATCACCATTAATATTTAAATATTATTGAATTTATCATCAACATATTAAGAGTTATGAATTATAACTTCAAATATTTTTAAATCATTTTTCTCATTCTTAAATGATTTTAAATCAATAAAATCATTTTTATTTCTTTTATTTAATATTATAATTAAATAAATCCAATATCATTAATATTAAATTATTAATGAAAATTCTCCAAAAATATTAAAAGTTACATTTTATAACTCAAAATATTTTTAAATACTTTATTCTTATTTAAAATGATTTTTATAATATTAAAGTTATTTTTCTCTAATTTATTTAATACACTAATTAAATAAATTAAATATAAATAGTATTCAAATAATTATAATTATTAATGAAAATTATCCCAAATTATCAAAAATTATTTTTCATAATTTAAAATAATTTTTAAAACCATTTTCTTAATTTTTAAAATTTATTTCTATTTTTTAAATATTTTCTGGAAATTCAGAAAATAAAATTATTTAAAATCGTCGATGTTGCCTATAGCGACACTTTTCTGTCGTGTTAGGTGTTCTTTAGCTCAAGAACACTGACAAGTCAGTGTTCAAGGTGCTCAGTTTGACCACTTCGAATTTCCAATCCAGTGTGTTTCTGGGCTTTCTTATGCATTGATCTTGTAGTCAGTATATAGTACTACAGTTATCAATCCTTATCTCAGTCAAACAACAACATAACTGCAAGATCCAAAGCTTCAAAGTAGCTGTCAGACATCATCTGGGTTTTCTGGGTTACCCAGAAACCCAGATAGACTCGAGTTACCACTTTCAAGCTCCAAAATCTTAGTGTTCTGGTCATCAATAGGTTTCTATTAAGGTTCAAGTCTATAGTCCACATGTCAAGGAACATAAATACAACAACTGAGAAGTGAAAAAACATCAAAATCACCAAATACAGCTCGGTCAAAGGCTGTCAGAAAGTTCGTTCATACAGTTTCTGGCTTTTCCAGAAACTGTATCCGTGACGAAATGGCTAGGTTTGACCATCCATTACATTCCATATGATTGTGATATAAGGAATCTAATAGCATGGATCTAGAGTCCATATTACCGGCTACAACATACATATAACAACAAAATCAAACCTCTTAAAACCTGACAGATCCTAGCCTTAGAAGATCATGTCAGACGCTGTTCATGTATATCTGGGTTACTCAGAATTTACTCGGTCATGGTAGGTCAACCGACTTTGACCGACTATATCTTGTAATCTGGAAATCGAATAGCTTGGATTCCACTTCCAGATCACAGACCTCATGTCCGAATATTGATTAAAGCTTTAAAACAACAAAAATCACAAACAGAAAAGAATCTGGAGCCACTGACATTAGCTTGTCAGACGACTTTAGGGTTCAAGAATAGTTTTTCAAAAGCTCCATTTTTAAGGTCTTTGATGCTATGGATCTATTATAGATCTTCATAGATCATCATAAAACATCCAATAGCAAGATTCTAAACACATAAACATAAATATTTTCTTAGCATACACGATCAAATGGTGAGTTAGGGTTTATGTCTCTCTTGTCCAATCTTTGATCTTAACTTTCCAAATCTGATCTAGTTGTTCTAAGAGGTGTTTTAGGAACTAAAACACTTGAAATTTTTCGAGGTTGGGAGAGAGAATGAGTTGTTGAGAGCTAGAGTGCAAAATGAGCAACTTTATGGACTCTCTCTCTCTCTATCTCTTATAATATGATACAATGTATCTATACCATGCAAGGTGTCATGCTATATAAGTTTATGGCTGAGGAATAAGTCAAATGTTGAACTTTAGTTGGTCACCTACTCTCATATTGGCAAGATTTACAAGTTAGCTTATTAAAGAATGAAAAAGGGCAATTTCATCATTTGTATTTTAATTTTAATGGCATACTTGACATTTGTCCAACCCCTTAGAGTTTAACCTTTAGGGTTTAACCCTAAGGTTCTACCCCTTAGGTTTTGCAACATTAGTTTCCAAGATTTTCAAATTAGTGTTTTGAAAATAGGAAATTAAGATAATTGAAATATAATTAGTGTTTCCTAATTACATTAAAGATTATCAATTATATTAGGGTTTACTAATTATGATTAGGGTTTCCTAAATAGGGTTTAGGATTCTCGAATATGAAATTAGAGTTTCCCAGCTTTCGTTTGGGTTCCTAACTGTATGTTAGGGTTTCTAAACCTGAGATTAGGGTTTCTAATCCCTTATTAGTGTTTATAAATTTTAAACCTTATCTCATCAATCATTGATCAAAAATTCTAAATACGTACTCATCAATACAATAATTTTAATTGTATTTTCTATCGAATCTCTATCTAGAATTAGGGTTAGGGTTTCTAAAGTTGTTAAGCACAACTCTACTCTTATTTTCAGTCAATACACAAATTGACCACTTCTCGAGACTCGTATCACAGATACACGACACAATACTAACAGTTAATATTAATATTAAAAAAAAATTATTTGTAAAATTCGGATTATTCGAAATCCCAGGTTATCACAAAATAATATTAAAAACATTATGTTATGTGTAAATATTGTATATAAGTAATAAAGACGTACTTTTTATAGGATGGCCAACTCCGATGCTGAGAAAATGTCGATAGTAAATAATCCACCACAAATTGAGTCATTTATAGACAGTGATGTAGAGGAAGAAGAATTTCTTCATGATCAACAATAGTTAGATGATGAGGAAGAGAAGGATCCAGTAGCAAGACAATTAATGAGGATTGAAGATCATGAGTAGACGATGGCATCACTAGTTCATAAATCTGAGCATGCTAAAGATCAAATGAGGTTTAGGGCACATTTAGCCGAGGGAATGCTAGAGCATGAAAGGGGAACAAATAATCGATTAAAATTATAACTACACCATGCACAGAGTGGCAGTAGAGAAATACAGTCGAGGTTACTCAAATATGCTCTAGGAACTCGAGATGTTTTCAGTGATTTGCAACGTCGAGTAGTTCGATATCCAGTCAAAGGGAAGAAATCTGCCTATCTAATAGATCGATTTGTGGCATGCCACATGATCCAGGATTCCTTCGATGAAGTTAATAATTTCTAGAATGTAGTATAGAAATCTAAGTGCTCTGTATTAGTTTGAATAAAAGAGCATTTGATGTTTGTATTATAGCTAGTAGTGTTTATGAACTACTAGTTTTTTATGTTTGTACTATTGTGACATATGAATAACAAGTATGTTTCTTTCACATAAATTCTTATTGTGGATGTTTTTATTTGTCTTATATAAAATCTTTCCACCAACAAGAAGACCTCAGCGAGAGTTAGATAATGATGTTAATTCTACCCAATAGTTAGTAGAACTTTTGTTAGGTACTATGAATAGACCCATAACTTAAAACACTCCATTTAAAGACTTTAAATTAGTTGGTCCACCTGAGTTTAAAGGTACATCCGAACCAGTTGATGCACAAATCTGGATTATTGAGATAGAAAAAATTTTCTTCGTAACCAATGTCAATGACAATCAAAAGACCATTTTTACAACCTTTTTCTTAAAAGGAGAGGCAAAGTACTGGTGGGAGTCTACTAGGGGTCGTGTAGAAAGAGAAGTTGTGTCATGGGATAAGTTCAAGGAATTGTTCTTTGAAAAATATTTTTCCCAATCTCTAAAGGATCGTATGGAAGTACGATTCTTAGAACTGAAACAATGAGAACTTCCTGTATCTCAATATACAGCCAAGTTTAACGAACTTTCTAGGTTTCCTCCACATCAAGTCAATACCGAACCTAAGAATACTCGGAGGTATCAGGAAGGTTTGAAACCTCAGATACGTAGCAAATTGTCTATATTCCAAATAAAGACTATTTCTGAAATACTGGAGAAAGCTTTCATAGCTGAGAGTAAAAACGAGAACCTCATCAAATTTCACAAGGAAAAGAAGAATCAAAATGAGGGAGGGAAACCTAAGACAGAACCCAGTTCAGGTGGGTTTAATAATAAAAGGAAATGGGATACATCTTTTTTAACAACACTGGGAAAAAGGTAAGTAATAATAAAAACAAATTTAATAATAACAAGAATAATAAAATGGAACCTAGTCCTACATGTAGAAGAAGACATAAAGGGTTATGTCTTAAAAATAAATGTTTCAATTGTGGACAGAAGGGACACTTTTCTCCATAGTTTCCTATCCATAATAAAAATAAATATTTCAACTGTGGTTCGTCAAAACATTTAGCAAGGAACTGTACCAAACCCAAGAACCAGGGAGGAAGGGGAAACAGAGTACCAGAGAATAATAATAATAGGTCATTTGTAGTTGCAGCTGGTTCTCTAAGTTTACCAACCACACGAACGTTTAATAGGTGAGGGATGATGTTGTTTCATAGGACATAGTGACAGGTATCATCCCTATCAATACTATAAATGCATATGTGTTATTCAACTCTTATGCTACTTGTTCTTTTGTGTTTAATAGTTTTTCTAAAAATTTGAATATACCATGTGAAAACTTAGACATACCATTATGTGTAGAAATAGCAAATGATGAAAAGATTCCTGTTAAGACTATATATAGGAACTACAGTGTGGATATAAAAGGGCATAAATTTTTGGTGAATCTTATTCCAATACAGTTAGGAGAATTTGATGTAATCTTAGGGATGGATTGGTTAGTTAATCATAACGCGATAATTGATTGTCATCAAAAACTTATAAACCTATTGACTACGTCGATGTCAAAGGTAGTGTTCAATGGAGGTTGTTCGCCTAATTAAGAAATCTTGATGTATGACCATAATTCAGGTAGAAAGATTACTTAAAAAAGGTTGTTCAGGTTATTTGGCCTATATAGTTAATACTCAATAGTAAGGAGTAAAACTAGATCAATTACCTATAGTTAAGGAATTTCCCGATGTATTTTGAGATGACTTACCAGGTCTTCGTTCAGATAGGGAAATTGAGTTTTTTATTGATCTTGCACAGGGAACGACATCAGTCTCTAAGGCACCATACAGAATAACACTTATAGAACTGAAAGAGTTATTAGTACAACTACAAGAACTCTTAGATAAAAAGTACATACAACCTAGTGTTTCACCTTGGGGAGCACCAGTATTGTTTGTAAAGTAGAATGATGGAACCATGAGGTTATGTATCGATTATAGAGAATTAAATAAATTAACCATAAAGAATAAATATCCTTTACCAAGAATTGATGATTTGTTTGACCAATTAAAGGGGCTGAACACTTTTCAAAAATTGACCTATGGATAAGTTATCATTAATTAAAGGTAAGAAAAGAATATGTGCTAAAGACAACGTTTAGGACACACTATGGACATTATGAGTTTCTTATGATGTCCTTTGGTTTAACAAATGCACCAGCAACATTTATGGATTTGATGAATCGAGTGTTTAAACCATGCTTAGAAAAATTCGTTGTAGTGTTTATCGACGATATTCTGGTATACTCGTAAACACGGGAAGAGCATGTCGAACACTTAAGAATCGTATTGGAGATATTACGAAAAGAATAACTTTATGAAAAGTTTTCCAAGTGTAAATTCTGTTTGAAAAGAGTTCAATTTCTATGTCATGTAATTGACAATAATGGAATTTTAGTAGATCTAACTAAGATCGAAACGGTTGTGAATTGGGAACAACCAACAACTCCAACAGATGTAAGAAGTTTTCTCGGTTTAGCGAGTTATTAGTGATGTTTCATAAAAGACTTTTCAAAAATAGTAGCCCCACTAACCAATTTACCTCGAAAGAAGGTGAAATATGTCTGGACAGATAAATATGAAGAAAGCTTCTAAGAGTTGAAAAAGCGACTGAGCATAGCTCTAGTGTTGTCCTTACCAGATGACATAGGAGGCCTTGTAATATTTAGTGATGCGTCACACAGAGGTTTAGGATGTGTGTTGATGCAACATAGGAAAGTGATAGTTTTTTCTCTAAAAATTTTGAGACATTACTTGTACGGGGAGAAGTGTGAGATATATACAGATCACAAAAGTATGAAATATATTTTTACATAGAAGGAATTAAACTAAAGACAAAGAGTGTCAAAAATGTAAATATGATATAACTCACATTAAAAATACCAAATTCAAAATAGACAATGATGGAATACTAAGATTAGAAGATAGAATTTGGGTTCCATTAAATCAAGTATTAAAAGACAATTTTAAACGAAGCTCATAATTCAAAATTTGTCATACATCCTGGTAGTTCTAAAATGTAAAAAGACTTAAGTCGACACTTTTGGTGGTCAAATATGAAAAAGGAAATAGTGGAATGGGTAAACAAATGTCTCACGTGTCAAAGGGTTAAGGCTGAACATCAAAAGCTGAGTTTTTTACTTCAAGCCTTACCAATTCCTAAGTGGAAGTGGGAATATATAAC
Organism: Panax quinquefolius; assembly: GCA_020205615.1. Taxonomy (NCBI): domain Eukaryota; kingdom Viridiplantae; phylum Streptophyta; class Magnoliopsida; order Apiales; family Araliaceae; genus Panax; species Panax quinquefolius. The sequence goes on along the minus strand of JAINUW010000527.1, from coordinate 221,683 downwards.
AATGGATTTTGTGGTAGGCCTTCCAGCTATATAGAAGGGCCACAATGCCATTTGGGTAATAGTTGACCGACTTACTAAATTATCTCACTTCCTACCTATTATGGTTACTTATAACCTAGATTAACTTGCCAAGTTATTCATTAATGAAATTATCTCTAGACATGGAGTACCTATTTCTATAGTGTCAGATCGAGACCCACGATTCACCTTAAATTTTTGGGGAAGTCTTCAAAACCACTTAGGAACACAGTTAAGATTAAGTACAACATATCACCCTCAAACTGATGGGAAAAGCTAGAAAACCATTCAAACATTAGAAGATATGTTAAGAACATATATCATAGACTTCAAAGGAAGTTGGAAAGATCAATTACCATTGGCAAAATTTGCCTACAACAACAGTTACCATGCTAGTATAGATATGCCGCCTTATAAAGCCTTATATAGAAGGAAATGTAGAACACCTTTGTGTTGGGATGAGGTCGGGGAAAGACAAATGCTAGGACCTTAGATAATCCAATAAACTACTGAGACATTCCGAGTTATACATAAACGATTACAAGCGTCTCAAGATCGATAGAAGAAAAACGCTGATCCACATTGTCAACGAAGAAACTCTAGTGTGGGCAACCATGTATTCTTGCAAGTGTGCCCTTGGAAGGGCCAGATACGTTTTGGTAAGAAAGAAAAATTGAGTCCGAGATTCATTTGACCATTCGAATTTTTAAGGAGGATATGTGAAGTTGCTTATGAAATAGCACTACCCCCGGAGTTAAATCATATTCGTAATGTGTTTCATGTGTCCGTGTTACGACCATATAAACCCGATTATAAACACATTATAAACAATGAGTCGATCCAAATTGAAGAAGAGCTTTTTTATATAGAAGAACCTATTCAGATCATCGACCGTAAAGAGCAAGTCCAGAGAAATAAAGTGATAGCATCGGTCAAAGTGATTTGGAGGAATCAGAACGTTGAAGAGGCTACATAGGAGCTTGAGGACAAAATGCGAGAGAACTATCCCCAACTGTTTACTTAAATTGTACTGTAATTTTGAGGACAAAATTCTTATTAGTGGGAGTGAATGTGAAACCACAAAACCCTAATAAGAATCGATTATGTAAATCCAGTATTATATAATAAAATCTCTCCATTCTGAAACTATTTTGTGTTATTATATACTCTGTTATACAAATAAGTCAAATAATTTTTTGTCGGAAAATTGACGTGCTTGACACGTCGTGCTTAAAATTTTTCCTCCAAAAATGCACTTTTCGATATATGTATTTTGACAAGCTGTTTTGACATGCTTACACTAACAAAACGCTTTGTCATGCCTGTTAGGATTTGTGGAAAATCTAAGTTAGGAACCCTAATATCAAAATTAGGAATCCCTAACCCTAATTTAAAAACTCTAACCCTAATTAGTTAGACTAAACCCTAATTATGTTATCCTAAACCCTAACCAAGATTATTAAACTTCAATTTGGTGCTAATAAACATCATTAAGCAAACCTAATCATAAAAACCAAAACTCTAATCAAGATTAAAGAGGAATAGGGCATAATTAAGCTACTAATTTTGATCAACTAGTTCACAAGTAGGTTATTACTCACCATTGCAAGTCCCAACATAGCACATGACATGCTTGTAACTGCCAAGCAGTACAAGTATCAGAAGATCAGATATTTATAGAGGGAAGTAGGTGAAGAAAGATAAAAACCCTAGCTTAGAAATTCTATAAATAGCAGCCTTAGATCAGTGAAATCCCATGAAATTTCTAAGCCTAAATACTCATATATCATACCTAAACAAGCCTTGGTGATAGCACCAACAGAATCAGTAGCCAGAAATCAAAATCAAGTAAGAAAAAGTGTAAACCCTAATTTAACCTAGATCCTTGATGTTATGTTTAATTTGTAGTTTAGATGTTTAGATATATGTAATAACATGTTAGTAAGTATGCTAAGTTGATAGAACATGTTTTCATAACATCTAGATGCATTAAATTGATGTTTTAAGCAAACTGGAAATTCTAGAAAAACAGGTCTGACAGTCAAATTTCAGTGCCTGTAAATCCATGTATGCTAATAGTTAGGTCTATTAATTTTATACTAGTTGTAGTATTACATGATGTCTTTAATCTGGAAAAAGAAAACAGGTCCATTAGAATCATATATTGCAAGATATAAGTGGTCAAAGGTGGTTGATCGATCAGGAAGTTCTGATTTCTAGGTTACCCAGAAATCTCATGAACAGGTTGAGCCGACTAGTTTGACTAACCATTAATTTGCTTTATGTTTGTTGTTAGGATGTCTAAGTGTTATGAATTAATACCCTGATATACATACTACATATCTATGACACTCAAATGCTTAATCAATTCATAGGATTACTAGAATAAATTGTCAAAAGTCATTGACCGGGGATGATTGTGTTTTTTGGGTTACCAAGAAAACTGAATAACACGAAGAACAGACTTTGGCTGCACTTTGACCAACATAAATCTAGACCTTAGAATCTTACTCTGTCTGAACAAGTGTAACATATATGTAGCTTGGTATATAGACTATATATTACAACAATCAAAACACAAATTTATCACACGGATTGAAGATATAGAAGCCACAAAAACGTTGACCGACCATGCATGACCACTGTTATGGGTTACCCAAAAACCCAAGAAGAACTTTGACAGTGACTTTGAGCCTCTATAACTTCTTGTTATATGTAGGTTAAAGCATGAAATTGGTATGTTGTATTACTACATCAGTACTATAACACCAATACACTTACAAACCCAGAATCATTAACATAAGACTATTAAGCTAAGGTCAAAGAGACCTATAAGCCTTGAATAAATTGAATCCAGAAACTCAAGAACACCTATAGCAACACTTTCTGTGGCTATAAGGCTTTTAATGACAGATTGTAAATATATATTTAATAAATAAATTAGTAAAATTAGAAATAATTAATAAATTAATATAAATAATTGTAAAAACAGATTTAAAAATTATTTTAAGTTATAATAATTTACTTTTAATATTTTTAAATAAATTCAATAAATATTTTATTTATTTAGATATTATTAATAATTAATTTTTAATAAAGCAATTAGAATAATCATTTATAAATAACAAATAATTATTTAAAAATCATATTAATAATTTAAAATCATATTAAATTATTATAAATTATTTAAAAATAATAAACAAGATTTTTTAATATTCTAAATAAATATTAATAATTTAGAGATAGAAATAAATGATTTAAAAATCATTTAATGGATAAATTGAAAGTAGTATGCACAACGCCCAATCATGTTTGATGATAAAGCATATACTTTGTAACAATCTTATTCATTTATTAATAAAAAGTATTAATTTATTAAAGACTTTTAATTATCTACATGATGTTGTTTAATAATATGTGATAAACCCATAGTTTTAAGCAATGCTTTTAGAATAATGATGATGATCATTCTAATGAGATCTAAATTCTTAGAAAGCTTAAAACTAAAATAGTTCCCAATCATTGAATTACTAAATTGGGGATTAGTGAATCCGGATAGATTGGTACATACGTTGCTTGCTTATTGGATGAGGATGATTGATCTCATGATCATTTGTGTGGAGACACTAAAACAAGTATGTAGGTGCTTATTAGAGAATAAGTTCATTTGAGCGTTGGCTCGCTAAGGAATACCTAATAGAGTTTTAATTGCTGTCAATAGAAATTCTGTAGTGATAGTAGTACAAGTAATCCTTGGACTTGAGATCATCATAGTATCTTGTGTATGATGAGTTATACTTTGACTTATTCCTTAAGACCCTTAGGGTATATCAAAGGGTATGCTTGGGTATAATAAGTTGTACATGGAAATAATGTATGATCAATAAAGAATCTACCACTTCAATAAAAGAAGAAAATGTCCTATGTGATTCGATAAATGACAACCCAAAGAGTCCTTGGCCAAGGCGTAATGAAATTAGAAAGGAGTTTCTAATTTGCATTATTTGGTGTTGTGAATTTAAGGATCGAAATACATATAATTAAATAAAATAAGACTTGACAAGAATTCCATGTCTTATATTTAATTGGGACATTGTATGGTGGAAGGATTGAATTGTCTGGTAACTATTTACTTAAAGGTTCTTTTATGATTAATGTTGAAATCTATATTATCCGGAAAGTCGTTGATCGCTAGGGGAGACTTATCCCTATTAGAGAATAAATATTATTTATTTAAATAAATTAATTGTTTAATTTATTTATTTAAATAAGATTAGAATTGTTCTAATTGATTTATTCACAACCGGTTTAATATGGAGAACCTAAAGGGTCACACCATAAAAGGAAGAATAATTATTAAATAAGTTAATGGCATAATCGTAATAATATAGTTAAGTATATTTAATTTAATCTATGGTGATAGAATAAATTAAATAGCTTAATATTTATTATTTAATATTTTAGAAATATTAAATATAAATTAATAAGAGAAGTCTTATTAATATTATTACAATTATTATTATTTTAATTTCTAAAAAAGTTTAGGAATTAATTTAATATAAGTAGTCTCATTTATTCCTAATAGGATTAGGAGGGAAAATTAATTAAAGGAGTTTAATTAATTATCCCTAATAAGATTAGGGAGCCCATTTAATTAAAAGAGTTTAATTAAATATTACCTTATTTTAATAGGGTTACTTGATATCTTTATAAGAGGAGCCTTATATCAGATATGGTGACCACGTCATAATTCCAATGGTTGGAGAGTGCTCTTTTTCTATAGAGATAGAAAAACTAGGGTTTAGCCAACCACCCATCTTCTTGAATCCTTCTTCTTCCTTGGTGGATCACCTCTAGAGGCCAAACACTTGGGTGGCTAACGTTGATCAAAGGAAGGAACCAAACTGGTGGATTCAAGTTGAACGCTAAAAGGATCGAGGTGAACTAGTACTCGAGGAAGCTCGGATCTTCAAGGGTATGTTTCTTATTCATCTTTTTCGTTTAATTAATAATTGTGCATAAAGGGTGATCCGGGTATATGGTTTGTAAAAATTTTAAACTCTGATTTTACACGTTTCCACATTATTTTTGCAATTTGATTGCTTTCTTGAATATTACAAACCTAACAGTGGCATCAAAGCCAAACCTTTATGCGAATTATTAATTGTTTGATTTAATATGTATGTTGATATGTGTTTAGAACAATTTAATTGGGCATAATTTTGTTGTATAAAATTAATAATAATAAAAAAAAACGTGATTATCAATTTCGCAAAATCCGTCGCTATTTTTTTTTTAAAAACCGTTAATCTTGTTGCAATTAAGGATTGGGCGCACAGCACATCTGACAATCTTTTTGCTTCACGAGCATCGCGCATTAAGCAGCAAGGCAACAAGGTTGTCACGTGATTGTGCTTCACGGATAACATGGGATTTCCATGATTCTGATTCATGTAAAGTGACTCACGTGTCATAAAAAAGGGTCTAAATAATTTGCACGTTATTATATATATTTATATATATATATATATGTTAATGTAATATATATATATATATATATATATATATATATATATATTCTAAGTTATTTTATAATATATTATATATATATTATATATATATATATATATATTATTCTCAATAATTTTATAATTAAAATAAAGGTTTATTTTAATTTTAAAATAAAAAGTTTATTTTAATTTTAAAATAATAGGTTTATTTTAATTTTAAAATTAAATTTCATGCTAACTAATTAGAGTTGGAATTAGATTTCATGATAACTAATTGGAGTTGAAATTGAATTCTATTTTCCTTAAATAAAGGAGTTTATTTTGATATGAAATTAGATTTCATATTATTCAAAATAAAAGGTTTATTTGTGAATAGGAAAAGAATTAGTCTTTCCTTAAATAAAGGAGTTTATTTAGATATGAAATAAGATTTCATATTATTCAAAATAAAGGAGTTTATTTGTGAATAAGAAAGATAATCCGTGTTTCCTTTAATAATTTTTTTATTACATGGAATTGGATTCCATAATTAATTAAAATAAAGGAGTTTATTTTGATTAAAGATTTTGATTAAAATAAAATAGTTTATTTTATTCAAAATTGGATAAATTAAAATAAAATAGTTTTATTTTAATTTAAATTTGGATTAAAATAAAGGAGTTTATTTTGATTTAAAAATAGATTTTATACTAACTAAATTTGCCCATTAAATGATATCAATATATATATTAAATGTTTATTATTCATAAGATGAATGTTATTTATTGATGCATATGATGATGTATATGATAATAAATGGGATTGATTATGGACTATCGACCAATGTGGTTGGATTTTATTTTAGTTGGATGTGAATGTATGAGTTTTATTAAATGGGGTTCTGCGTACTCGCCTTCTCTAATTTTTCTTAATGTAAATTATATCTCCCTCCTGTGCTTCCCTCCCTTGACGATCAAGGTTTCTATTTATTTTAAATAGTTTTGTAATAGGAATAATTAGAATTAATTTTTGAAAAATTGGAGATCAAGGAGCAAGGAGGCGCTTGAAGACCAAGCCAGAGTGGAGCCCGGTTTAAATGTAATAGTTATATTTAAATATTATTTCTTGCACCCTAGGGGTTTGACCTTTTGGTTCACTTGGTGGCTCTAGTGAACCAAACTAGAATAAAAGTCCATAATCAATCCGGGTAGAATATAGTATTCTATATGTGCATGCTTATACTATATATATTATATATTATGCAAACATGCTTAGCATGTTAATTAATATAACGCGTATTTTATATATATATGTAAAATGCGCGCGCTAAATAAGATGAGACAAATTAATAACAAACCCCTCAAATTTTTATATTAAGTCCTAAAGCGTTCAAAGATATTTGGAATATCGAACGTCAGCTTTCTAGCATGATAAAATTAATAGAGTATTAAATATTTAATATGAGTTTGTTGTGTCACCACAAGGCAAGTATTAAGTATTTAAGATGTTAATTTATCACATTTGATGCTTATAAAGAAAATTGAACAATATTGTTTTGTTGTGTCACCACAAGGATGATATTTTTCTTTTTGAATATATGGAGTGCTAGGTCGGACTTAACTTGGATAATTTTGATTCGGATGTGCCACCACTTGATCAAAATAATCTAAGAGGCAAAAAGAAAAGGAGTCGTGCATAGTTGATGTAATTGACAAAAGTTGTCTACCTATTTATTTATATATAGTTTGTTGTGTGTCACCACAAGGCTATATACATTTGAAATAGGATCCTTATTCTCACTAGCAAATCTTTAATTAGATTTTGCCGAACTATATAAGTGAGGGTAATATAGTTTGAAGAAAATAGTGGGAGATACCAATTTAAAACAAGACCTAATTTATTTTGGTAATTAATAAAAGAATGTATGTTAAAATGTTGTTAATTACAAATTCATTTACGTAATTTTACAATGTCTAAAATTACTATCAACTGCGAAGCATATTAGATGCTAAATTAACTGCAATCCAAATTAAACAGTTGGTTAAGGAATTTGAGAATAGTTCTCATAGTGAAAAAACTATCTTATGTCCTTAATCGCCTATCCTTCCAATGGTTGCGCATAATGCCTCTACGAGGAAGAGATTGCTACTTTTAGAAAGTGGCAAGATGATGCACATTGGCTCAATGCATCATGCTCGCATCTATGAGTAACGAGCTTCAAATAACAAGATGAAATCTATGGATGCTCCTACTATATTCCCGCACATCAAGTAGTTGATGGTGAGGAAAGTAGGCGATATATATCGAGATATCTAAGGAGCTCTTCCGATCTAGAATGGCCAATGGCACTATAAATGCAGATAAAAAGTTCTTAACATAATCAATTTGATTGATCAATTAGGACAACTGGTTTTGTCATGGATGGAGAGTTGAGCCAAGATTTGATCTTGCACTCACTCCGGACTCCTTTCACAATTGTTGTGAATTTTTCATATAAACAAGCTAGATATCGCCCTCATTGATTAAGCTTAACATGTTGAAAATGTTGAGAGTGACTTTCCAACCAAGAAAAACAAAGTCTTCTTGGTAGGGGCCAAAGGATCTTACGAAAAGAAGAACGATTCAAAGAAGGTAAATGAAAAGGCAAAAACAAAGGATAATAAGAACAAAACTGATACGATATAGCAAAGGAGTTTGCTTCCACCGCAATAAGCCCGACACCTTTGGAAAGAAACTACGAGAAGCATCTTGCGAGGCTAACCAAAGAAGCTTAGTGAAGTTTCTGCTAATACGATTTTTGTTCATGATTGAAATAAATTTTCATTAAGTCAAGGTTCTACTTGGGTATTGGATACCGACTTTGGTTATCATAAATAAAGATTTATGAAGGGACCAAGCGAAGTAGAAAGTTAAGCAAAGATAAGTAATCTATATGTGGAAAATGAAGCAAAGGTTCTTAAGATTAGCTATAGAAACTTATAGTTTAGCAACGCCTTTACGGCAAATCTATTAAGTCAATAAGTTGTTATTGTATTACAATTCTTGTTAGAAACATTATTTCCATTTTATTGTTGGACAATAAAATTTTGGTATTATAATTAAGAACAATTGTTGTTCTATTTATAATAATAATGTTTCAGTATAGAACCGAAAGATTACTTAATGGATTTTGTATACTTGACTTACGTGAAAAATTATTTTGTAAATTGAACAAACTAGTATAAGAAAAGGAGATGATCATTCAAAGAGTTGAATGTATGTATTTGTTGAAATACAAGTGTGAATTATTTGAAAAGTTCAAAGAATTCAGAAGTGAAACAAATTTGCAAAGTATTAAGACTCTTTGATTAGATCGAGGAATAAATACTTGTGCAATAAGTTTCTAGATCATCTCAAATGGTTTTTCTCATAATGGACACCTCATGATACGTAATAATTGATTGATGTATCCGAAAGGAAAAATCGTTCCTTGTTGGACATAGTGCGGTCCAAAATGATTTTACCGAGCATTCCAAAGATCCTTACGGGATAATGTCCTAGAAATGGTACGCATATCTACTTAAAATGGTAACCTAAAAATCCAAATTTCCAAGACTCCATAAAAGTTATGGACATAGAGGATTCCTAATCTTAATTATGTTAAGATAAGTGGTTGTCCAACTTATGTGAAAAGGTTTCAAAGGATAAGCTTGGGACAAGATTTGACAAATGCAGATTTGTGGGACATCCTAAAGTAAGTTTAGGGTATATGTTCTATAATTCTACTTAGCAAAAGGTGTTTGTTGTAAAACACGCTGCCTTCTAAGATAAAGGTGTTTATCATTAAAGGGGCTAGTGGGAGGATAATCGATCTTGAAGAGTTCAAGAACCACAAAACACTATAAGTCAAATAAGAGGAACCGTAGATGAACCTATTGTACCACAAATCAATCGTAAATCTGAATAGTACCAAGAAGATACACGGAGGTACGGATTCATCATAGATGATGATGATGAGGTACACATCATAGAAGATGATGATCCAGTTACATACGATGAGGTAAGTGTTGTAGACACTCAGAGAAATGGATTGAAGCAAGTTTCTCAAATATGGAACATTCGTTTTGATGAGGCAATCAAAAGAGTTTGATTTTATCAAAAAATAAGAATGAACATAGTGTGTACAAAAGGGTCAGTGGGAGCTTCGTGACATTCCTAGTACTATATGTTGATATACTACGGATAAGGAATGACATACCAATGCTACAATCAGTAAAGATAAAGTTGTCTAAACATTCCTCCATGAATGGTTTGGGAAAAGTATCTTAATTGGGGATAAAATCTATATAGATAGATACAAGAGGATGCTCGACTTAACCCAAGGAATGTATATTCATTTGATGCTAAAGTCATTTAGCATGGCAAACTCCAAGAGATGTCTCATGTCGATGAGCTATGGAGTGTATCTCTCTTAATAGTCCCCACAGACTCCTGAAAAGAGTGGTCGCATGAGTAACAATCATGTATGCAATGAAATGTACGAGACCTGATGTTGATCAGTCATATTATGGAGAAGTTCACTATGAGTCAATGAAAAACATCTTAAAGTGCTTAACCGGCACTAAGGATGTGATCATATTCATGGTGGGTCTAAATTTAAATTAGAGGGCTTAACAGACTTAAATTTTTCAGACAGACCAAGATGACAGAAAAATCCACTTTAAGGTAAAGCGTTATCTTGAGCGATAAAGTGCGATGAATTGAAAGGTTCCAAATAGCAAAGAGTTGCTGGTTTAGTGATAAAGACAAAGTATATAGCTATAAATGAAGCTGCAAGTTGATTGTTTGGATTAAAAGTTCATTACAGAACTAGGAATAGTTCCTAAGTCTCATCTTGGATCTAAACATGTGTTGTGGCACTTTCATTTGATTATTAGAATCATTGAAAGATGGGAAATCACTATAGAGATAGTGGAATCTCATGAACAACATTACATATCCATTAACTAAAGCTTATCCAACAGCAGGATAATCGTCACTTAGAGAAGAAGGGTATGAAATACCATGGCGATTGGCTTTAGTGCAAGTGGGAGATTGAAAGTAGTATGCACACAAGCCAATCATGTTTGATGATAAAGCATATACTTTGTAACAATCTTATTCATTTATTTATAAAAAGTATTAATTTATTAAAGGCTTTTAATTATCTACATGATGCTGTTTAATAATATGTGATAAACCCATAGTTTTAAGCAATGCTTTTAGAATAATGATGATGATCATTCTAATGAGATCTAAATTCTTAGAAAGCTTAAAACTAAAATAGTTCCCAATCATTGGATTACTAAATTGGGGATTAGTGAATCCGGATAAATTGGTACATACGTTGCTTGCTCATTGGATGAGGATGATTGATCTCATGATCATTTGTGTGGAGACACTAAAGCAAGTATGTAGGTGCTTATTAGAGAATAAGTTCATTTGAGCGTGGCTCGCTAAGGAATACCTAATGGAGTTTTACTTGCACCACAATAGGAATTCTGTAGTGATAGTAGTCTGAGTAATCCTTGGACTTGAGATCATCATAGTATCTTGTGTATGATGAGTTATACTTTTACTTATTCCTTAAGACCCTTAGGGTATATCAAAGGGTATGCTTGGGTATAATAAGTTGTACATGGAGATAATGTATGATCAATAAAGAATCTACCACTTCTAATAAAAGAAGAGAAATGTCCTATGTGATTCGATAAATGACAACCCAGTAGTCCTTGGCCAAGACAGAATGAAATTAGAAAGGAGTTTCTAATTTGCATTATTTGGTGTTGTGTATTTAAGGATCGAAATACATATAATTAAATAAAATAACACTTGACGATAATTCCATGTCTTATATTTAATTGGGACATTGTATGGTGGAAGGATTGAATTGTCGGTAACTATTTACTCAAAGGTTCTTTTATGATTAATGTTGAAATCTATATTATCTAGAAAGTCGTTGATCGCTAGGAGGCTTATCCCTATTGTAGAATAAATATTATTTATTTAAATAAATTAATTGTTTAATTAATTTATTTAAATAAGATTAGAATATTCTAATTGATTTATTCACAACCCGGTTTAATATGGAGAACCTAAAGGGTCACACCATAAAAGGAAGAATAATTATTTAAGAAGTTAATGGCATAATCGTAATAATATGTTAAGTATATTTAATTTAATCTATGGTGATAGAATAAATTAAATAGCTTAATATTATTATTTAATATTTTAGAAATATTAAATATAAATTAATAAGAGGAGTCTTATTAATATTATTACAATTATTATTATTTTAATTTCTTAAATAGTTTAGGAATTAATTTAATATAAGTACTCTCATTTATTCCTAATAGGATTAGGAGGGAAAATTAATTAAAGGAGTTTAATTAATTATCCCTAATAAGATTAGGGAGCCCATTTAATTAAAAGAGTTTAATTAAATAATACCTTATTTTAATAGGGTTACTTGATATCTTTATAAGAGGAGTCTTATATCAGATACGGTGACCACGTCATAATTCCAATGGTTGTAGAGTGCTCCTTTTCTATAGAGATAGAAAAACTAGGGTTTAGCCAACCACCCATCTTCTTGAATCCTTCTTCTTCCTTGGTGGATCACCTCTAGAGGCCAAACAATTGGGTGGCTAACGTTGATCAAAGGAAGGAACCAAACCCGGTGGATTCAAGTTGAACGCGAAAAGGATTGGAGGTGAACTAGTACCTGAGGAAGCTCGGATCTTCAAGGGTATGTTTCTTATTCATCTTTTTCATTTAATTAATAATTGTGCATAAAGGGTGATCCGGGTATATGGTTTGTAAAAATTTTAAACTCTGATTTTACACGTTTCCGCATTATTTTTGCAATTTGATTGCGTTCTTGAATATTACAAACCTAACATAAATAAATACCAAAAAATTATTATAAGCTTCTGGAAATTATTATAAAGAATATATAATTTTCAAAAAACATAATAAAGCTTATAAAATAAGTTTAACCGATATATTAACTTATTAATTACCTGGTAAAGACTTAGGACACCGAAATCATATCAAATGTAAACCGAACGTGAATAGTTTATGTATTTGAGTATTGTCATCAATACTAATATGTTAGACGTATATGAATGAACATCTTTATTTATAAACGAATCAAGTAGCGTTCCTTAATCGATCTTCACTTAGGCAAGTTACTAGACCCTATTTTATTACTTAAGCAAGTTAGTAAACCCTATTTTATTACTTAAGAAAGTTCTTAAACACTATCTTAATTACTTACGCAAGTTTCTCGAACCCAACTTATTCGTTAAATAAGATTCCTATCTTGATTTGCTTTTGATATATATTATACCAAACCTGAACATGATTACCAATTATTGTAAAGTTATCGCATAACTTCAGCATAACAAAGAAATGAATTATTTATTCATATGATATTGTTTATTGAGCGTAAACTGTTGTGTCAAACCAAATTGCTTTGTTGAGACATCCTATACTGAGTTGTATATCCCAAGAGGGATAAATGTGTGTCAATAAAATTTGACACTTGGTGTAAGTGGGCACGATTAAAATGAGATGCATACTCCTAGGATGTTGAATAGGATGATCCCATGTCTCATATCTGAACAAGGTTTCTACGTCTTTGTGAGTGACAGAAATAGTAAAAAGTCCAAAAATTCTTGAAATATAAAAATTCTAGATATGGTAAACAACACTCAGTTGAGAAAAGTTTTGAACTGTTATACTTCTTCAAATCCTATATTGTTATAAATTATAAAACCTTAATAAGAATAGATTATGTAAATCCAGTATTATATAATAAAATCTCTCCGTTCTGAAACTGTTTTGTGTTATTATATACTCTGTTATACAAATAAGTCAAATAATTTTTTGTCGGAAAATTGACGTGCTTGACACGTCGTGCTTAAAAATTTTCTTCCAAAAATGAACTTTTCGATATATGTATTTTGACAAGCTGTTTTGTCATGCTTACGCTAACAAAACGCTTTGTCGTGCCTGTTAGGATTTGTGGAAAATCTAAGTTAGGAACCCTAATATCAAAATTAGGAATCCCTAACCCTAATTTACAAACTCTAACCCTAATTAGTTAGACTAAACCCTAATTAGGTTATCCTAAACCCTAACTAAGATTATTAAACTTTAATTTGGTGCTAATAAACATAATTAAGCAAACCTAATCATAAAAACCAAAATCCTAATCAAGATTAAAGAGGAATAGGGCATAATTAATCTACTAATTATGATCAACTAGTTCACAAGTAGGTTATTACTCACCATTACAAGTCCCAACATAACACATGACATGCTTGTAACTCCCAAGAAGTACATGAAAGTAGTATGCACACAAGCCAATCATGTTTGATGATAAAACATATACTTTGAAACAATCTTATTCATTTATTAATAAAAAGTATTAATTTATTAAAGGATTTTAATTATCTACATGTTGTTGTTTTATAATATGTGATAAACCCATAGTTTTAAGCAATGCTTTTAGAATAATGATGATGATCATTCTAATGAGATTTAAATTCTTGGAAAGCTTAAAACTAAAATAGTTCCCAATCATTGGATTACTAAATTGGGGATTAGTGAATCCGGGATAGATTGGTACATCGTTAACTTTTTCATTGGATGAGGATGATTGATCTCATGATCATTTACGTGGAGACACTAAAGCATGTATGTAGGTGCTTATTAGAGAATAAGTTCAATTGAGCGTGGCTCGCTAAGGAATACCTAATGGAGTTTTACTTGTGCATCGATAGGAATTCTGTAGTGATAGTAGTCAAGTGATCCTTGGACTTGAGATCATCATAGTATCTTGTGTATGATGAGTTATACTTTGACTTATTCCTTAAGACCCTTAGGGTATATCAAAGGTATGCTTGAGTATAATAAGTTGTACATGGAGATAATGTATGATCAATAAAGAATCTACCACTTATTAAAAGAAGAAAAATGTCCTATGTGATTCGATAAATGACAACCCAATAGTCCTTGGCGGCGAAATGAAATTAGAAAGGAGTTTCTAATTTGCATTATTTGAGTTGTGCATTTAAGGATCGAAATACATATAATTAAATAAAATAAGACTTGACAGTAATTCCATGTCTTATATTTAATTGGGACATTGTATGGTGGAAGGATTGAATTGTCACGGTAACTATTTACTCAAAGGTTCTTTTATGATTAATGTTGAAATCTATATTATCCGGAAAGTCGTTGATCATTAGGGAGGCTTATCCTATTGTAGAATAAATATTATTTATTTAAATAAATTAATTGTTTAATTTATTTTTTTAAATAAGATTAGAATTGTTCTAATTGATTTATTCACAACCTTTAATATGGAGAACCTAAAGGGTCACACCATAAAAGGAAGAATAATTATTTACTAAGTTAATGGCATAATCGTAATAATATATTATGTATATTTAATTTAATCTATGGTGATAGAATAAATTAAATAGCTTAATATTATTATTTAATATTTTAGAAATATTAAATATAAATTAATAAGAGGAGTCTTATTAATATTATTACAATTATTATTATTATTTTAATTTCTAAAGAGTTTAGGAATTAATTTAATATAAGTACTCTCATTTATTCCTAATTGGATTAGGAAGGAAAATTAGTTAAAGGAGTTTAATTAATTATCCCTAATAAGATTTGGGAGCCCCTTTAATTAAAAAGGGTTTAATTAAATAATACCTTATTTTAATAGGGTTACTTGATATCTTTATAAGAGGAGTCTTATATCAGATATCAAAACTACGTTATAATTCCAATGGTTGGAAAGTACGCTCCTTTTCTATAGAGATAGAAAAACTAGGGTTTAGCCAAATACTCATATTCTTGAATTCTTCTTCTTCCTTGGTGGATCACCTCTAGAGGCCAAACACTTGGGTGGCTAACGTTGATCAAAGGAAGGAACCAAACCCGGTGGATTCAAGTTGAACGCGAAAAGGATTGGAGGTGAACTTGTACCTGAGGAAGCTCGGATCTTCAAGGGTATGTTTCTTATTCATCTTTTTCGTTTAATTAATAATTGTGCATAAAGGGTGATCCGGGTATATGGTTTGTAAATTTTAAAACTCTGATTTTTACACGTTTCCACTAAATTTATGCAATTTCATTGCGTTCTTGAATATTACAAACCTAACAGTACAAGTATCAGAAGATCAGATATTTATAGAGGGAAGTAGGTGAAGAAAGATAAAAACCCTAGCTTAGAAATTCTATAAATAGCAGCCTTAGATCAGTGAAATCCCATGAAATTTCTAAGCCTAAATACTCATATATCATACCTAAACAAGCCTTGGTGATAGCAACAACAGAATCAGTAGTCAGAAATCAAAATCAAGTAAGAAAAAGTGTAAACCCTAATTTAACCTAGATCCTTGATGTTATGTTTAATTTGTAGTTTAGATGTTTAGATATATGTAATAACATGTTAGTAAGTATGCTAAGTTGATAGAACATGTTTTCATAACATCTAGATGCATTAAATTGATGTTTTAAGCAAACTGGAAATTCTGAAAAAACAGGTCTGACAGTCGAATTTGAGAGCCTGTAAATCCATGTATGCTAATAGTTAGGTCTGTTAATTGTATACTAGTTGTAGTATTACATGATGTCTTTAATCTGGAAAAGAAAACAGGTCCATTAGAATCATATATTGCAAGATATAAGTGGTCAAAGGTGGTTGATCGATCAGGAAGTTCTGATTTCTAGGTTACCCAGAAAACTCATGAACAGGTTGAGTCGACTACTTTGACTAACCATTAATTTTCTTTATGTTTGTTGTTAGGATGTCTAAGTGTTATGAATTAATACCCTGATATACATACTACATATCTATGACACTCAAATGCTTAATCAATTCATAGGATTACTAGAATAAATGGTCAAAAGTCGTTGACCGGGCATGATTGTGTTTTTTGGGTTACCAAGAAAACTGAATAACACGAAGAACAGCCTTTGGCTGCACTTTGACCAACATAAATCTAGACCTTAGAATCTTACTCAGTCTAAACAAGTGTAACATATATGTAGCTTGGTATATAGACTATATATTACAACAATCAAAACACAAATTTATCACACGGATTGAAGATATAGAAGCCACAAAACTGTTGACCGACCATGCATGACCACTGTTATGGGTTACCCAAAAACCCAAGAAGAACTTTGACAGTGACTTTGAGCCTTTATAACTTCTTGTTATATGTAGGTTAAAGCATGAAATTGGTATGTTGTATTACTACATCAGTACTATAACACCAATACACTTACAAACCCAGAATCATTAACATAAGACTATTAAGCTAAGGTCAAAGAGACCTATAAGCCTTGAATAAATTGAATCCAGAAACTCAAGAACACCTATAGCAACACTTTCTGTCGCTATAAGGCTTTAGCGACAGACGGTAAATATATATTTAATAAATAAATTAGTAAAATTAGAAATAATTAATAAATTAATATAAATAATTGTAAAAACAGATTTAAAAATTATTTTAAGTTATAATAATTTACTTTTAATATTTTTAAATAAATTCAATAAATATTTTATTTATTTAGATATTATTAATAATTAATTTTTTAATAAAGTAATTAGAATAATCATTTATAAATAACAAATAATTATTTAAAAATCATATTAATAATTTAAAAATCATATTAAATTATTATAAATTATTTAAAAATAATAAACAAGATTTTTATAATATTCTAAATAAATATTAATAATTTAGAGATAGAAATAAATGATTTAAAAATCATTTAATGGATAAATAAATACCAAAAAATTATTATAAGCTTACGGAAATTATTATATAGAATATATAATTTTCAAAAACATAATAAAGCTTATAAAATAAGTTTAACCGATAAATTAACTTATTAATTACCTGGTAAAGACTTAGGACACCGAAATCATATCAAATGTAAATCGAACGTGAATAGTTTATGTATTTGAGTATTGTCATCAATACTAATATGTTAGACTTATATGAATGAACATCTTTATTTATAAACGAATCAAGTAGCGTTCCTTAATCGATCTTCACTTAGGCAAGTTACTAAACCCTATTTTATTACTTACGAAAGTTCTTAAACACTATCTTAATTACTTACGCAAGTTTCTCGAACCCAACTTATTCGTTAAATAAGATTCCTATCTTGATTTGCTTTTGATATATATTATACCAAACCTGAACTTGATTACTAATTATTGTAAAGTTATCGCATAACTTCAGCATAACAAAGAAATGAATTATTTATTCATATGATATTGTTTATTGAGCATAAACTGTTGTGTCAAACCCAATTGCTTTGTTGAGACATCCTATACTAAGTTGTATATCCCAAGAGGGATAAATGTGTGTCAATAAAATTTGACACTTAGTGTAAGTGGGCACGATTAAAATGAGATGCATACTCCTAGGATGTTGAATAAGATGATCCTATGTATCATATCTGAACAAGATTTCTACGTCTTTGTGAGTGACAGAAATAGTATAAAGTCCAAAAATTCTTGAAATATAAAAATTCTAGATATGGTAAACAACACTCAGTTGAGAAAAGTTTTGAACTGTTATACTTCTTCAAATCCTATATTGTTAAAAATTATAAAACCTTAATAAGAATAGATTATGTAAATCCAGTATTATATAATAAAATCTCTCCGTTCTAAAACTGTTTTGTGTTATTATATACTCTGTTATACAAATAAGTCAAATAATTTTTTGTCGAAAAATTGACGTTCTTGACACGTCGTGCATAAAAATTTTCTTCCAAAAATGAACTTTTCGATATATGTATTTTGACAAGCTGTTTTGTCATGCTTACGCTAACAAAACGCTTTGTCGTGCCTGTTAGGATTTGTGGAAAATCTAAGTTAGGAACCCTAATATCAAAATTAGGAATCCCTGACCCTAATTTACAAACTCTAACCCTAATTGGTTAGACTAAACCCTAATTAGGTTATCCTAAACCCTAACTAAGATTATTAAACTTTAATTTGGTGCTAATAAACATCATTAAGCAAACCTAATCATAAAAACCAAAACCCTAATCAAGATTAAAGAGGAATATAGCATAATTAAGCTACTAATTATGATCAACTAGTTCACAAGTAGGTTATTACTCACCATTCCAAGTCCCAACATAACACATGACATGCTTGTAACTCCCAAGAAGTACAAGTATCAGAAGATCAGATATTTATAGAGAGAAGTAGGTGAAGAAAGATAAAAACCCTAGCTTAGAAATTCTATAAATAGCAGCCTTAGATCAGTGAAATCCCATGAAATTTCTAAGCCTAAAAACTCATATATCATACCTAAACAAGCCTTGGTGATAGCAATAACAGAATCAGTAGCCAGAAATCAAAATCAAGTAAGAAAAAGTGTAAACCCTAATTTAACCTAGATCCTTGATGTTATGTTTAATTTGTAGTTTAGATGTTTAGATATATGTAATAACATGTTAGTAAGTATGCTAAGTTGATAGAACATGTTTTCATAACATCTAGATGCATTAAATTGATGTTTTAAGCAAACTGGAAATTCTGAAAAAACAGGTCTGACAGTCGAATTTCAGAGCCTGTAGATCCATTTATGCTAATAGTTAGGTCTATTAATTGTATACTAGTTGTAGTATTACATGATGTCTTTAATCTGGAAAAGAAAACAGGTCCATTAGAATCATATATTGCAAGATATAAGTGGTCAAAGGTGGTTGATCGAACAGGAAGTTCTGATTTCTAGGTTACCTAGAAAACTCATGAACAGGTTGAGCCGACTACTTTGACTAACCATTAATTTGCTTTATGTTTGTTGTTAGGATGTCTAAGTTTTATGAGTTAATACCCTGATATACATACTACATATCTATGACACTCAAATGCTTAATCAATTCATAGGATTACTAGAATAAACTGTCAAAAGTCGTTGACCGGGCATGATTGTGTTTTTTGGGTTACCAACAAAACTGAATAACACGAAGAATAGCCTTTGGCTGCACTTTGACCAACATAAATCTAGACCTTAGAATCTTACTCTGTCTAAACAAGTGTCAATAAAATTTGACACTTACTGTAAGTGGGCACGATTAAAATGAGATGCATACTCCTAGGATGTTGAATAGGATGATCCCATGTCTCATATCTGAACAAGATTACTAAGTCTTTGTGAGTGACAGAAATAGTAAAAAGTCCAAAAATTGTTGAAATATGAAAATTCTAGATATAATAAACAACACTCAGTTGAGAAAAGTTTTGAACTGTTATACTTCTTCAAATCCTATATTGTTATAAATTATAAAACCTACTGAACATGTCATATCTCACTCTTGCAAACCATTCCCTTTGCAGTATTAGATAGTAACCCTGGTACATCTGGAGCGCACAATGGGAAGCGTCCCTGCTTAGATTAGTTTAAATTACTATCTAGTTGAATGTAATTCTTTTGTGATAAGAAATTCTTTATGAAGAATCATGTAACCGAACCATAACATATATGATATAATATCATTCTTTATTTCTGCAACCGTGTTTCCTTTACATAAATAGATGTAATTAGAACTTTTGATTTATTTTGAGATCCTTGGGAACTATACATCTAAGTGAAGGTATTGACAATATGGATTGTTCATGTTGTTATCGATACTCTGGATTTCAGATAGATAGGTACTATTGATACGATAATGTAATCTGCATGATATAGACTATACATCTGAGTGAGGGTATTGGTAATATGGATTGTTCATGTTATTACTAGTACTCTGGATTTCGGATAGATAGATACTATTTGTAGATATAGTCTATACATCCAAGTGAGGGTATACAAACACAACAATAGTTGTTTAGGGAATTTTTATCTGTTATGGGATACTGTGATCTTGGATCAATGGGAAATATATCTTGTATTATTTTTATAGTAGTTCGATTAGATATAAGCATCAAATCAAATACTGTGAACATTAGATCTATGGACATTATGAGTTTTTTGTGATGTCCTTTGGTTTGACAAATTCACCGATGGCATTTATGGACTTGATGAATCGAGTGTTTAAACCATGCTTAGACAAATTCATTGTAGTGTTTATCGACGATATTCTGGTGTACTCGAAAACACGGGAAAAGCATGTTGAACACTTAAGAATCATATTGGAGATATTACGAAAGGAACATATTTATGCAAAGTTTTCCAAGTGTAAATTCTGGTTGAACAGAGTTCAATTTTTTGGTTATGTATTTGACAAGAATAGAATTTTAGTAGATCCAACTATGATCGAAACAGTTGTGAATTGGGACCAATCAACAACTCCAACAGAGGTAAGAAGTTTTCTTGGTTTAGCGGGTTATTATCGACGTTTCATAAAAGACTTTTCAAAAATAGCTACCCCACTAACCAATTTAACTCGAAAGACGGTGAAATACATCTAGACAAATAAATGTGAAGATAGCTTCCAAGAGTTGAAGAAGCAACTGAGCATGGCTCCAGTGTTATCCTTACTAGATGATACATAAGGCCTTGTAGTTTTTAGTGATGTGTCACACAAAGGTTTAGGATGTGTGTTGATGCAACGTGGGAAAGTGATTGCTTATGCATCACAATAACTCAAAGATTATGAGAAGAGGTATCCTACTCATGACCTATAGTTAGCCGCGGTAGTTTTTGGTCTAAAAATTTTGAGGCATTACTTATACGAGGAGTAGTGTGTGATATATACAGATCACAAAAGTCTGAAATATATTTTTACACAAAAGGAATTAAAATTAAGATAAAGTGTGTCAAAAATGTAAATCTGATATAACTCACATTAAAAATACCAAATTCAGAATTGACAAGGATGGAATACTAAGATTAGAAGATAGAATTTGGGTTCCATTGAATCAAGTATTAAAAGAAGAAATTTTAAACAAAGCTCAAAATTCAAATTTTTTAATACATCCTGGTAGTACTAAAATGTACAAAGCCGAGTGGAATAGGGGAATTGGTAAGGAAATGTCTCATATATCAAAGGGTTAAGGTTGAACATCAAAAGTCTAGTAGTTTACTTCAACCCTTACCAATTCCTGAGTGGAAGTGGGAACATATAACAATGGATTTTGTGGCAGGCCATCCAGCTTCAGAGAAGGGACACAATGCCATTTGGGTAATATTTGATTGACTTACTAAATTAGCTCACTTCTTACCTATTAAGGTTACTCATAACCTAGATCAACTTGCCAAGTTATACATTAATGAAATTATCTCTAGGCATGTGTAGATACTCGAAATTTTCTTTTCTTGTTAATAACTATGTAGGAGGGTAAAAACATCTTTTTCACTTCAGAGATAACCCTAGAGGACCACAACATCAATTCCAACCTCAAAGATAACCCTGAGGATATTCAGAGTCAACAACATGATAACCTCAAAGATAACCCTGCAAAAAGACGGCTACAAATGTGTGAAAATCGGAGATAATCCCGGGAGGGGAAAAATGGTTATTTTGCCAACTCAACTTCACTTCAAGCTAAATACACTCATTTCAACCCAAATTGCTTCAATAGAAGTCCCACAAGAACCATATCTTAACTTCGAAGCGCAAACTATGCAAAACAGCTTACCGGATTGCCTGACGGAGACTCAGAAATGCCATTTCGGTTATGGACCCATCTTCCTAGAATCAATAAAGGGCAAATCTTATGTCATTGCATAAGTCTCGACACAAGCTGTCTGAAGAAGGTTACATATACCTCGTTCAAATACTCGGATTAAAGTTCTGCAAGTTCGAGCAGACATTATAGTGCACGAGTACACGTACTTCGAGATGACGGGACCCGCAAAACTCGGGGACACCTCGATCGTCTGCAGGTGTACCTACGACAGCCGTAGGTGTAACTATAGTTGCCGTAGGTACACCTGCGGCCATCAGTCTATAAATATAGACCTTGGGCCAGCCATTTTGAGAGAGAGAAGAGAGAAAAAAAGGCAAGGAAGCCCTGTCCAATTTACTCTGTACACACCCATATTGAGTGTTTCCTTAGTTTAAACATCTGTTAGCTCACATATAGCTATACTTTTATCCGGCAGGAGCTGAGTGTTTATCCATATAGAGTCATAGAAGTCTACATTGGCAGCCCACTGTAAGCCTTCTTACATTCTATAAAGCCTTTCTTTTTATATTAGCACACATTGTTATACACATTGAGAGTCGTGTTGTGTGTGTTTGCCCAGACTTCGGTCCGTGGTTTTCATTTCTGTCTGTATATATATACTTATATATATGTATATATTTTATATATGGACCAACATTATCGAGTTATGCCTCGATTGAGCCTAGACTTATGTCTAGAGCGTTTACTTGCTTTTATATATATACATACTTATATATATATATATATATATATATATATATATATATTGTGGTTAGACTCTGTCTGATGTGCCTAGACTTATGTCTGGAGCGTTTCTTTGCTTGTATATATATATACATATATATATAACTGTTGTCAGACATATCTGATGAGCCTGGAAGTGACGCCCCCAAAATAGGTATACATCACTCATCTTGAGTTACTAAATACATGGTACAAAATTCAAATACAACTTAATTATACAATAGTCGTGTAAAATACGACAAAATATATGCTGTGAGTTTTAATACAAATATTATCATCTAGACAATATCCACACTCAATTGGGTCCTCATTACATTTATTATCACACTATTTAACAGAATAGTGAGGACTACTAATGCTATTATCTGGACCGTCACTCCGTTCCCCGACTAGTCCCTGGTACGTTCTCATTTCTTGAAGAGAACAATAAAAGTAAAAGGGTGAGAATAAATTCTGACTAAGATAATGCAGAATAAATTATCGTTAACCTTCAATAGTGATAAACTGATACAATATAACAAACATTAAGTTTAACTGCAGCGGAACACGCAATCCATTAAAAGAGTCAAGTAGAGAATAAAATCTACTATCTTTTATGATTTAAAAGGTTTTTCATCAATTTTATCGCTGAGACTCAGCTTAATAAATAATCCACATCATCCCTGCACTACGACCAAGGATATTCATTAGTATCACAACCACAAATTATCCATGCACTACGGGCCAAGGATATTTATGTATTCATCAATGGTCATGATCATGCCAACAACTGTCCATCAATGCACTACGGGCCAATGAGGACTTTTACCACATCATTTGTAACATTACGGTCATGATTATACCGATTAATCCCTGGTCATAATCATACCAAGTCCATCTATGCACTACAGGCCACATATAACTTTCAACATAATATAAACATGAGGATGACAACAATGATATAAGAATTCAATAAAACAAGTTCAAAAATTAATTTATCCAGGAACTAATAACGTCCAAATTGTCAACATGACACTTCTTTGTAGAGTAAAATTCAAGAATGCTCAGAAGAATATTTCCATGAAAAGATACTGGATGAAGCGCAAATATCAAGGATATTCCACTAATTACATGGAGTATAAAAGCTAAAACTTTAACCAACTGAGTATAATAAAGAATGGAATAACAAAAGAAATCACCGTGCATGCGATGAGACCGCATGCATGTGTTATTCCAATGTAATAATGAATAACGAAATCAGTCATGCGTAAACGCATGCATGTGATATTCCAATGTAATAATAAATAATGTAATCGAAGTCGTGAAATTTGCAATTTGCAAGCGGGATGTTCCAACGAATAATAAAAATAATGTAACCGGTCATGCGTAAGCACGCATACATGATATTCCAATAGAATAATAAAGAATGGAATAACCAAGAATTTCACCATGTATGCGGTACTTTGCATAGACAGGTTATTCCAACATAATAATAAAGAATGGAATAACAAAAGAATTTCACCATGTATGTGGTACTTCGCATATACAGGTTATTCCAATAGAATAATAAGGAATGGAATAACAGAAGAATTTCACCATAGATGTGGTACATCACATAGACAGGTTATTCCAACATAATAATAAAGAATGGAATAACAAAAGAATTTCACCATGTATGCGGTACTTCGCATATACAGGTTATTCCAACGGAACAATAAGGAATGGAATAACAGAAGAATTTCACCAAGTATAGGGTAGTCCGCGTGATACAAAGTTATTCCAATGTAATAATAAAGAATGGAATAATGTAAGTTCTCTTCATGAATACGAAAGAAATAATACCCCTTACAGTATTGAAAGAAAATAATTCTCTTCATGAATACGAAAGAAATAATACCCCTTACGAGTATTGAAAGAAAATAATTCTCTTCATAAATATGAAAGAAATAATGCCCCTTACGAGTATTGAAAGAAAATAATTCTCTTCATGAATATGAAAGAAATAATACCCCTTACGAGTATTGAAAGAAAATAATTCTCTTCATGAATACGAAAGAAATAATACCCCTTACCTTAGAACAAACTGGATATAGGAGTAGTGAAGTAGCAGAATACTTTTCTTCTTTCTCTCTATAGTTTCTCTCTCTAGAGTTTCAATGAATTCGTAAGAAATAATGAAGGAATGAGCTTCTATTTATAGGAGAATGGACTGAATAGTAACTAATTCCTGAATGGTCCAGATTGATTTACTTTTAAACGGACGGTCCAGATTGGTTTACTATAAAATATTCTAATAAAACAAAATCTTTTAAATAAAATATAATATATTCTATTTATAATCTAATAAAACGAAAAACTTTATAAAAGTATTTTGTTTTATATAAAAAGATTTTACTATGCAAACACTATGCATAATAAAATATAATATATTCTATTTATAGTTTAATAAAACGAATAACTATATAAAAGTATTTTGTTTTATATAAAAAGATTTTACTATGCAAAACACTATGCATAATAGAATATAATATATTCTATTTATAGTCTAATAAAATAAATAACTTTATAAAAGTTTTCTATTTTATATAAAAAGCTTTTCTGTTTTACTACATTAATAATACTAATAAAACAAAACTTCATCATCATTATTATAATTCACACTATTAATCGACCAGGTCTTTCCCAGGAAAAAGGGGGCTTTCTAATAAGGATTTTTCCCTATTGGCGCGCAATTAGGTGACCAAACCTCTCCTTGGCAGAACTTCTAGACATCGTTAATATTTCCAATAATAATATTAATAACTCTGTCATCTCAATTATTTATTTAATAATATAAAAAAATATCGACAATAATTGAATCAAATAACGTGAGATACTATGCAACAATTATTGAAGCAATAATTAAACAAAACTGAGTGACTTCTCACGTAAGCATCAATAATCAATACCATGTGCTACTATGCAACCACGCGTATTCCTGTACTTTTAACACCGGGTGTTTCATCAGTTAACGGTAAAACTTCAGCCGTTATTTTCATAAAATATTTTGGTCGTTTTCTCAATCCAACAATAATTCCGTTGTAGGGTCCACCAATGATTGTGCCGTCGTATTAATATTCCCTGTTAAAACGAATATTCCTTGACCAATCGAATATTATATAACAACTTGCGTACTTTGTAAAATTTATAAATATTACCCACAACTATAACATTATATCAAATCTACACCATAATATTCAAAAAAAATATTTTAAGAAATTTAAATCTTTATTCATAAACTTTGGGGTCTCACATTAGATTTTATATCCGGAGCATTTACCTGCTTTTATATATATATATATATATATATATATATATATTTATATTTCGTCAAGCTTGGAGTTTACTTCGTGACAGTTGATTGCTTTTAAAACTTTATTTACATTTCATCCTGCCTGGAGTTTACTTCGTGGCAGTTGATCGCTTTTACAGCTTTATTTACATTTCGTCCCACCTGGAGTTTACTTCGTGGTGGTTGATAATGTCCATATATATATTTACCGCTTTTATTTATTTACATTTCCGATCCCCCATGGAGTTGCTTCGTGGTGGTTGATCATGTCTGTATATATATATTTACAGCTTTTATATATAATTGCTTACTGCTTTCCATATAAACTGCAGTATCATGTGAGCCTAGGAATCATGTGATCACAGATTCAGCCCATTAAATCTAGATTCGGTTCCCGTGATGGACGTTTTTTAGCTATAAGCAGCTTGTACATTATTTATAGTGTCTGAATTTCCTTGGATGGCTGTTATGCCAATGAGGAGTTTGGCACTGCTGTATATTATTTTCTCGAAGATGTCTTGCATCTCGAAAATAAAAGCAAACAAGCCGAACAGTTAATAATAAAATGGAAGTATCAAAGGCCTCAATTATTATTGAGCACAGGGATTGAAAAACCCCTTTTTACAAAACTTCATTGATATATCTAGTTAAAACTGATTTTTTCTATAAATTCAAACCCTTTGTATATAGGTGTGAACGAGGTACAACACTACTTCCAAATAATTGCACATTGATCCACACACACACACACACACATTCATATAACAGTTTCTTTGAAAAGTGGCGGTCACCGTGGCAACACGGATGTCGGGGGGTACCTAACACCTTCCCTCCGCATAATCAAGCCCCCGAACTCAAATGAAACTCGGTTTCATAGACCCGTTTAGCAGTGTCACATCATTGGGTCAATGTGCAAACCTATTCGGTTGCGTTGGTGCAACCAGCTAAATACACCAACTGGCTACTCTTAAAGTCAAATCATCGACATTATACATGTCGGACCTTTTTCACTTGTTTTTTCAAACAAATCTCACATTAACATGAGAACACCAAAGAATAAGTAACGAAAAGGCACACTAAAAATCCCGACGTCGACAGGTGGCGACTCTGCTGGGGACTCCAGTAAGAGGGCTTAAGCCGCTATTACAAGCTTTTCAAAACTGTTATATGCTTGTGTGTGAATGTTGCATTTAGATTTATGATGAATGTGTACGAATGCATTTTACTTACTGCACTATACTATATCTATCTGTGATATTAGTGCTTCGTACATGTCATCATTTTCATAAACAGTGAGACACGTTGTATGTGAATGTATGTTGTGTGGTTCCTCCATCAGGAGGCTATCCTGTCGGTGTTTGATTACTGGACTCGTAGGAAGAATAATTCCAACGGGGCTCAGGAAAGGCACCACCCAGATTCGCTCCAGTTGAAAGACCGAATTAACTTCCCGTCAAGTAGATTGCGATGATCTGGGAACCTTCATGCCAAAAAGCCGCGAGAGTAACCCTAAGATAGGTCAACCTCTGATAAACCAAACGCAGAGGAAAGTCTCTTCATTCTCTCCATTTTCAATTACCTGTAAAAACATTTAGTTGTAATTTTATTCCATGTTCATCTTTATGTAATGGAAAATATGAAGATTATTTGTGTATACATGTTATCAATTAACACCCGGTTTTGCAGGACAATATTCCTAAAACAAACATAATATGATAACATTTACATTACCCTAAGACTAAACTACATAAGTCTTTTGTAGGGAAGAAATTGATCCTATTTCCCGTTCAAAGTCCAAAAGGGCATTAAGCCCACAATCAGACATGGATAAAAGTGCCCAGCCTGATCCTACCCTTGTCTCTCGCGAGGAGTTTGAAAGATTAAGCTATCAAATTACAGAGTTGGCTGTTATGTTCAAAGAACTACACCAATCTACTCAGGGTCCAAAAATACCCATCCACACAGAATCCCCTGCAATGGAGGAATCCAGGGCCAAACAATGCCTACTCAATCCGAGTCATTCATACCAGGGACAGTCAGGGTATTGGCAAAGAGATGGAAACCCAGATACCTAGACCTTATTCCAATAAAGAAATCACAAATCTCAGGGATGATTGAGAAACGGGGGATCTAAGAAAGAAAGTCCAACAAATGGAGGAGACCATCTGGTCAATCAAAGCGACTGGAAATTATGGGAGTGTCACCTATTCAAATCTCTGCATATTCCCAGGGGCTCGATATCCTACCAAATTCAAAGTCCCAGAGTTTGAAAAATACAATGGGGCAGGCGATCCCTATACACACCTAAAAGTATACATTGGCGATCTGGGGTCTTATGCTGAAGATGAAAGCCTCAGAATGCAGCTTTTTCAAAGAGTCTCACTGGAGAGGCTAAAGCCTGGTATGCCCGACTTGACAATGCTAAAATTCACAACAGGGAAGAATTGGCCCACGCCTTTCTAAATTAGTACAGTTTTCAGTCACAAATTGCACCTGATCGATACCAATTGACTAAAGTCAAAAAGAAAAGTACTGAATCTTTCCGAGAATATGCCCAAAGGTGGAGACATCTAGCAGCGCAAGTCATTCCATCAATGACAGAAGCTGAAATGGTAATGACGTTTATTGATATCTAAGAGGCTCCGTACTACGAGAAGATCCTAGCAGGCATAAGAAAGTCGTTCTTGGAAATGATCAAACACAGAGAAATGGCGAGGGTGGGCTCAAGGCGGGGAAAGATTAAAGATTTCACCGCTTTGGAAGTAGTTATAAGCATATCTGATGGCAAGTATGCGAAGCGATCCCAAGGGTGTACCCGATAAAGGCAATGAAGATGTATCCCTTGTTGTACAGGGGCAATCTAGTAGACCAACCTACAATCCCGCCATTTGGAAAAAGCGAGACAATCTGCCATTTCAACAACAGGCTGCATTTAACCAATTTCAGGACAGGAAAAGAAAATTTAAGAGAACAGAAAATTGGGTCTTCACTTCATTAGGCGATTCTCTTGAAAATGTTTGGCGATATTGATGGATCATAAGCAAATTAACGAACTGGCTCCACCTCTAGAACCAGGGAGCAAAAGATACAATCCAAGCCAGAGATGTGCTTACCACTCAGGATCTCCAGGACATGATACAAGGGATTGTTGGTTCTTAAAGCATAAAATTCAAAATCTGATCGAAAGTGGCAGCATTGTGGTCCAACAACCAGATCAATAAAATGTCAACACCAACCTTACATTGCAGCATGATACGGAAGAAGTAAACATGATCGGGTCAGGAAGCGCTGAAATATATCCAATTCGTAAGTGCATACGAAGGATAGAGAACTACCCCCAAAGGCACAGAACAAATGTCATAAAGTGGGAAAACTCGGAGGAAGGTATCATGGTAATGCAAAAATTAGAGACGATCCAGAATCAAGTAAATCTGCTAACTAAGGTGATAGTGTTCTAACATCGGGATACGAGACATTTCTTAACTCAACTATCAGAAGGCCAAGAAAGGAGGGAATGATAAAATTGCTAGCAAACCTCGCCAACAGAAAAATCGCTTGGGGAATGAGAATTCTCAAAGAAGAAAGATCAAACAACCTACACAAGAGTCCGAAAATTCACCCCTCTAAGAAAATCCAATGAAGAAATGCTACACTTTCTGATAAGCGAAAGAAGGATTACTGAGTTCCTGCCTCCTATAAATCCCAAGATAAATAGTTATGATTCCATCGAGATATGTCTCTACTATTCTAACTCACTTGGACATACGACTGAGGAATGCTAGTCTTAGCGACATAAAATCCAGGATCTAATTGAAAATGGAAAGCTGAAGATAGAATTTCCCATGACCAAAAAAGGCGAAAAGGAAATAAAAAGCTTAAGATGTCCACTCGAGACATGCAGTTCAGATGAGGTGAACTCTATGAGCGATAATCCTGGCAGAACACAAGAAGGAGTAATCCTAATGCAGGAAATGACAGAGGAGACATGGGAATCCCAAAAGGAGATTCCTCCTCCAACATCCAACATCCTATGATCCAAAGATGACAACCACATTCCAGATCTTATAACCTTGGATGATGCGGAGGAAATACTAATCCTTTCCAAGGAAGAAAAAGAAAAAAAGGAAAGTTCCTTGCAAGAAATGCGACAACAGTTCGAGAGAGATTTCATAGTCGAATCTTCTCAAGCCCAGGAAAAGCGTGAGGGAACAGATGAAGGAGAAGGTGGTGAGGTTGTCGGGGAAACTAACCCATCAAAGAATTAAGAGTTTATACCTTTTTGCGATGGGTCCAGCTCAAGTATCCCTGAGGAATGTACTGAACCAGGAAGCGATCAAGTTATGGCCATAAGTGAAGACATTCAAAACCAAGAAGTTGAAAGTAGTATGCATACAAGCCAATCATGTTTGATGATAAAGCATATACTTTGTAACAATCTTATTCATTTATTAATAAAAAGTATTAATTTATTAAAGGCTTTTAATTATCTACATGATGCTGTTTTATAATATGTGATAAACCCATAGTTTTAAGCAATGCTTTTAGAATAATGATGATGATCATTCTAATGAGATCTAAATTCTTAGAAAGCTTAAAACTAAAATAGTTCCCAATCATTGGATTACTAAATTGGGGATTAGAGAATCCGGATAGATTGGTACATACGTTGCTTGCTCATTGGATGAGGATGATTGATCTCATGATCATTTGTGTGGAGACACTAAAGCAAGTATGTAGGTGCTTATTAGAGAATAAGTTCACTGAACGTGGGTCGCTAAGGAATACCTAATGGAGTTTTATTTGCTCGTCAATAGGAATTCCTGTAGTGATAGTAGTACAAGTAATCCTTGGACTTGAGATCATCATAGTATCTTATGTATGATGAGTTATACTTTGACTTATTCCTTAAGACCCTTAGGGTATATCAAAGGGTATGCTTGGGTATAATAAGTTATACATGGAGATAATGTATGATCAATAAAGAATCTACCACTTCTAATAAAAGAAGAGAATGTCCTATGTGATTCGATAAATGAAAACCCAAAGAGTCCTTGGCGGGCGAGAATGAAATTAGAAAGGAGTTTCTAATTTGCATTATTTGAGTTGTGCATTTAAGGATCGAAATAAATATAATTAAATAAAATAAGACTTGACAAAGAATTCCATGTCTTATATTTAATTGGGACATCAGATGGTGGAAGGATTGAATTGTCACGAACTATTTACTCAAAGGTTCTTTAATGATTTATGTTGAAATCTATATTATCCGGAAAGTCATTGATCGCTAGGGGAGGCTTATCCCTATTGTAGAATAAATATTATTTATTTAAATAAATTAATTATTTAATTTATTTATTTAAATAAGATTAGAATTGTTCTAATTGATTTATTCACAACCTATTTAATATGGAGAACCTAGAGTTGCTTTGTGGTGGTTGATCATGTCTGTATATATATATTTACAGCTTTTATATATAATTGCTTACTGCTTTCCATACAAACTGCAAGATCATGTGAGCCTAGAATCATGTGATCACAGATTCATTTCATTAAATCTAGATTCGGTTCCGTGATGGACGTTTTTCACTATATAAGCGACTTGTATTTATTTACGATGTCTGAATTTCCTTGGTTGGTCATTATGCCAATGAGGAGTTTAATCATCTTCTATTATTTTCTCTCGAAGATGTCTTGCATCTCGAAAATAAAAGCAAACAAGCCGAACAGTTAATAATAAAATGGAAGTATCAAAGGCCTCAATTATTATTGAGCACAGGGATTGAAAAACCCCTTTTTACAAAACTTCATTGATATATCTAGTTAAAACTGATTTTTTCTATAAATTCAAACCCTTTGTATATAGGTGTGAACGAGGTACAACACTACTTCCAAATAATTGCACATTGATCCACACACACACACACATTCATATAACAGTTTCTTTGAAAAGTGGCGGTCACCGTGGCAACACGGATGTCGGGGGGTACCTAACACCTTCCCTCCGCATAATCAAGCCCCCGAACTCAAATGAAACTCGGTTTCACAGACCCGTTTAGCAGTGTCACATCATTGGGTCAATGTGCAAACCTATTCGGTTGCGTTGGTGCAACCAGCTAAATACACCAACTGGCTACTCTTAAAGTCAAATCATCGACATTATACATGTCAGACCTTTTTCACTTGTTTTTTCAAACAAATCTCACATTAACATAAGAACACCAAAGAATAAGTAACGAAAAGGCACACTAAAAATCCCGACGTCGACAGGTGGCGACTCTGCTGGGGACTCCAGTAAGAGGGCTTAAGCCGCTATTACAAGCTTTTCAAAACTGTTATATTCTTGTGTGTGAATGTTGCATTTAGATTTATGATGAATGTGTACGAATGCATTTTACTTACTGCACTATACTATATCTATCTGTGATATTAGTGCTTCGTACATGTCATCATTTTCATAAACAGTGAGACACGTTGTATGTGAATGTATGTTGTGTGGTTCCTCCATCAGGAGGCTATCCTGTCGGTGTTTGATTACTGGACTCGTAGGAAGAATAATTCCAACGGGGCTCAGGAAAGGCACCACCCAGATTCGCTCCAAATGAAAGACCAATTAACTTCCCGTCCAAGTAGATTACGATGATCCGGGAACCTTCATGCCAAAAAGCCTCGAGAGTAACCATAAGATAGGTCAACCTCTGATAAACCAAACGCAGAGGAAAGTCTCTTCATTCTCTCCATTTTCAATTACCTGTAAAAACATTTAGTTGTAATTTTATTCCATGTTCATCTTTATGTAATGGAAAATATGAAGATTATTTGTGTATACATATTATCAATTAACACCCAGTTTTGCAGGACAATATTCCTAAAACAAACATAATATGATAACATTTACATTACCCTAAGACTAAACTACATAAGTCTTTTGTAGGGAAGAAATTGATCCTATTTCCCGTTCAAAGTCCAAAAGGGCATTAAGCCCACAATCAGACATGGATAAAAGTGCCCAGCCTGATCCTACCCTTGTCTCTCGCGAGGAGTTTGAAAGATTAAGCTATCAAATTACAGAGTTGGCTGTTATGTTCAAAGAACTACACCAATCTACTCAGGGTCCAAAAATACCCATCCACACAGAATCCCCTGCAATGGAGGAATCCAGGGCCAAACAATGCCTACTCAATCCGAGTCATTCATACCAGGGACAGTCAGGGTATTGGCAAAGAGATGGAAACCCAGATACCTAGACCTTATTCCAATAAAGAAATCACAAATCTCAGGGATGATCGAGAAACGGGGGATCTAAGAAAGAAAGTCCAACAAATGGAGGAGACCATCTGGTCAATCAAAGGGACTGGAAATTATGGGAGTGTCACCTATTCAAATCTCTGCATATTCCCAGGCGCTCGATATCCTACCAAATTCAAAGTCCCAGAGTTTGAAAAATAAAATGGGGCAGGCGATCCCTATACGCACCTAAAAGTATACATTGGCGATCTGGGGTCTTATGCTGAAGATGAAAGCCTCAGAATGCAGCTTTTTCAAAGAGTCTCACTGGAGAGGCTAAAGCCTGGTATGCCCGACTTGACAATGCTAAAATTCACAACAGGAAGAATTGCCCACGCCTTTCTAAATTAAATACATGTTTTCAAATACAAATTGCACTGATCGATACCAATTGACTAAAGTCAAAAAAAAAGTAATCAATCTTTCCGAGAATATGCCCAAAGGTGGAGACATCTAGCGTCATAAGTCATTCCATCAATGATGGTTTGAAATGGTAATGACGTTTATTGATATCTATGAGGCTCCGTACTACGAGAAGATCCTAGCAGGCATAGGAAAGTCGTTCTTGGAAATGATCAAACACAGAGAAATGGCAGAGGTGGGCCTGAAGGCAGGCAAGATTAAAGATTTCACTGCCTTGGAAGTAGTTGCCAAGCATATACAGACTGGCAAGTATGCGAGCGATCCCAAGGGTGTACCCGATAAAGGCAATGAAGATGTATCCCTTGTTATACAGGGGCAATCTAGTAGACCAACCTACAATCCCGCCATTTGGAAAAAGCGAGACAATCTGCCATTTCAACAACAGGCTGCATTTAACCAATTTCAGGACAGGAAAAGAAAATTTAAGAGAACAGAAAATTGGGTCTTCACTTCATTAGGCGATTCTCTTGAAAATGTTTGGCGATATTGATGGATCATAAGCAAATTAACGAACTGGCTCCACCTCTAGAACCAGGGAGCAAAAGATACAATCCAAGCCAGAGATGTGCTTACCACTCAGGATCTCCAGGACATGATACAAGGGATTGTTGGTTCTTAAAGCATAAAATTCAAAATCTGATCGAAAGTGGCAGCATTGTGGTCCAACAACCGGATCAATAAAATGTCAACACCAACCTTACATTGCAAAGACATGATACGGAAGAAGTAAACATGATCGAATCGAAGCGACCGAAATATATCCAATTCGTAAGTGCATCTGAAGGATGAGAACTACCCCCAAAGGCACAGAACAAATGTCATAAAGTGGGAAAACTCGGAGGAAGGTATCATGGTAATGCAAAAATTAGAGACGATCCAGAATTAAGTAAATCTGCTAACTAAGGTGATAGTGTGCTAACATCGGGATACGAGACATTTCTTAACTCAACTATCAGAAGGCCAAGAAAGGGGGGAATGATAAAATTGCTAGCAAACCTCGCCAACAGAAAAATCGCTTGGGGAATGAGAATTCTC
The DNA here is from genome assembly GCA_020205615.1 of Panax quinquefolius. Lineage (NCBI taxonomy): Eukaryota > Viridiplantae > Streptophyta > Magnoliopsida > Apiales > Araliaceae > Panax > Panax quinquefolius. Next base: position 186,684 of record JAINUW010000527.1, on the reverse strand, counting down.
AAAGAAGAAAGATCAAACAACCTACACAAGAGTCCGAAAATTCACCCCTCTAAGAAAATCCAATGAAGAAATGCTACACTTTCTGATAAGCGAAAGAAGGATTACTGAGTTCCTGCCTCCTATAAATCCCAAGATAAATAGTTATGATTCCATCGAGATATGTCTCTACTATTCTAACTCACTTGGATATACGACTGAGGAATGCTAGTCTTAGCGACATAAAATCCAGGATCTAATTGAAAATGGAAAGCTGAAGATAGAATTTCCCATGACCAAAAAAGGCGAAAAGGAAATAAAAAGCTTAAGATGTCCACTCGAGACATGCAGTTCAGATGAGGTGAACTCTATGAGCGATAATCCTGGCAGAACACAAGAAGGAGTAATCCTAATGCAGGAAATGACAGAGGAGACATGGGAATCCCAAAGGAGATTCCTCCTCCAACATCCAACATCCTATGATCCAAAGATGACAACCACATTCCGGATCTTATAACCTTGGATGATGCGAGGAAATACTAATCCTTTCCAAGGAAGAAAAAGAAAAAAAGGAAAGTTCCTTGCAAGAAATGCGACAACAGTTCGAGAGAGATTTCATAGTCGAATCTTCTCAAGCCCAGGAAAAGCGTGAGGGAACAGATGAAGGAGAAGGTGGTGAGGTTGTCGGGGAAACCAACCCATCAAAGAATTAAGAGTTTATACCTTTTTGCGATGGGTCCAGCTCAAGTATCCCTGAGGAATGTACTGAACCAGGAAGCGATCAAGTTATGGCCATAAGTGAAGACATTCAAAACCAAGAAGTTGAAAGTAGTATATGCATACAAGCCAATCATGTTTGATGATAAAGCATATACTTTGTAACAATCTTATTCATTTATTAATAAAAGTATTAATTTATTAAAGGCTTTTAATTATCTACATGATCTTTGTTTTATAATATGTGATAAACCCATAGTTTTAAGCAATGCTTTTAGAATAATGATGATGATCATTCTAATGAGATCTAAATTCTTAGAAAGCTTAAAACTAAAATAGTTCCCAATCATTGGATTACTAAATTGGGGATTAGAGAATCCGGATAGATTGGTACATACGTTGCTTGCTCATTGGATGAGGATGATTGATCTCATGATCATTTGTGTGGAGAGACTAAAGCAAGTATGTAGGTGCTTATTAGAGAATAAGTTCACTAAACGTGGCTCGCTAAGGAATACCTAATGGAGTTTTATTTGCCTGTCAATAGGAATTCCTGTAGTGATAGTAGTACAAGTAATCCTTGGACTTGAGATCATCATAGTATCTTATGTATGATGAGTTATACTTTGACTTATTCCTTAAGACCCTTAGGGTATATCAAAGGTATGCTTGGGTATAATAAGTTATACATGGAGATAATGTATGATCAATAAAGAATCTACCACTTCTAATAAAAGAAGAGAAATGTCCTATGTGATTCGATAAATGACAACCTAGTAGTCCTTGGCGGCGAAATGAAATTAGAAAGGAGTTTCTAATTTGCATTATTTGGAGTTGTGCATTTAAGGATCGAAATACATATAATTAAATAAAATAAGACTTGACGCGGTAATTCCATGTCTTATATTTAATTGGGACATTGTATGGTGGAAGGATTGAATTGTATTTTAACTATTTACTCAAAGGTTCTTTAATGATTAATGTTGAAATCTATATTATCCGGAAAGTCGTTGATCGCTAGGGAGGCTTATCCCTATTGTAGAATAAATATTATTTATTTAAATAAATTAATTATTTAATTTATTTATTTAAATAAGATTAGAATTGTTCTAATTGATTTATTCACAACCGGGTTTAATATGGAGAACCTAAAGGGTCACACCATAAAAGGAAGAATAATTATTTAAGAAGTTAATGGCATAATCGTAATAATATATTTAGTATATTTAATTTAATCTATGGTGATAGAATAAATTAAATAGCTTAATATTTATTATTTAATATTTTAGAAATATTAAATATAAATTAATAAGAGGTGTCTTATTAATATTATTACAATTATTATTATTTTAATTTCTAAAAGAGTTTAGGAATTAATTTAATATAAGTACTCTCATTTATTCCTAATTGGATTAGGAAGGAAAATTAGTTAAAGGAGTTTAATTAATTATCCCTAATTAGATTAGGGAGCTTAATTAATTAAAAGAATTTAATTAATTAAATAAATCCGAATTCCTTAATTGTTAAGGTGGGTTGCCCACATCTATAAATAAGAGGAGTCTTATTATGGGTGTGGTGGTTGACTTTTTCAAGATACGACATAATTCCAATTGTTGGGAGAGTACACTCTTTCTATAGAGATAGAAAAACTAGGGTTTAGCCAACCACCCTTTTCTTGAATCATTATTATTCCTTGGTGGATCACCTCTAGAGGCCAAACATATGGGTGGCTAACGTTGATCAAAGGAAGGAACAAAACCCCCATTGGATTCAAGATTGAACGCGAAAGGATTTGGAGGTGAACTTGTACGAGGAAGCTCGATCTTCAAGGGTATGATTTTATTCTTTATCTTTTCGTTTAATTAATAATTGTGCATAAAGGATGATCCGGGTATATGGTTTGTAAATTTTTAAACTCTGATTTTTACACGCTTCCGCATTTTTTATGCAATTTGATTGCGTTCATGAATATTACAAACCTAATAGTGGCATCAGAGCCAAACCTTTATGCGAATTATTAATTGTTTTGATTTGATATGTATATTGATATGTGTTTAGAATAATTTAATTGGGCATAATTTTATTGTATAAAATTTTAAAAAATAAAATAAAAATCTGTTATACCGCACGGAAATAAAGGCAGCCGAACATTCCTATTTTAAAACAGAATTCATGTACTGCACGGAATTCAAGGTCACAAGGAAATCAAGTGACGTGCTTGGAGTAATCATCAGCTGCTAACGTTTTTTAAAAAAAAAAAAAAAGAGTTACATGATTTAAAAGTTACATGATTTAATAAAAAAAAAATGTAAGTCACGTGGCTAAGGCAATCAAATGGCTGGCAGGTTACACTTAGTGGCCCCAGCGTGGAAAATTAATTTTTTTTTATGTTAGCAGGATGTCACGAAATCGAGGCAAGGATTGGTATAATAATATATATATAGTATATATTATTATACGAAAATTTTTATATATTATATATATTATGTCCGTAATATATATATTAGGTATATATGATATATATTCTTAATAATTTTATTATTAAAATAAAATTTTATTTTAATCTTAAATAAAAAGTTTATTTTAATTTTAAAATAAAAGGCTTATTTTAATTTTAAAATTAAATTTCATGCTAACTAATTAGAGTTGGAATTTGATTCCATGATAACTAATTGGAGTTGAAATTGAATTCTATTGTTTCCTTAAATAAAGGAGTTTATTTAGATATGAAATAGATTTTCATATTATTCAAAATAAAATAGTTTATTTGTGAATAGGAAAGAGAATCCTAATTTCCTTAAATAAAGGAGTTTATTTAAATATGAAATAAGATTTCATATTATTCAAAATAAAGGAGTTTATTTTTTGTGAATAGGAAAGAGAATCCATGTTTCCTTAAATAAAGGAGTTTATTTAAATATGGAATAAGATTTCATATTATTCAAAATAAAGGAGTTTATTTGTGAATAGGAATGATAATCCGTGTTTCCTTTAATATTTTTTTTTACATGGAATTGGATTCCATAATTAATTAAAATAAAAGAGTTTATTTTAATTAAATTTTTTTTATATATATATGAATTGGATTCCATAATTAATTAAAATAAAGAAGTTTATTTTGATTAAAGATTTTGATTAAAATAAAATAGTTTATTTTATTCAAAATTAGATAAGTTAAAATAAAATAGTTTTATTTTTATTTAAATTTGGATTAAAATAAAGGAGTTTATTTTGATTCAAAATAGATTTTATACTAACTAAATTTGCCCATTAAATGATATCAATATATATATATATTAAATGTTTATTATTCATGAGATGAATGTTATTTATTGATGCATATGGTGATGTGTATGATAATAAATGGGATTGATTATGGACTATTGACCAATGCGATTGGATTTTATTTTAGTTGGATGCATGAATGTATGGGTTTTAATAAATGGGTCTCACAGATTACCTCGCCTTCTCTAATTTTTCTTAATGTAAATTCTATTCCCCTCCTATGTACTTCCCCTTGACTGCTGATCAAGGTTTCTATTTATTTTAAATAGTATTGTAATAGGAATAGTTAGAATTAATTTTAGAAAATTAGAGATCAAAGGAGCAAGGAGCGCGTGAAGACCCGTTTGTAATAGAGCTCGGGTTTAAATGTAATAGTTATATTTAAATATTATTTCTTGCACCCCTAGGGTTTGACCTTTTGGTTCACTTGATGGCTCTAGTGAACCAAACTAGAATAAAAGTCCATAATCAATCCGGGTAGAATATAGTATTCTATATGTGCATGCTTATACTATATATATATATATTATATATTATGCAAACATGCTTCGCATGTTCATTAATATGACGCGTATTTTATATATATATGTGCATGCACGCTAAACAAGATGAGATAATTAATAATAAACCCCTCAATTTTTTATATTAAGTCCTAAGCGTTCAAAGATATTTGGAATATCGAACGTCGCCTTCTAGCATGATAAAATTAATAGAGTATTAAAAATTTAATATGAGTTTGTTGTGTCACCACAAGGCAAGTATTAAGTATTTAAGATGTTAATTTATCACATTTGATGCTTATAAAGAAAATTGAACAATATTGTTTTGTTGTGTCACCACAAGGATGATATTTTCTTTTTGAATATATGGAGTGCTAGGTTGGACTTAACTTGGATAATTTTGATTCGGATGTGCCACCACTTGATCAAAATAATCTAAGAGGCAAAAGAAAAGGAGTTGCATAGTTGATGTAATTGACAAAAGTTGTCTACCTATTTATTTATATATAGTTTGTTGTGTCACCACAAGGCTATATACATTTGAAATGGGATCCTTATTCTCACTAGCAAAAATCTTTAATTAGATTTTGCCGAACTATATAAGTGAGGGTAATATAGTTTGAAGAAAATAGTGGAGATACCAATTTAAAACAAGACCTAAATTATTTTGGTAATTAATAAAAGAATGTATGTTAAAATGTTGTTAATTACAAATTCATTTACGAAATTTTACAATGTCTAAAATTACTATCACTACGAAGCATATTAGATGCTAAATTAACCGGCCAATTAAACGGATTGGTTAAGGAATTTGAGAATAGTTCTCATAGGTTGAAAAGCTATCTTATGTCCTTAATCGCCTATCCTCGCAATGGTTGCGCATAATGCCTCTGAGGAAGACATTGCTACTTTTAGAAAGTGGCAAGATGATGCACAAATTGGCTCAATGCATCATGCTCGCATCCATGAGTAACGAGCTTCAGTGTCGAGATGAAACTATGGATGCTCTACTATATTCCTTCACATCAAGTAGTTGATGGTGAGGAAAGTGGGGCCGATAGATATCAGATATCTAAGGAGCTCTTCCGATCAAGAATGACCGATGACACTACAGTACAGATAAAAGTTCTTAACATGATCAATTTGATTGATCAATTAGGACAACGAGTTTTGTCATGGATGGAGAGTTGAGCCAAGATTTGATCTTGCACTCGCTCCCGGACTCCTTTCACAATTGTTGTGAATTTTTCATATGAACAAGCTAGATATCAGCTTTGCTGATTTGCTTAACATGTTGTAAAATGTTGAGAGTCACTTTCCAACCAAGAAAGATCAAGTCTTACTGGTAGGGGCCAAAGGATATTCTGAAATAAAGAACGATTCAAAGAAGGTAAATATAAAGGCATAAACAAAGGATAATAAGAACAAAACTGATACGGATAGCAAAGGAGCTTGCTTCCACTGCAATAAGCCAGGACACTGGAAAGAAACTGCGAGAAGCATCTTGCAGAGGTTAACCAAAGAAGCTTAGTGAAGTTTCGGTTACAAATACAAATTTGTTCATGATTTGAAATAAATTTTTCTTTAAGTCAATGTTCTACTTGGGTATTGGATACCAACTTTGGTTATCATAAATATAGATTTATGAAAGGACCAAATAGAAGTAGAAAGCTAAACAAATATAAGTAATCCTATGTGTGGGAAATGAAGCAAAGGTTGCAACATTAGCCATAGAAACTTATAGTTTAGCATCGCTTACTGAACAACGTCTATTAAGTCAATAAGTTCTTATTGTATTCCGGTTCTCGTTGAAAACATTATTTCCATTTTATTGTTAGACAATGAAATCTTTGGTATTATAATAAAGAACAATTGTTTTTCTATTTATAATAATAATGTCTTGTATAGAACTGGAATATTACTTAATAAATTTTGTATACTTGACTTACGTGAAAAATATATTTTGCAAATTGAACAAACTAGTATAAGAAAAGGAGATGATCATTCAAAGAGTTGAATGTATGTATTTGTTGAAATACATGTGTGAATTATTTGAAAGGTTCAAAGAATTCATAAGTGAAACAAATTGACAAAGTATTAAGATTCTTTGATTAGATCAAGGAATAAATACTTGAGCAATAACTTTCTAGATCATCTCAAATGGTTTTCTCATAATGGAAACATCCTGATACACAATAATTGATTGATGTATCTGAATGGAAAATTCGTACTTTGTTGGACATGGTGTGGTCCATAATGATTTTACCGATATTCCAGTATCCTTCTGGGATAATGTCCTAGAAATGGCTGCATATCTACGAAAATGGTAACCTCAAAATCCTATTGAAGACTCCATAAAAGTTATGGACGGGGAGGATTCCTAATCTTAAGTATGTTAAGATAAGGGTTGTCCAACTTATGTGAAAAAGGTTTCAAAGGATAAGCTTGGGACAAAATTTGACATGTCTGATTTGTGGGACATCCTAAAGTAAGTTTAGGGTATATGTTCTATAATCCTACTTAGCAAAAGGTGTTTGTTGCAAAAACACGCCTTCTAAGATAGAGGTGTTTATCATTGAAAGGGCTAGTGGGAGGATAATAGATCTTGAAGAGTTCAAGAACCACAAAACACTATAAATCAAATAAGAGGAACCTATAGATATACCTATTGTACCACAACCGAATTGTAAATCTGGAATGGTACCGAAGATACCTAGGAGGTATGGATTCATCATGGATGATGATGATGAGGTACGCATCATAGAAGATGATGATCCAGAGTTACATACGATGAGGTAAGAGTTCTAGTGTGTACAAAGGGTCGATTGGGGCGTCGTGACATTCCTAATATTATATGTTGATATACTACGGATAAGGAATGACATACTAATGCTACAATCAGTAATGATAAAGTTATCTAAACATTCCTCCATGAATGATTTGGAAGAGTATCTTAGTTGGGGATATAAATCTATATAGATAGATTTAAGAGAATGCTCGACTTAACCCAAGGAACATATATTCATTTGATGCTAAAGTCGTTTAGCATGGCAAACTCCAAGAGATGTCTCATGTTGATGAGTCATGGAGTGTATCTCTCTTAATAGTCCCCATAGACTCCAATGAAGAGAGATTGCATGAGTGACAATCATGTATGCAATGAAATATACGAGACCTGATGTTGATCAGTCATATTCTGGAGAAGTTCACTATGAGTCGCTGAAAACATCTTAAAGTGCTTAACCCAGCACTAAGGATGTGATCATATTCATGGTGGGTCTAAATTAAAACTAGAGGGCTTAACGGACTCAAGTTTTTCGCATGCACTAAGATGACGAAAAATCCACTTTAAGGTAAAGGGTTACTTTGAACAAGGTGCAAAGTTGAATTGGAAAGGTTCCAAAACAAAGAAAAAGAGTTTCTTTGGTTTAGTGATAAAGACAAAGTATATAGCTATAAATGAAGCTGCAAGTTGATTGTTTGGATTAAAAGTTCATTACAGAACTAGGAATAGTTCCTAAGTCTCGTTTGGATCTAAACATGTGTTGTTGCACTTTCATTTGATTATTAGAATCATTGAAAGATGGGAAATCACTATAGAGATAGTGGACTCTCATGAACAACATTACATATCCATTAACTAAAGCTTATCTAACAGCAGGATAATCGTCACTTAGAGAAGAAGAGTATGAGATACCATGACGATTGGCTTTAGTGCAAGTGGGAGATTGAAAGTAGTATGCATACAAGCCAATCATGTTTGATGATAAAGCATATACTTTGTAACAATCTTATTCATTTATTAATAAAAAGTATTAATTTATTAAAGGCTTTTAATTATCTACATGATCTTTGTTTTATAATATGTGATAAACCCATAGTTTTAAGCAATGCTTTTAGAATAATGATGATGATCATTCTAATGAGATCTAAATTCTTAGAAAGCTTAAAACTAAAATAGTTCCCAATCATTGGATTACTAAATTGGGGATTAGAGAATCCGGATAGATTGGTACATCGTTGCTTGCTCATTGGATGAGGATGATTGATCTCATGATCATTTGTGTGGAGACACTAAAGCAAGTATGTAGGTGCTTATTAGAGAATAAGTTCACTGAACGTGGCTCGCTAAGGAATACCTAATGGAGTTTTATTTGCCTGTCAATAGGAATTCCTGTAGTGATAGTAGTACAAGTAATCCTTGGACTTGAGATCATCATAGTATCTTATGTATGATGAGTTATACTTTGACTTATTCCTTAAGACCCTTAGGGTATATCAAAGGGTATGCTTGGGTATAATAAGTTATACATGGAGATAATGTATGATCAATAAAGAATCTACCACTTCTAATAAAAGAAGAGAAATGTCCTATGTGATTCGATAAATGACAACCTAGTAGTCCTTGGTCAAGGCAGAATGAAATTAGAAAGGAGTTTCTAATTTGCATTATTTGAGTTAATGCATTTAAGGATCGAAATACATATAATTAAATAAAATAAGACTTGACAGTAATTCCATGTCTTATATTTAATTGGGACATTGTATGGTGGAAGGATTGAATTGTACGGTAACTATTTACTCAAAGGTTCTTTAATGATTAATGTTGAAATCTATATTATCTGGAAAGTCCTTGATCGCTAGGGAGGCTTATCCCTATTGTAGAATAAATATTATTTATTTAAATAAATTAATTATTTAATTTATTTATTTAAATAAGATTAGAATTGTTCTAATTGATTTATTCACAACCGGTTTAATATGGAGAACCTAAAGGGTCACACCATAAAAGGAAGAATAATTATTTAAGAAGTTAATGGCATAATCGTAATAATATGTTTAGTATATTTAATTTAATCTATGGTGATAGAATAAATTAAATAGCTTAATATTTATTATTTAATATTTTAGAAATATTAAATATAAATTAATAAGAGGTGTCTTATTAATATTATTACAATTATTATTATTTTAATTTCTAAAAGAGTTTAGGAATTAATTTAATATAAGTACTCTCATTTATTCCTAATTGAATTAGGAAGGAAAATTAGTTAAAGGAGTTTAATTAATTATCCCTAATTAGATTAGGGAGCTTAATTAATTAAAAGAATTTAATTAATTAAATAAATCCGAATTCCTTAATTGTTAAGGTGAGTTGCCCACATCTATAAATAAGAGGAGTCTTATTATGGGTGTGGTGGTTGACTTTTTCAAGATACGACATAATTCCAATTGTTGGGAGAGTACACCCTTTCTATAGAGATAGAAAAACTAGGGTTTAGCCAACCACCCTTTTCTTGAATCATTATTATTCCTTGGTGGATCACCTCTAGAGGCCAAACATATGGGTGGCTAACGTTGATCAAAGGAAGGAACAAAACCCGTGGATTCAAGATTGAACGAAAAGGATTTGGAGGTGAACTTGTACCTGAGGAAGCTCGATCTTCAAGGGTATGATTTTATTCTTTATCTTTTCGTTTAATTAATAATTGTGCATAAAGGATGATCCGGGTATATGGTTTGTAAATTTTTAAACTCTGATTTTTACACGCTTCCGCATTTTTTATGCAATTTGATTGCGTTCATGAATTTTACAAACCTAATAGAAGTAACCTCTGTCGCGAGCCTTGAAGGCAACACAACCACTGACAACAGGACTATCAGGCCTCAACTATCCAAAAAGATGTAGATCCAGGGGATAAAGTTGTGAGTTCCAGAAGATGTTGGGACGGTATCAATTTCTTCGTAGTATGCCTTTTATTTTCCATGCGTGTAAATAGAGAAAAGAAAAAAAGAAAAAAAAGAGAAAGAAAAAAAAATCAAAAAAATCAAAAATCAAGTCATTCAGGTTTCAGCTCATCAAGCCTGAACTACGAAAGACCTGATCTCCTCTCCAATAGGAGTACGTAGACAAACATTTATGGTGCGGTCAAACTAAACAAAAAAAAAAACAAAAAACCCGAACAAACACTTCCCAAACAAACAAACCAAACAAACACTTCTCAAATAAACTAAACAAACACTTCTGAAAGAAACACTTGTCAAACTGTTTATCTTATCAAGCAGGAACTACACAGACCTGATATCCCTCATATATAGGAGTACGTAGGCAACCATCAGTGGTGCAGTCTATCCCTCTAAAGAAATATCCAAACCCAAACAACCCTCCAAGTCAGCGACCCATGTGGAGAAGACCCAACAACACTTCAATGTCATTCCATCGAAATCTGGCACAAATCCTAGAAAGGAAGAAACAACGATACGCTAAGACAACCAGCAGCGAGGACCTTCAAAGAGCCGACACCCTCAATCAACAAGTCTTCATAAAACCATCAAAGCCGATTGCGAGAACAAGTCAGGAACAATGATTGAGGACCTCTAAGCCTAAATAAACAACCTGCTCACCATCTGGAACGGAGGTAAAAGACTATTGTAAGCTCGGTATCTTATCAGCCCATCTGTCAGAGCAACTATTCCAGACAACAAGCAAGGCTGGGGAAATTTCAAAATCGGCGACAATTTGATATTGGGACCCTTACAACAAGATTGGGGCAATATCAGAAACAACGACAACTCAACACTGGGGCATTTATCAACCATCCTAAGGAGGAAAATGCAACATTCAACACCATCAGAATGGTCCATTATCATCGGAGCTTCCCTCATATTATCTCACTGGCGATTCAGACATTGTTCACTCGCGATTTGGTCAACAAAGAGACTTTCTCGTATGAATATTCGGCAATAACATGCGAAAGGATTGTGGCATTTTTCCGATTCCAAGAAAGCGAAGGATTTTAAGGCGGGATCAGGCCTCTCATCAAAAGAAAGAAAACTCCTAAAAGAAATCATGGCGACATAAGCGTGCCCCTACGAAAGAAGGGGAAATTCTCAAAAAACTCTTAAACTCAAGGCCAACGACAAACGGTCTGGCGAATGAAATCTACACCATCAAACATGTTAATTTGTGTTAAATCCTCATAAATTGAGGCCTCTACACTGAAGTTCAAAAGTTCAATAGCAAAAGAGCGAGTTGCACCCTCAGTTCAGCCAGATTGTGAATCAAATGTTCAAGGAAATGGGGCATAAGCACTCAACAGCAAAAGGAAACTACAAATCACCTCAAAAAGGGTGAGGTGCTACATCAGCGTACATCTCTATCCAACGTAACATCAGGCAGAATCTAGTGAAACAAACCTTTAAATATTACTTTAGCGAAGGTATTCAGAGATCCGGTATTCAAAACCATTGGCATCAATTCAGCGCAACATCAAGACAGTTTAGCGATGAAAGCTTTGTATACCACTGTTCGAGTGGGAACCGAAATAATTGGGTGATGTCAGCGTATTCAACTACCAGCAAGGCATTAGCAACACCGACAAAAAGCCAACCCATTGTAGTCAACACCAGCATAGGCATCAGCAATCCTCGGTAAAGGTAAAGTGATTTGCGAAAACATTTTAAACATGCATCATAACATTCAGTACATTGCGACTTGCGATTTGTGATTTGCGATATACGAAATGCAATGTGCGAGTTGTGAAGTGCGATAGGCCAAAAGAGAAATGAGAAGTACGAAATGCGATTTGCGATTTGCTAACTACGATTTGCAAAAATATTTTAAACATTCATCGTCACATTCCCTACATTGCGATTTACATCATTAAAAATACCTTGTCATATTTCAAGTGTACTAATCTTTATCATGTCCATTCCATTGCATTGCATGAACATGATAAAGAGGGGCATCTGTAGACGCTCGAAATTTTCTTTTCCTGTTACTAGCTATACAGGAGGGAAAAAACATCTTTTTCACTCCAAAGATAACCCTGGAGGACCACAACATCAATTCCAACCTCAGAGATAACCCTGAGGATATTCAGAGTCAACAGCATGACAACCTCAAAGATAACCCTGCGAAAAGATGGCAACAAATGTGTGAAAACCGGAGATAACCCCAAGAGGGGCAAAATGGTTATTTTGCCAACTATACTTCACTTCAAACTAAATACACTCATTTCATCCCAAATTGCTTCAATAGAAGTCCCACAAGAACCATATCTTAACTTTGAAGCGCAAACTACGCAAAACAACTTACCGGATTTCCTGACGGAGACTCAGAAATGCCATTTCAATCATGGACCAATCTTCCTGGAATCAAAAAAGGGCAAATCCTATGTCATTGCGTAACTCTCGATACAAGCGGTCTGAAGAAGGTCACATATACCTCGTCCGGATGCTCGGACTAAAGTTCTGCAAGTTCGAGCGGACATTATAGTGCACGAGTGCACGTACTTTGAGATGACGGGACCCGCAAAGCTTGGGGACAACTCGACCAGCCGCAGGTGCAACTGCGGCTGCCGCAGGTACATCTACGGCCATCAGTCTATAAATATAGACCTTCGGCCAACCATTTTGAGAGAGAGAAGAGAGAAAAAAGGCGAGGAAGCCCTGTCCAATTTACTCTGTACACACCCATATTGAGTGTTTCCTCAGTTTAAACATCTGTTAGCTCACATATAGCTATACTTTTATCCGGCGGGATCTTAGTGTTTATCCACATAGAGTCATAGAAGTCTACATTGGCATCCCACTGTAAGCCTTCTTACATTCTATAAAGCCTTTCTTTTCATATTAGCACACACTGTTATACACATTGAGAGTCGTGTTGTGTGTGTTTGCCCGGACTTCGTTCCATGGTTTTCATTTCTGTCTGTATATATATACTTATATATATATATATATATTTTATATATGGACTAACGTTATCGAGTTATGCCTCGATTGAGCCTAGACTTATGTCTGGAGTATTTACTTGCTTTAATATATATATATATATATATATATATATATATATATAACTGTTGTCAGACATATCTGATGGATGGCCTGGATTTTATATCCGGAGTATTTACCTACTTTTATATATATGTACATATATATATATATATATATATTTACTTTTCGTCATGCACAAAGTTTACTTATGCGCTTTGATTGCTTTTACTGATTTATTTACATTTCGTCTGCTTTAGAGTTTACTTCGTGGCGATTTGATACGCTTACGACTTTATTTACATTTCGCACTACCTGGGAGTTTACTTACGTGGTGGTTGATCATATCCATATATATATATATATATATATATATATATATATATATATATATTTACTACTTTTATATATTTACATTTCCGATCCCCATGGAGTTGCTTCATGGTGGTTGATCATGTCTGTATATATATATTTACAGCTTTTATATATATAACTGCTTACTGTTTTCCATACAAACTGCAGTATCATGTGAGCCTAGGAATCATCTGATCACAAATTCAGCCCATTGAATCTAGATTCGGTTCCCGTGATGGACGTTTTTCAGCTGAAAGCAACTTGTACATTATTTACAGTGTTTGAATTTCCTTGGATGGTTGTCATGCCAATGAGGAGTTTGGCACTGCTGTATATTATTTTCTCGAAGATGCCTCGCATTTTGAAAATAAAAGCAAACAAGCCGAACATTTAATAATAAAATAGAAATATCAAAGGCCTCAATTACTATTGAGCACAAGGGTTTGAAAAACCCCTTTTTACAAAACTTCATTGATATACCTGGTTAAAACAGAATTTTTCTATAAATTCAAACCCTTTGTATATAGGTGCGAACGAGGTACAACACTACTTCCAAATAATTGCACATTAATCCACACACACACACACACATTCATATAACAGTTGCTTTGAAAAGTGGCGGTCACCGTGGCAACACGGATGTCGGAGGGGTGCCTAACACCTTCCCTCCGCATAATCAAGCCCCCGAACTCAAATGAATCTCGGTTTCACAGACCCGTTTAGCAGTGTCACATCATTGGGTCAATGTGCAAACCTTTTCAGTTGCGTTGGTGAAACCAGTTAAATACACCAACTGGCAAATCTTAAAGTCAAATCGTCGACATTATACATGTCGGACCTTTTTCACTTGTGTTTTCAAATAAATCTCTCATTAACATGAGAACACCAAAGAACAAGCAACGAAAAGGGACACTAAAAATCCTGACGTCGACATCATGGACTACCTATTTCTATAGTGTCATATCGAGACCCACGATTCACCTCAAATTTTTGGGGAAGTCATCCAAAACACTTAGGAACATAGTTAAGATTAAGTTTAGCATATCACCCTCAATTTGATGGGAAAAGTGAGAGAACCATTCAAACCTTAGAAGATATGTTAAGAACATGTGTCATAGACTTCAAAGGAGGTTGGGAAGATCAGTTACCATTGGTAGAATTTTTATACAACAATAGTTACCATGCTAGTATAGGTATGCCGCCTTATGAAGCCTTCTATGGAAGGAAATGTAGAACACCTTTGTGTTGGGATGAGGTTGGGGAAAGACAAGTGCTAGGACCTGAGATAATCCAACAAACTTCTGAGATAATCCGAGTTATACGTGAAGGATTACAAGCGTCTCAAGATCAACAAAAAAAATACGATGATCCACATCGTCAACAACAAAACATTAACATAGGCAGCCATGTATTCTTGCAAATGTCCCCTTGGAAGGGCAAGATACGTTTTGGCAAGAAAGGAAATTTGAGTCCGAGATTCATTGGACCATTCAAAATTTTGAGGAGGATAGGTGAAGTTGCTTATGAAATAGCAATGTCCCCTGAGTTAAATCATATTCATAATGTGTTTCATAGATTCGTGTTATGACCATATAAACCCGATTATAAACACGTTATAAACTATGAGCTGATTCAAATCGAATAAGATCTTTCTTATGTAGAAGAACCTGTGCAGACCATCGACCGTAAAGAGTAAGTCCTGAGAAATAAAGCGATAGCATCGGTTAAAGTGATTTGGAGGAATCAGAATGTTGAAGACGCTACATGGGAGCTCAAGGACAAAATGCGAGATAATTATCCCCAACTGTTTACTTAACTTGCACTGTATTTTCGAGGAGGAAATTCTTATTAGTGGGAGTGATTGTGAAACCCCAAAACCCTAAAAAGACTCTGTTATGTAAATCCATTATTATACAATAAAATCTCTTCGTTTTGAATGTGTTTTGTGTTATTATATACTATGTTATACAAATAAGTCAAATAAATCTATGTTTGAAAATTAACGTGCTTAACATGTCGTGCTTAAAAATTTTCTTGTAGAAATGGACTTTTCAGTGTATGTATTTTGACAAGCTGCTTTATCGTACTTACACTAACAAAATGCTTTGTCGTCCTTGTTAGGAATTGTAGAAAATCTAAGTTAGGAACCATAATATCAAAATCAGGAAACCTTAACCCTAATTTACAAACCCTAACCCTAATTGGTTAGACTAAACCATAATTAGGTTATCCTAAACCCTAATAATAATAGACATCATTAAGCAAACCTAATCTTAAAACCAAAACCCTAATCAAAATTAAAGAGGATTAGGGCATAATTAAGCTACTAATTATGATCAACTAGCTCACAAGTAGGTTATTACTCACTAATGCAAGTCCCAATATAGCATATGACATGCTCGTAACTCACAAGCAACACAAGTATCAGAAGATCAGATATTTATAGAGGGAAGTGGGTGAAGAAAGACAATAACCCTAGCTTAGAAATTATATAAGTAGCAGCCTTAGATCAATGCAAACTTACAAAATTTCAAAGCCTAAATACTCATATATCATACCTAAACAAGCCTTGGTTGTAGAAACAATAAAATCAGTATCGAGAAATCAAAATAAAGCAAGAAAAGGTGCAAACCCTAATTTTAACCTAAATCTTTGATGTTATGTTTAATTTGTAGTTTAGATGTTTAGATATATTTAATAACATGTTAGTAAATATGCTAAGTTGATAGAACATGTTTTCATAATATCTAGATGCACCAAATTGATGTTTTAAGCAAACTAGAAATTCTTGAAAAACATGTCTGACAGTCGAATGTCAGAGCCTGTAGATCTATGTATGTTAATAGTTAGGTCTGTTAATTTTATGCTAGTTGTAGAATTACATGAGGTCTTTAATCTGGAAAAAAACAAGTTTGTTAGAACCATATATTGCAAGATATAAATGGTCAAAAGTCGTTGACCAAGCATGACTATGTTTTCTGAGTTACCCAAAAAATTGAAGAACACGAAAAACAGCCTTTGGCTTTACTTTGACCAACATAAATCTAGACCTTAGGATCTTACTCTTTCCAAACAAGTGTAACATATATGTAGCTTGGTATATAGACTACATATTACAATAATCAAAACACAAATTTATCACACGGATTGAAAGATATAGAAGCCACAAAAACGTTGACTGACCATGACCACTATTCTGGATTACCCAGAAACCCAAGAACAGCTCTGACAGTGACTTTGAGCCTCTACAACTTCTTGTTATATGTAGGTTAAAGTATGAAATTAGTATGTTATTGTACTACTACATCAGTACTATAACACCAACACACTTACAAACTCAGAATCATTAACAAAAGATAATTAAGCTAAGGTCAAAGTGACCTCTAAGCCTTGAATAAACTAAACCCAGAAACTCAAGAACACCTATAGCAACACTTTCAGTCGCTATAGGGCTTTAGCGACAGACAGTAAATATTTATTTAGTAAATAAATTAGTAAAATTAGAAATAATTAATAAATAAATATAAATAATTATAAAAAAAAATTAAATTTTATTTTAAGTTATAATAATTAACTTTTAATATTTTTACATAAATTTAATAAATATTTTATTTATTTAGATATTATTAATAATTAATTTATTAATAAAGTAATTAGAATAATCATTTATAAATAATAAATAATTATTTAAAAATGATATTAATGATTTAAAAATCATATTAAATGATTATAAATTAATTAAAAATAATAAACAAGATTTTATAATATTCTAAATAAAATAAAATAATTTAGAGATAGAAATAAATGATTTAAAATCATTTAATGGATAAATAAATACCTAAAAATTATTATAAGCTTCTAAAAATTATTATAAAGGATATATAAATTATCTAAAAACATAATAAAGCTTATAAAATAAGGTTAACCGATATATTAACTTATTAATTACCTGGTAAAGACTTAGGACACCGAAATCATATCAAATGCAAATCGAACGTGAATAGTTTATGTATTTGAGTATTGTTATTAATACTAATGTGTTAGAATTATATGAATGAACATATTAGGTGTTTATAAACAAATCAAGTAGTGTTGATTAACCGATCTTTGCTAAGGAAAGTTACTAAACCCTATTTTATTACTTATGCAAGTAACTAAACCTTATTTTATTACTTAAGAAAGTTAATAAACCCTATCTTAATTACTTACGCAAGTTTCTCGAACCCTACTTTTTCGTTAAACAAGATTCCTATCTTGATTTGCTTTTGATATATATTATACCAAACCTAAACTTGATTACCAATTATTACAAAGTTAATGCATAGCTTCAGCATAACTAAGAAATTAATTGTTTATTCATATGATATTGTTTATTGAGCATAAACTGTTGTGTCAAACTAAATTTATTTGGTGAGACATCCTATACTGAGTTGTATATCCCAAGAGGGATAAATGTGTGTCAATAAAATTTAACACTTAGTGGAAGTAGGCACAATTAGGATAAGATGCATACTCCTAGGATGTTGAATAGGATGATCCCTTGTCTCACATCTGAAAATGATTTCTAAGTCTTTGTGACTGACAAAAATAGTAAAAAGTCCATAAATGATTGAAATATAAAAATTCCAAACATGGTAAACAACACTCAGCTGAGAAAAGTTTTGAAATGTTATACTTCTTCAAATTCTATAATGTTATAAATTATAAAACCTGCTGAGCATGTTGTAGCTCACTCTTGCAAAGCATTCCCTTTGCAGTATTAGATGGTAACCCTGGCACATCTGAGTAAACAATGGGAAGCGTCCCTGCTTAGACTAGTTTAAATTACTATCTAGTTGAATGTAATACTTTTGTAATAAGAAATTCTTTATGAAGAATCATGTAACAAGACAATAATATATGATATATATCATCCTTTATTTCTGCATATCATGTTTCCTTTACATAAATAGATGTAACTAGAACTTTTGATTTCTTTTAATATCCTTGGGAAATATACATCTGAGTGAGGGTATTAACAATATGGAGTATTCATGTTATTGTTAATACTATGGATTTCAGATAGATATGTACTATCGATACGATAGTGTAATCCGCATGATATAGACTATATATCTGAGTGAGGAGGGTATTGGTAATATGGACTGTTTATGTTATTACTAGTACTCTGGATTTTGGATAGATAGATACTATTTGTAGATACAGTCTATACATCCAAGTGAGGGTATCATAACATAACAATAGTTCTTCAGGGAATTGTTATCTGTTATGGGATACTATGACTATGGGAATTGTATCTTGTATTATTTGTATAGTAATTTGATTAGATATAAGCATCAAATTAGATACCGTGAGTGTATAGATTTGAGTGTGTTATAATAATTGAATAGTGGTAAGCACCAGATCGGATACCATGGGAGTATAGATCAGGGGTTGTTACAAAACTATTTCAATGAAGGTTATAGTATCTGATATTGTAAACCGCTAGAAACAACTCCAGCGTAGCATCAGGAAAGATCTGATGATGAAAATTATGGAAAACTATCCTCCTCAGGAGGATCGATGATGAAATCTATTATATAAATCTCCAGTCGAGGCACCACAAAGGTTCGGTGATTTCTAAACCGTTGTAAACTCACTACAAGAAAAATGTCTAACAGCGACCAAAAGTATCTACAACCGCACATTTCAGTCGCTAATAATATTACCAGCGACCGGTATTAGCGACTGTATTATATTTTCATTGCTATTAGTATTCGCGATAGCATTCGGTCGCTAATAGTATAGACTCGGTAGCTGAAGGTATTTTCCCTTCTAAAAAATGGCATAAAATTAGCCTGGCAAGCCTAATAGTGATTGGATCTTAACAGCGACCGCGTGTGGTCGCTAAATATACCACATGTTTAAATATTAGCGACCGCGGGTGTTGATCGATATCACAATCAATGAATACATGCAAGTATACACGGTCAACAAGTAATAAAGTGAAAGTAGAGTATCGTTCCCACGAGAAATTATTTAATAAAAATTACCAAATACTAACTCTTAACCAAATCAATTTTATTTAAACAACCAATAATTGTGATTTCTAGATTTAAGAAAACTAAATTAAACTAAACAAAAAGATTATTCTAAAAGAAAGCAAATAAATAACTAAGAATTGATGGAATTCAGATAAATAAGAATTAAGACTCCAATATCCCCAATTATGAATTGTAAATCAATTATTCAACTATTTCAATTATTATGTCTACTGAATTGTTAACAGGAATTCTTAAATGCCAAAAGCCCTTTCTCAAGTGATCCTTTGCCTTCTATTTAATCCAAGTTAATTTTGCTATATCCCTATGCAAAATAATTGAATTAAACTCACTACAATCCCAATTTCTTATGTGTTACATGCGGCAAATAGATATTCTCATTCTATTCACAAACCAAATTATTCACTGTGCAAAGAACTAAGTCACATGATATCATGCCCAGTTCTAACCCTAGAATTCCTTTCCCAATTCCTTCTAGAGTAACAAGGTAATTACTGATCAGATAATTAATCAATAAGCATAAGGCAAGATAAATAACTCACTTTGACACAAATAATTGGAATAAATTAAATAACTAATTTATAGCCATAAAAGGTTCAATTAAAATCTTAATAAAAGAGTTAGTTCATAATTAATGAATTAAAACTAAGAATCCAAAACTGAATAGACATTAAAAGATAAAAGTATGATAAGAGAAGAGAATAGAATCTGTTGTCAGCAAATCTGACGCTCCCCTCTTGCTCTTGCTCTTGATCTTCAGTGTTCTTCAATTTGCTTCAATCTCCAATGACTAATTAATAACTAGGGTTTTTATTCTAATCTAATGGAGTGTTTAATCTAGTCTAATCTATGTATTCTCTCTTTATTTTATGCCTTACATCATATATTTATAGGTTACAAGTCCAATTTTTAGCTTAGGAACAAACCCAATCCAATTTGGAGTCAAAAAGGTGTCAAAATTTGCCCAAAACGCATCCGGGCCACACCAAGCTCTTCCCCAGCCCTGAAAGATGAAGCACAACGCTTAACGCTTTGCTCCCGGCTACCATGGGCATAGGCCTATTTTGGGCGCCCAGGCGCTAGCCCCATGTTCTGACATTTTCTACTCTGACGTCCTTTGAGAAAATGGCCATAACTTCTTTGTCCGAACTCCGATTTCGATGATTCAAGATGCTTCGAAAAGAGGAGAAGTAGATCTACAACTTTCATTCTTTGAGGTTTTCAAAATTAGGTACAGAGAAATACTCCAAATGCCTCTGAAGTGACTGCGGTGTAAATGGCAAGCCGAAAACGCGAATCTAGCCACCCCGAACATCGATCCAAGTAACTTTTGTCCCAATTCCTACAAAACAACATAAAACATGCATGAATAGACATAAACACATAAAAAATATTCTAAAAGACTTGAGAACAACAATAAATTAAGTCCGAATGTATATCCAATTCATGTGTATAAAACTCATTCATCAAATACCCTCAAACTTAAACCTTTGCTTGTCCTCAAGCAAAAACACAAAAGAACTAAAAATAAACAAAATAACTCAACTAAATGAATGCATATGCATGATCTACTTTCTAATATACCTATGAACCCTGTACTAAATCAGTATGATATATAGCAACAGGCCTCAAAGATACCATGGGTACTCAAACAATATATCTAATCAAGTCAAAATCCATAACTCTAACCAATTAGTTAATCCAAACATGTCATCACCCATGTTGTGCGTGTGTGCTTGTTAACCATTCTAAACAACCACAGTTCAAGATAATCACATAACAAACTTCTTAGAAGGAAAATTTCAGTTCCAATTCAATTACTTTTGTGAACATGACAACTCCGGTTAAAACTAAGCAATTACCAAGTTTTAAGGTAAATACAGGATTTATTTATACTCTTATTCAATCACGAGGGCATTTTTGCTCTTTCCCGTGTTTTATTCATTTTTTTTTCTCATTTTTTCTCATGGTTGTGCAATGTCTTATTCCCTTAGGCTTTTCAGTGCTACCTTAACGAGCTTTCGACCAACGACTCCCAAGCCATTAAGACCTTAGGGCGCTAGGTGTAAAGACAATCCCATCGGGCTTACTTGCTCAAGTAACAAAGGCCACAAAATTAGACAAGCATGCCATGGTGTTTATTCTTTTTTTTATTTCTTTTTGGATTTTTTTTCTCTTTTTTTTTTCTTTTCATCGTTCCTTTTTTTCTTTTTTTTTCTTTTTGTAATATATATATCCCATAGATTCCCCCAAACTCAAGCTTTTACGTCATTCCAACCTTTACTGCCAGTTCACTAATTTCCTTAAATTTTAACAAAGATTTTCCTTCAGAAACAAATTATGAAATCCTTGAACCAAGTGGATTAAAACAGTTAAACTTTAAGTGCTAACCGGTTACATAAGTTTCAGATAGGCTCAAATTATCATCATGATTAAAATTAGAACTCATCATCAATTATCAACACTGTTGAAGTTAACATTTAATACCAATCTTATCATAGGCCGAGCTAAGACCACACCAACCTATCACACAGATTCAAGCAAAACAATAAAAAAAATATAATTATACTAATGCAACACATATATGAATATGCAAATAACTACTATGTATTATATGCAACCTAAAAAAAACAATGTTAACATAAAAAAAAAATGAACTACTATGCAGATAACTAACTATATGCAATACGACACTAATGTACCCCCAAACTTAAACTAGACATTGTCCTCGATGGCTGAAATAAAAAAAATTAAAGTAGAGGACTTCCCTAAAAATAAAGCAATCTTCCTCCTTGTCCGCTAAGTTTGGTGAATATGCTAGACACATGGAACAAATTGGGCACCACACTTAAATTTGACTTGAATAACCTGTAAACCATGATAGAATCAATTTTATTAAATCCTAAATAAATGCATATTCAAAACTACTAATATAAAACTTAATAAAAACTAAAAATAAAAATTAAACTTGGGTTGCCTCCCAATAAGCGCTTGTTTTATAGTCTCAGCCTGACTTCTTCAATTCTCTATCCAATTCCCCTACGAAAATTGAGGAACCCTCCATCCATCAGAAGCAATGTCTCTTTTGGGAGGTTCCCATTCGCAAAAACCCTTGAATTGAAGTCACCTAGCATGCTCTTTATAGATAGGTTCCCTATTAAGAACGTCCAACAACTAGGTGTTTTCTCCATTATGTCGATGATCAGATTGGGGCATTGAAGCTTAATAAACATAATGGAATCTTCCTCTATCTTCTCCTTTTCATCCCACCATGACTCCATAACTGTACTAGCTCTTACGTCACCAAGAGATTTGCCGACGAAATGACTTCCAATTGGGCATGGTTTTGCAAAACTGGCCGGATTCTTGAACTTTGGTGGAGAAGGTACATGGGACACTATCAAAATTGGCTCATCTTCGTTGGTACTCAAAGTTAGATCTTTGTCGATCTCGTTTTGTTGGTGTCCAAGTCTTTCCTATCTTTCAACATCTATATCATTTTGCACATCCCGGGTTCTGATTTGGTTCGGGCTCATCATCGGTCTAAATCATCCATCCATCATAGAGCCCAAGTGTATTGAGGACGGTTGTTCAACGCGCGTGTCTATCTCATCCCACTTGATTTTCCGTATTCTTTATCGGCGCACCTTGGCTTTGCAAATTCGACTCTATTTGATTAATTTTTTTCATTTTCCTCATTCTTTTTTTAGAAGCTTTAATAAATCTATCCAAGGCTTCTTCAAAACTTGATTCGATCTGGTTGTTGTATACGATTTTGAAATTCGGATGTATTTTGTTGTCTCGGCGGCTGAGCTTGATTGTTACTCCATGAAAACTCCGTGTGATACCCCCATCCACGATGATAGTTGTTGGGATAGACATAATTGTTGGGGTAATCACCACTATCTTATCTTACTCTCAAAAGCCCGATGGTGCATTGATGACTCATATGATTTCCAAGCCAATAATCATAAGTAACCACCACACTTTGACGTCGTTGAGCTTCAAAAGCTTCTAAACTACTCGAAAGTGTCTCAATCATCTTGACAATCTGAGAAAATGTATTAAGTCCATCAATCCACAATTTTTCCGTGGTTTGAGTCATGTTAGTGTATGGCCATTGATACACAAAGTCATCCATGGTACTGAAAAAAGAAAAATATAGGAAGAAAATTAAAAATAAAAATAAAAATGTTTAAATTAAGACTAATTTGATTGAAATTAATATTGGTAAATAATTATTAATTTAATTCCCGTGAAACGACGCTTGAAAACTTGTTGATTGATTTATGATCAATAAATAAATCAAGTATATACATGGTCAACAAGTAATAAAGTGAAAGTAGAGTATCGTTCCCACAAGGAATTATTTAATAAAATTACCAAATAATAACTCTTAACCAAATTAATTTTATTTAAACAACCAATAATTGTGATTTTTAGATTTAAGAAAACTAAATTAAACTAAACAAAAAGATTATTCTAAAAGAAAGCAAATAAATAACTAAGAATTGATGGAATTCAGATAAATAAGAATTAAGACTCCAATATCCCCAATTATGAATTATAAATTAATTATTCAACTATTCCAATTATTATGTCTACTGAATTGTTAACAGGAATTCTCAAATTCCAAAAGCCCTTTCTCAAGTGATCCTTTGCCTTCTATTTAATCCAAGTTAATTTTGCTATATCCCTATGAAAAATAATTGAATTAAACTCACTACAATCCCAATTTCTTATGTGTTGCATGCGGCAAATAGATATTATCATTCTATTCACAAACTTAATTATTCACTGTGCAAATAACTAAGTCACATGATATCATGCCCTGTTCTAACCCTAGAATTCCTTTCCCAATTCCTTCTAGAGTAACAAGATAATTACTGATCAGATAATTAATCAATAAGCATATGGCAAGATAAATAACTCACTTTGACACAAATAATTAGAATAAATTAAATAACTAATTTATAGCCATAAAAGGTTCAATTGAAATCTTAATAAAAGAGTTAGTTCATAATTAATGAATTAAAACTAAAAATCCACAACTGAATAGACATTAAAAGATAAAAGTATGATAAGAGAAGAGAATAGAATCTGTTGTCAGCAAATCTGATGCTCCCCTCTTGCTCTTGCTCTTGATCTTCAGTGTTCTTCAATTTGCTTCAATCTCTAATGACTAATTAATAACTAGGGTTTTTATTCTAATCTAATGGAGTGTTTAATCTAGTCTAATCTATGTATTCTCTCTTTATTTTAAGCCTTACATCATGTATTTATAGGTTACAAGTCCAATTTTTAGCTTAGGAACAAACCCAATCCAATTTGGAGTCAAAAAGGTGTCAAAATTCGTCCAAAACGCATCCAGGCCGCACCAAGCTCTTCCCCCCAGTGCCCCAGCACTGGGCACGACGCTAAGACACTGCTCCCTAGCTCCTCGGCACTGGGCATAGGCCTATTTTGGGCGCCCCGACACTGGCCCCATGTTCTGACATTTTTTGCTCCGACATCCTTTGGGAAAATGGCCATAACTTATTCGTTCGAACTCCGATTTTGATGATTCAAGATGATCCAGAAAGATGAGAAGTAGATCTACAACTTTCATTCTTTGAGGTTTTCGAAATAAGGTACGGAGAAATACTCAAATTGGCTCTAAAGTGAGTGCGGTGTAAATAGCTAGCCGAAAACGCGAATCTAGCCACCTCGAACGTCGATCCAAGTAACTTTTATCCCAATTCCTACAAAACAACATAAAACATGCATGAATAGACATAAACACATAAAAAATATTCTAAAAGACTTGAGAACAACAATAAATTAAGCCCGAATGTATCTAATTCATGTGTATAAAACTCACTCATCAGCGGGAGGTCGCAGAAAGAAATCATTGATTCTATTTAATCTAACTCAAACTAGGCAGTCAAACAGAATAGAGAATAAAGAAGAACGAAGAGGGAGAAGAAGGCAGGGAGACGAGGGAGAAGAACGAACCAGGTAGTGCTCGCATTTCCTCGATTCAGGTACGTTAATATATCTCTCTATTGTGCATTTTTTTGCTAAAAGGTTTTCAATTTTCATCTCAATATGCGAATTTGTTTGGGAAAATCTGTCAAATGTGCGCATACTTCTTCTAATCACTTCTCCGGTTGGTTAATCCTCCATCTTAACTTCTGATATAATCATTATTATTTGGAATCTATGCTGAGTTAATTTAGCAGTCAGAGACTTATTATTGTTTGTTTATTTGGTAGTTGAAAAAGAAATGGACATAAATTAGTGTAGATATTTGGGCATTCCGTCCTCAAAGATTTAGATGTGAAACTGAAACTTAACTAAAGACAAACATTTCTTGCAATGCACATCCTTGCATGAATATATGGTCTCTTATAGTCAAAGTTTGGAGTGGAGATATTTATGTTGTTTTTCGTAAGCAAAATGGGAATGAAAATGCATGGGAATGGGAATGGTACAAAGTTGTTAGTTTTTGGAACAATTGACATACATTGTGCTTATCTTAATTATTCTATCTTAGCTTGTATGTACCCGACACATAATTAGCTTTTAAAGTGACTGGTGATTTTCTCATGTATATGTATATGTATATATATATAGGAGTTAAGGAGTACTACATTTTTTTTATATAGGAGTAATTGGTTTGGTGAAACATTAAATGAAGACAAAACTACCACCATTTGAATGATTAAGATATAGAAAGAAAATGAAATCTGGATCCCTCACCCTCACATTTAATATTATACTACCAATCATTTATTTAAATGTTTTACTCCATTTAATTCTATATTAATGTGAATTCACCTACATCGCCTTAAATGATCAAAAATAATTCTTGGTACTAGGAAAAAGGCCAACAATAATCTCAACTTGCGGAGAATCTGTTAATTCACAATTGGCTCACTAGAAAAATAGGAGAATAAACAAAATAAATATAAAAGGACTCGCAAGACTAAATGGCAATAAACATAATCTTGAGTATTAGGGCTTAACCCAAAACCTTGGTTGCAATATATGATCATACTTATACCAATCTAATAACATGAACATGACTATAACATAAAACATAACTAGGAATTAAGTTTATCCATAATTCAATCAAGAAGAAGGTTCAAAGAAGTTTATCCATAATTCACAGTTAAGAAGATCAGGATTCCTGCAATTTCAAACAAATAAGTAATCAATTTCAATCATTCTCTTGTAGAAACTAGTGTGCCTCTTAGATATATACTAATGTAAATTATTTTTCATATTATAATAAAATTACTTATCTTTAATGTAAATTATTGTATATTGTAGTGATATTCAAGATAGTAAAATTGTGAAGTGCATTTCACAATTATACTTCTGAATCGCCTTTATGCCATGATTACGCAATGACACACACCTCACCCATAAGGATGCAATTTGAAATTTGAATTTCGTATATTTTTTTATCACTCTAATAGATAATATATAGTTAATTCCATAATCCTGTTTAGTAATGTTGGATTATAGTAATATTACACTTTTAATATTATTATTGTTGTTTTATTTGCAGAAACGGTATAGATGGGATGACGCACATGCTTCAGTTATTCAGACACTATTCTAGTAGAAGTACATCATCCGAACTAAAGATAATCTGAACAAGGATTGAAAAAAAAGGCCCTACATAATGTAGAGATTGACCATCCAAGATAGGGTGGGCAGTATATACATGAGCATAGCCCTTGGTGGTGCAGATGTGTGACCAGTGGAGAGCTGAAAGCTGGGTCAAGAGACGCAAGACTGCCACCTCGAACAGATCCTCAGGTGTATCTGAAGGCGAAAAGGCAAAAGGCACGTACAAGGGCGGCAGTATATCACAACTGAAGCATATTGCTGCCAGGGTATGTATGTATAACAAGCTTATTGGCTTAGTAATTTTTTTTATGTTTACAATCATGTTTTGTAGCTAAAATATCATATGTTTACATATTAATATGAGAACATGAACTGTAGGAGTCTCAGTCTCAAGGTCAACCTATCAATTGGTTGAATGTGTATGTGGCCACCCGCGATGTTCTTCCTGATGCTGTTCAGATAGCGATAATAAGTTAACTTTATATTAATATTTTGTTTATAAATTGTGACGACCTTTTTTAGCATTTATTTTATTTATTTTTATCTATTTAATTGTTAACCTTCTGACAGGACACTTATAAGAGCTTAATGAATGACTGCTATCCTGAAGGCACCATGCGTCCACCGATTGATCAAGAATTATTGGAGAAGGCGTCAATCGTGAAGAAAAACTACGTTAAAGGCCAAGGACATAAACGACGCTAGACCATAAGTGGCATAGGCAGCTCTGATACCTAGTCTACGCAGTCATCAGGTCATCCAGCCTATCATACTCCTACTGACTGTGTGAGAGCAATCTGTCGAGATCGTGATCTTCTTCATATACTGGGCAGGCATCTGCAGTCTCTGAGTCTTGATGAGTTGGCGGCTGTAGTGGCGGCATCAGCAGCAGCACAACATCAGGATGATGATGAGGTATACATAGATATTGTCACTGTCACGGTCTTACTTATATGTTTCACTACATTTTCAATTGTTTAGCTTTCCCTAAGTCATAGCAGTATCAACACATATAACATGTTTTATTCTTTTGTTAATTATAGGGTCCTAATTTGGATGATCTATGAAGAGCTAGACTTGTTTTTTAGATATTTAAAGCCTTGAACTTTTATATTCATTCTTTGGACAATTGTATTGGTTTACGATTCTATCATATGGATGTTTACAATTGTATTGTGTTGTGTTGGTCCTAACATTGTATTGTGTTGTTGGTTTACGATTCTATCATATGGATGGATGTTTATATATATATACTATTGTGGATGTGTTGGGATATAAATAAATCATGGATGGATGTTTATATAGATGCTTATATATACTGATCTGTGTTGGGATAGAAAGCAGGGTGTTTTTTTAGGAAATCCATAAAATAAGAAGAAAAAAATAATAACAACATCATATGATCGCATGCGTCATACTACTATAATGATCAGTGATAACTCCTTGAAACTAGCAACCACATCGATCCACTATTGTTTGGTATGAACACGTGCTACATCATCCTTGACAACTGACTCAGAATGAGTCAGATTAGCGATGGATTCAGTCACTGATACCGGTCGCTAATAATAGTCGTTGATGTCCATCCAGCGACTAGATTATATGCGACTACTATCAGCGGCTGTAGTCGATCGCTAATACTCATCTGCGACCATATACGGTCGCATATATACGGTCGCTGATAAGCCTTTTTGTTGTAGTGACTACTGTTCAAGTAGGCATCGAGGAAATTCAATGATGGTCAACCTTCACAAAACTACCGTTTGAGTAAGTGTTGTGAAGATGTTATGGAAGCAAGCAATAAAAGCTCTATATATAACAAAACTATCAGCATTAATCCGATAGAAAGACCAGTCGGTGGTGACAATCCCAGCGTAACGGTAGGAACAATCTAATGATAACTACCAAGGTAAGCTATCATCAGGATAACCATCAATAATCCCTAGTGCATCACTCGCAAAAAGAGAGGAGCATCCCTGGTGGAGGTAAAGTCAGAAAGAATATCTAAAGACAAAGAACGTTGGTGATAAATCCCGACGTTGAATTCAGAAAAGTCCACTAGTATTAGCCATATGAAACTCTCTCCATCAGGGATCTTGAAATCATCTCTACAACATTACGTCAAATCAGTCTCAATAGCACTGACATACATTTTAAACCATTGGCTTTAACCAAATGTAGCATCGGGAAAGATCTAGTGATGAAAGCTTTTTGATCTACCATTTGAGTAGACATCAAGGAAATTCAAAGAAGACTATTATTGACAACTCCATCCCCAACAGAAATGATGGGGGCAGTCATGCCGTTGGAAATAAATCCAACCAAAAACATTCAGCATCCATAACATCATATTATGCTGAATTGCATGACATCATTTAATCTTGTCATATTTCAAGTGTCTAGTAATCTTTATCATGTTCATTCTATTACATTGCATAAACATGATAAAGAGGGACATATGTAGACACTTGAAATTTTATGTTCCTGTTACTAATCATGCAGGAGGGCAGAATCATCTTTTATCTTCTACAGATAACCCTGGAAGTCAAAATCATCAAATCAAACCCTCGTGACAACCTTAGGAGATTAAATCAAACCCAGGGACAACCCCGAGAGATCAAGCCAAATCCAAATGATAACCCTAGTAGATCAAATCAAACCCCAGTGATAACCCTGGGAGATCAAGTCAAAGCTCAGAGATAACCCCAGGAGATCAAATCTAAATCCCGGAGACAACCCCAGGATATGAAATCAAGCCCCGGAGACAACCCTAGGAGATCAAGTCAAACCCCAGTGACAACGCTGGGAGATCAAATCAAACTCCAGAGATAGCCCCAGGAGATCAAATCCAACCTCGAAGACAACCCCGAGAAATTAAATAAACATCAAAAACAAACTTGAAGACAAACAGCAGGCCAACCTCGGAGATAACCCCGAGGAAGACAGATGTTGACACATCAAGCCCAGAATCGACTCGGGAGGGAAGAGTAGTAATTTTTCCAACTCAACATCAATTCAGCTCAAATCACTACAAAGGAGGTCATGTACGACCATAACATCAATCCCGAGTAAAAATAGCACAAGAGAGCTTAACGGATGGACTGCAAAGACTTGAAGATTTGGTTATGGACCCATCTTCCTGGATTTGAAAAATGTTAAATCCCATTTCATTTTTTAGCTATCAAAAAGGGCTTTCTGAAAAGGTATAATATATCTCCATCGAACGCCCGGATTGAAAGTTATGAAGGTTCGAATAAACTGTGCGTTGGCCCATGTACACGTACTTTGAGATAACAGGACCATAGGTACCGGGCCTACCTGGGAAGCCGTAGGAAGACCCGCGGCTGCTATGGGTAGAAATAGACTCCTCCATCAGCCAAAAAAAAGAAGAAAAAGAAAACAAAGGGAATTTCGTCCATTTCAGCTCTTAACCCCTTCCATAGTGTTCCAAAGTTTGATATTCTTCTTTGTAAACACTTGTATACATATATACTACAACATATCAAATTTTAACCGGCGAAAACGGAGTTTTCAAGCTTCAAAAGCGGTTTAAAGCTCTCATTGCTATATAGTGTAAGATCCTTTCAGATCTGAATTTTTTACTCGCTTTTCTATATATATATATATATATATATATATATATATATATATATAGGGATTCCATCCATGGAAACCTGTTATCATGGATACTGTTCTAACAACCCATTTTAGGACCGTTGATTAACTTATTAGAAGGCTGAGATTAAAACATAAATATACCAAGCCGGTACAATAAGTAGTGTCTAAAAAATAGGTTGTACCTGATTTTATTTTAATATGAGGACATGATTATCGGGGCGGGCTCTTTACGTAGTAAAACCCCTGCCGGGGTGGGGGTACGGGAAGATAGAGTCCTGTTGCCTTTTGAATGTTGCGACAAAGTGAAGATTAGTGATTGGAATGGTGTGGGATTCAACTATGTATGGAACTAGAGTCAGAATACATGTCTTAGTGATATTGACAAACAATCAACAAGATTAGAAGATCAAACAAGGCAATTAACATCTTTGAGGCTAATTTGGAGTAAGAGCATTGGAGAGAAGATTTTGAAGGAATTTCACAATAATTGCAGATTGGGCTATAGAGAAGGGTGGTTCTGGATTTATTCTTCTTTTTTAGTTTAATACTTTTAATTGGGTGATGTTTACTTTAATTAATTCAGTTTTTAATTCATTGATGATGAACTAAATTACTTTTTAGGCTTATAACGAATCTTTGGGTGGAACAATGATTATGTAACTTTGATTTTCAGTTTATTAAACTATTCTTCAGTTTGTCTATATTAATTTATGTTTGAATTTATGAATTACCTGATCACCAATTCTTTGTGGACTTGTATGGATTCAAGAGAGGAAATACGAGTTTAGACATAGTTAATATAGCATGTGTTCTTGAATTCTGTGAATGAATGGAATCTTGTTGAATGTTAGGGTAGAAATATACTTAACATCGCATGTAATTGAAGAGAGAACTTGAACTTAAACCTTCTTTGATTGTAATTCACATAGAGATATAGTGAGTTAGTTAATCAAGGTGTTTAACTTAATTCTATATAAATTGTGGATTTAAGTTAATATGGTGTTAGTGCATTGAGAGGTGGCTAATTCTACTTGAGTGTTCTTGATTAATAAACTGGGATAGTGATTTAAACTGGAATAAAGGATAATAATCAGAGTGAAGCTTAGAGTGAAGTTTTGAGCCTAATTATCCAATAATTGTTTGAAATTTCAGTCTTTAGGGTTAGTTGATTGTTTGGTAATTTTAGTATTTTAATTTATTTAGTTTTTATAAATAATTCTTAATTTGGTTAGTTTAATAAAATTTGGATTAATAGGAAGTTGATATTTGTGAAGGTTAATTTCTTGGTAATCTCTGTGGGAACGATACTCTATTTACTTATATATTACTTGTTGACCACGTATACTTGTGTGTTGTGCATATATCAATTTTACCCAACAGCGCATAAACCCCCCCCCCCCCTTTCCTTTTAACCTTGCTCATCAGTTGCACCTAAGTTCCCCACAGCCCTAGCCTTCGATCGAATAGCATATCTCAACCCCAAGTGAACTCTAAACTAGGTGCATATCTAGAATTAAGATCATATTCAAGCTAGTGTTCTCCACTCAAGGTAATTAGGATTTTCATTTCATCAGAAACTGAGTTCGAGTAAGTTGAGTCTTCTGATGAACTTTTGGGTTTGCACACTTCTCCTTGTCTATGGGGGTGATTTCCACTGAAAGAAATCTGGATTGTG
The DNA here is from genome assembly GCA_020205615.1 of Panax quinquefolius. Lineage (NCBI taxonomy): Eukaryota > Viridiplantae > Streptophyta > Magnoliopsida > Apiales > Araliaceae > Panax > Panax quinquefolius. The sequence continues at coordinate 154,123 of JAINUW010000527.1, read as the reverse complement.
AATTTTCAAACAAGGGCTGTCAAAACTAGGTTTCCAGAATTTGCATACTAGGTGTTTGACAGATTACTTGAACCAAAATTTGATTTGTTTGGGCTGCATTTATATTGGAATTCTTTGGGGATTATTTGGTCATAAGTTTGGGGGTTATTTCTCCATAGATTGGCGTTGTTGTTGCATATTGGGTTTGGAGTGTTCGTTGGCTTGAATTGGCAACCACTGGCTTCTTACTTCTGTTCACCAATTGCTGAATTCTGAAATTGCTACAAAGAGAAATCAATTTAGCATCGGTGTTCCTCGTCAGCAGCACCACAAAGATGGGACACTAAAAAATTCATCACTGAATAAGCTTAGAAAAGGTACAAGCACTCCTTTGACAAAGGAACTTAGTGCCTGAGCGAGGTTTTTGGCCTTATCAAATGAAGGATGGCGAACTAATGGCCATGATTATTGGACGCAAGTGGGTGCACTTTACAAAATCTCTTGAGTCAGAGATCGTCTCCGTGGTGCATGAGTTTTATGAAAATGCCAGTGCCGACGGTCCAATTATTGTTCAAGTCAGAGGGCAATCAGTGGCGTAAGACAATTAATCCATCAATGCACTTTTTGTGATGCCTAGCTATGATGGAAAGGACTATTTAGAGCAAGGGCTTCACAATTATAACTTGGACGATATCGTTAGGAGGCTTTGCAAGCCAGGGACAACATGGAAAACAAATGACACAACAGGTGAGAAGACTAATTTCTCGTATCATGCACTCACTCGCTATGGGAAGGCATGGTATAGTTTTATGTGTGCCAATATGATCCCTACTCGCAATCTTAGCGACGTGACTAAGGATCGAGCGATCCTATTATTCGCCATTGTGACGGGTCTGGATGTGGATGTAACAATCCAGAATTTTATTTGTAATTTCAAATATTTATTGAATTAAATAAATATTTTTATTTATGTGTTTATTGTTAAATATAATTTATGAGTTGAGGGAATTAACTTCATTAAGGTAATATGTTAATTAAGTTGATAATTTGGTATTTTGAAGTTAATTATAATAAAATAGTGATGAATTAATTATTATGAGATAATATTCTAATTTAATTTAATAATTAAATTAGAGAGTTAATAAAGATTAAAGAAATTGCTATAATGTTGTTTTAATATAATTTAGTAATTAAAGTGATGTATTAATTTATTGAATAAAATTATAATGGAAATTATAATTTTATTGTATTGGGTTATGTGGAAAATTAATTTAATAAGTTGTTGTTAGTTTTAATTTAATTAAATTTGAATATGGGAATTTATTTAAATAAAGTGTGACAATAAACTGTATTATAAATGAGTTATGAAAATAAATTAAAAGAGTTTTAATATGGTTTTACCAAACAAAGCCTTAGAGCTTTTGAAATTCTTATGTTAATCTTGTTTTGCCAAACAAGGCGTAAGGAATTATTAAGTCATTATTTTAATTGGTTTTGCCAAACAAGGCCTTATGTCTTTTAAATTTAAAATAAAAAAAATGATATGTATTTAGTAGCCTTATTATTATACGTCAGTTTTATTTTTACGTTAGCATCTCTTTTAGTTTTACGTTAAGAGTTGGCTTAAGCCTAAGAAAGAACAGAAGAAAACAGAGAGAAAAAGAAGAAAGAAAAGAGAGTTTGAAGGAGAAATTTGTGAGAAGAAGTTTTTCAAGAACATGGAGTAGTAATCAAAAGTTATGTAATCATCTTCTAGCAAATGTATAATCCTATCTTTTAAGGTTTATTTTATGTTGTCAAAAGTTCTTTGTGATTGATGTTTTATGAATAATTGTGGAAATTAAGAGTTATTATGTGTTAGTAGATGATTATAAACTGTTTTATATCATTCATTCATGGTTTAGAGTAATTAATTTCATGAAATTATGTTAGTAGTGAAGAAATTGAATTACATTGATATATATATATATATATATATATGTGTGTGTGTGTGTGTGTGTGTGTGTGTGTGTGTGTGTGTGTGTGTGTGTGATATGACTTTAGAATTTAAAATTGATGTTCAATTCATGTAATAAACTAGTAATTGTTGGTTGATTGTAAAAATACATGAAGAAACGAAAACATTATTAGTTAAACGAACAATTTTGTTTGTAAAACGAATTCACAATGAGGAATTTCTCTATGAATGTCAAAAGAAGAAGAAATAATAGAAATACTGAAATTAAAGGTTATAATTTTGATGTGTATGTGGTTAGAAACGTATTAGAAACATTAGTTTATATTTCTGTAAATATATTACAACTTGGGTATGTTGGAATGGTTGTTAGAAAGGAGTTTTTAGGCATAATTTGGCTTTCATGGTGTTAGTTACTTGTTTGTAGAAGCTAAAACTAGGTACCCCGCCGGGCATGCGTTCAGTATTTTGACCTTGCCCAAATTAGGGGTCCACCACTCCGGGCTATTATAGTGAAAAATCCCCGCCCCGGCGGGGGGTAGCATGACTTAGAAATGTTAAGAAAATTTAACCGGACATGTTTTACTAAAATTGGCCTAACATTTTCATATGATCTCCGATTGATGCAATTCAAGACGATTAGTAACGAGGAAGGGTAGACCTAAAACTTTTGGTCTTTAAGTTTTTCAATTTGATATCATTATTAGTGGTCAAAATGGTCATCTTTAGGACTGTTGTGCACTTAGAGGCAATCGAAGGGAATCAGGATGCACGAATGCAAGTGCAGTCCTTTGTGTGTTTGTATAACCTAATCTAAAGAGCATGATAACATGTTGGACATGTAATAGGATGTTTTATCAAGTTTTTAATGTGTATGTGGAGCAATGGCATGATAATTTAATTAGTTGTAATAGAGCTAAAATGTAATGCTCATGAAAAGATGGTGATGTTGTTTAAACTTAAACTTATTTAGCGAGCTATAATAATAGTGGGAACTAAACTCATGAAGTTAATATTAGTGTAACTAATGAGTATTGTCAATACATATGGTATGTGTTGGACTTGTGGTAAATGTGAGTAGTGATTGTTTAACCTACGCACGAGACAAGTTCTCTAACTCTACTTTTATGATTATACAAGTGCTTAAACCTTATTGATACATTGAGCAAGTTCCTAACCTTTCTTATATATATATATGTATATCTGTTCAAACTATATTATGTTCATGCAAACTCTTCAACCAAACTCTTACTTTGAGAAGGTTTCCTATCTTTATTTTGTTTCTTATTATGCAAGTTCCTAAATTTTGTTATTCTTATGTTGAGCAAGTTTTATTCCTCAACTTGTTATTAATAATGCACGTTCATTAACTCACTTCTTTTATTGAGTAAGATTATAGCCTTAGCTTATTGTTGTTAAAGTAAGGTTTGTTATAATATTCAATACCTATGCTTTCTAGTTCATTTCAAAAGCATGATTTCGATGTAGAATGTTGATTTCGCTTATGACTCACGATTATTTCATATCGGAGTGTTTGTACACTTGTGATTCAACTAATCTTTAGTTGATGTTCGTTGAACTCTAAATTACCCTAGTCGCTTATCCAAACCAAACTTAATTTGGTGAGGACTTATATTCTAAAACTGAGAAGAACAACCCTATTATTGGGGATTATTACGCGAAGCGTTTAGATGTTTGTGCATAATACATGGTACGAAGGGCTGATCAACCTAAGTACGGGGAGTCCCTATAGTCTTATGACTATTTAGGTTTAAGTTGAAAGAACACTTATAACCTTGAACATAGTTCATAGTCTTGTGACCCTCGATACATTTCAAATTTTGTTTTCAGTTCTTGACTATCATTAAAAGAGAATATTATTCTGCTTTATTAAGCCTTTTCATTGACAGTTATTATGTTGATATTATTCATTGTCATTTCAAGTGAGCATTTATTTTGCTCACTCTTGCATATAAAATCATTGCAGCTAAAGTTGAGAAGGTTGATGAACCTACTACTAGCAAAGGGAGAGGAAAAATGAACAAGTGTTGAAGACTTGTAAATTGTTGATTTTTATGATGTCAAACTTTGTTTTAATTATTGTGATGTAATTATTTATTTTTTCACACTTGATGTATGTTTTAAAGGTTAGATAACCTGGGAGATTTATTGATTAAGTTATATAACCCTTTAATGGGAAGATTTTTTGTTTAAATTTTATTATATTTGGGTAGTTAGAATTGAATGAATGGAAAGTGAAAACCAAATCTTGTGGGAATGAAGTACCCAGATTTGGGGGTGTCACAGTATATAGTCTTCGAGTCTGTAAAAATATTAAATTACACATAAAATAACATTAAAAACTTTATGTTCTGTGTAAATTTTGTATATAAGTAATAAATACGTTCATTTTATAGGATGGCCAACTCCGATGCTGTGGAAATGTCGATAGTAAATAATCCACCACAAATTGAGTTATTTATAGATAGTGATGCAAAGGAAGAAGAATTGCTTCATGATCAAAAACTGTTAGATGCTGAGGAAGAGGAGGATCCAGTAGCAGGAAAACTAATGAGGATTGAAGATCATGAGTAGGCGATGGCATCACTAGTTTAGAAATCTGAGCATGATAATGATAAAATGAGGTTTAGGGCACATTTAGTCGAGGGAATGCTAGAGCATGAAAGGTGATCAAATAATCGATTAAAAGTACAACTACACCATGCACATAGTGGCAGCAGGGAAATACAGTCGAGGTTACTCAAATCTGCTCTAGGAACTAGAGATGTTTTCAGTGATTTGCAACGTTGAGTAGTTCGATATCCAGTCGAAGGGAAGAAAACTTCCTATATGATAGATCGATTTGTTGTATGCCACATGATCCAGGATTCCTTCGATGAAGTTAATGATTTCTAGATTGTAGTATAGAAATCTAAGTGCTCTGTATTAGTATGAATAAAAGAGCATTTGATGTTTGTATTATAGCTAGTAGTGTTTATGAACTACTAGTTTTTTATGTTTGTATTATTGTGACATATGAATAACAAGTATGTTTCTTTCACACAAATTCTTATTGTGGATGTTTTTATTTGTCTTATATAGAATCATGCCACCAACAAGAAGACCTCAACGAAAGTTAGATAATGATGTTAATTCTACCCAACAGTTAGTAAAACTTTTGTTAGATGATATGAATAGACCCATAACTTAAAACACCCCATTTAAAGACTTTAAATTAATTGGTCCACCTGAGTTTAAAGGTACATCCGAACTAGTCGATGCACAAATCTAGATTACTGAGATAGAAAAAATTTTCTTCGTAACCAATGTCAATGACAATCAAAAGACCGTTTTTGCAACCTTTTTTTTAAAAGGAGAGGCAAATTACTGGTGGAAATCTACTAGGGGTCGTGTAGAAACAAAAGTTGTGTCATGGGATAAGTTCAAGGAATTGTTATTTGAAAATTATTTTTCCCAATCTCTAAAGGATCGTATGGAAGTACGATTCTTAGAACTGAAACAACGAGAACTTACTGTATCTCAAATACAGCAAAGTTTAACGAACTATCCAGGTTTCCTCCACATCAAGTCAATACCGAACCTAGGAAGACTCGGAGGTATCAGGAAGGTTTGAAACCTCAGATACGTAGCAAATTGTCTATATTCCAAATAAATACTATTTCTGAAATACTCGAGAAAGCTTTCATAGCTGAGAGTGAAAATGAGAACCTCATCAAATTTCACAAGGAAAAGAAGAATCAAAATGAGGGAGGGAAACCTAAGACAGAACCTAGTTCAGGTGGGTTTAATATTAAAAGGAAATTGGATACTTCTTTTTTTCACAACACTGGGAAAAAGGTAAGTAATAATAAAAACAAATTTAATAATAAGAATAATAAAATGGAACCTAGTCCTACATGTAGAAGAAGACATAAAGGGTTATGTCTTAAAAATAAATGTTTCAATTGTGGACAGGAGGGACACTTTTCTCCACAATGTCTATCCCTAATAAAAATAAATGTTTCAATTGTGGTTCGTCAGAATATTTAGCAAGAAACTATACCAAACCCAAGAATAAGAGAGAAGGGGGGAAAAGAGCACCAGAGAACAACAATAATAGGTCATCTGTAGCTGCAGCTGGATCTCAGAGTCAACCAATCGTAAGAACATTTAATATGTCGGTGAGGGATGTTGTTGCTTCACAGGACGTAGTGACAGGTATCATCCCTATTAACATTTTAAATGCATATGTGTTATTCGACTCTGGTGCTACTTGTTCTTTTGTGTCTAATAGTTTTTCTAAAAATTTTGAATATACCATGTTAAAATTTAGACATAACATTATGTGTAGAAATAGCAAATGATGAAAAGATTCCTGTTAAGACTATATATAGGAATTGTAGTGTGGATATAAAGGGGCACAAATTTTTGGTGAATCTTATTCCAATACAATTAGGAGAATTCGATGTAATATTAGGGATGGATTGGTTAGTTAATCATAACGCGATGATTGATTGTCATAAAAAACGTATAAACCTATTGACTACGTCGAAGTCAAAGGTAGTGTTCAACGGAGGTTTTTTGCCTAATTAAGCAATGTCAATGTCTTAGCATAATTCAGGCAGAAAGATTACTTAGAAAAGGTTGTTCAGGTTATTTGGCCTATATAATTGATACTCGACGGGAAGGAGTAAAACTAGATCAAATACCTATAGTTAAGGAATTTCCTGATGTATTTCGAGATGACTTACCAGGTCTTCCTCCAGATAAAGAAATCAAGTATTTTATTGATCTTGCATAGGGAATGGCACCACTCTCTAAGGCACCATACAGAATGGCACCTATAGAATTGAAAGAGTTATTAGTATAACTACAAGAACTCTTAGATAAAAAGTACATACAACCTAGTGTTTCACCTTAGGGAGCACGAATATTGTTTGTAAAGAAGGATGATGGAACCATGAGGTTATGTATTGATTATAGAGAATTAAATAAATTAACCATAAAGAATAAATATCCTTTACCAAGAATTGATGATTCGTTTGACCAATTAAAGGGGGCCGAACACTTTCCAAAAATTGACCTACGGACAAGTTATCATCAATTAAAGGTAAGAAAAGAAGATGTGCCAAAGACAACATTTAGGACACACTGTGGACATTATGAGTTTCTTGTAATGTCCTTTGGTTTGACAAATGCACCGGCAACATTTATGGACTTGATGAATCGAGTGTTTAAACCATGCTTAGACAAATTCGTGGTAGTGTTTATCAATGATATTCTGGTATACTCAAAAACACGGGAAGAGCATGCCGAACACTTAAGAATCGTATTGGAGATATTACGAAAGGAACAACTTAATGCAAAGTTTTCCAAGTGTGAATTTTGTTTGAAGAGAGTTCAGATTTTAGGTTATGTAATTGACAATAATGGAATTTCAGTAGATCTAACTAAGATTGAAACTGTTGTGAATTGGGAACAACCAAAAACTCCAATAGAAGTAAGAAGTTTTCTCGGTTTAGCGAGTTATTATCGACGTTTCATAAAAGACTTTTCAAAAATAGCAACCCCACTAACCAATTTACCTCAAAAGACGGTGAAATAAGTCTGGACAGATAAATATGAAGAAAGCTTCCAAGAGTTGAAGAAGCGACAGAGCATGGCTCCGGTGTTGTCCTTATTAGATGACATATGAGGCCTTGTAGTATTTAATGATGCATCACATAGAGGTTTAGTATGTGTGTTGATGCAACATGGGAAAGTAATAGTTTTTGCTCTAAAAATTTGGAGACATTACTTGTACGGGGAGAAGTGTGAGATATATATAGATCATAAAAGTCTGAAATATATTTTTACACAAAAGAAATTAAACTAAAGACAAAGAGTGTCAAAAATGTAAATATGATATAACTCACATTAAAAATACCAAATTCAGAATAGACAATGATGGAATACTAAGATTAGAAGATAGAATTTGGGTTCCGTTGAATCAATTATTAAAAGACAAAATTTTAAATGAAACTCATAATTAAAAATTTGTCATACATCCTGGTAGTTCTTAAATGTAAAAAGACTTAAGTTGACACTTTTGGTGGTCAAATATGAAAAAGGAAATAACAGAATGGGTAAGCAAATGTCTCACGTGTCAAAGGGTTAAGGCTGAACATCAAAAGCTGAGTTGTTTACTTCAACCCTTACCAATTCCGAAGTGGAAGTGGGAACATATAACAATGGATTTTGTGGTAGGCCTTCCAGCTACACAGAACGACCATAATGCCATTTGGGTAATAGTTGACCGACTTACTAAATTATCTCACTACCTACCTATTAAGGTTACTTATAACCTAGATCAACTTGCCAAGTTATACATTAATGCAATAATCTCTAGGCATGGAGTACCTGTTTCTATAGTGCTAGATCGAGACCCACGATTCACCTCAAATTTTTGGGGAAGTCTTCAAAAACACTTAGGAACACGGTTAAGATTAAGTGCAACATATCACCCTCAAACTGATGGGAAAAGTGAGAGAAACATTCAAACATTAGAAGATATGTTAAGAACATGTATCATAGACCTCAAAGGAAGTTGGAAAGATCAATTACCATTGGCAGAATTTGCCTACAACAACAGTTACCATGCTCGTATGGCCGCCTTATGAAGCCTTATATGGAAGGAAATGTAGAACACCTTTGTGTTGGGATGAGGTCGGGGAAAGACAAATGCTAGGACCTTAGATAATCCAACAAACTACTGAGACATTCCGAGTTATACGTAAACGATTACAAGCGTCTCAAGATCAACAGAAGAAATACACTGATCCACATTGTTAACAATGAAACTTTAGCGTAGGCAGCCATGTATTCTTGCAAGTGTCCCCTTGGAAGTGTAAGATACGTTTTGGTAAGAAAGGAAAATTGAGTTCGAGATTCATTGGACCATTCAAATTTTTGAGGAGGATAGGTGAAGTTACTTATGAAATAGCACTACCCCCTGAGTTAAATCATATTCATAATGTGTTTCATGTGTCCGTGTTACGACCATATAAACCCGATTATAAACACGTTATAAACTATGAGTCGATCCAAATCGAAGAATATTTTTCTTATATAGAAGAACCTGTTTAGATCATCCCCCGTAAAGAGCAAGTCCTGAGAAATAAAGCTATAGCATCGGTCAAAGTGATTTGGAGGAATGAGAACGTTGAAGAGGCTACAAAGGAGTTCAATGACAAAATGTGAGAGAACTATCCCCAACTATTTACTTAACTTGTACTGTAATTTTGAGGACGAAATTTCTTTTTAGTAGGAGTGAATGTGAAACCCCAAAACCCTAATTAGACTCGATTATGTAAATCCAGTATTATATAATAAAATCTCTCCATTCTGAAAGTGTTTTGAGTTATTATATACTCTGTTATACAAATAAGTCAAATAAATATTTGTCCAAAAATTGACGTGCTTCACACGTCGTGCTTAAAAATTTTCTTCTAAAAAAGGACTTTTCGGTATATGTGTTTTGACAAGCTATTTTGTCGTGCTTACACTGACAAAATGCTTTGTCATGCTTGTTAGGATTTGTGGAAAATCTAAGTTAGGAACCCTAATATCAAAATTAGGAAACCCTAAACCTAATTTACAAACTCTAACCCTAATTGGTTAGACTAAACCCTAATTAGGTTATTCTAAACCTTAACCAAGATTATTAAACTTCAATTTGGTGCTAATAAACATCATTAAGCAAACATAATCATAAAAACCAAAATCTTAACTAAGATTAAAGAGGATTATGGCATAATTAAGCTACTAATTATGATCAACTAGCTCACAAGTAGGTTATTACTCACCAAAACAAGTCCAACATAGCACATGACATGCTTGTAACTCACAAGCAGCACAAGTATCAGAAAATCAGATATTTGTAGAAGGAAGTAGGTGAAGAAAGACAAAAACCCTAACTTAGAAGTTTTATAAATAACAGCCTTAGATCAGTGCAAACTCATACAATTTCTAAGCCTAAATACTCATATATCATACCTAAACTAGCCTTGGTGATAGCAATAGCAGAATCAGTAGTCAGAAATCAAAATCAAGCAAGAAAAGGTGCAAACCATAATTTATCCTAGATCCTTGATGCTATGTTTAATTTGTAGTTTAGTTGTTTATATATATGTAATAACATGTTAGTAAGTATGCTAAGTTGATAGAATATATTTTCATAACACCTAGATGCATTAAATTGATGTTTTAAGAAAACTAGAAATTCTGGAAAAATAGGTTTGACAGTCGAATTTCAGAGCCTGTAGATCCATGTATGTTAATAGTTAGGTCTTTTAATTGTATGCTAGTTGTAGTATTACATGAGGTCTTTAATCTGGAAAAGAAAACAGGTCCATTGGAATCATATATTGCAATATATAAGTGGTTAAAGTTGGTTGACCGATCAGGAAGTTCTGATTTCTGGGTTACCCAAAAATCTCTTGAACAGGTTGAGCCGGCTACTTTGACTAAGCATTAATTTGCTTTCTGTTTGTTATTAGGATGTCTAAGTGTTATGAATTAATACCCTGATATACATACTACGTATCTATGACCCTCAAATGCTTAATCAATTCTTAGGATTACTGTAATTAATGGTCAAAAGTCGTTGAACGAGCATGCTTGTGTTTTTTTGGGTTACTAAGAAAACTGAAGAACACGAAGAACAACATTTGACTGCACTTTGACCAACATAAATCTAGACCTTAGGATCTTACTCTGTCCAAACATGTGTAACATATATGTAGCATGGTATATAGACTATATATAACAACAATCAAAACACAAATTTATCACACGGATTGAAAGACATAGAAGCCACAAAAACGTTAACCGACCATGCATGACCACTGTTATGGGTTACCCAGAAACCCAAGAACAGCTCTGACAGTGACTTTGAGCCCCTATAACTTCTTGTTATATTTAGGTTAAAGCATGAAATTGGTATGTTGTACTACTACATCAGTACTATAACACCAATACACTTACAAACCCAGAATCATTAACATAAGACAATTAAGCTAAGGTCAAAATGACCTCTAAGTCTTGAATAAACTGAACCCAGAAACTCAAGAACACCTATACCAACGCTTTCTGTCGCTATAGGGCTTTAGCAACAGACAGTAAATAATTATTTATCAAATAAATTAGTAAAATTAGAAATAATTAATAAATAAATATAAATAATTTTAAAAATTCTTTTAAGTTATAATAATTAACTTTTAATATTTTAAATAAATTCAATAAATATTTTATTTATTTAGATATTATTAATAATTAAGTTATTAATAAAGTAATTAGAATAATCATTTATCAATAATAAATAATTATTTTAAAATGATATTGATAATTCAAAAATCATATTAAATGATTATAAATTATTTAAAATAATAAACGTGATTTTATAATATTCTAATAAATATTAATAATTTAGAGATAGAAATAAATGATTTAAAAATCATTTAATAGATAAATAAATACCTAAAAATTATTATAAGCTTCTGGGAATTATTATAAAGAATATAAAATTGTTTAATAACATAATAAAGCTTGTAAAATAAGTTTAACCGATATATTAACTTATTAATTACCCGGTAAAGACTTAGAACACCGAAATCATACCAAATGTAAACCGAACGTGAATAGTTTATGTATTTGAGTATTGTTATCAGTACTAATGTATTAGACTTATATGAATGAACATCTTTATTTATAAATGAATCAAGTAGCATTGCTTAATCGATCTTCGATTAGGCAAGTTAATAAACCCTATTTAATTACTTAAACAAGTTAGTAAACCATATTTTAGTACTTAAGCAAGTTACTAAACCCTATCTTAACAAGTTTTTCAAACCCTTCTTATTCGTTAAACAAGATTCCTATCTTGATTTGCTTTTGATATAAATTATACCAAACCAGAACTTGATTACCAGTTATTTTAAAGTTATCGCATAGCTTCAGCATAACTAAGAAATGAACTGTTTATTCATATGATATTTTTTATTGAGCATAAATTGTTATGTCAAACCAAATTGCTTTGGTGAGACATCCTATACTGAGTTGTATATCCCAAGAGGGATAAATGTGTGTCAATAAAATTTAACACTTAGCATGAATGGGCACGATTAGGATGAGATGCATACTCCTAGGATGTTGAACAGGATGATCCAATGTCTCACATCTGAACAAGATTTCTAAGTCTTTGTGACTGACAGAAATAGTAAAAAGTCCAGAAATTATTGAAATATAAAAATTCCAGATATAGTAAACAACACTCAGTTGAGAAAAGTTCTGAACTGTTATACTTCTTCAAATCCTATATTGTTATAAATTATAAAACCTGCTGAGCATGTCATAGCACACTCTTGCAAACCATTCCCTTTGCAGTATTAGATGGTAACCCTGCCACATCTGGAATGAACAATGGGAAACGTCCCCGCTTAGATTAGTTTAAATTACTGTCTAGTTAAATGTAATAATTATGTAATAAGAAATTCTTTATGAAGAATCGTGTAACCGAACCATAACATATATGATATAATATCATCCTTTATTTCTGCAACCGTGTTTCCTTTACATAAATAGATGTAATTAGAACTTTTAATTTATTTTGAGATCCTTGGGAACTATACATCTGGGTGAGGGTATTGGCAATATGGACTGTTCATGTTGTTGCTGATGCTCTGGATTTTACATAGATAGGTACTATTGATACGATAGTGTAATCCGCATGATATAGACTATACATCTGAGTGAGGATATTGGTAATATGGACTATTCATGTTATTACTAGTACTCTGCATTTCGAATAGATAGATATTATTCGTAGATACAGTTTATACATCCAAGTGATGGTATCCAAACATAGCAATAGTTGTTTAGGGAATTATTATCTGTTATGGGATACTGTGAACCTTGGATCTATTGGAATTATATCTTGTATTATTTTTTTAGTAGTTCGATTAGATATAAGCATCAAATCAAATATTGTGAACATTAGATCTATGGACATTGTGAGTTTTTTGTGATGTCCTTTAGTTTGACAAGTGCATCGGCGACTTTTATGAACTTGATGAATTGAGTGTTTAAACAATGCTTAGACAAATTCGTTGTAGTGTTTATCGAAGATATTATGTTATATATACTCAAAAACACGGGAATAACATGTCAAACACGTAAGAATCGTATTGGAGATATTATGAAAGGAACAACTTTATGCAAAGTTTTCCAAGTGTGAATTCTGGTTGAAGAGAGTTCAATTTTTAGGTCATGTATTTGACAATAATGGAATTTCAGTAAATCAAACTAAGATCGAAACGATTGTTAATTGGGAACAACTAACAACTCCAACAGAGGTAAGAAGTTTTCTCGGTATAGCGGGTTATTATCAACGTTTCATAAAAGACTTTTCAAAAATAGCAACCCCACTAACCAATTTAACTCGAAAGACGGTGAAATACGTTTGGACAGATAAATGTGAAGAAAGCGTCCAAGAGTTGAAGAAGCGACTGAGCATGGCTCCAGTGTTGTCCTTACCAGATGATACATGAGGCCTTGTAGTTTTTAGTGATGCGTCAAAAAGAGGTTTAGGATGTGTGTTGATGTAACCTGGGAAAGTGACTACTTATGCATCACGATAATTCAAAGATTATGAGAAGAGGTATCCTACTCATGACCTAGAGTTAGTCGTGGTAGATTTTGCTCTAAAAATTTGGAGGCATTACTTGTACGAGGAGAAGTGTGAGATATATACAGATCACAAAAGTCTGAAATATATTTTTACACAAAAGGAATTAAAATTAAGATAAAGAGTGTCAAAAATGTAAATCTGATATAACTCACATTAAAAATACCAAATTCAGAATAGACAAGGATGGAATACTAAGATTATAAGAAAGAATTCGGGTTCCGTTGAATCAAGTATTAAAAGAAGACATTTTAGATTAAGCTCATAATTCAAAATTTTGCATACATCCTGGTAGTACTAAAATGTACAAAGACTTAAGTCGACAATTTTGGTGGTCAAATATGAAAAGAGAAATAGGGGAATGGGTAAGCAAATGTCTCATGTATCAAAGGGTTAAGGTTGAACATCAACAGCCGAGTGGTTTACGTCAACCCTTACCAATTCCTAAGTGGTAGTAGGAACATATAACAATGGATTTTGTGGTAGGCCTCCTAGCTACAAAGAAGGGACACAATGCCATTTGGGTAATAGTTGACCGACTTACTAAATCAGCTCACTTCCTACCTATTAAGGTTATTCATGACCTAGATCAACTTGCCAAGTTATACATTAATGAAATTATCTCTAGGCACGGAGTACCTGTTTCTATAGTTGTAGATCGAGACCCACGATTCATCTCAATTTTTTGGGGAAGTCTTCAAAAACATTTAGGAATATAGTTAAGCTTAAGTACAGCATATTACCCTCAAACTTATGGGAAAAGTGAGAGAACCATTCAAACATTAGAAGATATGTTAAGAACCTGTGTCATAGACTTCAAAGGAAGTTGGGAAGATTAGTTACCATTGGTAGAATTTTCCTAAAATAATAGTTACCATGCTAGTATAGGTATGTTGCCTTATGAAGCCTTATATGGAAGGAAATGTAGAACACCTTTCTGTTGGGATGAGGTCGGGGAAAGAAAAATGCTAGGACCTGACATAATCCAACAAACTTCTGAGATAATCCAAGTTATACATGAACGATTACAAGCGTCTTAAGATCGACAGAAGAAATACACTGATCCACATCGTCAACAACGAAACTTTAGCATAGGCAGCCATGTATTCTTGTAAATGTCCCCTTGGAAGGGAAAGATACATTTTGGCAAGAAAGGAAATTTGAGTCCGAGATTCATTGGACCATTCTAAATTTTGAAGAGGATAGGTGAAGTTTCTTATGAAATAGAACTACCCCCTAAGTTAAATCATACTCATAATGTGTTTCATGGATCCGTGTTACGACCATATAAACCCAATTATAAACACGTTATAAACTATGAGTCGATTCAAATCGAAGAAGATCTTTCTTATGTAGAAGAACCTGTGCAGATCATCGACCGTAAAAAGCGAGTCTTGAGAAATAAAGTGATAGCATTGGTCAAATTATTTGGAGGAATCAGAACGTTGAAGAGGCTACATGGGAGCTCAAGGAAAAAATGCGAGAGAACTATCCCCAACTATTTACTTAACTTGCACTGTATTTTTGAGGACGAAAATCTTATTAGTGGGAGTGAATGTGAAACCCCAAAACCCTAAAAAGACTCGATTATGTAAATTCAGTATTATATAATAAAATCTCTTTGTTCTGAAAGTGTTTTGTGTTATTATATACACTTTTATACAAATAAGTCAAATAAATTTTTGTCCAAAAATTGACATGCTTCACACGTCGTGCTTAAAAATTTTCTTTCGGAAATGAACTTTTCATTATATATATTTTGACAAGATGTTTTATCGTACTTTTATTGACAAAACTCTTTGTCGTGCTTGTTAGGATTTGTGGAAAATCTATGTTAGGAACCCTAATATCAAAATCAGGAAACCCTAACCCTAATTTATAAACCCTAACCCTATTTGGTTAGACTAAACTATAATTAGGTTATCCTAAACCCTAAATAAGATTATTAAACTTCTATTAGGTGCTAATAGACATCATTAAGCAAACCTAATCTTAAAACCAAAACCCTAATCAAAATTAAAGAGGATTAAGGCATAATTAAGCTACTAATTGTGATCAACTAGCTCGCAAGTAGGTTATTACTCACCAATGCAAGTCCCAACATAGCACATGACATGCTTGTAACTCACAAGCAGCTCAAGTATCAGAAGATCAGATATTTATGGAAGGAAATAGGTGAAGAAAGATAAAAACCCTAGCTTAGAAATTCTATAAATAGCAGCCTTAGATCAGTGCAAACTCACAAAATTTCTAAGCCTAAATACTCATATATCATACCTAAACAATACTTTGTTATAGAAATAATAGAATTTGTAGCCAGAAATCAAAATCAAGCAAGAAAAGGTGCAAACCCTAATTTTAACCTAGATATTTATGTTATGTTTAATTTGTAGTTTAGATGTTTAGATATATTTAATAACATGTTAGTAAATATGCAAAGTTGATAGAACATTTTTTCATAACATCTAGATGTATTAAATTGATGTTTTAAGCAAACTAGAAATTCTTGAAAAACATGTCTGATAGTCGAATGTCAGAGCATGTAGATCTATGTATGTTAATAATTAGGTCTGTTAATTGTATGTTAGTTGTAGTATTACATGAGGTCTTTAATCTGAAAAAAAACCAGGTCCATTAGAATCATATATTGCAAGATATAAATGGTCAAAAGTCGTTGACCGAGCATGACTATGTTTTCTGTGTTACCTAGAAAATTTTAGAACACGAAAAACAACCTTTGGCTGCACTTTGACCAACATAAATCTAGACCGTAGGATCATACTCTGTCCAAACAAGTGTAACATATATGTAGCTTGGTATATAGACTACTTATTACAACAATCAAAACACAAATTTATCTCACGGATTGAAAGATATTGAAGCCATAAAAACGTTGACCGAACATGACCACTGTTCTGGGTTACCCAGAAACTCAAGAACAGCTCTGATAGTGACTTTGAGCCTCTACAACTTCCTGTTATATTTAGGTTAAAGCATGAAATTGGTATGTTGTTGTACTACTACATCAGTACTATAACACCAATACACATACAAACTCAGAATCATTAACAGAAGACAATTAAGCTAAAGTCAAAGTGACCTCTAAGCCTTGGATAAACTAAACCCAGAAACTCAAAAACACATATAGCAACACTTTATGTCGCTATAGGGCTTTAATGACAGACATTAATAATTATTTAGTAAATAAATTAGTATAATTAGAAATAATTAATAAATAAATATAAATAATTATAAAAATAGTTTTAAAAATTATTTTAATTTATAATAATTACCTTTTAATATTTTTACATAAATTTAATAAATATTTTATTTATTTAGATATTATTAATAATTAATTTATTAATAAATTAATTAGAATAATCATTTATAAATAATAAATAATTATTTAAAATGATATTAATGATTTAAAAATCATATTAAATGATTATAAATTAATTAAAAATAATAAAAAGATTTTTATAATATTCTAAATAAATTTTAATAATTTAGAGATAGAAATAAAAGATTTAAAAATCATTTAATGGATAACTAAATACCTAAAAATTATTCTAAGCTTCTAGAAATTATTATAAAGGATATATAAATTATCTAAAAACATAGTAAAGCATATAAAATAAGGTTAACCGATATATTAACTTATTAATTACCTAGTAAAGACTTAGGACACCGAAATCATATCAAATATAAATTGAACGTGAATAGTTTATGTATTTGTATTGTTATAATACTAATGTGTTAGAATTATATGAATGAACATCTTAGTTGTTTATAAACAAATCAAGTAGCGTTGTTTAATCGATCTTCGCTCAGGCAAGTTACTAAACCCTATTTTATTACTTAAGGAAGTTACTAAACCTTATTTTATTACTTAAGCAAGTTACTAAACCCTATCTTAATTACTTACGCAAGTTTCTCGAACCCAGCTTATTCGTTAAACAAGATTCCTATCTTGATTTGCTTTTGATATATATTATACCAAACCTGAACTTGATTACCAATTATTACAAAGTTATTGAATAGCTTCAGCATAACTAAGAAATAAATTATTTATTCATATGATATTGTTTATTGAGCATAAACTGTTGTGTCAAACTAAATTTCTTTGGTGAGACATCCTATACAGAGTTGTATATCCCAAGTGGGATAAATGTGTGTCAATAAAATTTGAGACTTGGGGCAAGTAGGCACGATTAGGATTAGATGCATACTTCTAGGATGTTGAATAGGCTGATCCCCTATCTCACATCTGAATAAGATTTCTAAGACTTTGTGACTAGCAGAAATGGTAAAAATTCCAGAAATGATTGAAATATAAAAATTCCAAACATGGTAAACAACACTCAGTTGAGAAAAGTTTTGAAATGTTATACTTCTTTAAATCCTATATTGTTAAAAATTATAAAACCTACTGAGCATGTCATAGCTCACTCTTGCAAATCATTCCCTTTGCAGTATTAGATGGTAACCCTGGCACATCTGGAGTAAACAATGGGAAACGTCCCTACTTAGACTAGTTTAAATTAATGTCTAGTTGAATGAAATACTTTTGTAATAAGAAATTCTTTATGAAGAATCATGTAACCGGACCATAATATATGATATATATCATCCTTTATTTCTGCATATTGTGTTTCCGTTACATAAGTAGATGTAATTAGAACTTTTGATTTCTTTTGAGATCCTTGGGAACTATACATCTGAGTAAGGGTATTGATAATATGGATTGTTCATGTAATTGTTGATACTCTGGATTTTAGATAAATAGGTACTATCGATATTATAATGTAATACGCATGATATATACTATATATATGAGTTAGGGTATTGGTAATATAGATTGTTTATGTTATTACTAGTACTCCGGATTTTGGATAGATAGATATTATTCGCAGATACAGTCTATACATCCAAGTGAGGGTATCCAAACACAGCAATAGTTCTTCAAGGAATTGTTATCTGTTATGGGATAATATGACTATGGGAATTGTATCTTGTATTATTTGTATAGTAGTTTAACTAGATATAAGCATTAAATTAGATATCGTGGGTGTATAGATTTTAGTGTGTTATATTAATTGAATAGTGGTAAGAACCAGATCGGATACCATGGGAGTATAGATCTGGGGGCGTTACAAAACTATTTCAATGAAGGTTAGAGTATCTGATATTGCAAACAGCTGGAAACAACTCCAGCGTAGCATCAGGAAAGATCTGATGATGAAAAATATGGAAAACCATCTTCCTCAGGAGGATCGATGATGAAATTGATATATAAATCTCCAGGCGAGGCACCGCGAAGTTTCGATGATTTCTAGACCGTTGTAAACTCACTACAAGAAAAATGCCTAACAGTGACCAAAAGTATCTGCAACCGCACATTTCGGTCGCTAATAACATTAACAGTGATCGATATTAGCAACCGTACTATTTCATTGCTATTAGTATTTACGACAGCATTCGGTCGCTAATAGTATAGACTCGGTCACTGAAGGTATTTTCTCTCCTAAAAATTGGCACAAAATTAGCCCGACAAGCCTACTAGTGACTGGATCTTAACAGCGACCGCGTACGGTCGCTAAATATGCCACGTGTTTAAATATTAGTGACCGTGGGCGGTCGTAAAAATCGGTCGTTGATTCAATTTAATCTAACTCAAACCAGGCAGTCAGATAGAATAGAAAATGAAGAAGAACGAATAAGGAGAAGAGGGAGAAGAAGGCAGGAAGAAGAGAGAGAAGAACGAACCAGGTACTGCTCGCATTTCCTCAATTCAGGTACGTTAATATATCTCGCTATTGTGCATTTTTTTTGCTAAAAGGGTTTTCAATCTTCATCTTAATATGGGAATTTGCTTAGGAAAATCTGTCAAATGTGTTCATGCTTCTTCTAATTACTTCTCGAGTAGGTTAATCCTCCATCTTAACTTCTAATATAATCATTATTATTTGGAATTTATGTTGAATTAATTTGGTAGTTAGAGACTTATTATTGTCTATTTATTTGGTAGTCGAATAAGAAATGGACATAAATTGGTGTAGATATTTGGGCATTTCATCCTAAAAGATTTAGATATGAAACTGAAACTTAACTAAAGACAAACATTTCTTGCAATTCGCATCCTTGAATGAATATATGGGAATTAGAATGGGAATGGGAATGGTACAAAGTTGTTAATTTTTGGAACAATTGACATACATTTTGCTTAGCTTAATTATTCCATCTGAGCCTGTATGTACCCGACACATAATTAGCTTTTAAAGTGACTGCTGATTTGCTCATGTATATGTATATGTATATATATAGGAGTTAAGGAGTACTACATTTTTTTATATAGGAGTAATTGATTTGGTAAAACATTAAATGAAGACAAAACTACCACCACTTGAATGATTAAGACGTAGAAAGAAAATGAAATTTGGCTCCCTCACCCTCACCTTTAATATTATACTACCAATCATTTATTTAAATGTTTTACTCCATTTAATTCCATATTAATGTGAATTCACCTACATCGCCTTAAAGGATCAAAAATAATTCTTGGTACTAGGAAAAAGGCTAACAAAAATCTCAACTTGCGGAGAATCTGTTATTTCACAATTGGCTCACTAAAAAAATAAGAGAATAAACATAATAAATATAAAAGGACTCGCAAGACTAAATGGCAATAAACATAATCTTGAATATTAGGGCTTAACTTAAAACCTTGGTTATAATATATGATCATACTTATACTAATCTAATAACATGAACATGGGTATGATATAAAACATAACTAGGAACTAAGTTTATCCATAATTCAATCAAGAAGAAGGTTCAAAGAAGTTTATCCATAATTCACAGTCGAGAAGATCATGATTCTTACAATTTAAACAAATAAGTAATCAATTTCAGTCATTCTCTTGTAGAAACTAGTGTAATATGTTTTATTCTTTTGTTAATTATAGGGTCCTAATTTGGATGATCCATGAAGAGCTAGACTTATTTTTTTAGATATTTAAAGCCTTGTACTTTTATATTCATTCTTTGGACAATTGTATTGGTTTACGATTCTATCATATGGATGTTTACGATTGTAGTATGTTGTGTTGGTCCTAAAATTGTATGGTGTTGTTGGTTTACGATTCTATCATATGGATGGATGTTTATATATACTATTGTGGATGTGTTGGGATATATATAAATCATGGATGGATATTTATATGGATGCTTATATATACTGCTGTTGTTGGGATAGAAAGCAGGTACAAAGCAGGGTATTTTTTTGGGAAATCCATAAAATAAAAATAATTAAAAAAAAATAACAACATCAGCGACCGCATGTGGTTGCTACTACTATAAGCGGTCACGGATAGCTCCTTGGAAACTAGTAGATCGTGATCGGGCCGCTATTGGGCCGGTCGCAGACACATATGCCACGTCATCACGACAACCGACTCAAAGATGAGTCGACTTTAGTGACTGATTCTTGCATCGATATCGATTGCTAATAATGGTCGTTGATGTCCATCTAGCGACCAGATTATCTGCGACCATATGCGGTCGCTGATAAGCCTTTTTATTGTAGTGACTATTGTTCAAGTAGGCATCGAGGAAATTCGGTGATGGTGAACCTTCACAAAACTACCGTTCGAGTAAGTGTTGTGAAGATGTTATGGAAGCAAGTAATAAAATCTCTATATATAGCAAAACTATCAGCATTAATCCGATAGAAAGACTAGGCGGTGGTGACAATCCCAACGTAATGGTAGGAACAATCTAATGATAACTACGAAGGCAAGCTATCATCAGGATAAGCATCAATAATCCCCAGTGCGTCACTCGTAAAAATAGAGGAACATCCCTGGTGGAGGTAAAGTTATAAAGTATATCTAAAGACAAAGAACGTTGGTGATAAATCCCGGTGTTGAATTCAGAAAAGTCCACTAGTGTTAGCCATATAAAACTCTCCCCAGCAGGGATCTTGAAAACATCTCCACAACATGACGTCAAATTAGTCTCAAATAACACAGACATACAATTTAAACCATTGGCTTCAACCCAATGTAGCATCGGGAAAGATCCAGTGATGAAAGCTTTGTGAACTACCGTTTGAGTAGACATCAAGGAAATTCAAAGAAGACTATTATTGACAACTCCATCCCCAACAGAAATGGTGGGGGCAGTCATGCCGTTGGAAATAAATCCAACCAAAAACATTCAGCATCCATAACATCATATTATGCTGCATTGCATGACATCATTTAATCTTGTCATATTTCAAGTGTCTAGTAATCTTTATCTTGTTCATTCTATTACATTGCATAAACATGATAAAGAGGGACATCTGTAGACACTTGAAATTTTACGTTCCTGTTAGTAACCATGCAGGAGGGCAGAATCATCTTTTATCTTTTAGAGATAACCCTAGAAGTCAAAATCATCAAATTAAACCCTCATGACAACCCTAGGAGATCAAATAAAACCCTGGGGACAACCCCGGGAGATCAAGCCAAATCCAAATGACAACCCCGGGAGATCAAATCAAACTCCAGTGATAACTATGGGAGATCAAGTCAAAACCCAAAGATAACCCAGGAGATCAAATCTAAATCCCGAAGATAACCCTGGGAGATGAAATCAAGCCCCTGAGACAATCCTGGGAGAACAAGTATAACCCTAGTGATAACCCTGAGAGATTAAATCAAACCCTAGAGACAGCCCCAGGAGATCAAATCAAACCTCAGAGACAACCCCGAGAAATCAAATAAACATCAGAAATAACTCTGAAGACAAACAGCAGGCCAACCTCGGAGATAACCCCGAGGAAGACAGATGTTGACACGTCAATCCCAGAACTGACCCGGGAGGGCAGAATAGAAATTTTTCCAACTCAACACCAATTCAGCTCAAATCACTACAACGGAGGTCATGCACGACCATAACATCAATCCCGAGTGAAAACAACACAATAAAGCTCAATGGATGGACTAAAAAGATTTGAAGATCTGGTTATGGACCCCTCTTCCTGGATTCGAAAAATGTCAAATCCCATTTCATTTTTTAGCTCTCGAAAAGGGCTTTACATGTAAGCCCCGAATTTTATGAAATAAAATTATTCAATTTTTCTTATAATTATTATTCAGTAAATGGTTAAATTGATAAATAGTAAAGTTAAGGGTGACATATATAACTTTTTCAAAATAAGCAAGTGGTTATAAAATATTCATTGTTGTCGGGGAATATTTGTTTGGTCGTAGAATATTCTTGTTATCAGGAAATATTCGTACGACGGCGCATCCAATTGTAGGCCCCATAACAGAATAACTGTCGGATGAAGAAAATGATAAGTTTGAGTTTTTATAAATAACGGTAGAAGTTGTTATTCACAATTAACTATTGAATACCCGGTGGTTAAAATAAAGTAATACGCTGGCATCGCACAAAGAAGCACACCAGTATTGCACAATTTTTTTTGAATTATTGATTCTTACATAAGAAGGCACTACTCAATAATTGTTACAGTAATTACTATTCAATATTTTATTTTATTGGTTCAATAATTGATGCGTTGATATTTTATATTATTATTGTTTCAATAATTGTCACGGCACAGTATTTCCCATTATCAGATCAATAATTCATATTATTTGAATAATATTGTTAGATAGCATTATTGGCAATGTCTAGAAAGTTCTGTCAAGGGGAGGTTTGGTCACCTAATTACGCGCCAGTAAGGAGAAATCCTTATTGGAAAGCCCCCTCTTTCTTGGGAACTGCCTAGTTGTCATTATTGCGATTCTGTAATATTATTTGTGAATAATTATATATTGATAAGGAAATATTTATTCGATGCAAATATAAATGATGGATTTATTTATTTTATGTGGTTATAAATGAAAGAATTAAAGTTGAAGTATTTTATCAGTATTTTGTCGGATTGGAGGTATTAAAAAATCAAATCAGTGTTCTTAAAGCTCTATTGCATGAGTTATAATTTTAATCCGACTGTTGAATCGTTGTGATTTTTGGATATGTTATACATATATAAGTTGAGTATATGTCCACAAATTTTGAACCGTTAAAATTTAACGCATGATTTATTATGAATTTTAAAAGGTGTTAAAAATCATCCGTTTGTGGATTTCGGATATTTTGTGTCTGGAATTTGGAAAAACTTAAAGCTACAAAGTTGTAGAGAATTCAATTTTGTGTAGAATGGATATAAAATTTGTATTTTTCTAATAAACGAGCTATTTTCTATGAATTATTGAAGTTTCAGAAAATAAAATAATTTTTATTAAAAATGGGTGGGACCCACTTTTGTTAATAACATGTGGGCTGCTATTTTTTGGTTCAAAAATGGCTGCTGATTCAAGGAGGAGGCGTGGAAGTTTGAAAAGAAAAAATATTAAAAAATATTTTATTATTTTAGTCTCCTTTGGCCTTCTAGCATTTTCCTATAAATAGATGCTTATGTTAGAATTGAAAATCACACCAGAAACAAGTTTTCTTTCTCTCTATATTCTCGAGCGTATTTTTGTGAGTATTTAGATACTTTGAGAGTTGCTATTTAGTGCAAGTTTCCTTTGGTTTTTCATCCGATATTCTAGTCAAAAATAATGCTCTTTCGAGGTAAGGGATTTTAAGGGTTATTATGTTTTTCAGTTTCGTAATATTTCCGACCCTCAAAAATTCTGGAAAAAATTAAAATGATAATTTGATGAGTTTTCTTGATTGTGTCCAAAAATGGTGATTTTTGGATGTATAGATTAAGAGTTATGAATTTTATAAGAAAAAACTATTTTAAAAGTAAACCCTTATAACTCCTTGTGGTTAACTCCAAAATTGATGAAAATTTTATTGGGAATACATCAATATAATATCAGTATACTCTGTAAATTTCCGAAGTTTTGGGTAAAAGTACAATTTATGATAAATGTCTAAATATTCGGCAGTTTTGGCCATATGAAAAATAGTAAATGAATTTTAAAAATTCCGAGAAAAATATATGTTCAATATGGGACTATGTTCTGTAAATTCCTGAAAAGAAAATTTGGTTGTACTGATTTGGTATTTTTCATAAAAATGGACTAGTTATGAGTAAATGAATTTAATATGTTATGTGAAATAAAAAAATTGAAAAATAAGATTTTATGGCTTGAGAATCCTATATATGGTATATGCAGATTTTTGATGAGGGTTTTGGTTATTGATGATGAAATTTTACGAGTTTGACATTTTAGGATGACTAAATGCATTAATTAGTAAAGTGTAAATAATTAAAATAAATTATTTATAAGTTTAAGAAATTATTAAAATATTATGGTAATATTAATAATATTAGATTATGAGATTATTAAGTGATTGATAACATTTGGAATAAAGTGTTATGAAATCATTGATTTATGAATCTTACTCTTGAAATTAAATGCGGTTGTTGATCATATTATTTTTATTATCATATATAACATTTTTATAATCCCGATGATGAAATTTCTCTTTGACTTAAGTGTAAAGATGGGTAGATTATTGGTGTGATCGTGACTATGGGTTCTCTTTGGCCAGTAGTGCAAAGTTGAATCATTGACTAGAATGATCATGACCATTGAATTTACAATTGAATATTTTTAGCTTAAGTGTAAAGGTGAATTGATCAACGTGATTATAATTATAGTTTGTATAAATTCTGAAATGATTATGTATTTCTTTGAGATATTAATATCTTTGGTCTATAGTGCAAAGGTGAATTATTGATGAATATCTTTGGCCCGTAGTGCAAAGATGATCTGTTGTTGAATATCTTTGGCCTGTAGTGCAAAGATGACCAGTTGTTGAATATCTTTGGCCTGTAGTGCAAAGATGAATTGTTAATGAATATCTTTGGCCCGTAGTGCAAATATGAATTTATTAGTATGATTATAAATAAGAATTGTTATTTGGTATAACCATGATCTCTGATATTTCAGGTAAAGACAGGTGATGAAAATTATCTTCGTCCTGGATGAGAAAAGGAATTTGGAACCACAAATATGATTATGAGTTATTCATATGATTGTAGATAGGAACTATTGATTGATGTTACATGGATAAAATATTGTTGATAGACTTTTAACGTAGAGAAGATAATAGACATTATGGTCTATTTGACTTTTCTAATGGATTGCACGTTCCGCTGCAACTATGGTTGAAATTTTTTATCATCTACCATATGTTCTAAAGCTCTGATTTATTACTGATGATGACTATTGATAATTTAATTATCTTTAGTCATGATATTCTTTACTGAGCTAGTTGTGCTCACCCTTTTGCTTCACAATTCCTTTTAGGTAATAAGAGTGTAGCCGGGTCGAGCGGGGATAATAGGGGAATAGAACGGTGGTCTATAGCTGTTGAGGTTCTCCCTAAATAGTATGGAAATAATTTTATTAAGAACTTTAGATAAGTGTATTGTATTGTATACGTCATTTGATATTTAATTTTGGTGAATCGAATAGGGTGAGGTTAACCCAACTTTGGAAGGGTGTTTTGCCACTATCATACAAGATGTCTAATGACATACAACCTCGTGTTATCATAAGATAAGGTTATGCACATCCACTTGCTGAGTATATCTACGAGCACTACCTATATGATCTCGGAGTTTGGTTGAAACATAATGTTGAATTGCAGACAGTGGAGATAGTTATATGTCAAGTGAAGACTCACCATTGGAAGGAACATGATAGTAATCTTTTCATTTTTCTTTGGGGTCTATTGGATCAACCAAGGATAATTCTCTAGACATATGATATCTATCATAACTTAGATTCATGGACTCCTATGTACGAAGGTTTCCTTGAGCATTTCCCAAAGATTTTAATTTTTAAAACAGTTATTGACTGTACCTTTATTTAAGGTATCACTGTGAGGTGTTGTCCACGGTTGGGACATGAGTCACAGTTGGTATATATTTGTAATAAAACTCACAGCATATGTGTTGTTATAGTAATGGAGTTGTAGTTATTTTCTTTACCATGTATTTGGCGACTCAGGATAGGTTGGATGGATTGGACCTATTTTGGGTGCGTATCTGATTAATATCGAGCTTAGGATATGATCTCCGCGAGATCCCAGATTAGAACTAGGAAGGGAGAGACGAGTAATATCCTTCGCTAGTGTGTGTCCTACCTAAGCTGAATTTGTTTACTTAAGTTGACAAATTGTGATATGTCAATCAACCTTTGTTTTGAAGCTGTATTCTAGAATGATATCTGAAATACAGGAGATGAGCAATGGAGAAATCAAGAGGACAGGGAAGATGGAATCTAAAATAAAAACAAGGTATTCTCAAATCTTTCAAATACCAGGTACATAAATTTTGGGGATGAAATTTTATAAGGAGGGGAGATTATAAGACCCCGAATTTTATGAAATAAAAGTATTCAATTTTTCTTATAATTATTATTCAGTAAATGGTTAAATTGATAAAAAGTAAAGTTAAGGGTGACATATATAAATTTTTTAAAATAAGCAAGTGGTTATAAAATATTCATTGTTGTCGGAGAATATTCATTTGGTCATTGAATATTCTTGTTGTCTGGGAATATTCGTATTTACTCACAATGAACCATTTATGGGCCCCATAATAAAATAACCGCTTTATGATGAAAAAAATACAAGTTTGAGTTTTTATAAATAATCGTAGTTGGTTATTCTAATAACACTATTGAATACCGGTGGTTAAAATACGAATGTACGTGTGGTTTGCACGCAATAGCACACCAGATTGCATGATATTTTTGAATTATTGATTCTTACGTGAAGGCATTACTCAATAATTGTTACATTAATTATTGCTCAATATTTTATTTTATTGGTTCAATAATTGTTGCGTTGATATTTTATATTATTATTGTTTCAATAATTGTCACGGCACAATATTTTCCATTATCAGATCAATAATTCATATTATTTGAATAATATTATTAGATAACATTATTGGCAATGTCTAGAAAGTTCATCAATGAGAGGTTTGGTCACCTAATTGCGGCTACATGAAGAGAAATCCTTATTGAAAGCCCCTCTTTCTGGAACCTATAGCGGTTGTCATTTATTGTGATTCGTAATATTATTTGTGAATAATTAATTATTGATAAGAAAATATTTATTCGATACAGATATAAATGATGGATTTATTTATTTTATGTGGTTATAAATGAAGGAATTAATGTTGAAGTGTTTTATCAGTATTTTGTCGGATTAGAGGTATTAAAAGATCAAATCAGTGTTCTTAAAGCTCTATTGCGTGAGTTATAATTTTAATCCGACCATTAGATCGTTGTCATTTTTGGATATGTTATACATATATAAGTTAAATATATGTCCACAGATTTTGAACCGTTAAAAATTTACGCATGATTTGTTATGAATTTTAAAAGGTGTTAAAAATCATCCGTTTATGGATTTCAGATATTTTCTATCTGGAATTGGAAAAAACTTAA
The DNA here is from genome assembly GCA_020205615.1 of Panax quinquefolius. Taxonomy (NCBI): domain Eukaryota; kingdom Viridiplantae; phylum Streptophyta; class Magnoliopsida; order Apiales; family Araliaceae; genus Panax; species Panax quinquefolius. The sequence continues at coordinate 125,988 of JAINUW010000527.1, read as the reverse complement.
TGCTACAAAGTTGTAGAGAATTCAATTTCGTGTGGAATGGACATAAAATTCTTATTTTTCTGATAAAAAGACTATTTTCTATGAATTACTTAAGTTTCAGAAAATAAAATAATTTTTATTAAAAATGGGTGGGATCCACTTTTGTTAATAACATGTGGGCTGCTATTTTTTGGTTCAAAAATGGCTGCTGATTGAAGGAGGAGGCGTGGAAGTTTGAAAAGAAAAAATATTAAATAATATTTTATTATTTTAGTCTCCTTTGGCATTCTAGCATTTTTCTATAAATAGGTGCTTATGTTAGAATTGAAAATCACACCAGAAATAAGTTTTCTTTCTCTCTATATTGTTGAGCGTATTTTTGTGAGTATTTAGATACTTTGAGAGTTGCTATTCACTGCAAGTTTCCTTCGACTTTTTATCCGATATTCCAGTCAGAAATACTGCTCTTTCGAGATGAGGGATTTTAAGGGTTATTATGTTTTTCAGTTTTGTAATTTTTCCGACCCTCAAAAATTCTGGAAAAATTTGAAATGATAATTTGATGAGTTTTCTTGATTGTGTCCAAAAATGGTGATTTTTGAATGTATAGATTAAAAGTTATGAATTTTATGAGAAAAGACTATTTTAAAAGTAAACCCTTATAACTCCTTGTGGTTAACTCCAAAATTGATGAAAATTTTATTGGGAGTACATCTATATAATATCAACATACTCTGTAAATTTCGGAATTTTTGGATTAAAGTACAATTTATGATAAATGTCTAAATATTCGGCAGTTTTGGCCATATGAAAAATAGTAAATAAATTTTTAAAATTCCGAGAAAAATATATGTTCAATATGGGACTATGTTCTGCTAAATCCTAGTAAAAGAAAAATTTATTTGTACTGATTTGGTATTTTTCATGAAAATGGCCTAGTTATGAGTAAATTAATTAAATATGTAATGTGAAGTAACAAAATTGGAAAATAGGATTTTAAGGCTTGAGAATCCTATATAAGGTATATGCAGATTTTTGATGAGGATTTTGGTTATTGATGATGAAATTTTATGAGTTTGGCATTTTAGGATGATTAAATGCATTAATTAGTAAAGTGTAAACAATTAAAATAAATTGTTTATAAGTTTAAGGAATGATTAAAATATTATGGTAATATTAATAATATTAGATTATGAGATTATTAAGTGATTTATAACATTTGGATTAAGGTGTTATGAAATCATTGATTTATGAATCTTACTCTTGAAATTAAATGCAGTTGTTGATCATATTATTTTTATTATCATATATAACATTTTTATAATCCCGGTGATGAAATTTCTCTTTGACTTAAGTGTAAAGATGGGTAGATTATTGGTGTGATCGTGACTATGGGTTCTCTTTGGCCAGCAGTGCAAAGTTGAATCATTGACTGGTATGATCATGACCATTGAATTTACAATTGAATATTTTTAGCTTAAGTGCAAAGGTGAATTGATCAACATGATTATAATTATGGTTTATATAAATTCTGAAATGATTATGTATTTCTTTGAGATATTAATATCTTTGGCATGTAGTGAAAATATGAATTATTTATAAATATCTTTGGCCCGTAGTGCAAAGATGATCTGTTGTTGAATATCTTTGGCTTGTAGTGCAAAGATGACCTATTGTTGAATATCTTTAGCGTGTAGTGCAAAGATGAACTGTTAATGAATATCTTTGGCCCGTAGTGCAAAGATGAATTTATTAGTATGATTATAAACTGGAATTGTTATTTGGTATAACCATGATCTCTGATGTTTCACGTAAAGACAGGTGATGAAAATTATCTTCGTTCTAGATGAGAAAAGGAATTTGGAACCACAAATATGATTATGAGTTATTCATATGATTGTGGACATAAACTTCTTATTGATGTTACCGGGATAAAATATTGTTGATGGACGTTTAACATAGAGAAGATAATAGACATTATGGTCTATTTGACTCTTTTAATGGATTGCTCGTTCCGCTGCAACTATGGTTGAAAAGTTTTATCATCTACCATATGTGCTAAATCTCTGATTTATTACTGACGATGACTATTGATAATTTAATTATCTTTAGTCATGATATTCTTTACTGAGCTAGTTGTGCTCACCCTTTTGCTTCACAATTCCTTTCAGGTAATAAGAGTGTAGTCAGGTCGAGCGGGGATAACAGGGGAATAGAACGGTGGTCTATAGCTGTTAAGGTTCTCCCTAAATAGTATGGAAATAATTTTATTGAGAACTTTAGATAAGTGTGTCGTATTGTATACGTCATTTGATATTTAATTTTGGTGAATCGAATAGGGTGAGGTGAACCCAACTTTGGAAGGGTGTTTTGCCACTATTATACAAGATGTCTAATGACATACAACCTCATGTTATCATAAGACAGGGTTGTGCACATCCACTTGCTGAGTATATCTACGAGCACTACCTATATGATCTCGGAGTTTGGTTGAAACATAACGTTCAATTGTAGACGGTGGAGATTCCTTTTTCTTTGGGGTTTATTGGATCAACTGTAAGACCCTAGTTTTTATGAATAAAGATGATTTTTCTATAATTATCATTTTTGAATATTATGGAATGAATTTGTTATATTGTTATAGTTGGTGGTAGTATTTATAAATTCTGCAAAGTATGCAAGTTGTTATATTATATTTGATTGGTCGGGGAATATTCGTTTTAGCAAGGAATATTCGTATGCACCACAAGAATCATCATTGGTGGACCCTACAATGTAATTATTGTTTGGATTGAGAAAATGAAAAAATATTTTTATGAAAATATAACTACGAAGTTTTATCGTTATCTTGTTGAACTACTCGGTAGTAGTAAAGTACAATAATACGCTGGCGTGGTTGCATAGTAGCACACAGTATTGATTATCGATGCTTACGTGAGAAGTCACTTTCGATTATACTCAATTATTACTAAAGTAATTGTTGCATCATATCTCTCATATTATTGATTCGATTATTGTCACAGTATCATTTGCATTATATGATATATTATTAAATAAATAATTGAGACGACAAAGTTATTCATATTATTAAATTGCAATATTTACAATTTCTAGAAGTTCTTCCAAGGAGATGTTTGGTCACCTAATTGCGCGCCAATAGGGAGAAATCCTTATTGGAAAGCTCCCTTTTTCCTGGGAACGACCTGGTTATTAAATATTGTGAGTTATAATATTAATGATGAATAAGTTCGTGTTGATTAAAGATGAATTTGATAGTTCCATTGTGTTGGGATTATTAGTGTTAGTGGAAATCGACATCTATTCCGATGATAATTGATGTCTGAGGGTTATATTGATAAATCAGGGAATTTATCGGATAAATGAGCAGTTAATTGCTACTAATTCACATGCTTACATAACTATTTATTCACATGATTGAACTATTGATTCACATTATTTACTATTAGGGGAGGTGGTACAAGTTTGATAATACTTGCAGGACTAAATTAAAAATGAAAGAAAAGTTGGGGGTATTCTACTATAAATTTTTGAGCCCCAAAATGTGCAATTATCGAAACTATATTTTTCTATAAATAGAAGCTCATTCTTCCTTCATTTCTCATCAATTCACTAAAGCTATAGAGCAATTATTATAGAGAGAAATTATAGAGAGGAAATCTATAGAAGAAGAGAAGCCTGCTACCTCACTATTCCAGTATCCAGTTTCTTCTGAGGTAAGGGGTATTATATTTTTCCATATTCATGAAGAGAACTTCTGTTATTGCAGTCTTTATTATTCAGTTGGAATAACCAGTATACGCGGGCTACCCTATACTTGTTGAAATTCTCGTTTTATTCCATTCTTTATTATTCTCATTGAATATCCTGCTCATGCATTTTACGCCAACTCGGTTCATCTTTTTATTATTCGCTGGAATATCATGTCTGTGCATTTTACATTGGACCTGGTTCCGTTATTTATTATTCTGTTGGAATAACCTGTTTATGCAAAGTACCGCATGCATGGTGATTTCTGTTGTTATTCCATTCTTTATTATTCTGTTGGAATATCCTATCGGTGCATATTACGCCTGACTTGGTTCCGTTATTTATTGTTCTATTGGACTAACCTGTCTATGCGAAGTACCGCATGCATGGTGATTTCTTTTGTTATTACATTCTTTATTATACTCAGTTGGTTAAAGTTTTGACTTCTATACTCCATGAAATTAGTGGAATATCCTTGATATTTGCGCTTCATCCAGTATCTTTTCATGGAAATATTCTTCTGAGCATTTATAAATTTTACTCTACAAAGAAGTATCATCTTAACAATTTGGACGTTATTAGTTCCTAGATAAATTAATTCTTGAACTTGTTTTATAGAATTCTTATATCATTGTCATCATCCTCATGTTTATATTTTGTTGAAAGTCATCTGTGGCCTGTAGTGCATAGATGGACTTGGTATGATTATGACTAGGGATTATTCGGTGTAATCATGACCGTAATGTTACAAATGATGTGATAAAAGTCCTCATTGGCCCGTAGTGCATTAATGGATAGTTGTTGGCATGATCATGATCATTGATGAATACACGAATATCCTTGGCCCGTAGTGCATGGATAATTTGTGGTTGTGATACTAATGAATATCCTTGGCCGTGGAGCAGGGATGATGTGGTTTATTTATTAAAATCGAGTCCCAAATGATAAAAGTGATGAAAACCTTTTAAATCATAAAAGATAGTAGATTCTATTCTCTACTTGACTCTTTTAATGGATTGCTTGTTCCAATCAGTAGTTAAACTTGATGTCTATTATATTTTATCGCTTTAACATTGTTGAAGACTAATGATAATTTATTCGCATTATCTTAGTCATAATATTTCTTCTTGGGCTAGTTGAGCTCACCCTTTCTTTCACCGTTGTTCTCTTCGAGAAATGAGAACATAGCCGGACTAGTCGGGAACCTGAGTGACGGTCCGATGATAGTATTAGTAGTCCTCACTATTCTGTTAAATAGTGTGACAATAAATGTAATAAGGACTTATTCTGAGAGTGGATATTGTCTAGAAGACAATATTTGTATTAAAACTCACAGCTCTCTTGTTCTATATTAAAGATTGTATTTGTATTTTGTACCATGTATTTGGAAACTCATAATAGGTGATGTATACCTATTTTGGGGGCGTCACATCAACCAAGGATAATTCTCTGGACATATGATATCTATCATAACTTAGATTCATGGCCTCCTATGTACGAAGGTTTCCTTGAGCATTTCCCAAAGATTTTAATTTTTAAAACAGTTATTGACTATACCTTTATATAAGGTATCACTGTGAGGTGTTGTCCACGGTTGGGACATGAGTCAAAGTTGGTATATATTTGTAATAAAACTCATAGCATATGTGTTGTTGTAGTAATAGAGTTATAGTTGTTTTCTGTACAACGTATTTGGCGACTCAGAATAGGTTGGATGGATTGGACCTATTTTTGGGGCGTCACATTACTGATAGGTACAACATGTCTCCATCGGACGCCCGGATTGAAAGTTATGAAGGTTCAAATAGACTGTGCGTTGGCTCGAGTGCATGTACTTTGAGTTAATGGGACCATGGGGCCTAGGCTTACCCGGGAAGCCATAGGAAGACCCGCGACTGCCTCGGGTAGACCCGTGACTACTTTAGTGTATAAATAGACTCCCCCATCAGCCAAAAAAAAAGAACAAGGAGAAAACAAAGGGAATTTCATCCATTTCAGCTCTTAACCCCTCCTATAGTGTTCCAAAGTTTGATATTCTTCTTTGTAAACACTTATATATATATATAGTACAACATGTCAAATTTTAACCGGTGGAAACGGAGCTTTCAAGCTTCAAAAGTGGTTTAAAGCTCTCCTTGTGATACATTGTAAGGTGCTTTCAGATCTGAAATTTTTACTCGCTTTTATATATATATATATATGTATATATATATATATATAAATAGGGATTCCATCCATGGCAACCGGTTGCCATGGAAACTATTCTAACAACCTGTTTTTGGACCGTTGATTAACTTATTAGAAAGCTGAGATTGAAACAAAAATATACCAAGCCGGTACAACAAGTAGTGTCTAAAAAATAGGTTGTACCGACTTTTATTTTAATATGAGTCAACATGTTGTAAGTTTGTTTAAATAAAATGCGACGCCTCCAAAATAGGCATACATCACCCATTCTGAGTCGCCAAATACATGGTACATGATACAAATACAAACTTAAATATACAACATGAGCTGTGAGTTTTAATACAAATATTGTCTTCTATATAGTATTCAAACTCAAAATAAGTCCTCAATATATTTATTATTACACTATTTCACAGAATAGTGATGACTAATAATGCAAACATCTGGACCGTCACTCCATTCCCCGACTAGTCCCAGCTATATTCTCATATCCTGAAGAGAACAATGAAAGCAAAGGGTGAGCTCAACTAGCCCAGTAAGAAATATTATGACTAAGATAATGCAGAATAAATTATCGTTAGCCTTCAACAGTGTTAAACTGATAAAATACAATAGACATCAAGTTTAACTGCAGCGGAACAAGCAATCCATTAGAAGAGTCAAGTAGAGCATCACATCTACTATCTTCTATGATTTAAAAAGTTTATCATCAATTTTATCGCTGAGACTTAGCTTGATAAATAATCCACATCATCGAATCATCCATGCACTACGACCAAGGATATTCATTAGTATCGCGACCACGAATTATCCATGCACTACGGGCCAAGGACATTCGTGTTTTCATCAATGGTCACGATCATGCCAACAACTGTCCATCAATGCACTACGGGCCAATGAAGACTTTTACCACATCATTTGTAACATTACAGTCATGATTATAACGAATAATCCCCTAGTCATAATCATACCAAGTCCATCTATCCACTACGGGCCATAGATGACTTTCATCATAATATAAACATGAGGACGATGACAATGATATAAGAATTCAATTAAAAGAAAGCATGAGATAAATTTTTAAAGATTTATAATTTAATTTATCCAGAATTCAATAATGTCCAAATTGTCAACATGATACTGCTTTGTGGAGTAAATTCAAGAATAATATTGCATCAAAAATGATTTGGACAGAAAAGAAATCAATTTTTGTCATGAATAGTGTCCCGGGTGAATAGTACCTGAGTGAATAGTTCCACGTGAATAGTACTTCGGGAATAGTAACCCCGTGAATAGTACTTCAGCATGAAAAAGTTAAAACATATCAAGAATGCTCAGAATAATATTTCCATAAAAAGATACTAGATGAAGTGCAAATATCAAGGATATTCTACTAATTTCATAGACTATAGAAGCCAAAACTTTAACAAAACGAGTGTATAATTCGAAATCTGAAATGAAATAATATTACTTACATACTACAGAGTATGGAAGAAAATGTTATTTCAAATGAATACTGAAAAAAATAATATCCCTTACCTTGAAAAGAAGAGTATTCCAACTGGTATAGCGGAGATATTCTTGAAGAAAATTTTCACTATTTTCTACGCTCAAAACTTCCTAAAACTCGAAAGAAATACGCTCAATATTATAGAAGAAGAATTCTCTGATTTTGGTGTGATTTTCAATTCTAACTAAACATCCTATTTATAGGAGAATGGAAGGGGTACTGTGTAAGAATTTCACGGATGAAACAGAAAAAATCACGGACGCCTTCTTCTGATTTTCAAAATCACGAGATTTTTACTATGCAACACAATGCAAATACTATGCATAATACAATATAATATATTCTATTTTTCATAAAAAAAAAAACTTATTATAATATATTATATATATAAATATACTCCCACCATCCTGCCATTTTTTCCTTTATCCAAACCCGTGACAAACATATCTCCCCCACCCCCTAATGTCATTTTCACTCTGGGCCCAACACCTTTATTATAATGAATAATTTTCTACCGATTATTTTAAAAAATGGGTAAATGATGGTCCATATAATAAGGAAAATTTACAACAAATACTTCATAAAAATTCTCTCAATATTTTTAACAACATTTATTCATAGTATTATAACTCGCAGTATTAACAACCAGAGCGTTCCCAGGAAAGAGGGGGCTTTCAGATAAGGAATTCTCCTTAGTGGCATGCAATTAGGTGACCAAACCCCTTTCCTCGACAGAACATTCTAGACATTATTAATTATGCATATATTAATATGAATAACTTGTCATCTCAATTATTGATTTAATAATATAAAATATTGTAACAATAATTGAATCAATTAACATGAGATAATATGCAGCAATTACTATATCAATAATTGAACAAAACTGAGTGACTTCTCACGTAAGCATCAATAATCAATACCGTGTGCTACTATGCAACCACACATATTATTGTACTTTTATCACCGGGTATTTCAATAGTTTAATGGTAAAACTTTCGTCATTATTTTTATAAAAAGTATTTCTGTCATTTTCTCATTTCGAAAATAATTTCATTGTGGGGTCCACCAATGATTGTGCCATCGTACAAATATTCCCTGTTAAAACGAATATTCCCCAACCAATCGAATATTATATAACAACTTGCTTACTTTGCAAAATTTATAAATATTACCCACAACTATAATATTATAACAAAATCACACCTTAATATTCAAAAATGATATTTATAGAAAAAATTCATCTTTATTCACAAAAGTTGGGGTCTTACAACCTCCCCTTCTTATGAAATTTTGCCCTCGAAATTAGGGTACATACCTGGTATGTCGAAGAGGTGAGGATACCTTAATTTCATTTCGGATTCTAACTCCCAGGTCATTTCCTCAACATCGTGGTTTCTCCATAAAATATTGACTTGAGGTATAACCTTGGATCGTAGAATATGTTCCTTCTTATCTAAGATTTTAATCGGTACCTCTTCATACGTTAAATCTTCCGTTATTTTGTCCGGTTCTAACTCAATAATATGGTTTGGGTCTTCCACATATTTACGTAACATAGATATATGAAAAATGTTATGAACACGAGACATACTTGGTGGTAACGCGAGTCTATAGGCCACAGTTCCTACTTGGTCAAGGATTTCAAATGGGCCAATGAATCGAGGATTGAGCTTTCCTCTCTTTTCAAATCTCGTAACTCCCTTCCATGGAGCAACACGTAATAACAAATGTTCTCTAACATTGAATTCCACGTCCTTCCGATGAAGATCATCATAACTCTTTTGTCGATCTTGTGAGGTTTTTATACGTTGCCGGATCATTTGAATCTTTTTTGTAGTCATGCGTACCAATTTCGGTCCTAACAACGTTACTTCACCCACGTCGTCCTAGCATACTGGAGAACGACACTTTCTTCCATACAATGCCTCAAATGGAGCCATGTCGATACTTGTTTGATAACTGTTGTTATAGGAGAATTATACTAATGGTAAGAACTTGTCCCAATTCCTTTGAAGTCAAGGACACAGAGTCTTAATAGATCTTCAAGAGTTTGAATAGTCCTCTCTGATTTCCCGTCCATTTGAGGATGATATGGTGAACTAAATCGTAAATCCGTGCCCATAGCATTTTGCAAACTAACCCAAAACCGTGAAGTGAATCTTGGGTCTCGATCAGAAACTATGGATACTGGTATACCTAGCAGTCTTACAATCTCATTTATGTGTATACAAGTAAGAAGTTCAAGTGTATAAGTTTCTCGTATAGGTAAGAAATGAGCAGACTTGGTCAATCTATCAACAATGACCCAAATCGCATGTATGCCTTGAGAAACCTTGGGAAGACCAGTAACGAAATCCATGGTAATGTGCTCCCACTTCCATTCTAGAATTTCAAGTGGTTGCAGTGGACCTTTTGGCACTTGATGCTCCGCCTTGACACATTGACAAGTTAAACACCTTGAGATAAACTCCGCGATCTCTCTTTTCATATTTCTCCACCAAAATATATGTCGAAGATCAAGATACATTTTGGTACTCCCAGGATGGATTGCAAACGGTGTGTTTTGCACCTCCATTATGATTTTATACTTTAAATCAGGGTCGTTAGGAACACAAAGTCTAGAGTTGACTCATAGTATTCCTTCCTCATCGATTCTTGCTTCCTGGACAACACATTCTTGCACTTTCTTCCTCATACGCATCAGCTCCAGGTTTGTAGCTTGAGCAGCTTTAACTTTATCGATTAAAGTTGGTTCTACTCATATATTCGCCATCATCACATGGGTCCCTAGAGTCTTTAACTCTATCTCCATCCTTTAAAAGTCATACAAAATGGGCCTTTACGTTGACAATAACGCACTCGTACCTGCATATGATCTTCTACTCAATGCGTCAGCTACAACATTCGTTTTTCCAGGGTGGTATCGGATGTTATGATCATAATCTTTCAACAATTCAAGCCAACATCGTTGCCGTATGTTAAGTTCTTTTTGGGTGAAGAAATATTTGAGGCTTTTATGATCTGTATAGATCTCCACTTTTTCCCCATAAAAGTAATTCCTCCAAATTTGAAGTGCGAAGACAACAACTGCTAACTCTAGATCATGAGAAGGATAATTCCTCTCATATTCTTTGAGTTATTGAGAAGCATAGTGTGACGCCCCCAAAATAGGTATACATCACCCATCTTGAGTCACCAAATACATGGTACGAAATTCAAATACAACTTAATAATACAGATGTCGTGTAAAATACGACAAAACATAAATTAAGAGTTTTAAAAAGAATATTGTCATCTAAACAATATCCACACTCAAACGAGTCCTCATTACATTTATTGTCACACTATTTAACAGAATAGTGAGGACTACTAATACTATCATCTGGACCATCACTCCGTTCCCCGACTAGTCCCGGCTATGTTCTCATTTCCTAGAGAGAACAGTGAAAGAAAGGGGTGAGCTCAACTAGCCCAGTAAGAAATATTATGACTAAGATAATGTAGAATAAATTATCATTAGTCTTCAACAATGTTAAACTGATAAAATATAACAAACATCAAGTTTAACTGCAGAGGAACAAACAATCCATTAAAAGAGTCAAGTAGAGAATAAAATCTACTATCTTTTATGATTTAAAAAGGTTTTTCATCACTTTTATCGCTAAGATTCAGCTTAATAAATAATCCACATCATCCCAACACTACAGCCAAGGATATTCATTAGTATCACAACCATAAATTATACATGCACTACGGGCCAAGGATATTTGTGTATTCATCAATGGTCATAATCATGCCAACAACTGTCCATCAATGCACTACGGGCCAATGAGGACTTTTACCACATCATTTGTAACATTACGGTCATGATTATACCGAATAATCCTTGGTCATAATCATACCAAGTCCATCTATGCACTACAGGCCACAGATGACTTTCAACATAATATAAACATGAGGATGATGACAATGATATAAGAATTCAATAAAACATGTTCAATGATTAATTTATCCAAGAACCAATAACGTCCAAATTGTCAACATGATATTGCTTTGTGGGGTAAAACTCAAAAAGGCTCAGAAGAATATTTCCATGAAAAGATACTAGATGAAGCGCAAATATCAAGGATATTCGACTAATTTCATGGAGTATAAAAGAAAAAACTTAAACCAACTGAGTATAATAATGAATTGAATAACAAAAGAAATCACTAGGCATGATGATGTATCGCATGCATGTTTATTCCAACAAAATAATAAAAAAAATGGAACCAGTGTCACATGTAAAACCCACGCATGTGATATTCCAACATAATAATAAATAACGGAACCAGGTCATGCGTAAACGCACAAACATGATATTCCTACATAATAATAAATAATTCTAAACCAAAGTCACGCGTAAACGCACGCATGTGATGTTCCAATGTAATAATAATGAATGGAATAATGTAAGAATTTCACCATGTATTCGGTATTTCACAAAGACAAAGTTATTCCAACATAATAATAAAGAATGGAATAATGTAAGAATTTCACTTTGTGTATGCGGTATTGCATGTATAAAAGTTATTCCAACATAATAATAAAGAATGGAATAATGTAAGAATTTCACCAAGTATAGGTAGCTTCACGATATAGGTTATTCCAACATAATAATAAAGAATGGAATAACAAAAATTCTTTTCATGAATATGAAAGAAATAATACCCCTTACCTTAGAAAAAAACTGGATATAGGAGTAGTGAAGTAGCAGAATATTTTTCTTCTTTCTCTCTAGAGTTTTAGTGAATTCGTAAGAAATAATGAAGAAATGAGCTTCTATTTATAGTAGAATGGATAGAATAGTAACTAATTCATGAACGGTTCAGATTGATTTACTTTTAAACGGACGGTCCATATTGATTTACTATGCAGTATTAACAAAATATTCTAATAAAACAAAATCTTTTAAATAAAATATAATATATTCTATTTATAGTCTAATAAAATAAATAACTTTAGAAAAGTATACTGTTTTATATAAAAAGATTTTACTATGCAAATACTATGTATGCACTATGCAAAACACTATGCATAATAAAATATAATATATTCTAATTATCGTCTAATAAAACAAATAACTTTATAAAAGTATTCTATTTTATATAAAAAGATTTTACTATGCAAAACACTATGCAGCACTATGCAAAACACTATGCATAATAAAATATAATATATTATAATTATTGTCTAATAAAACAAATAACTTTATAAAAGTATTATGTTTTATATGAAAAGATTTTACTATGCAAAATACTATGCATAATAGAATATAATATATTCTATTCATAGTCTAATAAAACAAATAACTTTATAAAAGTATTCTACTTTATATAAAAAGCTTTTCTGTTTTATTACATTAATAATACTAATAAAACAAAATTTATATATATAATATAATATATATATATATATATATATAAACTTCCGTGACTTCATAAAAAGACACTTCAATATATTTAACAACGTTTATCATCATTATTATAATTCACAATATTAATCGACCAGGTCGTTTTCAGGAAAGAGGGGGCTTTCCAATAAGCAATTCTCCCTATTAGCGCGCAATTAGGTGACCAAACCTCTCCTTGACAGAACTTCTAGACATCGTTAATATTGCAAATAATAATATTAACAACTTAGTTATCTCAATTATTGATTTAATAATATATAAAATATCGACAATAATTAAATCAAATAACGTGAGATACTATGCAGCAATTACTGTAGCAATAATTGAACAAAACTGAGTGACTTCTCACGTAAGCATCAATAATCAATATCAGTGTTCTACTACGCAACCACGCCATATTATCGCATTTTTTACTACCGAAAGTAGTTCAACAGCTTTTATTCAGTAAAACTTCCATTGTTATTTTCATAAAAATATTTTTGTCGTTTTCTTAATCCGACAATAATTCCGTTGTGGGGTCCACCAATGATCGTATCGTCGTACGGATATTCCCCTATAAAAAGAATATTCCCTGACCAATCGAATATTACACAACTTGCATACTTTTTAAAATTTATAAATATTACCCACAACTATAACATTATATCAAATTTACTCCATAATATTAAAAAAATATTTCGAGAAAAATTAAATCTTTATTCATAAAATTTGGGGTCTCACAATCTCCCCTCCTTATGAAATTTCGCCCTCGAAATTTACGTATGTACCTTGTATGCCGAAGAGGTGAGGATACCTTGACTTCATTTCATATTCTAACTCTTGAGGTATAACCCTTGAGTATTGAATACGATCCTTCTTATCCAAGATTTTAACACGTATCTCCTCATACACTAAATCTTCTACTATCTCGTCTAGTTCTAATTCAATAATGTGGTTCGGGTCGTCCACATATTTATGTAACATCGATACGTGAAAAATGTTATGAACACATAACATACTTGGCAGGAAAACGAGTCTATAAGCCACAGTTCCTACTTAATCGAGGATTTAAAATGGACCAATTAAATCGAGGGTTGAGATTTCCTCTCTTCATCGGTTCTTGCTTCTAGAATAACGCCCTCTTGAATCTTCTTCTTCACATTCATCAGCTCTGAGTATGTAGCTTGAGCGGCTTTAACTTTATCGATTAAAGTCGATTCTAATCGTATATTTGTTATCTTCACGTGGGTCCCTAGAGTCTTTAACTCTATCTTCATCATTTGTAAGTTATACGAAATGGGTTTTTGTGTTAACAACATCGCACTTATAAACGCATACGATCTTCTACTTAACGCGTCAGCTACCACGTTATCTCTTCCACAATGATATTGAATGGTATGATCATAATCTTCAATAGCTCGAGCCAACATCTTTTGCGCATTATACGTTCATTTTGGTTGAAGAAATATTTAAGGGTTGAAGAAATAGGTTTTGTATTGGGGTCAATACAAAATTCAATTTCACGCTCTGGGGTAGGCCAAGAAGTCTTCAAGAATACGTCAAGAAATTTATTAACGATAAAAATATCATTCAAAATTGTGACCCTCATCCAAGACTTGGATAGCACATCACATTGATACCTATCAATCTGCCACCGTTATTCATGACATCCCCTATGGAAAGTGTAGCTTAGGTGCATTCCACACAAGGAATTCACCAACGAAAGGTTCGGGGCTATTTACTTATGGCTTGATATGACAATGATTGACTTTAGTGGTTTGGTTACTTGAATTCGTATAACAAGTTGGTTAGGAATATAAAAGCTAACAACCTTACGAAAATAATAATTTTAGCATGATGAGTAGTTAACCAATCGATTCCTCAAATCACACCAAGGGCAAGTATTTTCAAAGAGATAAGATCGACAGGTAACGTGAGGGTATCGATATAAATTAAACAAGATTTATAAATAGTGGAGGTAATGAAGGTTTCTACTAATAGAGTTTCAACATATAAGTTTAATTTCTAAGGAGTCAAATTTAAACGTTGAGCGCAAGCAAGAAAGATAAAAGAATGGGTAGAACCGGTATCTAATAAGGTATAGACTTCGCAAGAATTTATGATTAACTTACCCATAATAACCTTGTTTGGGTTCCTCAATAAACGCTCTCACTTAAACTACCGACTTTGTCTTATCTGGGACGGTCTTAGATGCCTCCATCCCAGCTGGACTTGACTTTGGTGCATGATAAAATTGGGCTAGGTGACCTTCTCTTCCATAATTGTAGCATGCTTTGGATGGCATCGCACAGTTTGGACTGATGTGTCCCTCCCCTCCACATTTGAAGAATATGATAGGTGGTCGTTCTCATTCCTTAACAACGGGTGCTGATGCTGACGTCTTTCCATCATTGTTGAATCTCATCTTCTTGAAATGTCCATTCTTATTGTTTTGGCCATGATTCTCACCGAAGTGGTTACCATTTCTGGCATGTTGATTTCCTCCATGTTTATTATCACCGCTTCGATGACTGCTATCACTGGTATTATCATTTTGTCGGCTGCTCTCTTTTGATTTGGTTGACTCATTATCGCACTACAATAACTGAGCCCTATTAACAACATCTGAATATAAACACAATTTATGAGAGATAAGATATTGACGTATCTCGGGTTTCAAACCTCTTAGAAACATTCGCGTCATTCTCTCCTCATTATCAACCAAATGGGACGCAAATCGGGACAACTTGGCAAACTTGGCTTCGTACTATGACACGGTCATGTTGTTTTGCTCCAGCTTGATGAACTTTACCTCTTTCATGTGGAATACTTTCGGGAAAGTACTTGTCGTTGAGCAATTCTTGGAAATTCTCCCAAGTCATCTTTAGTGTGGCAGGTTGAGTACGCTTTACAGATTCCCACAAGTAATCTGCCTCTACTCGCAACATGAAGGTGGCAAAGGGAACCTTTTGCTCCTTGGAGCATCCCAAGACATCAAATATCTTGCATATCAGCTTTATCCACATCTCCGCCTTAAGTGGTTTTGGCTCTCCAAAAAACTCTAGTGGTCCCACTTCTTTGAACTGCTTAGCGGTGACCGTCCGAGAGTTGCCAGTGTTTCTACCAGCATTTTGGATAGGAGCCATTCTTGCCTGTTGTTGCATGAATTGCATAAAGCCTCTGAACATTCCATTGTTCATCATTTGGTCAGTGTTGTTATTTGCATGAGGATTGTCACCTTCCTGATGCACATTATCCTAATTATTGATCTCTGAAGACTCAACGGTCTCCTGTGCTCCATTTCTATTCTCAACATTCTCGGATGTCATTTTCAAATACTGCCACAAAATAAGGGTTAATTAACATCACATATTATCCCTATACTCTGACCGACCAATTAAATACCAAATAAACTTAGGTAGGTCATACTAGCGAAGGAATTCTTCGTCTCTCCCCTCCTAGTTCTTGTCTCACATCTCAGCCAGGGATCATATCCCTAAGCTTTGATACCAACTGTGAAGCCCCCAAAACAGGTATACATCACCCATCTTGAGTCGCCAAATACATGGGACAAAATTCAAATACAACTTAATAATACAGCTGTCGTGTAAAATACGACAATACATAAATTGAGAGTTTTAAAAAGAATATTGTCTTCGAGACAATATCCACACTCAAAGGAGTCCTCATTACAGTTATTGTCACACTATTTAACAGAATAGTGAGGACTACTAATACTATATCTGGACCGTCACTCCGTTCCCCGACTAGTCCCGGCTACGTTCTCATTTTCTGAAGAGAACAGTGAAAGAAATGGGTGAGCTCAACTAGCCCAGTAAGAAATATTATGACTAAGATAATCTAAAATAAATTATCCTTAGGCTTCAACAATGTTAAACTGATAAAATATAACAAACATCAAGTTTAACTGCAACAGAACAAGCAATCCATTAAAAGAGTCAAGTAGAGAATAAAATCTACTATCTTTTGTGATTTAAAAAGGTTTTTTATCACTTTTATTGCTGAGACTCAGCTTAATAAATAATCCACATCATCTCTGCACTACGGCTAAGGATATTCATTAGTATCACAACCACAAATTATCCATGCACTACGGACCAAGGATATTCGTGTATTCATCAATGGTCATGATCATGCCAACAACTGTCCATCAATGCACTACGGGCCAATGAGGACTTTTACCATAACATTTGTAACATTACGGTCATGATTATACCGAATAATCCCTGGTCATAATCATACCAAGTCCATCTATGCACTACAGGCCACAGATGACTTTCAACATAATATAAACATGAGGATGATGACAATGATATAAGAATTCAATAAAACAAGTTCAAAAATTAATTTATCCAGGAACCAATAACGTCCAAATTGTCCACATGAAACTGCTTTGTGGGGTAAAACTCAAGAATGCTCAGAAGATAGGTTATTCCAATATAATAATAAAGAATGGAATAACAGAAGAATTTCACCATGTATGCAGTACTTCACACAGACATGTTATTCCAACATAATAATAAAGAATGGAATAACATAAGAATTTCACCAAGTATAGGGTAGCTCACAGATACAAAAGTTATTCCAATGTAATAATAAAGAATGGAATAACAAAAGTTCTCTTCATTTATACGAAAAAAGAAATAATACCCTTACCTTTGAAAAAACTTGATATAGAGAAAGTGAAGTAGCATAATACTTTTCTTCTTTCTCCTTATAGTTTCTCTCTCTAGAGTTTTAGTGAATTCAGTAAAAATAATGAAGGAATGAGCTTCTATTTATAGAGAATGGACCTGAATAGTAACTAATTTATGAACGGTCCGATTGATTTACTTTAAAACTAGACTATCCATATTGATTTACTATGCAAGATTAATAAAATATTCTAATAAAACAAAATCTTTTAAATAAAATATAATATATTCTATTTATAGTCTAATAAAACAAATAACTTTATAAAAGTATTCTGCTTTTTATATAAAAAGATTTTACAATGCAAACACTATATGCAAACAATATGCATAATAAAATATAATATATTCTAATTATCATGTCTAATAAAACAAATAACGTTATAAAAGTATTCGCTTTTATATAAAAAGATTTTACTATACAAACACTATGCAGTAACTATGCAAAACACTATGCATAATAAAATATAATATATTCTAATTATTGTCTAATAAAACAAATAACTTTATAAAAGTATTATATTTTATATAAAAAGATTTTACTATGCAAAATACTATACTTGCATAATAGAATATAATATATTCTATTCATAGTCTAATAAAACAAATAACTTTATAAAAGTATTTTGCTTTATATAAAAGTTTTTCATTTTATTACATTAATAATACTAATAAAACAAAATTTTATATATAATAATATATATATATATATATATATATATATATATATATATAAACTTCCGTGACTTCATAAAAGACACCTCAATATATTTAACAACGTTTATCATCATTATTATAATTCACAATATTAATCGACTGTGTCGCTTCCGTGAAAGAGGGGCTTTCCAATAAGAAATTCTCCTATCATGCGCGCAATTAGGTGACCAAACCTCTCTTAATGTAACTTCTAGACATCGTTAATATTGCAAATAATAATATTAATAACTTAGTTATCTCAATTATTGATTTAATAATATATAAAATATCGACAATAATTGAATCAAATAACGTGAGATACTACAAAAACAATTAGTGTAGCAATAATTGAACAAAACTGAGTGACTTCTCACGTAAGCATCAATAATCAATACTGTGTACTACTATACAACCACACCTATTACTGTACTTTTACTACCCAGTAGTTCAACAGTTTTAACGGTAAAACTTCTGTCGTTATTTTCATAAAAATATTTTTGTCGTTTTCTCAATCCGACAATAATTTTGTTGTGGGGTCTACCAATGATTGTACCATCATACGGATATTCCTCGACAAAAAGAATATTCCCCGACCAATCGAATAATATACAACAACTTGCATAATTTTCAAAATTTATAAATATTACCCACAACTATAACATTATATCAAATTTACTCCATAATATTAAAAAAAAATAGTTCGAGAAAAATTAAATCTTTATTCATAAAATCTAGTGTCTCACACATAGGCTATGACTTTCTCATGTTGCATGAGAACACATCCTAACCCTTTTCCCGAAGCATCACTGTAGATGACAAATCCCTCCGAGCCAGATGGTATTTTCAAAACAGGTGCTGAAATGTGTCTTCTCTTGAGTTCTTGAAAACTCTTCTCACATTCCTCCCTCCAACCGAATTTTATATCTTTTCGAGTTAATTGAGTTAATGGAGTAGCGATTCGAGAAAACCCTTCTACGAATCTCTGATAATAACTAGCTAAGTTGAGAAAGCTATGAACTTCAGTTACTGACTAAGGTTGCTCCCAGCTTTGTATTGCTTCAATCTTTATTGGGTCAATAGATATTCCGTGATTGGATATCACGTGCCCAAGAAATGCTACTTCCTCAAGCCAGAACTAGCTTATCTTCAACTTGGCATATAACTTGTTCTCACGAAGCTTTTGGAGTATCAACCTCAAGTGTTGCTCATGATCTTCATGACTTTTGGAGTATATGAGGATGTCATCAATAAAGACAACCAGAAAATGATCCAAATATTCCTTGAATACTCAGTTCATCATGTCCATGAAGGCAACATGAGCATTAGTCAATCCAAAAGACATAACTAGGAATTCATAATGCCCGTACCGAGTTCTGAAAGCCGTCTTTAGATAGTCATCGGTTTTAATCGTTAACTGATGATATCTAGAACGAAGATCGATCTTTGAAAAGAATTTGACGCCTTGCATGTGACGCCCCCAAAATTAGGTATACGTCACCCATCTTGGGTCGCCACTTACATGGTACATAAATTCAAATACAACTTACTAATATAACTGTCGTGTACAATACGACATAAACTGTGAGTTTGAATACAAATATTGTCTACTAGATATTATACAAACTCAAAAGGAGTCCTCATTACAACTATTATCACACTATTTCACGTAATAGTGAGGACTACTAATGCTATCCTCTCGACCATTACTCCGCTCTCGACTCGTCCCCAAATTTATGTTCTCATTTCACGAAGAGAACAGGGGAAAGAAAGGGTGAGCTCAACTAGCCCAAGAAGAAATATTATGACTAAGATAATGCGTAATAAATTATCATTAGCCTTCAACAAAGATGTTAAACCGATAAAATACAATAGACAACCAGCTTTAATCTGCAGTGAATAAGCAATCCATTAAAAGAGTCAAGTAGAGAATAAAGTCTACTATCTTTTAGGTTTTAAAAGGGTTTCATCATTTTTTATCACCGAGACTCAAACTTTAATAAATAAACCACCATATCTAATCATCCCCGCATCTACTTGGCCAAGGATTTTCATCAAATTATCAATGGTCATGACTATACCGAATCACCCCGGTCATAATCATACCAAAACTATCCATCAACGCATTACAGTGCCACCGAGGACTTTTGTCACATCATTTATATCAAGTCATGATTATACCGAATGATCCCTGGTCATAATCATACTAAGTTCATCTATGCACATAAGCCAAAGATAACATAATATAACATGAGGATGATGACAATGACATAATAATTCAATAAAACAAGTTCAAAAATTATTTAATCCATGAATTATTAACGCCCAAATTGTCAACATGATAATCGCTTTCAGAGAGTAAAATTCAAGAATGATCGTAAGAATATTTCCATGAAAAGATATCGATGAAATGCAAATATCAAGGATATTCTACTAATTTCATGGAGTATAGAAGTCAAAGTTTTAACCAACCGGGTATAATAAAGAATGGAATAACAAAAGAAATCACCATGCATGCGGTATTTCAGATGATGTGTTATTCCAATGTAATAATAATAACGGAACCAGTCGTCGTGAAATTCACACCGGCAGTGATGTTCCAATGTAATAATAAAGATGGAACCGCATCCTGTAAAACACACACGATAGGATATTCCAACAGAATGATAAAGATTTTAACCAGTCCTGTAAAACACACACGCATGTGATGTTCCAATGTAATAATAAAGATTTTAACCAGTCCTGTAAAACACATGCATGTGATGTTCCAAATGTAATAATAGAAGAATGTCACCAAGTATAGGGTAAATCACAGATACAAAGTTATTCCAACAAAATAAATATGAATGGAATAACATAAGGATTTCACCAAGTATAGGTATGCCGCATATACAAAGTTATGTATAGGTATACCACTTTTACAAAAGTTATTCCAATGTAATAATAATGAATGGAATAATGTAAGTTCTCTTCAAGAAGAAAGAATAACACCCCTTACCGTAAAAAAACCTAATATAGAAGTAGTGAAGTAGCGTAATACTCTTCTTCTTTCTATAATTTTCTCTCTCTCTCTCTATAATTTCTCTCTAGAGTTTCAATGAATTCGTAAGAAAATAATGAAGGAATGAGCTTCTATTTATAGGAAAATGGAATGCATAAGAATTAATCCATGAAATGTCCAGTTCGATTTACTTTAATCTGATGGTCCATATTTAAAGAAAAATCTTTTAAATAAAATATAATATATTCTATTTATATAAAAACATTTTACTATGCAAACACTATACAATACTATGCAAAACACTATGCAAAACACTATAAACACTATGCATAATAAAATATAATATATTCTATTTATGTAATAACTTTAATAAAGTATTCTATTTTATATAAAAGATGTTTCGCTTTTTTATTACGTTAATAATACGAATAAAACAAAACGTCATTATCGCTTATAATAATTCATATTATTAATCGACAATAATGGAATCAAATTGAGTGACTCTCACATAAATATCAATAATCAATACCGTATGCTACTATGCAACCACACGACATCGCATTTTTTACTACCGAGTAGTTCAACAAGATCAACCAGTAAAACTTTCGCAATTATTTCAATAAAATATTTTTGTCGCTTTCAATCCGACAATAATTTCGCTGTGGTCCACCAATGATTGAGCCGCCGAACGAATATTCCCCGCTAAACCGAATATTCCCCGACCAATCGAATATAATATAACCACTTGCATACTTTGCAAAATTTATAAATACTACCCACAACTATAATATTATCTCAAATTCACACCATAATATTAAAAATTATTTCGACAAAATTTAAATCTTTATCGATAAAATCTTGGGTCTCACAATCTCCCTCCTTATGGAATTTGGCCCTCGAAATTAGGGTACGTACGACTGATATGATAAAGAGGTCGATACCTTGAATACCTTTTTATCGTTGAAAACATTAAATTCATTTTTGCAATCCGGCCAAAGATATTCATTAACAATTCATCTTTGCACTACAGGCCAAAGATATACAACTGTAAAACCAATAATACTGAGACTCAGATTAATAGTATCACAACCATGAATTATCCATGCACTACTGGCTAAGGATATTTGTGTTTTCAATTACTATCCATGATTATACCGAATAATCCGTGGTCATAATCATACCAAGTCTATCAATGCACTACTACCAAAGATGACTTTTACTACATCCATGGATTAATATTTCATTCACGAGACTCAAATTTCAATAATTAATCCATATCATCGAATCATCCCCGCACTACGTGCCAAGGATATTCATTATTAGATCACGACCACAAATTATCAATGCACTACTACCAAAGATAATCGTGTATTCATTAAGATCACGACCACAAATTATCCATGCACTACTACCAAAGATAATTGTGTATTCATTAAGATCACGACCACAAATTATCCATGCACTGCGCCAAAGATAATTGTGTATTCATTAGTATCACGACCATAATAAATTATCCATGCACTACTACCAAAGATAATTGTGTATTCATTAAGATCACGACCACAAATTATCCATGCACTACTACCAAAGATAATTGTGTATTCATTAAGATCACGACCACAAATTATCCATGCACTACGGCCAAAGATAATTGTGTATTCATTAGTATCACGACCACAAATTATCCATACTCTACTACCAAAGATAATTGTGTATTCATTAAGATCACGACCACAAATTATCCATGCACTACTACCAAAGATAATTGTGTATTCATTAAGATCACGACCACAAATTATTCATGCACTACTACCAAAGATAATTGTGTTTTCAATTACTTGCTATGATTATACCCCAACAATCCCTCGGTCATAATCACACCAAGTCCATCTATGCACTACAGCCACGTATTTGACTTTCAACATAATATAAGTAGCATGAGGATAATGATATAAAGAATCAATCAAATGAGATAAAGGATAAATATTAAACATTTATAATATAATTTATCCAGATTCAAGAATATCCCCATGTTTTCAATCACTTAATAATCTCATAATCTAATATCATTAATATTATAACAATATTTTAATCACTTCTTAAATTTATAAACAATTTATCTTAATTGTTTACGCTTTTACCATATAATGCATTTAATCATTCAAAATGTCATACTCATAAAATATCATCACCAATTATCAAATCCTCATCAAAAAATATATATATACTCTATATAGATTCTTCTCTAGCCATAAAATCCTATTTTCAACTTTGTTACTTCACATAACATATTTAACTCATATGTTCAGAATTAAACTATTTTCATGAAAAATACCAAATCAGTCCCAAAAATATTTCTTTTCTGGGATTTAGCATAATATAGTCCCATGATGAAAATATATTTTCTCGATTTTTAAAATTCATTTACTATTTTTCAAAAATCAATTTCTAATTAATTTCTTAAGAAATTAGCTACCTCAAGTTTAACTCCAAAATTCCCAAATCTTGGCAGGACCTTACACATGTTAGTGAGCTTTCTAGTTTAAATTTCATGGTCATCTGAGTTATAGAACTCCTATTATAGCGTTTTTTCGCCTAAAAACCTAAATATTGAAATAGTCATAACTTGCTCATTTTAAGTCAGAATGAACTCATTTTTGGACAGGAGGTACTTTATACCATATACCTTCATGTCCCAAAAGCCCAGAATTTTTCTCATAATTTAAGTGGCCAAAACAGCCCCTCTAAAATCATGGCAGCAGCTTTTTTTGGTTTTTGCAGCTTTGCACTCCTTTACTAAAATCAGTCCACACAAAAATCTACAACACCTTTTCCAGTAATTCCACTTGAATTAGTTAGGTAACTCATAGATCTAACTCTAGGTCTTGACCACATTCAAAAATTCAAAATATAATAGGAGATATGGTCTATTGAATTTCATGTTACGTTTTTCACCAAAATCTGATTTTTCAACCCTTTGTGATTTCTAAGAAACTTTCATGTTTTCACATAATAACCACATAACTCATCATAAAACTTACTAATACCACTTAATACCCATGATTTTCATTAGTCCAATGCTTTTATTATGACTTTCATCATAAACCACGTAAACTGTTCATTTAGTTGAAGAAATATTTGAGGGTTTAAGAAATGGGTTTTTGTACTGGGGTCAATACAAAATTCGATTTCACGCTCTAAGTAGGCTAAGAAGTCTTCAAGAATACGCCAGGAAATTTATTAATAATAGAAATATCATTCAAAACTGTGACTCTCATCCAAGACTTGGATAGTACATCACATTGATACCAACTGTGACTTCTATCCCTTAACCTAGATAGCACCTCACAATGATACCTATAAACTTGCCATCTTCATTCACGATGTTGCCTACAGAAAGTCTGGCTTCGGTGCATTCCACACAAGGAAGTCAACAACGAAAGGTTCGGGGCTCTTTACTTATGGCTTGATATGACAATGATTAATTTTAGGGTTTGGTTACTTTGAATTGCATATAAGTGGTTGTTATAAATATAAAAGCTAACAACCTTACTTAAAAGCATGATGAGTAGTTAACC
This sequence comes from Panax quinquefolius, assembly GCA_020205615.1. Taxonomy (NCBI): domain Eukaryota; kingdom Viridiplantae; phylum Streptophyta; class Magnoliopsida; order Apiales; family Araliaceae; genus Panax; species Panax quinquefolius. Next base: position 101,126 of record JAINUW010000527.1, on the reverse strand, counting down.
AATTGATTCCTAAAATCAAAGGCAAGTATTTTCAAAGAGATAAGATTGACAGTAACGTGAAAGTTTCGATTTGAATCAACAAGATTTATAAACAAATGGAGGTAACGACGGGTTTCTCCCAACTAAGTTTAAATGTATAAATCAAAGTCTAATTTTTTTTCTGAGTCAAATTTAAACATCGAACACAACTAGGTAGAATAAAAGAGTGGGTAGAACTTGTATTGATAAAGTATAGACTTCGCAATAATTTATAATTAACTAACCCGTGCTAACTTCGTTCGTTTACCCACTTTTTGAGAAGTCACGAAAAACGCCTTCCTCGAAACCACCGAACTTTGTTTTGTCTCAGATCCGCTTTGGTGCCACTATCCCAAATTGGACTCGACTTCACTATACGACAAAAATCGAGCTAAATGACCTTCTCTTCTTGAAATTTCCACTTCTATTATCTTTGTCATGATTACCACCGGTGGTTACCATTCTTAGCATGATAATTTCCCCGATGGTTATCATTGTTCGATAGTCATTGCCACCAAAGATGATTATTATCGTGTTGTTGGTGGTCGTTACCTTTTGTTCGAGCTAAATCAACACTCTCATGTGCTTCATTGCTTATTTCAAAGATTTTCAGATGCCATTCTCAAACACTCACAAAACAAGGGTTAATTGACATGTAACAAATTATCCCTATATTCCGAATTCGACCAATAAAATAGCACATAAACTTAGGTTAGGTCATTCTAGCGAAGGAATTTCCCGCCTCCCTCCTAGTTCTTATCTCACATCTTAGCCAGTGATCATATCCCTAAGCTCGATACCAACCGTGACGCCTCAAAATTAGGTATACGCCACCCATCTTGGGTCGCCACTTACATGGTACATAAATTCAAATACAACTTACTAATATAACTGCTGTGGTACAATACGACATAAACCGTGAGTTTGAATACAAATATTGTCTACTAGATATTATACAAACTCAAAAGGAGTCCTCATTACAACTATTATCACACTATTTCACGTAATAGTGAGGACTACTAATGCTATCCTCTCGACCATTACTCCGCTCCCCGACTCGTCTCCAAATGGCGTTCTCATTTCAAGAGAAACAGGAAAAGAAAGGGTGAGCTCAACTAGCCCAAGAAGAAATATTATGACTAAGATAATGCGTAATAAATTATCATTAGCCTTCAACAAAGTTAAACCGATAAAATACAATAGACAACCAGCTTTAATCATAATGAATAAGCAATCCATTAAAAGAGTCAAGTAGAGAATAAAGTCTACTATCTTTTAGGTTTTAAAAGGTTTTCATCATTTTTATCACGAGACTCAAATTTTAATAAATAAACCACCACATCTAATCATCCCCGTACTCACTACCAAGGATTTTCATCAAATTATCAATGGTCACGACTATACCGAATCACCCCGGTCATAATCATACCAAAAACTATCCATCAATGCGCATTACAAAAGCCATCGAGGACTTTTGTCACATCATTTATATCAAGTCATGATTATACCGAATGATCCTCGGTCATAATCATACTAAGTTCATCTATGCACGTAAGCCAAAGATAACATAATATAACATGAGGATGATGACAATGACATAATAATTCAATAAAACAAGTTCAAAATTATTTAATCCATGAATTATTAACGCCCAAATTGTCAACATGATATCTTTTTTAGAGTAAAATTCAAGAATGATCGTAAGAATATTTCCATGAAAAGATATCGATGAAACGCAAATATCAAGGATATTCTACTAATTTCATGGAGTATAAAGTCAAAGTTTTAACCAACCGGGTATAATAAAGAATGGAATAACAAAAGAAATCACCATGCATGCGGTAGATTGAGAGATGTGTTATTCCAATGTAATAATAATAACGGAACCAGTCGTGAAATTCACACCGACAGGATGTTCCAATGTAATAATAAAGATGGAACTGCATCCTGTAAAACACACGATAGATATTCCAATGTAATGATAAAGATTTTAACCAGTCCTGTAAAACACACACATGTGATGTTCCAACAGAATAATAAAATTAATTTTAACTGTGTCCTGTAAAACACATGCATGTGATGTTCCAATGTAATAATAGAAGAATGTCACCAAGTATAGGTAAATCACAGATACAAAAGTTATTCCAACAAAATAAATATGAATGGAATAACATAAGGATTTCACCAAGTATAGGTATGCCGCATATAAAAGTTATGTGTATAGGTATACCACTTTTACAAAGTTATTCCAATGTAATAATAATGAATGGAATAATGTAAGTTCTCTTCAAGAAGAAAGAATAAACACCCTCACCGTAAAAAGAACCTAATATAGAAGTAGTGAAGTAGCGTATACTCTTCTTCTTTCTATAATTTTCTCTCTCTCTCTCTAATTTCTCTCTCTAGAGTTTCAATGAATTCGTAAGAAAATAATGAAGGAATGAGCTTCTATTTATAGGAAAATGGAATGCATAAGAATTAATCCATGAAACAATTCCAGATTGATTTACTTTAATCTGACGGTCCATATTTAAAGAAAAATCTTTTAAATAAAATATAATATATTCTATTTATATAAAAACATTTTACTATGCAAACACTATACAATACTACTAAAACACTATGCAAAACACTATGCAAAACTATGCATAATAAAATATAATATATTCTATTTATGTAATAACTTTAATAAAGTATTCTATTTTATATAAAAGATGTTTCGCTTTTATTACGCTAATAATACTTAATAAAACAAAACGTCATTATCGCTATAATAATTCATATTATTAATCGACAATAATGGAATCAAATCGAGTGACTCTCACATAAATATCAATAATCAATACCGCAGCTACTACGCAACCACACGACATCGTATTTTTACTACCGAGTAGTTTAAAAGATCAACCAGTAAAACTTTTGCCGTTATTTCAATAAAATATTTTTGTCGCTTTCTCAATCCGACAATAATTCTCGCTTAGGGTCCACCAATGATTGAGTCATTGAATCGAATATTCCCTCGCTAAACCGAATATTCCCCGACCAATCGAATATAATATAACCACTTGCATACTTTGCAAAATTTATAAATACTACCCACAACTATAATATTATCTCAAATTCACACCATAATATTAAAAAATTATTTTGACAAAATTTAAATCTTTATCGATAAAATCTGGGTCTCAATCTCCCTCCTTATGGAATTTCGCCCGAATTTAGGGTACGACTGATATGATAAAGAGGTCGATACCTTGAATACCTTTATCGTTGAAAACATTAAATTCATTTTTGCAATCCTACCAAAGATATTCATTAACAATTCATCTTTGCACTACAGCCAAAGATATACAAATCAGAAAACCAATAATACCGAGACTCAACTTTAATAGTATCACAACCATGAATTATCCATGCACTAATGGCTAAGGATATTCGTGTTTTCAATTACTACCATGATTATACCGAATAATCCGTGGTCATAATCATACCAAGTCTATCAATGCACTACTACCAAAGATGACTTTTACTACATCCATGGATTAATATTTCATCACGAGACTCATTTCAATAATTAATCCATATCATCGAATCATCCCCACACTACGTGCCAAGGATATTCATTAGTATCACGACCACAAATTATCAATGCACTACTACCAAAGATAATCGTGTATTCATTAGTATCACGACCACAAATTATCCATGCACTACTACCAAAGAAAGATAATTGTGTATTCATTAAGATCACTACCACAAATTATCCATGCACTACTACCAAAGATAATTGTGTATTCATTAGTATCACGACCATAAATTATCCATGCACTACTACCAAAGATAATTGTGTATTCATTAGTATCACGCACCACAAATTATCCATGCACTACTACCAAAGATAATTGTGTATTCATTAAGATCACGCACCACAAATTATCCATGCACTACGGCCAAAGATAATTGTGTATTCATTAGTATCACGACCACAAATTATCCATACTCTACTACCAAAGATAATTGTGTATTCATTAGATCACGACCACAAATTATCCATGCACTACTACCAAAAGATAATTGTGTATTCATTAAGTATCACGACCACAAATTATTCATGCACTACTACCAAAGATAATTGTGTTTTCAATTACTACTATGATTATACCGAACAATCCTCGGTCATAATCACACCAAGTCCATCTATGCACTACAAAACGCCACGATGACTTTCAACATAATATAAGCATGAGGATAATGATATAAAGAATCAATCAAATGAGATAAAGGATAAATATTAAACATTTATAATATAATTTATCCAGATTCAAGAATATCCCCATGTTTTCAATCACTTAATAATCTCATAATCTAATATCATTAATATTATAACAATATTTTAATCACTTCTTAAATTTATAAACAATTTATCTTAATTGTTTACGCTTTACCATATAATGCATTTAATCATTCAAAAATGTCATACTCATAAAATATCATCACCAATTATCAAATCCTCATCATAAAAATATGCATATACTCTATATAGGATTCTCTAGCCATAAAATCCTATTTTCAACTTTGTTACTTCACATAACATATTTAACTCATATGTTCAGAATTAAACTATTTTCATGAAAATACCAAATCAGTCCCAAAAATATTTCTTTTCTGGGATTTAGCATAATATAGTCCCATGATGAAAATATATTTTTCTAATTTTTAAAATTCATTTACTATTTTTCAAAATCAATTTCTAATTAATTTCTTAAGAAATTAGCTACCTCAAGTTTAACTCCAAAATTCCCAAATCTTGGCAGGACCTTACACATGTGAGCTTCTAGTTTAAATTTCATGGTCATTGGAGTTATAGAACTCCTATTATAGCGTTTTTTCATTTTAAAACCTAAATATTGAAATAGTCATAACTTGCTCATTTTAAGTCGAATGAACTCATTTTTGGACAGGAGGTACTTTATACCATATACCTTCATGTCCCAAAAGCCCAGAATTTTTCTCATAATTTAAGTGGCCGAAACAGCCCTCTAAAATCATGGCAGTGCAGCTTTTTTTGGTTTTTGCAGCTTTGCACTCCTTTGCTAAAATCAGTCCACACAAAAATCTACAACACCTTTTCAGTAATTCCACTTGAATTAGTTAGGTAACTCATAGATCTAACTCTAGGTCTTGACCACATTCAAAAATTCAAAATATAATAGGAGATATGGTCTATTGAATTTCATGTTACGCTTTTCACCAAAATCTGATTTTTTCAACCCTTTGTGATTTCTAAGAAACTTTCATGTTTTCACATAATAACCACATAACTCATCATAAAACTTACTAATACCACGAATACCCATGATTTTCATTAGTCCAATGCTTTTATTATGACTTTCATCATAAACCACGTAAACTGCTCATTTAGTTGAAGAAATATTTGAGGGTTTAAGAAATGGGTTTTTGATCTGGGTCAATACAAAATTCGATTTCACGCCTAAGTAGGCTAAGAAGTCTTCAAGAATACGCCAGAAATTTATTAATAATAGAAATATCATTCAAAAACTCTGTGACTCTCATCCAAGACTTGGATAGTAAATCACATTGATACCAACTGTGACTTCTATCCCTTAACCTAGATAAGACCTCACAATGATACCTATAAACTTGCCATCTTCATTCACGATGTTGCCTTTCTGAGAAAGTCCGGCTTTGCAGCATTCCACACAAGGAAGTCAACAACGAAAGGTTCGGGGCTCTTTACTTATGGCTTGATATGACAATGATTAATTTTAGGGTTTGGTTACTTTGAATTCGTGTAACAGGGTTGTTATAAATATAAAAGCTAACAACCTTACGAAAAGCATGATGAGTAGTTAACCAATTGATTCCTAAAATCAAAGGCAAGTATTTTCAAAGAGATAAGATTGACAGGTAACGTGAAAGTTTCGATTTGAATCAACAAGATTTATAAACAGTGGAGGTAACGAAGGTTTCTCCCAACTAAGTTTAAACAGATAAATCAAAGTCTAATTTTTTTTTCGGAGTCAAATTTAAACATTGAACACAACTAGGTAGAATAAAAGAGTGGGTAGAACTTGTATTGAATAAAGTATAGACTTCGCAATAATTTATAATTAACTAACCCGTGCTAACTTCGTTCGGGTTACCCACTTTTTGAGAAGTCACGAAAAACGCTCTTCCTGAAACCACCGACTTTGTTTTTGTTTTGTCCAGATCCGCCTTTGGTGCCACTATCCCAAATTGGACTTGACTTCACTATACGACAAAATCGAGCTAAATGACCTTCTCTTCTTGAAATTTCCACTTCTATTATCTTTGTCATGATTACCAATCAAGTGGTTACCATTCTTAGCATGATAATTTCCCACGATGGTTATCATTGTTCGATAGCCGCCACCACCAAAGATGATTATTATCGTGTTGTTGGTCGTTATCTTTTTGTTTGAGCTAAATCAACACTCTCATGTGCTTCATTGCTTATTTCAAAGATTTTCGATATGCCATTCTCAAACACTCACACAAAACAAGGGTTAATTGACATGTAACAAATTATCCCTATATTCTCGACCACCAATAAAATAGCACATAAACTTAGGTTGGTCATTCTAGCGAAGGAATTTCCGCCTCTCCTCCTAGTTCTTATCTCACATCTTAGCCAGGATCATATCCTAAGCTCGATACCAACCGTGACGCCCCAAAAATTAGGTATACGCCACCCATCTTGGGTCGCCACTTACATGGTACATAAATTCAAATACAACTTACTAATATAACTGCGTAGTATACGATACGACATAAATCGTGAGTTTGAATACAAATATTGTCTACTAGATATTATACAAACTCAAAAGGAGTCCTCATTACAACTATTATCACACTATTTCACATAATAGTGAGGACTACTAATGCTATCCTCCGGACCATTACTCCGCTCCCGACTCGTCTCAAATTTATGTTCTCATTTCCTTCAAGAGAACAGGGAAAGAAAGGGTGAGCTCAACTAGCCCAAGAAGAAATATTATGACTAAGATAATGCGTAATAAATTATCATTAGCCTTCAACATAAAGTTAAACCGATAAAATACAATAGACAACCAGCTTTAATCTGCAGCTTAATAAGCAATCCATTAAAAGAGTCAAGTAGAGAATAAAGTCTACTATCTTTTAGGTTTTAAAAGGTTTTCATCATTTTTTATCACGAGACTCACTTTAATAAATAAACCACCACATCTAATCATCCCCGTATCACGCGGTCAAGGATTTTCATCAAATTATCAATGGTCATGACTATACCGAATCACCCCGGTCATAATCATACCAAAACTATCCATCATCGCATTACAAAAAGCCGAGGACTTTTGTCACATCATTTATATCAAGTCATGATTATACCGAATGATCCTCGGTCATAATCATACTAAGTTCATCTATGCACATAAGCCAAAGATAACATAATATAACATGAGGATGATGACAATGACATAATAATTCAATAAAACAAGTTCAAAAATTATTTAATCCATGAATTATTAACGTCCAAATTGTCAACATGATCATTGTTTTCAGAGAGTAAAATTCAAGAATGATCGGAAGAATATTTCCATGAAAAGATATCTTTGGATGAAACGCAAATATCAAGGATATTCTACTAATTTCATGGAGTATAGAAGTCAAAGTTTTAACCAACCGGGTATAATAAAGAATGGAATAACAAAAGAAATCACCATGCATGCGGTATTTCAGATGTATAAAGTTATTCCAATGTAATAATAATAACGGAACCAAAGTCGTGAAATTCACACCGGCGGGATGTTCCAATGTAATAATAAAGATGGAACTGGATCCTGTAAAACACATGTATAGGATATTCCAACGGTAATGATAAAGATTTTAACCAGTCCGGTGTAAAACACACGCATGTGATGTTCCAATGAAGAATAATAAAGATTTTAACCAGTCCTGTAAAACACACGCAGATGTGATGTTCCAATGTAATAATAGAAGAATGTCACCAAGTATAGGTAAATCACAGATACAAAAGTTATTCCAACAAAATAAATATGAATGGAATAACATAAGGATTTCACCAAGTATAGGGTATGCCGCATATACAAAGTATGTATAGGTATACCACTTTTACAAAAGTTATTCCAATGTAATAATAATGAATGGAATAATGTAAGTTCTCTTCAAGAAGAAAGAATAACACCCTTTACCGTAAAAGAACCTGAATATAGAAGTAGTGAAGTAGCGTAATACTCTTCTTCTTTCTATAATTTTCTTCTTCTCTATAATTTCTCTCTCTAGAGTTTCAATGAATTAAGTAAGAAAATAATGAAGGAATGAGCTTCTATTTATAGGAAAATGGAATGCATAGTAATTAATCCATGAACAAATCCAGATTGATTTACTTTAATCTGACGGTCCATATTTAAAGAAAATCTTTTAAATAAAATATAATATATTCTATTTATATAAAAACATTTTACTATGCAAACACTATACAATACTATGCAAAACACTATGCAAAACACTATGCAACACTATGCATAATAAAATATAATATATTCTATTTATGTAATAACTTTAATAAAGTATTCTATTTTATATAAAAGATGTTTCGCTTTTATTACGTTAATAATACTGAATAAAACAAAACGTCATTATCGCTATAATAATTCATATTATTAATCGACAATAATGGAATCAAATTGAGTGACTCCTCACATAAATATCAATAATCAATACCGCAGCTACTACTAATGCACACACGACATCGCATTTTTTTACTACCGAGTAGTTTAACAAAGATCAACGGTAAAAAACTTTTGCCGTTATTTCAATAAAATATTTTTGTCGCTTTCTCAATCCGACAATAATTTCATTAGGGTCACCAATGATTGAGCCGTTGAATCTAATATTCCTCGCTAAACCGAATATTCCCCACCAATCGAATATAATATAACCACTTGCATACTTTGCAAAATTTATAAATACTACCCACAACTATAATATTATCTCAAATTCACACCATAATATTAAAAAATTATTTTGACAAAATTTAAATCTTTATTGATAAAATCTTGGGTCTCACATTGGAACTGGTCAAATAGGTCATCAATGTGTGACAACGGGTACCTATTTTTGATGGTGACTTGTTTCAACTCCCGATAATCAATACAAAGTCGCATACTCCCATCTTTCTTCTTTACGAATAAAACAGGAGCAGCCCAAGGAGACGTACTAGAATGAATGAAACCGATGTCTAACAACTCCTGCATTTGGGTCTTTAACCCCTGAAGTTCAATAGGAGCCATTCGATATGGGACTTTGGAAATATATTTTGTACCGGGTTCAAGGTTGATACAAAATTCAATTTCACGCTCTAGGGGTGGGCCAGTAAGTTCTTCGGGGAATACATCAGGAAATTTATTAACAATAGAAATATCATTCAAATCTGACGTATTTTTCTTTAAATCCGTGACATAAGCTAAGAAAGCTTGACATCCTTTTTTTAACAAACGAATAGCCTTATGGCTTGAGATGACAATGACTGATTTTAATGGTTTGGTTGCTTGAATTCGAATAATAGGTTGGTTAGGAATATGAAAGCTAACAACCTTACGAAAACAATTAATTTTTGCATGATGAGTAGTTAACCAATCAATCCGTAGAATTATATCAAATGCAAGTATTTTCATTGAAATAAGATCGACAGGTAATGTGAAGGTACCGATTTGAACCAAACAAGACTTATAAACAGTGGATGTAATGAAGGTTTCTCCCAACGGAGTTTCAACAGATAACTCAAAGTCTAATTTCTCCGGAGTCAAATTTAAACTTTGAGCGCAAGTAGAAGAAATAAAAGAATGGGTAGAACCGGTATCAAATAAGGTATAGACTTCACTAGAGTTTATGATTAGATTACCCGTGATGACCTCGTTCGGGTTCCTTGCTTTTTGGGAGGTTACGACAAACGCTCTCCCTTGAACTACTAGTTTTGACTTTTCTGGAACGGCCTTTGGTGCCTCCATCCGAGCTGGACTTGGCTTCCCTGCACGATAAAATCTAGTAAGGTGACATTCTCTTCCATAATTGTAACACGTTTTAGATTGTTACACACAATTTGGACTAGTGTGTCCCTCCCCTCCGCATTTGAAGCATATGATAGGTGGTCGCTCTCCTTCCTTACCAACGGGTTCTGGTGTTGATGTCTTTTCATCATTGTTGAATCTCCTCTTCTTTAAATGTCCACTTTTATTGTCTTGACCATGATTACCACCGAAGTAGTTACCATTTCTGGCATGTTGATTCCCTCCATGTTTGTTGTCACCGCTTCGATGACTACTTCCACTATTATTATCATTTTGTCGGTTGCTCTCCCTTGGTTAGGTTGTCTCGTTATCGCGCTCCAATAACTGAGCTCTATTTACAACATCTAAATACAAACATAGTTTGTGAGAGATAAGTTACTGACGTATCTCGGGTTTCAAACCCCTTAGAAACATCTGCATCATTCTCTCCTCATTATCAACTAAGTGGGACGCAAATTGGGAAAACTCGGCAAACTTGGCTTTGTACCGTGACACGGTCATATTGTTTTTCTCCAGCTTGATGAAATATACCTCTTACATGTGACGAATACTTTCGAGAAAGTACTTGTCGTTGAATAGTTCTTGGAACTTCTCCCAAGACATTTTGAGTGCGGCATGTTGGGTACGCTTTACAGATTCCCACCAGTAATCTGCCTCTCCTCGCAACATGAAGGTGGAAAAGGGAACCTTTTGCTCCTCGGAGCATCCCAAAACATCAAATATCTTGGTGATCTACTTTATCTAAGTCTTCGCCTTAAGTGGTTTTGGCTCTCCCAAAAACTCCGGTGGTCCCAGCTCCTTGAACTGCTTAGCGATGACCGTCCAAAAGTTTCTAGTGTTTCCACCTGCATTATGAACAGGAGCCGCTCTCGCCTGATGTTGCATGAATTGCATAAAGCCTCTAAACATCCCATCGTTCATCATTTGATCGGTGTTGTTGTTTACCTGAGGATTATTGTCTTCCTGTTGCACATTATCCTAGGTATTGATCTGTGGTGACTCAACGGTCTCCTGTGCTCCATTGCTATTCTCAACATTCTCGATTGTTATTTTCAAATATAGCCACAAAACAAGGGTTACTTGACATACCACATATTATCCATATATTCTGACCGACCAATTAAATAACAAATAAACTTAGGTAGGTCATACTAGCGAAGGAATTACCCGTCTTTCCCCCCTAGTTCTAGTCTCACATCTTAGCTAGGGATCATATCCCTAAGCTATGATACCAACTCTGATGACCCCAAAATAGGTATACATCACCCATTCTGAGTCGTCAAATATATGGTACAGAATACAAATACAAACTTAAATATACAACATGAGCTGTGAGTTTTAATACAAATATTGTCTTCTAGATAGTATTCAAACTCAAAATAAGTCCTCAATACATTTATTATCACACTATTTCACAGAATAGTGAGGACTACTAATGCAAACATCTGGACCGTCACTCCGTTCCCCGACTAGTCCCAGATATATATTCTCATTTCCTGAAGAGAACAATGAAAGCAAAGGGTGAGCTCAACTAGCCCAGTAAGAAATAATGACTAAGATAATGTAGAATAAATTATCTTTAGCCTTCAACAGTGTTAAACTGATAAAATATAATAGACATAAAATTTAACTGCAGCGGAACAAGCAATCCATTAGAAGAGTCAAGTAGAGCATGATATCGACTATCTTCTATGATTTAAAAAGTTTATTGTCAATTTTGTCGCTGAGACTCGGCTTAATAAATAATCCACATCATCGAATCATCCATGCACTACGATCAAGGATATTCATTAGTATCATGACCATGAATTATCCATGCACTACGGGCCTAGGATATTCTTGTTTTCATCAATGGTCATGATCATGCCAACAACTGTCCTTCAATGCACTACGGGCCACTGAGGACTTTTACCACATCATTTGTAACATTACGGTCATGATTATACCGAATAATCCCTGGTCATAATCATACCAAGTCCATCTATGCACTACGAGCCACAGATGACTTTCTTCATAATATAAACATGAGGATGATGACAATGATAGAAGAATTCAATTAAAAGAAAGCATATGATAAATTTTTAAAGATTTATAATTTAATTTATTCAGAATTCAATAATGTCCAAATTATCAACATGATACTGCTTTGTGGAGTAAAATTCAAGAATAATATTGCATCAAAAATTATTTGGACCGAAAAGAAATCGATTTTTGTCATGAATAGTGCCCCGAGTAAATAGTATTTGAGTGAATAGTACCCATAAATAGTACTTCGGGAATAGTAACCCCGTGAATAGTACTTCAGCATGAAAAAGTTAAAACTTATCAAGAATGCTCAGAATGATATTTCTATAAAAAGATACTGGATGAAGCGCAAATATCAAGGATATTCTACTAATTTCATTGAGTATAGAAGCCAAAACTTTAACAAAACGAATGTAGAATTTGAAATCTGAAACGAAATAATATTACTTACATACTACGGAGTATGAAAGAAAATATTATTTCATATGAATACTATTAGATTTTTAAAATTATGAGATTTTTACTATGAAACACTATGCAAACACAATGCATAATAAAATATAATATATTCTATTTTTCATAAAAAAACAAAACTAATTATAATATATTATATATATAAATATACTCCCACCATTCTACCATTTTTTCCTTCATCCAAACCCGTGACAAATATATCTCCCCCACCCCAAATGTCATTTTCACTCGTGGGCCCCACACCTTTATTATAATGAATAATTTTTTGTCGATTATTTTGAAAATTGGGTAAATGAGGGTCCATATAATAAGGAAAATTTACAACAAATACTTCATAAAAATTTCTCTCAATATTTTTAACAACATTTATTCATATTATTATAACTCGCAATATTAACAACCAGATCGTTCCCAGGAAAGAGGGGGCTTTTGGCGCGCAATTAGGTGACCAAACCCCTTTCCTCGACAGAACTTTCTAGACATTGTTAATTATGTATATAATAATATGAATAACTTGTCATCTCAATTATTGATTTAATTATATAAAATATTGTAACAATAATTGAATCAATTAACGTGAGATAATATGCAGCAATTACTGTAGCAATAATATAACAAAAATGAGCGACTTCTCACGTAAGCATCAATAATCAATATCGTGTGCTACTATGCAACCACGCGTATTACTGTACTTTTATCACCGGGTATTTCAACAGTTTAACGGTAAAACTTCCGCCGTTATTTTTATAAAAAGTATTTCTGTCGTTTTCTCGTTCTGACAATAATTCTTTTATGGGGTCCACCAATGATTATGTCGTCATACGAATATTCCATGTTAAAACAAATATTCCCCGATAAATCGAATATTATATAACAACTTATTTACTTTGCAAAATTTATAAATATTACCCACAACTATAACATTATAACAAAATCATACCTTAATATTCAAAAATGATATTTATAGAAAAAATTCATCTTTATTCATAAAAGTTGGGGTCTTACATAAAATAAATTTTTAATATTAAATAATGCCCGACCGGCACAGCCTGTACCAGCTGTGCTTTTTTTTAAGCATTTTGCCATTAATAGTCATGACTCAGCACATTGCGTAAACTTAAAAAATATATAATATTCCCGGTCGCTACAAGCTCTTCCGGCTGTTAATAATAAAAAAAAAAAAAAAAAACCCAGAAGAGCACAAGCTCTTCTAGGTTGGCAGTTCTACTTCAAGGTATACTCCTACTTAATTGAGTGGTATTAATTAATTAGGAGCATCATTCAGTTGCTATTATTTTTGTGTTCAATGCATGAATGCTTCTACTAGTACTAGTAGTGTATATACTATTATTTGTGCACAACCATAATATATCATGGATCCAACTATATGCAATTTTGATTATGTTGAATGTGCCCGTTTGTTTCCCTTGTTTCAACCAATATATATCTTGAGCTATTTGTTTTTAACTTATTTATATAAAAGAAGTAAAAATTGGCATTAAGCAATAACTTAAAGTAGAACTGCCTATTCAAATGAAGTAGGACTGCCAAGCCGAAAGAGCTTGTGCCTGCTTGGGGGGGGGGGGTTTATTTTTTTATTAACAGCCAGAAGAGCTTGTAGCGGCCGTGAGTACTTTATATTTTTTAAGTTTACGTAATGTGCTGAGTCATGACGATTTATGGGGAAATGATTAAAAAAAAGAAAGGCACATCCGGTACAAACTGTGTTGATAGGGCATTATTTAATATTTAAAATTCATTTTATTTAAACAAACTGACAACATGTTGACTATGTGGGGTCCTCATATTAAAATAAAAGTCAGTACAACCTATTTTTTAGACACTACTTGTTGTACTGGCTTGGTATATTTATGTTTCAATCTCAGCCTTCTAATAAGTTAATCAACGGTTCGAAAAGGGGTTGTTAGAACAGTGTCCATGGAAACTTGTTGCTGTGGATGGAATCCCATATATATATATATATATGCTGATAGTTGAATGTGATTAAAATATCTGCTTTAACTGTTTATTCAATGTAAAGTTGTGATATTAATGTTTGTGGATTGGATTTATCTAAATCTAGCCATATATATCTTTTAACCATTTCAAAATTTATAAAACTAAAATCATTAAGCTAGAATGGCTATGGTTTATTTAAATCTAGTTTTTTTTTTCTATTTTTTATAAATATTAAGTGTAATGCCCCGAAATTCGGTCTAGCTTCATACCCGGATTCCGTATGTAAGACCCCAGCTATTATAAATAAAGATGAATTTTCTATAAATATTATTTTTGAATATTATGGAATAAATTTGATATAATGTTATAGTTGTGGGTAATATTTATAAATTTTGCAAAGTATGCAAGTTGTTATAAAATATTCGTTTGGTCTGGAATATTCTTTTTGTTAGGGAATATTCAGACAACTACTCGATCATTGGTGGACCCCATTAATGTAATTATTGTTTGATTGAGAAAACGACAAAAATATTTTATAAAAATAACTGGGAGGTGTTACCGTTAAAACTGCTGAACTACCCGGTGGTAAAGTAATAAATGAATGGCGTGGTTGCATAGTAGCACACCAGATTGATTATCGATGCTTACGTGAGAAGTCACTCAATTATGCTTAATTATTGCTACAATAATTCTTTGATCATATCTCTTATATTATTGATTCAATTATTGTCACAATTATCATCTCGTATAATATGTTATAGTATTAAATCAATAATTGAGACGACAAGTTATAAATGATTAATAATTGTTGAAAGATTAAATATGTGTTGATTAAAAATAAAATAAGTTGTGGTAAGTTTGATTATTTTATGGGGGCTCATATGTCATCATCTAAGAGTCTCTTCAATCATAGTAATTACCTTCATCAATAGTAATTACCCTTGTGAATAGTAATTACCTTCGTCAATAGTAATTACCTTTACCGAGACGTCGAACCACTTGTCGCTTCACATTACAAAAGCGTCGAACCACTTGTCGTTTCACATTACAAAAGGCCGAACCACTTGTCGCTTCACATTACAAAAGGCGTCAAACCACTTTTTTTCTTTTCACATCATAAGTCGTCAAGCCACTTTCCTTTTCACACTCAGTAGGTGCTAAGCTAGAAATCTTCTATAAATAGAGGCCTAGTGCTTCATTATTTTCACGAATTCATTCAAGCTATAGAGAGAGAAAGTATAGAGAGAATAAGAGAGAAAAAAGAAGAGTATTTTGTTACTACACACAACCGCAGATTCAATCTCCTACCAAAAGTAAGGGGTGTTATTCTTTCTTATTCATGAAGAGAACTGTTGTTATTCCATTTATTATTATTCTGTTGGAATAACCTGTATACTCGGTTTACCCTATACTTGGTGACATTCTTCTATTATTCTGTTGGAACATCCTGTCTGTGTGTTTTACACCGGACTGGTTCCGCTCTTTATTATTATTTTGTTGTATCATCCTCATGCATGTGTTTTACACCGCACTGGTTCCGCTTTTATTATTCTCATTTGGAACATCCATGCATGTGTTTTTACACCGGACCTGGTTCCGTCTTTATTATTCTGTTGGAACATCATGTCTGTGTGTTTTACACCGGACCTGGTTCCGTCTTTATTATTCTGTTAGAACATCCTGTCTGTGTGTTTTACACCGGACCTGGTTCCGTCTTTATTATTCTGTTGGAACATCCTCGCTTGGTGTGAATTTCACCGACTGGTTCCGTTATTATTATTCTCATTGGAATAACTTTTGTCTGTCTAAGCACCGCATGCATGGTGATTTCTTTTGTTATTCCATTCTTTATTATACCCAAATAGGTTAAAACTTTGACTTCTATACTCCATGAAATTAGTAGAATATCCTTGATATTTGCGTTTCATCCAAAGATATCTTTTCATAAAAATATTCTTCCGATCATTCTTGAATTTTACTCTACAAAACAAAGATCATGTTGACAATTTGGACGTTAAAAATTCCTCGGATAAAATAATTTTTGAACTTGTTTTATTGAATTCTTATATCATTGTCATCATCCTCATGTTTATATTTTTTTAAAGTCATCTCGTGGCTCAGTGGTGCATAGATGGACTTGGTATGATTATGACCAGAGACTATTCGGTGTAATCATGGTAGTAATGTTACAAATGATGTGGTAAAAATCCTCGATGGTCGTAGTACATTGATGGATGAGCTTGTTGGCATGATCATGACCATTAATGAATACACAAATATTCTTGGCCCGTAGTGTATGAATAATTGTAGTCGTGATACTAAAGAATATCCTTGGCCAGTAGTGCGGGGGTGATTCGATGATGTGGAATATTTATTAAAGTTGAGTCTCAAATTATAACAAATGATGAAAACCTTTTAAAACCTAAAAGATAGTAGACTTTATTTTCTACTTGACTCTTTTAATGGATTGCATATTCATTGCAGCTTAAACCGGTTGTCTATTGTATTTTATCGCTTTAACATTGTTGAAGACTATTGATAATTTATTCGCATTATCTTATTCATAATATTTCTTCTTTGGGCTAGTTGAGCTCACCCTTTCTTTCACTGTTCTCTTGAAATGAGAATATAGCCGGGACGAGCCTGGGAAACGAGTGATGGTCCTGAAGATAGCATTAGTAGTCCTCACTATTCGTGAAATAGTGTGATAATAATTGTAATGAGGACTCCTTTTTGAGTTTGTATAATATCTAGTAGACGATATTTGTATTTAAACTCACAGTTTATGTATTAAGTTGTATTTAAATTCTGTACCATGTAAGTGGCGACCCAAGATGGGTGATGTATACCTAATTTTGGGGGCGTCACACCGTACGTCACGGTCCCACTTCTTTCCAAACATACATCAATATATGATTAAATATAAAAACATACATTCTCAATTCCCAGGTTCTATTACCTTATAACCTCGTTTATTACAAATAATGATAATTACATTATTCTTTACATCTTACACGAGTGACTTTTATCCGCCACCAAGGATACATAACAGTTCATTAAACTAGTCTATAGTTTAATTCTATCATTCTATATTACAAGTCTTCGCTTGATCTTCACTCCCATTCATCTAATGAATGGTACTTCTTCTGGTTACCAATCAACTTGATCTTTACGGGATCCTTAGGTTCTTCTACTCGTACGCAGAAAATGTTTTTCATTTAAAGCAAGTGTGAGCATTCAATTGCCCAGCATGTCATAACAGTTGAACAAATAACTTCAAGAATTCCAACATTTCTTTAGAACTTTGATAATCACAAAGGTTATGAAGTAGCTTGAATAATAGGAATAATCTCGACTCCTATCATTTTAAAATATTAGTCACATTAAATTTGAAATACTTTCATTCTCTACTCTATTGCATACACATCCTGTCTAGCTAGAATCTTTAGTACAGACTTAACAATAATGGTTCATATATAGACAGATCATTCTCATATTGAACAGTTCAATCACAGAACAGTTAATCTTATAGAAACACCAAAGTGTTCAAATTGTGGCACAGGACCTCATACGTTCTACCATCTTCTACAAATATCGCACATTCGCACATAGACAGAACTTCTCAACTTCAACATCTGAGAAGTTTAAGAAACAAACATTCATTTAGAATATGAATGAAGTTAGGAAACTTACCTTATGCACAGCTATAGCTTATGCTGAACTGCTCATTCCAATCCCTATAAAACACATAAGGAAATAACATGTACTCCAATTAGTCATATACTTGACTTACGCATTAGTTTACTTAACTTTAATTCTTAGGGTTTGTGTTCTTGCAATCTAATGTTTACGCGATAACTTACTTTACCGATTTACAGCTTCATGACATATGGAGATGTCTTACTCAATACGTTCATCATCTTTGATGATTTACATTCTTATCTTCTTATCATAACTTTTCTAGGACTCAGCACACATCGCATCTCTACTAGTAGTCCATATAGTACTCTGAGTGGTTTCCCACAAACAATCAACAAACAAGTTCCCATCTCATCTACACTTCCATCATAGTGAGTTAGATCGGTTGCCAATTTCGTATATACCTTCTCTCTCTGAAGGAATTATTTAGCCCAGCTCCTATATGTCAACCATCAAAGGTTACGATTGTACCATAACCTAAACTTATCTCAACTTATCCGAATCATTTAAATTATAATGTTCGTTAAGTCAATTTCTTATTCCTTATGGCTTTCTGGCAACTAAGTGCCATACCGTAGGGTTCATTCTTTATCCGACTCACATTCGGCTTTCATTAATCTTATTACCATTCATTACAGCTTTCTTGAAAAATCATATCTTACTTAATACTTTCGTTATCCATTAAATGAACCCCATGTTCATTACTCATTCCTAATGTCAAAGCCATATCATTCGTTGTATGCTAAGACTGATCGTTTATCGTAACAGCATTGCGTCCATAGTGTCTATACGCTTTACACTTTTCTCTCATTACCACATCATAACATCGAAATGTAATTCATTACCCTCATCACTCAACTTCTAAGGAATCACAACAATAAAAATCCCCCACGTTCGTTTATCACGACTACGGTCCCTGGATATCAGTTCCATAACCCGTGTTTACATTCTTTGTCTTTTAATCTCATTTAATCTTTTCTTTTAACCTTTACTAAAGGTTTAATTCACTTATTTAAGTGTTACCTTGGATTAACTACATGTTCATTAGCTTTCGTTACACTTCCCCTAGGATTTAAGTAGTTAAAAGCTCATCACCGGGCCTTGCCTTTTGCACCCATATTTGAAGCACTAGGTTCCGTCTGCTTTTCTCGTCTTTGCAGCATACTCTGCAGTGTCTTTCTTCTGGGTCAAGGCCGCCAAGACCACCCTCTTTGTTATTGCTCGCGCCTCGGCATGAGTTTGCAGTATCTACTTCCCTAATCCGGTGTTGCGGCACCACCTTATAAAGCATGGCTGGTGCTGCGGCGCCAAGCCCTAACTCTTGGAAAAAAAATTCTAAGTGTTTGATCGCTTTGAGACGCTTTTTTTCCGATCTCATAAATCATTCGTTATAACTCGGAACGAGGTCGTTCCAAAGCCATTCTCTTCCTTATCTTATATACTTCAATCCCCCTTGGACAGAACTTTGTTCTGAATCCGTTAACATGCCATTCAATTGGCTTAATCTTCATCCTTCATTTATTTTACATTTTTAACGTTCTTCGTTCTTTCGTCCATAATTCGGTCATCCGAACTTGGAACTCATTCATTCTTGAGTCCACAACTCATGTTTTCTACGTTCTCTTACTTTCTTATGAAGCCCTATACCTTCGGGTTCATTTACACACTTTCTAATTCTCGTTCGTCTTTTATGAAATTTTTTCCATAACTTCATTATAGCTAAGTTTTAATCCATTCTTCATGAACGTTTCTACCATTCCTAACCAAGCAATAAGCAACTAACTTATATGCGATGGTTTTAAACTTGTCCATCAACAACCAGTTATAACTATGATGGTTTTAAATTTGTCCATCAACAACTTCTTCGTGTTCTTCGTGTTCTTCGTGTTCTTCATCCGTTCTTCATTTTTAATCGATATTTTGATTATGATTTCACTTTTTATTGGAATTCGATGTTATAAAACACCATTCCTTACTTATTTCACTGAATTGTTCATATGATTCATTCGGATCACTCAAATTTATTACGAATCTTATACTTCCTTAAGAAATTTGTAACATAAACTTTAAATTCTTATATCTTCATTTTCTCATGATTTCAACCATATGAAATCATCCCTAACATCATTTACGTCTTATTCTCATTAAGTTATGTTTTTAACATATAAAACATAAAGAAAATATTAATTTAGAAGTTAGGTTTTAATACATTTCTTCTTTATTCTTCTTCCTTTAAATAAAGCCGACGATTCGCTAGCTTTTATATTTCACGATCCACTTCAATCTAAGCATTAATGCTCATTCTCTTCCTTATTCTTCTTCTCCAAGTTCTCAAGCTCTCTCTCTCTCTCTCTTCAAAGTGCTGGTTGATTTTTCAAAAAAATCAACTAACACCTTTCTTATATAGATTTTCAAAGCTAGGGACAAAATAGTCATTTTGTCCATAGAATTACTATTCCCACCTTCTTACTAACCTCCTTACTATTCACGAAGCTTCCAAGCTTCCCTTGGAAGCTTCGTGCTCCTGTCTTGCATAATTCATCCGACAGTTCGAAAACTGTGATTCTCGGATTCTAAATATTTTTGGATATTTCGTCTGTCGTTTACAATTTAACTTTTACGTATTCTTCAGATCTCTGAAAAATTTAAAAACACTTTTCGACATTAAGTGTTTTCCTTCACGTTTTCCCCTAACGTAGTTAAAAGAATGAAAAGTACATAACAATACTTTTAGTTGTTTTTATTTTACCCGATTTCTGCACGTTTTTTGAGAAAACTTTTATCAGCTTACTTAACTTTTCACGATATATTATCATCAAATTTTTCGATGGAATGTCATTTCAACATACCGAACTCTTAGAAAGGCTTAGGTTATTCAAACCCTAACCATTAGGATTTTGTTAGGTGAATAGTGTCTATTTTGTATTTTTCCCCAGAATAATTTTTGTTCTTGGAAAATTTTATTTTCGTCTTGAAAATTCTTACTCGTTCAATCTAGCTCGTAGCCAGAATCCTCCCGCATTCTAATCATCCTAGGTTCTAGAATGATTAATAAACACATAGCACATAATATTATTAATAAAATTTCCTTTTATTAATGACTAATTTTTTTAAATCTTAAATTCTGGACAATTCGATTTTCTGGGTTGTCACATTAAGCAACCACGCATCGCTAGATCTATATCTAGAGGAAACGGGAAGCTTGGCTATGCGCATGCAAGGATTTAATTAATGAATCCTTTGCTTTGAGACGTTTAGATTAAATATCTATTTTATTTCAGTATATTTGTTATGCAGACTATTCATAAAACATTATGTGAGCCTAGGAACCACGGGATCTAAGATCCCGCAAATGGATCTAGATCTAGTTCCCATGAAGGACCCTTTAAAGTTATACAGTTAGCTTGTAAATCATATGTGTGGTGCTCGGGTCACTTCGATGGCTTTCATGCCCATAAAAAGCCCGACACTTATATGTATATTATTTTATCGAAGATGCTTCGCATCTCGAGAATAAAATCAAAATAATTCGAATACGGAATAAAATGGAAGTATCAAAGGCCTCAATTACTATGTGAGCATAAGGGTTTGAAAACCTACTTTTAAAATAATATTTTGCATGCCTTATATTAAAATTAAACTTTTATACAAGTCAACCCCTTTGTATATAAGTGGAAACGAGGCATAACACTACTTCAAAATAAATGCACTTAGGCCCAATTAACTGCACACACACACACACTTCAAATAATTAGGGAATTGAAAAGATGTGGTAACCGTGTTTTCACGGAAGGCCCCGTACCTAATTCCTCCCCCCCCCCCCCCACCCCCCGCTTAATCAATCCCTTGAACTCTATGAATCTCGATTTCCAAGGCCTGTTCAACAGAGTCCAATAATTGGGTCTTTTTGCAAAGCTTTTCAAGACTCAGTTGAGTTGGTACAATCATTTCACTACTACCAACTGGCGACTCTGAATTTTCAAATAATAGATATTTTATGTCGGGCTCTTTTTTTCAAAATTGCCTTTTTAAGTAAAATTCAAGACATATAGAGAACATAAAGGGTAGAAAGACTAAAAAGAGGAATTTCAAAAAAGGAAATTTTTTCCAACGTCGACAACGTTCCAGAGCAAAAACACGAAAATAACATCTCGACATGAGAGCCGAACAGTTGGAACCCACCCTAGGCCAGCCGTAGTTATACCTGTGACTGCCTAGGTAGCCCTATAAAGGGTCATTTTCAGCTTATTTTGTAATGATAGTAGCCTTTTAGAGAGAGAAAGTCCAATTTTTAGATAGAGGGGAAAATTTAAAAAGAATATTGTATAGATATCACTTGAATCTAGATCTTTTCATAAGAATATTGTATAGATGGAGGCTTGGGAAGCTTATTTCTCCATTCTCAAGGTGAAAGATTCGAGCTTTCTTATTTTATTTAATGTAGATCTATTAGATCTCTTGTGTTTTTGTCATTATTTTGTTTAAAGTTTACATCTTTCTTAGTTTATTATATTAACCCATTTATTTCTCATATATGCAAGTCATTTTAACGTTTATTTTGCATTTATAATATTAAAGTTTGAATCTTTTACTAGATCCATCCTAGATTTAGCTTGGATCTAGCATACTGATGGTTTCAAACTTAAAATCTTTAACCTCTATGTTAGATTTGTTCTAGATTTAGTATGAATCTAGGTGTTTTTATTGTTTTTACTTGATTTTGATCACTCAGCAAAACCCTACATCTATATATCTAGTGGGGAAGGGGTCCTAACTACTCACGCTAGGGATTCTAACAATTTAATCACCAGATAACGAGTTTGGGATACATTTTTTATATTTGTTTGTAGTTAAATCCTAATTGTTCCATCGTACGAATCTGAGGCATCTTAGATCTATAGACTTATCACCTGGGTTCTAAGTTCTTTTTTATATATCTCGTCAATACATATCATCCCTCGGAATGTCGACTTTGATATGTGCAATCTAAAGGATAGGGTTTCGAAATCCCACTTTTACATCTCTTTACTTATGTTTTAATATGTTATAATGTGAGCCTAGGAATCTTAGGGTCGAGATCCACAAGTCAGATCTTGGCCAAATTCCCACGATGGATATGTTATTGATTATAATATTAAATGTTCAAATCATTGTACATGTAATTTTCGAGCCTTAAAAAAACTTCGAGGGCCTCGGCCCAAGAGATGGGATTTAAGGCCTCCTGATAGTGAGAAATTGTGGTTGTAGGTGCTCAGGATCGTCGAGATGGCTTTCATGTACACGACTGGTCCAGACCCTTTTCGATGCTTTATTTCGTATATTATCACCACCAAAGATGATTTTAAATAAAATGACAAAGATTTGCTAAAATTAAATTGATTCGGGTAGTAAGACAATTCCAAAATAAAAAGAAAATTATAAATTCCTATTTTGGTAAAAAGATTGAAAACCGTTTTCCCAAAACATACTTCAAAAAGGTTTTTCCTCAATAATCAAAACTAAAATGAACAATTTCTTAAAAATAGTCAATCGCATATAGGCTTTGTTAGGTTTGTAAGATTCATGAATGTAATCAAATTGCATAAAGTATGTAGAAACGTGGTAAAATAGAGTTTTAAAATTTTGCAAACCATATACCCGGATCATTCTTTATGCACAATTATTAATTAAATGAAAAGATGATGAACAAGAATTATACCATTGAAGATTCGAGCTTCCTCAGGTACAAGTTCACCTCTAAATCCTTTTCACGTTCAACTTGAATCGACCAGGTTTGATTACTTCCTTTGATCAATGTTAGCCACCCAAGTGTTTGGCCTCCAGAGGTGATCCACCAAGGAAGAAGAAACATACAAGAAGATAGGTGTTTGGCAAAACCCTAGTTTTTCTATCTCTCATTGAAAAAGGTGTATTCTCCCAACTCTTAGAATTACGTATTCACGTGTATTGTGAAAGCATCAACCTTAACTCATAATAAGACTCCTCTTATTTATAGATGTAGGCAACCCTCCTTAACAATTAAGGAATTAGGTTTTATTTTAATTAATTAAACTTCTTTAATTAATTAAGCTCCCAATCTTATTAGGAATAATTAATTTAACTTTTTTTTAATTAATTGGCCTCCTAATCCTATTAGAAATATATGAGAGTACTTTTATTAATTAATTCTCAAACTCCTTTAGGAATTAAATAATAATAATAGTAATAATAATAATAAAAGACTCATCTCGATTAATTTATATTTAATATTTTCAAAATATTATATAATAAATATTAAGCTATTTAATTTATTCTATCATCATAGATTAAATTAAATACACTTAAATGATTATTACAATTATGACATTTATTTCTTAAATAAATATTCTTTGTTTTATGGTGTGACCCTTTAGGTTTTCCATATTAAACCGGTTGTGAATAAATTAATTAGAACAATTCTAATTTTATTTAAATAAATAAATAAAACTATTAATTTATTTAAATAAATAATATTTATTCTACAATTGGGATATGCCTCCCTAGCGATTAACGACTTTCCAGATAATATAGATTTCAACATTAATCATAAAAGAACCTTTGAGTAAATAGTTATCGTACAATTCAATCCTTCCACCATACAATGTCCCAATTAAATATAAGACATGAAATTACTGTCAAGTCTTATTTTATTTAATTATATGTATTTCGATTCTCAAATGTACAGCTCCAAATAATGCAAATTAGAAACTCCTTTCTAATTTTATTCTGTCTTGGCCAAGGACTACTAGCATGGGTTGTCATTTATCGAATCACATAAGACATTTCTCTTCTTTTACTAGAAGCGGTAGATTCTTTATTAATCATACATTATCTCTATGTAAAACTTATTATACCCAAGCATACCCTTTGATATACCCTAAGGGTCTTAAGGAATAAGTCAAAGTATAACTCATCATACACAAGATACTATGATGATCTCAAGTCCAAGGATCACTTGTACTACTATCACTACAGAAACTCCTATTGACAGCCAAGTAAAACTCCATTAGGTATTCCTTAGTGAGCCACGTTCAGTGAACTTATTCTCCAATAAGCACCTACATACTTGCTTTAGTGTCTCCACACAAATGATCATGAGATCAATCATCCTCATTCAATGAGCAAGCAACGTATGTACCAATCTATCCGGATTCACTAATCCCAAATTTTGTAATCCAACGATTGGGAACAATTTTAGTTTTAAGCTTTCTAAGAATTTAGATCTCATTAGAATGATAATCATCATTATTCTAAAATCATTGCTTAAAATTATGGGTTTATCACATATTATAAAGCAACCTCATGTAGATAATTAAAAGCATTTAATAAATTAATACTTTTTATTAATAAATGAATAAGATTGTTATGAAATATATGCTTTATTATCAAACATGATTGACTTGTGTGCATACTACTTTTAATCTCCCATTATCACTAAAGCCAATCGTCATGGTATCTCATAGTCTTCTTCTTTAAGTGACAATTATCCTGCTGTTGGATAAGCTTTAGTTAATGGATATGTAATGTTATTCTTGAGAGTCCACTATTTCTATAGTGACTTCTCCTCTTTCAATGATTCTTTAATCAAATGAAAGTGCTGCAACACATGTTTAGATCCAAGATGAGACTTAGGAATTATTCCTAGTTCTATAATGAACTTTTCATTCAAACAATCAACTTACAGATTCATTTACATCTATATACTTTGTCCTTATCACAAAACTAGCAACTTTTTACTATTTGGAACCTTTCCAATTCAATACACCAGCGTTCAAGGTAACGTTTTACCCTAAAGTGGATTTATTGTCGTCTTGGTCAGTCTAAAAACTTGAGGTTGTTAAGCCCTCTAGTTTTAATTCAGACCCGCCATGAATATGATCACATCCTTAGTGCTGGTAAAGTACTTTAAGATGTTTTTCACTGTCTTATAGTGATCTTCTCCAAAATATGACTGATCAACATAAGGTCTCATACATTTCATTGCATACATAATAGTTACTCATGTGATCTCTCTTTTAGGAGTCTATGGGGACTATTAAGAGAGATACACTCTAGGGCTCATCAACATGAGACATCTTTTAGAGTTTTTCATGCTAAATGGCTTTAGCATCAAATAAATATACGTTCCTTGGGTTAAGTCGATCATCCTTTTAAATCTATCTATATAGATTTGTTTTCCCAATTACGATACTCTTCCCAAATCATTCATGGAGGAATGTTTAGACAACTTTATCTTTACTGATTATAGCATTGATACGTCATTCCTTATCCATAGTATATCAACATATAATATTAGGAATGTCACGGGGCTCCCACTGACCCTTTTGTAAACACTAAGTTTATTTTTGTTTTTCATAAAATCAAATTCTTTTGATTATATCATCAAAATGAATGTTCCATTTTGAGAAGCTTGCTTCAATCCATTTCTCTGAGTGTCTACAACTCTTACCTCATCGTATGTAACTGGATTATCATCATCTATGATGCGTACCTCATCATCATCATCTATGATGAATCCATACCTCCCAGGAATCTTCGGTACTATTCCAGATTTACGATTCGGTTGTGGTATAATAGGTCTATTCCTCTTATTTGACTTATAGTGATTTGTGGTTCTTGAACTCTTCAAGATTATACTATCCTCCCACTAGCCCCTTCAACAGCGTGTTTCGCAACAAACACCTTTAGCTAAGTAGGATTATAGAACATATACTCTAAACTTACTTTAGGATGTCCTACAAATCTGCACTTGTCAAATCTTGTCCCAAGCTTATCCTTTTGAAACCTTTTCACATAAGCTGGACAACCCCTTATCTTAACATACTTAAGATTAGGAATCCTCCCTATCCATAACTTTTATGGAGTTTTGGGGCCGGATTTTGAGGTTACCTTTTTCGTAGATATGCAGCCATTTCTAAGGCATGACCCCAGAAGGATACTGGAATGTCGATAAAATCATTATGTACTGTACCATGTTCAACAAGGTAAGATATTTCCTTTCAGATACATCAATAAATTATTGTATATCAGGAGGGGTCCATTATGAGAAAACAATTTAAGATGATCTAAAAACTCATTGCATAAGTATTCCTTCCTCGATCTAATCAAAGAACCTTAATACTTTGACAATTTTTTTTACTTCTAAATTGTTTAAACTTTTCAAATGATTTAGACTTATATTTCATCAAATAAAAATATTCAACTCTTTGAATGATAATCTCATTTTCTTATACTAGTTTGTTCAATTTGCAAAATAATTTTTTTATGTAAGTTAATTATACAAAATCCATAAAGTAATATTCCAGTTCTATACAAAATATTATAATTATAAATAGAATCAACAATTGTTCTTAAATATAATACTAAAGGCTTCAATGTCGAACAACAAAATGGAAATAATGTTTCTTACGAGAACTGGAATACAATAACAACTTATTGACTTATAGACTTTCTCGTAGGCTATACTAAATAATAAGTTTCTATGGCTAATGCAACAACATTTGCTTCATTTCCCACACATAGGATTACTTATCCCTTGTTTAGCTTTCTACTTCTGCTTAGTCCCTTCATAAATCTATATTTATGATAACCAAAGTTGGTATCCTATACCCAAGTAGAACCTTAACTTAAGGAAAAATTTATTTCAATCATGAAAAAAACTGTATTTGTAACCGAAGCTTCACTAAGCTTCTTTGGTTAGGCTCTTCAAGATGCTTCTCACAGTTTCTTTTCCAGTGTCCAAGCTTATTGTAGTGGAAGCAAACTCCTTTGCTATCCATATCAGTTTTGTTCTTATTATCCATTATTTTTGCCTTTTTATTTACCTTATTTGAATCATTCTTCTTTTCAGAAGATCCTTTGGCCCCTACCAATAAGATTTGGTCTTTTTTGGTTCGAAAGTGACTCTCAACATTTTAAACATGTTAAGCAAATCAGCGAAGCTGATATCTAGCTTGTTCATATGAAAAATTCACAAAAGTTTTGAGAAGGAGCCCAGAGTGACTGCAAGATTAAATCTTAGCTCAACTCTCCATCCATTACAAAACCTATTGTCCTAATTATTTAATCAAATTGATAATGTTAAGGACTTTTGTATGTACTGTAGTTCCATTGGTCATTCTAGATCGTAAGAGATCCTTAGATATCTAATATCTATCAGTCCTATTTTCCTCACCATCAACTACTTGATGTGCAAGAATATAGTAGGAGCATCCATAGTTTCATGTTAACGTTGAAGCTCGTTACTCATGGATGTGAAAATGATGCATTGAGCCAACTGTGCATCATCTTGTCACTTTCTAAAAGTAGCAATCTCTTCCTTAGAGGCATGGTCTGCAACCATTGCACGAATATGCAAATTAAGGACATAATATAACTTTTCAGCCATGAGAACTATTCTCAAATTTCTTAACCAATCCTTTTAATTCGGTCCGGTTAAATAGCATCTAATATGCTTCGCAATGATAATAATTTAGACATTGTAAAATTCTGTAGATGAATTTGTTATTAACAACATTTTAGCATACATTATTTTATTAATTACCAAAATAAATTAGGTCTTGTTTTAAATTGGTATCTCCCACTATTTTCTTCAAACTATATTACCCTCAATTATATAGTTCGGCAAAATCTGATTAAAGATTTTCTAGTGAGAATAAGGATCTCATTTCAAATGTATATAGCCTTGTGGTGACACAACAAACTATATATAAATAGGTAGACAACTCTTGTTAATTACATCATCATGTAACTCCTTTTATTTTGCCTCTTAGATTATTTTGATCAAGTGGTGGCACATCCGAATCAAAATTATCTAAGTTAAGTCAAACCTAGCACTCCATATATTCAAAAAAGAAAAACATTGTCCTTGTGGTGACACAACAAAACAACATTATTCAATTTTCTTTATAAGCATCTAATGTGATAAAATTAACATCTTAAAAATTAAGATAAGCCTTGTGGTGACACAACAAACTTATAATAATTAATTGATACTTTATTATTTTTGAACGCTTAGGACCTAATAAAAAATATTTGAGGGGTTTCTTATTAATTTGCCTCATCTTGTTCAGCGCGCATGCACACACACACACACACACACACACACACACACACACACACACACATATATATATATATATATATATATATATATAAGTCGACATCGGGATTTTTATTGTCCCTTTTTGTTCTTATCTTTTGGTGTTCTCAAAATAGGTGAGATTTGTTTGAAAAAACAAGTTATGAAAAGGTCCGACATGTATATGTCGACGATTGGACTATAAGAGTCGCCAGTTGGTATTTTTAAATGGTTGCACCAACTCAACCGAGAAAAGGTTTGCACATTGACCAACTGATGTAACACTACTTAACAGGTCTGTGAAACCGAGATTCGTTAGGGTCCGGGGGCTTGATTATGTAGAGGAAAGGTGTTAGGTACCCCCCGACATCTGTGTTACCATGATGACCGCCACTTTATAATTAAAATGTTATCTAAATATGTGTGTGCGTGTGGGTCAATGTACAATTATTTGAAAGTAGTGTTATGCCTCGTTTACACCTATATACAAAGGGTTTGAATTTTGTATAAAAGCGCAGTTTTAACAAGATATAGCAATGATGTTTTGTAAAAGAAGTTTTTCAAACCCTTATGCTCAATAGTAATTAAGGCCTTTGATACTTCCATTTTATTATGTGTTCGGCTTAATTACTTTTATTTTTTGAGATGAGAAGCATCTTCAAGAAAATAAGATATATAGCAGTGCCGAATTCCTTGTGGGCATGAGAGCCATCTAAGGAAGTTCAAACATTGTAAATAATTTACAAGCTGGATACAACCAAAAATGTCCATGACCGAAATCAAATCTAGATTAAGAAGACTGAATCTGTGAACACATGATTTCTAGGCTCACATGATGTTGCAGTTTGTATGAAAGCTGTAAGCAGTTATGTATATAAAAGTTGTAAATATATATATATATATATATATATAAACGATCAACCACCACGAAGTAAACTCCATGGAGGATAGGAAATGTAAATATATAAAAGTTGTAAATATATATATATATAAAAATGGTTAATCGCCACGAAGTAAACTCAAAGTGGGACTAAATGTAAATAAAGCGGTAAATGACCATGAAGTAAACTCCAGGCCTGACAGAAATGTAAATAAAGCAGTAAATGGCCACGAAGTGAACTCCAGGCCTAACAAAAATATAAATATATATATATATATATGTATAAGCGGTAGGGCTGTTGAGTGACAGTTCGTACAGGTCCTTTGAGCGTAGATGTTATGAGTGGACTGTTGAGTGAGCCCATACCCGATGATGTGAGAGTCAGGGACCGCATTCTTCGACAATTATTCCTGATGATCATTAGGGGCTGCTTCATAGCGGATAACTCTTCTATGGTATCATTCGCTTTGGTCAGTGCTACACGAGATGTGGACCGTATTGGAGAGTATGACTGGGGTTCCTATACCTTTGCCTATTTCCTTAAGGGCATGCGCATGCGTTCGCAGAGCTTGACAGAGGTTTGGCTAGGATTTTACCCATTTCTACCGGTGAGTATTTCTCTTATGATTTCCTTTATACATGTTAAGAGTGCTGACTGACAGCAGATGTTTGCCTTTTTGTTGGCAGTTTTGGGCCTATGAGAGGCTCTTATGCTTGCGTCCTATGAGTGTGTTAGGTTTAGATACCTATCCACAAGGATGGTGATGGCATCACTCTATACTAGTGGAGGTTCCTGTAGCTGAGGGTTTCACCCATTGTCATCTATAGTTGGAGTTGTTGACAACTAATGCTATCACTTGGATTCCCAATTCTAGGGAATATTTAATCGTTAGGTTTGAGGATGGGCACCCGACTGATGTTAAGTACGTGATATCCATCCGTAGGATTCCTCTCTTCATAAATAGAGGATGGGAGCTCAATTTAGGAGAGCGTGCTATTAGGAGCACCATAGGGGAGATTCGTGTACCGATCATGCCTCCAACCAAGCGTTATTGGACTGTATCACAGTCGCCTGTTAGTGATATCCCATTGATGGACGTTGACGGCTTTACATTGTCAGAGGGTCCGTATACTTAGGATATGTTCGATCCCTGGTGGTCCCCTCGTACCATCGGAGCCCAGACCCGCGCCACTCAGTTCATGGGGGATATGGTTCCTGGATCCGTGATGATGACGGATTGGATGGCCTGTGTCCGAGATCCGACTCATTTGACATAGATTAACAGTTTGACCCGGCAGTTGGACCATGCACATTTCTTTATTCGACACTTGGGCATAGATCATTCAGAGGCAGATACTTTTGATCTTTCCATCAAGGGGCAGGCTTTTCAGGTGACACATATGGTTTTGCCGGTGCAGATCCTCCATTGTATAGGCCTGACATCCCTCATGGCGGAGATCTAGTGACTCAGGAGGAGTTACATCAGGTGGACATGATTGATGATGTAGACATTGACACCATTATTGTAAGAACCCAAATTTTCAAAAAATATTAAAGTAAGAATTTAGTAAATAAAATTCTTAAAGCATGAGATGGGTTCAAACAAGAATATATAAATGTGCTACGAGGTATGTGGTATTGTGTTACATAGGGTAATATGAGCCATGTAGTAAGTGATGTTATGTTTAATAAATATATATCATTATTATATATTTGTTATAAATGATAGAGATGAATTAGTAAGAAGAGAGATAAGATTTATCTATCGGCATTAAATAATTTATAGAATTATTTTATCATAGTAAGTTGTTGACCTTAAATATCCTTGATAACCACCAATTTCTTGATTATATGTATGAGTATGTATCAAGTCTAAGGCAGTACAACCGTACCCTTTAATGGTGGATGTATAGGAGCTGGGCTAAACAATTCCTTCAGAGAGCGGAGGTATATACGAATTAGTAACCAATCTAACTCAATCGTGAAAAACAAAAGCGAGCATTAGAGACTTTAAACTAATTTGTTGGTTGTTTAATGAAACAACTCAAAGGTACTATATTGAATACCATTAAAGACTCGATGTGTACTAAGTTTGGACTTGTATATATGTACGTTGTCGACGAGAGAAGAAAATCAATTTATCTTTAGATAAATATTGGTTAGAGATTTATTGACTAATATTGGGATTTGGTTAAATGTGTAGATTAAAGAAAGAAGAGTTTGAACTTGAAGTTTAATCTCTAAGTTATTCAAGAATGTAGTCATTGGAGATTCATTTTGGTTAGTATAATGAGATAGCATGTATAGAGCATGTTAAAAGATTTGCGAAGTTAAGTTCTGTTTCTATTAAAGCATAACTTTTCTGTGTCCTAACTTGAGGTGGCGCTGTAGCCCACTCTCTCAAGCCTAAGACAGAGCGATCGACCGGTCATAGATCGCTCATAATGAGTTTGTAATCTGAACTTTAGGATTTTTGTATTAGTAACTAATATGTTATAATAAGGACCATAATTGGTGTTCCAACCATCCATTAATGGATTGAGATAACGAATCATGAATTGAATGAGAAGTTATTTATGGAAATAATAATAATAATAATAATAATAATAATAATAATAATAATAATAATAATAACAATAATAATAATAATAATAATAATAATAATCCTTGCAAAATAATAACAACTAGGCCCAGGTTCTCGGGTGGTCATTAGATCAATATTCCAAATCTCAACATTAAACTAAATATATATAAAGTAACTATTAATATTTTTATATATAAATATATATGTAAACAAATATTCATATAAATATTTATAAATTTATCTATAAATATTCACATAAATATTTATAACAAATATTCATATCTAAATTTTATAAATTTTAGATGAAATATTTATAAATAAATATTTGTTTATAATTATATGAATATTTATTTATAAATATTTAGAGATAAATTTATAAATAAATATATATGTATATATATAAATATTCATAGTTACGTTATATATATATATATATATATATATATATATATATATATATATATATAGTTTAATGTGGAGATTTAAGATGGATATATATATAATTTTCACTTTAAAACAAAATTGTTTTATTGATAATTGAAAAATATTTACAAACAAACTGAAAATCAAAGTGACTTAAAGTATAACATAGAACATTTGAGAAGAAAGAAGAGAAGGGTTAAAGAAGGGCTAAACAGTGGTAGAAACCAAAGATTCGTTTGAGAAGGAACTCAAAGTCTTTCTAAGTTTCGAAGTCTGTCTCGCTTACTAAGTTCGAATTCCTTTTATAGAATAAGGAAAGGAACTATTACAAAGTTATTATTACAAAAATGAATCATTACAGACAAATAATTATAGATGAATAGTGCTAACTTTTGACTTATTATAGACGCTTTCGGCTACTTTTGACAAAGAGGCCGACAACTTTTGACTCAGCAGATGCTTTCGGTGGAAAAGAGAGAGCATCTTTTGACTTTAATGGCTGCTGGGGCAGGTTCGCATGACTGGAGTTGCTTTCAGTGGAAAAGCAGATTCTTTTGACTGATTGACTGCCGGGGCAGGTGCACGTGACTGAGGAGTCAGGCAAATGGGTCCTGAGCATCCTGTAGATTGATGGTACCATATGGATCATACTGACCATCATCATCTGCAAATTGGCTGACTAACGCTGAGGAAGAAGAATGAACAGAAGCTTCCTCATGAAGCTCATCAATTCTTTTATTGAGTGCTTGGGCAATCAATTTTAATTCTTTACTGGAGCAATCATTGAAATCAGAAATTCCACGAGAACAAGTTGAACCAATAGGACTGACTCTGGGTTCTTTTGACTTAGACTCTTTGGGTTTTGACTCTTTTAATTGACTAGAAGGTTCTTTGGACGAAACTGGAAGAACCTTGAGAGGAATGGTGGGAAATTCTAACTGAACTTGACTAACAATCCTATTAACATCAAACTTATCCCACCATTTAATGAAAAAATGACGGGAAAGAAGAGCAAAAGGATCAAAAGTGGGGGTAACTACAAACTGAGGATCTATGGGTACACCTTCATACTTGGGATTAGGTTTACTGTGGGTACAGAAATGGTGAAATTGAACCTTCAGGAGTTCAGGAAGGAGATCATAAGTGGAACCAAATCTGTGCCACCAACGAAGAACCAATATGGGAATTGACTTTTGAATTTATGATCGAATTGAATAAACCATGAATGACTATTTGACTCATTTTTATGAATGAAAACTTTATGCCATGCTTCAATATAATCATAATAACAATAAGAGTTATTCTGATTAGAAAGTTGCATGAGATCAGAAGGGTGATTTCCCCAATCCGCGAGTGAAATAAACTGTTTAATATATAAAGAATGATAAAGCATCTTGGACTTATCATTATTGGCATATATTGGTTTAATAAAGATTGATTTAGTTTCAATAAGGATATCCTTATAATACACAAGGGATTTATAAGGAGCAAGGGGTTGGAAATGCCATCCAGGGGAAAGAACTGGGCGGCCAAATTGACTGGGTCATTTCTATTTTTCATAGTGGGTTCAATGTGAAATAGGTGGTTGGTCCATTTGTGTATGTACTCAGAAGGAGGGTGACTGGAATTTATAACAGGGTTTTTTGACTGATCAGAAAATGGGTCAATCAGGACTGGGTTACTTGCTAAGGCAGAACTGTACGGCTTAGGCATTGTCCCAAGGACTGTGAATTTGTTACTGGTTTGAAAAACTAGGTTAACTGGGTGAGGATCCAAGGTTCCTTTAGGTTGATTAACTGGGCCAGAGGGGCGACCTGAACCAC
The DNA here is from genome assembly GCA_020205615.1 of Panax quinquefolius. Classification (NCBI taxonomy): domain Eukaryota; kingdom Viridiplantae; phylum Streptophyta; class Magnoliopsida; order Apiales; family Araliaceae; genus Panax; species Panax quinquefolius. The sequence continues at coordinate 66,030 of JAINUW010000527.1, read as the reverse complement.
GAGAGGAAGATTCTCCTCTAGAACTCATGACGAATGGACGGTACCTGTATTAATAAATTCCCTAGTGAGAAAATCAGGAATTGATTTGTTACTTCCTTTAATATATTCAATCTCAAAATCAAAAATACTCAAAAGGGCCTGCCATCTTGCAAAGGAATGCTTAGAGGCAATATTCTCAACATCTTTTTCTAATATATACTTTGCAGATTTGCAATCAATACAGACTAGAAATTTTTGGTTTAATAAGTCACTTTGAAATTTGTTAATACATAGTACTAATGAAAGTATTTCTTTTTTATTAGTACTGTAATTTAACTGTATTTTATTCCATGCACCGGAATGAAATCGAACAATTTGTCCAGAAGAATTGAGTGTTAATTTTTGTTTCAAAATACCTCTGAAACCAATGTCAGAGGTATCAGTCTCAACGATCTTAAAAGAAGAATCGTTGGAGATGCCACGGCAAGGCAAAGCCTTAACATATCTTTTAACTTGTTGGACGACAAAAGTATGAATGTCAGTCCACGGAGGGGGATTGTCCTACAAACGCTAAAAAAGAGGTTTGCAAATCTTCCTGAGGTTTATATAAAACTTGCCAATATAATTGAGCGAGCCCAGAAACCTCTGTAGTTGGGTTTTATTGGTAATTTTATCTGGGAATCTGTCAGCAAATTAAATAGCTCGATCAATAGGCTGTATGAGTCCGCGATAAATAATTAAACCAAGAAACCGAACTTTAGCTTGAAACAAGCTGCATTTGAAAGGTGAAAGGACAAGTCCATTGTCTTCGACTGTTTTGAAGAATGATTTTAAATGCTTAATGTGTTCTTCAATTGAATTGGAGAAAATGAGAATATCATCAATGTAAACGACAATAAAATGACTGAAAGGATTCAAAATATCATTGAGGATATTCTGAAATTCACTAGGGGCATTTTTTGGCCAAATGCCTGGACATTCCATTCGTAATGACCGAATGGAGTGGTGAAAGTGGTTTTGTACCTATCATCGGGATGAATGGCAACTTGCCATAAACCAGATTTAAGGTCAAATTTATTGAAGATGGTGGCGTTACTCAATCGATTAATGAGGTCATCTTTGTTAGGTAAAGGGTACCTAATCCATTTTAAGACTTTGTTCAATGGCTTGTAATTGATAACTAGACGGGGAACACCTCTCTCCTTTTCTGCTTCATTGTTAACATAAAAGACGGGACATGACTATGGGGATTTACTAGGTTTAATTAATCCTTTAACAAGAAGATCATTAATCTCCTTTTTACATAACTCCATTTGTTCATGAGTCATTTGTATAGGTCTTGCCTTAGTAGGAATTAAGTGTTCCTTAAATTCCTTAGCATAAGGAAGTCTTACTACATGTTTCTTCCAATGCCAAAAGGCATTATGAGAATCAGAACAAAGGTTTTTCGTTAAATAAGTTTTTAACTCTTCAATTTTTTCTTGAATGTCTTTATTTTGAAGTTGTTCTTCAACTCTTTTGTACTTAATTTCTTCTTTTAAGAAATTTAAATGAGTGGATTTACAGTTTAATAAGTTTAATTATTTGGAAATGGACTCTTCTTGAATAAATTTTAAATCACTTTCTTTAGGTTTAATAAGAAATTTAAATGTTATTCTTTTTCCTAAATGTTTACAGCTTAATCCCTCATTACTGGTAGTAAAAGGGTATAATAAATATATAAATGGTAATCCTAAGATGATCTTATCAGTAAGATTGCGGATTAAAACAAATGATGTTTTTACCTTAGTAAATGTAAATGTAAAATGTTTTTACTTTTACTTTTACTTTAGTAAATTACTTTTACTTTGTACTTTTACTTTAGTAAATGTAATGGTGAATCCTGCGTGATTCAATAGTAATTTACTTTTCAGTTTTCTATTTAAGTAACTCGAAGTGTTTAGAGTTACTCAGTCTTTTCTTTTGAAGGAAAACCTCACCTGAGGTCCTCTCTCTGCCTTCTCTCTAGGATAAGAACAAGAAGCTTGTTCTTCCTTCTTCTAGTAAAATGAAGAAGAAGTTCTTTATACTTCTCTCTTCCATTTACAGTTTATCTAGGTTATACGTAATCCCTTCCTCAACTGTTTATAAATAAAAGAAAGAGATTACTTTACCGATTCCATCTGAGAAGATGATCAACAAAGACCTCCCAAGACCGAAGCGAGACGGACCAGTTAGTCAACAAAGATGGCCCCAATCATCATCAGCTTTCGGAAAAAGTAGAAAGCAGTCAACAACAACATCATTGTTATTCCCAAGTAAATTAGCTTTTACTGTAAGTAAAATGCTTTTACTTTTTCCTTAGTAAATGTAAATGTAAAATGTTTTTACTTTTACTTTTACTTCAGAAAATGTAATAGTGAATCTTGCGTGATTCAATAGTAATTTACTTTTCAGTTTTCTATTTTAGTAACTCGAAGTGTTTAGAGTTACTCAGTCTTTTCTTTTGAAAGAAAACCTCACCTAAGGTCCTCTCTCTACCTTCTCTCTAGGATACGAAGAAGAAGCTTGTTCTTCCTTCTTCTAGTAAAATGAAAAAGAAGTTCTTTATACTTCTCTCTTCCATTTACAGTTTATCTAGGTTATACGTAATCCCTTCCTCAACTGTTTATAAATAAAAGAAAGAGATTACTTTACCGATTCCATCTGAGAAGATGATCAACAACACCTCCTAAGCACACCAAAGAAGAGACGGACCAGTTAGTCAACAAAGATGGCCCCAGTCATCATCAGCTTTCGGCAAAAGCAGAAAGCAGTCAACAACAACATCATTGTTGTCCCCAAGCAAATTAGCTTTTACTGTAAGTAAAATGCTTTTACTTTTACCTTAGTAAATGTAAATGTAAAATGTTTTTACTTTTACTTTTACTTTTACTTTAGTAAATTACTTTTACTTTGTACTTTTACTTCAGTAAATGTAATAGTGAATCCTGCGTGATTCAATAGTAATTTACTTTTTCGCTTTTCTATTTAAGTAACTCAAGTGTTTTGAGTTACTCGTTTTTTTTGAAAGAAAACCTCACCGAGGTCCTCTCTCCGCCTTCTCTCTAGGATACGAAGAAGAAGCTTGTTGCTTCCTTCTTCTAGTAAGATGAAGAAGAAGTTCTTTATACTTCTCTCTTCCATTTACAGTTTATCTAGGTTATACATAATCCCTTCCTCAACTATTTATAAATAAAAGAAATAGATTACTTTAACGATTCCATCTGAGAAGATGATCAACAAAGACCTCCCAAGACCTAAGCAGAGAGACGGACCAGTTAGTCAACAAAGATGGCCCCAGTCATCATCAGCTTTCTACAAAAGCAGAAAGCAGTCAACAACAACATCATTGTTGTCCCCCAGTAAATCAGCTTTTACTTTAAGTAAAATGCTTTTACTTTTACCTTAGTAAATGTAAATGTAAAATGTTTTTACTTTTACTTTTACTTTAGTAAATTATTTTTACTTTGTACTTTTACTTTAGTAAATGTAATAGTGAATCCTGCGTGATTCAATAGTAATTTACTTTTCAGTTTTCTATTTAAGTAACTCGAAGTGTTTAAAGTTACTCAGGCTTTTCTTTTGAAAGAAAACCTCACCTAAGGTCTAAGGTCCTATCTCTGCCTTCTCTCTAGGATACGAAGAAGAAGCTTGTTACTTCCTTCTTCTAGTAAGATGAAGAAGAAGTTCTTTATACTTATCTCTTCCATTTACAGTTTATCTAGGTTATATGTAATCCCTTCCTCAACTGTTTATAAATAAAAGAAAGAGATTACTTTACCGATTCCATCTGAGAAGTCGATCAACAACACCTCCCAAGATCGGTAGGAGAGACGGACCAGTTAGTCAACAAAGATGGCCCCAGTCATCATCAACTTTCGGCAAAATCAGAAAGCAGTCAACAACAACATCATTGTTGTCCCCCAGTAAATCAGCTTTTACTTTAAGTAAAATGCTTTTACTTTAAGTAAAATGCTTTTACTTTTACCTTAGTAAATTTAAATGTAAAATGTTTTTACATTTACTTTTACTTTAGTAAATTACTTTTACTTTGTACTTTTACTTCAGTAAATGTAATAGTGAATCCTGCGTGATTCAATAGTAATTTACTTTTTAGTTTTCTATTTAAGTAACTCGAAGTGTTTAAAGTTACTCAGGCTTTTCTTTTGAAAGAAAACCTCACCTGAGGTCCTCTCTCTGCCTTTTCTCTAAGATACGAAGAAGAAGCTTGTTGCTTCCTTCTTCTAGTAAGATGAAGAAGAAGTTCATTATACTTCTCTCTTTCATTTCAGCTTTATCCGAGTTATACGTAATCCTTCCTCAACTGCTTATAAATAAAAGAAAGAGATTACTTTCTGGATTCCATCCGAGAAGATGATCAACAAAGACCATCCTGTCTGCGGCGAGAGACGGAGCGGCTTAGTCAACAAAGATGGCCCCAGTCATCATCAGCTTTCGGCAAAAGCAGAAAGTAGTCGACAACAACATCATTGTTGTCCCCAAGTAAATCAGCTTTTACTTTAAGTAAAATGCTTTTACTTTTACCTTAATAAATGTAACTGTAAAATGTTTTTACTTTTACTTTTACTTTAGTAAATTACTTTTACTTTGTATTTTAGTTTAGTAAATGTAATAGTGAATCCTGCGTGATTCAATAGTAATTTACTTTTCAGTTTTCTATTTAAGTAACTCGAAGTGTTTAGAGTTACTCAAGCTTTTCTTTTGAAAGAAAACCTCACCTGAGGTCCTCTCTCTACCTTCTCTCTAGGATACGAAGAAGAAGCTTGTTGCTTCCTTCTTCTAGTAAGATGAAGAAGAAGTTCTTTATACTTCTCTCTTCCATTTACAGTTTATCTAGGTTATACATAATCCCATCCACAACTGTTTATAAATAAAAGAAAGAGATTACTTTACCGATTCCATCTGAGAAGATGATCAACAGCACCCTCTGGCACCGGCAGGAGACGGACCAGTTAGTCAACAAAGATGGCCCAGTCATCAGCAGATTTTGGCAAAAGCAAAAAGCAGTCACCAACAACATCATTGTTGTCCCCTAGTAAATCAGCTTTTACTTTAAGTAAAATGCTTTTACTTTTACCTTAGTAAATGTAAATGTAAAATGTTTTTACTTTTACTTCAGTAAATGTAATAGTGAATTCTGCGTGATTCAATAGTAATTTACTTTTTAGTTTTCTATTTAATTAACTCGAAGTGTTTAAAGTTACTCTGGCTTTTCTTTTGGAAGAAAACCTCACCTAAGGTCCTCTCTCTGCCTTCTCTCTTTGGATACGAAGAAGAGGCTTGTTGCTCCCTTCTTCTAGTAAGATGAAGAATAAGTTCTTTATACTTCTCTTTTCCATTTACAGTTTATCTAGGTTATACGTAATCCCTTCCTCAACTGTTTATAAATTAAAGAAAGAAATTACTTTACCGATTCCATATGAGAAGATGATTAACAGCACCCTCCGGCACCGGCAGGAGACGGACCAGTTAGTCAACAAAGATGGCCCCAGTCATCATCAGCTTTCGGTAAAAGCAGAAAGCATTCAACAACAACATCATTGTTGTTCCCCAGTAAATCAGCTTTTACTTTAAGTAAAATGCTTTTACTTTTACCTTAGTAAATGTAAATGTAAAATGTTTTTACTTTTACTTTTACTTTAGTAAATTACTTTTACTTTGTACTTTTACTTCAGTAAATGTAATAGTGAATCCTGCGTGATTCAATAGTAATTTACTTTTCAATTTTCTATTTAATTAACGAGAAGTGTTTAGAGTTACTCAGGCTTTTCATTTGAAAGAAAACCTCACCTGAGGTCCTCTCACTGCCTTCTCTCTAGGATACGAAGAAGAAGCTTGTTGATTCCTTCTTCTAGTAAGATGAAGAAGAAGTTCTTTATACTTCTCTCTTCCATTTAGAGTTTATCAAGGATATATGTAATCTCTTCCTCAACTGTTTATAAATAAAAGAAAGAGATTACTTTACCGATTCCGTCTAAGAAGATGATCAACAAAGACACCCTCCCAAGACCGAAGCGAGAGACTTTGACCATTAATCAACAAAGATGGCCCCAAATCATCATCAATTTCTAAGAAAGCGTAGAAAGCGAACAACAACAACATCATTGTTGTCCCCTAGTAAATCAGCTTTTACTTAAAGTAAAATGCTTTTACTTTTATCTTTGTAAATGTAAATGTAAAATGTTTTTACTTTTACTTTTACTTTAGTAAATTACATTTACTTTGTACTTTTACTTAAGTAAATGTAATAGTGAATCCTACGTGATTCAATAGTAATTTACTTTTCAGTTTTCTATTTAAGTAACTCAAAGTATTTAGAGTTACTCAGGCTTTTCTTTTGAAAGAAAACCTCACCTAAGGTCCTCTCTTTGCCTTCTCTCTAGGATACGAAGAAGAAGCTTGTTCTTCCTTCTTCTAGTAAGATGAAGAAGAAGTTCTTTATACTTCTCTCTTCCATTTACAGTTTATCTAGGTTATACGGAATCCCTTCCTCAACTGTTTATAAATAAAAGAAAGAGATTACTTTACCGATTTAATCTGAGAAGATGATCAACAGCACCCTCCGACAGCGGTAGGAGACGAACCAGTTAGTCAATAAAGATGGCCCCAGTCATCATCAGCTTTCGGCAAAAGCAGAAAGCAGTCAACAACAATATCATTGTTGTCCCCAAGTAAATCAACTTTTACTTTAAGTAAAATGCTTTTACTTTTACCTTAGTAAATGTAAATGTAAAATGTTTTTACTTTTACTTTTACTGTAGTAAATTACTTTTACTTTGTACTTTTACTTTAGTAAATGTAATAGTGAATCCTGCGTGATTCAATAGTAATTTACTTTTCAGTTTTCTATTTAAGTAACTCGAAGTGTTTAGAGTTACTCAGTCTTTTCTTTTGAAAGAAAACCTCACCTGAGGTCCTCTCTCTGCCTTCTCTCTAGGATAAGAACAAGAAGCTTGTTCTTCCTTCTTCTAGTAAAATGAAGAAGAAGTTCTTAATACTTCTCTCTTCCATTTACAGTTTATCTAGGTTATACGTAATCCCTTCCTCAACTCTTTATAAATAAAAGAAAGAGATTACTTTACCGATTCCATCTAAGAAGATGATCAACAGCACCCTCCGGCACCGGCAGGAGACGGACCAGTTAGTCAACAAAGATGGCCCCAATTATCATCAGCTTTCGGCAAAAGCAGAAAGTAGTCAACAACAACATCATTGTTATTCCCAAGTAAATTAGCTTTTACTGTAAGTAAAATGCTTTTACTTTTACCTTAGTAAATGTAAATGTAAAATGTTTTTACTTTTACTTTTACTTTTACTTTAGTAAATTACTTTTACTTTGTACTTTTACTTCAGTAAATGTAATAGTGAATCCTGCGTGATTCAATAGTAATTTACTTTTCAGTTTTCTATTTAAGTAACTCGAAGTGTTTAGAGTTACTCAGTCTTTTCTTTTGAAAGAAAACCTCACCTAAGGTCCTCTCTCTGCCTTCTCTCTAGGATACGAAGAAGAAGCTTGTTCTTCCTTCTTCTAGTAAAATGAAAAAGAAGTTCTTTATACTTCTCTCTTCCATATACAGTTTATCTAGGTTATACGTAATCCCTTCCTCAACTGTTTATAAATAAAAGAAAGAGATTACTTTACCGATTCCATCTGAGAAGATGATCAACAAAGACCTCCTAAGACCGGGCAGAGAGACGGACCATTAATCAACAAAGATGGCCCCAATCATCATCGACTTTCTAAGCAAAAGCGAAAGCGATCAACAACAACAACATCATTGTTGTCCCCAAGCAAATTAGCTTTTACTGTAAGTAAAATGCTTTTACTTTTACCTTAGTAAATGTAAATGTAAAATGTTTTTACTTTTACTTTTACTTTTACTTTAGTAAATTACTTTTACTTTGTACTTTTACTTCAGTAAATGTAATAGTGAATCCTGCGTGATTCAATAGTAATTTACTTTTCAGTTTTCTATTTAAGTAACTCGAAGTGTTTTGAGTTACTCAAGTTTTTTTTTTGAAAGAAAACCTCACCTGAGGTCCTCTCTCTGCCTTCTCTCTAGGATATGAAGAAGAAGCTTGTTGCTTCCTTCTTCTAGTAAGATGAAGAAGAAGTTCTTTATACTTCTCTCTTCCATTTACAGTTTATCTAGGTTATACATAATCCCTTCCTCAACTGTTTATAAATAAAAGAAATAGATTACTTTACCGATTCCATCTGAGAAGATGATCAACAAACACCTCCCAAGACCTTGCAGTGAGAGCGGACCGATTAATCAACAAAGATGGCCCCAAATCATCATCGACTTTCTACAAAAGCGAAGCGACAACAACAACATCATTGTTGTCCCCAAAGAATCGACTTTTACTTTAAGTAAAATGCTTTTACTTTTACCTTAGTAAATGTAAATGTAAAATGTTTTTACTTTTACTTTTACTTTTACTTTAGTAAATTATTTTTACTTTGTACTTTTACTTCAGTAAATGTAATAGTGAATCTGCGTGATTCAATAGTAATTTACTTTTCAGTTTTCTATTTAAGTAACTAGAAGTGTTTAAAGTTACTCAGGCTTTTCTTTTGAAAGAAATCCTCACCTGAGGTCCTCTCTCTGCCTTCTCTCTAGGATGCAAAGAAGAAGCTTGAGGCTTCCTTCTTCTAGTAAGATGAAGAAGAAGTTCTTTATACTTATCTCTTCCACTTACAGTTTATCTAGGCTATATGTAATCCCTTCCTCAACTGTTTATAAATAAAAGAAAGAGATTACTTTACCGATTCCATCGGAGAAGTCGATCAACAAAGACCTCCCAAGACCTAGGGAGACGGACCGATTAGTCAACAAAGATGGCCCCAGATCATCATCGACTTTCTAAGAAAATCGAAAGCGATCAACAACAACATCATTGTTGTCCCCCAGTAAATCAGCTTTTACTTTAAGTAAAATGCTTTTACTTTTACCTTAGTAAATTTAAATGTAAAATGTTTTTACATTTACTTTTACTTTAGTAAATTTCTTTTACTTTGTACTTTTACTTCAGTAAATGTAATAGTGAATCCTGCGTGATTCAATATTAATTTACTTTTTAGTTTTCTATTTAAGTAACTCGAAGTGTTTAAAGTTACTCAGGCTTTTCTTTTGAAAGAAAACCTCACCTGAGGTCCTCTCTCTGCCTTCTCTCTAGGATACGAAGAAGAAGCTTGTTGCTTCCTTCTTCTAGTAAGATGAAGAAGAAGTTCATTATATTTCTCTCTTTCATTTACAGTTTATCCAGGTTATACGTAATCCCTTCCTCAACTGTTTATAAATAAAAGAAAGAGATTACTTTCTGATTCCATCCGAGAAGATGATCAACAAGACACCCTCCTAAGATGCGGCAGAGAGCGGGCGCTTAATCAACAAAGATGGCCCCGATCATCATCGACTTTTCGGCAAAAAGCGATAAGTAGTCGAACAACAACATCATTGTTGTCCCGAGTAAATCGACTTTTACTTTAAGTAAAATGCTTTTACTTTTACCTTAATAAATGTAATCAGAAAATGTTTTTACTTTTACTTTTACTTTAGTAAATTACTTTTACTTTGTATTTTAGTTTAGTAAATGTAATAGTGAATCCTGCGTGATTCAATAGTAATTTACTTTTCAGTAGTCTATTTAAGTAACTCGAAGTGTTTAGAGTTACTCAAGTTTTTCTTTTGAAAGAAAACCTCACCGAGGTCCTGTCTCTCGCCTTCTCTCTAGATACGAAGAAGAAGCTTGTTGCTTCCTTCTTCTAGTAAGATGAAGAAGAAGTTCTTTATACTTCTCTCTTCATTTATAGTTTATCTAGGTTATACATAATCCTTCCTCAACTATTTATAAATAAAAGAAAGAGATTACTTTACCGATTCCATCCGAGAAGATGATCAACAAAGACCTCTCCGGCGTGACGAGAGACGGACGATTAGTAAACAAAGATGGCCCCATCATCATCGACTTTTAAAGTGAGAATCCAATCAAAAACAACATCATTGTTGTCCCCGAAGAAATCGACTTTTACTTTAAGTAAAATGCTTTTACTTTTACCTTAGTAAATGTAAATGTAAAATGTTTTACATTTACTTTTACTTTAGTAAATTACTTTTACTTTGTACTTTTACTTGAAGAATGTAATAGTGAATCTCATGTGATTCAATAGTAATTTACTTTTCGCTTTTCTATTTAAGTAACTCAAGTGTTTTGAGTTACTCAAGTTTTTTTTTTGAAAGAAAACCTCACCGAGGTCCTCTCTCTGCTTTCTCTCTAGGATCTGAAGAAGAAGCTTGTTGCTTCCTTCTTCTAGTAAGATGAAGAAGAAGTTCTTTATACTTCTCTCTTCCATTTACACAGCTTTATCTAGGTTATACATAATCTCTTCCTCAACTGTTTATAAATAAAAGAAATAGATTACTTTACCGATTCCATCTCGAGAAGATGATCAATGCACCCTCCCAAGACCTAGCGGAGAAGGCGAGGCGATTAATCAACAAAGATGGCCCCAGTCATCATCTCGCTTTCTAAAAAGCGAAGCGATCAACAACAACAACATCATTGTTGTCCCCGAAGAATCGACTTTTACTTTAAGTAAAATGCTTTTACTTTTACCTTAGTAAATGTAAATGTAAAATGTTTTTACTTTTACTTTTACTTTAGTAAATTATTTTTACTTTGTACTTTTACTTCAGTAAATGTAATAGTGAATCCTGCGTCATTCAATAGTAATTTACTTTTCAGTTTTCTATTTAAGTAACTCGAAGTGTTTAAAGTTACTCAGGCTTTTCTTTTGAAAGAAAACCACACCTAAGGTCTAAGGTCCTATCTCTGCCTTCTCTCTAGGATACGAAGAAGAAGCTTGTTGCTTCCTTCTTCTAGTAAGATTAAGAAGAAGTTCTTTATACTTATCTCTTCCATTTACAGTTTATATAGGTTATACATAATCCCATCCTCAACTGTTTATAAATAAAAGAAAGAGATTACTTTACCGATTCCATCTGAGAAGTCGATCAACAAGACCCTCCCAAGACCAAAGAGAGAGGCGGACCATTAGTCAACAAAGATGGCCCCGATCATCATCGACTTTTCAAAATCATAAAGCGATCAAACAACAACATCATTGTTGTCCCCAATCATCGACTTTTACTTTAAGTAAAATGCTTTTACTTTTACCATAGTAAATTTAAATGTAAAATGTTTTTACTTTTACTTTTACTTTAGTAAATTACTTTTACTTTGTACTTTTACTTGATAAATGTAATAGTGAATCTCAAGTGATTCAATAGTAATTTACTTTTTAGTTTTCTATTTAAGTAACTCGAAGTGTTTAAAGTTACTCAGGCTTTTCTTTTGAAAGAAAACCTCACCTGAGGTCCTCTCTCTGCCTTCTCTCTAGGATACGAAGAAGAAGCTTGTTGCTTCCTGCTTCTAGTAAGATGAATAAGAAGTTCATTATACTTCTCTCTTTCATTTACAGTTTATCCAGGTTATACGTAATCCCTTCCTCAACTATTTATAAATAAAAGAAAGAGATTACTTTACCGATTCCATCTGAGAAGATGATCAACAGCACCCTCCTAAACACCTAAGAAGAGACGGACCATTAATCAACAAAGATGGCCCCGATCATCATCGACTTTTCGACAAATAGCGAAGCGGTCAACAACAACATCATTGTTGTCCCCTAGTAAATAAGCTTTTACTTTAAGTAAAATGCTTTACTTTTACCTTAGTAAATGTAAATGTAAAATGTTTTTACTTTTACTTTTACTTTAGTAAATTACTTTTACTTTGTACTTTTACTTGAAGAATGTAATAGTGAATCTGCATGATTCAATAGTAATTTACTTTTCAGTTTTCTATTTAAGTAACTCGAAGTGTTTAGAGTTACTCAAGTTTTTCTTTTGAAAGAAAACCTCACCTAAGGTCCTGTCTCTGCCTTCTCTCTAGGATACGAAGAAGAAACTTGTTGCTTCCTTCTTCTAGTAAGATGAAGAAGAAGTTCTTTATACTTCTCTCTTCAATTTATAGTTTATCTAGGTTATACATAATCTCTTCCTCAACTATTTATAAATAAAAGAAAGAGATTACTTTACCGATTCCATCTGAGAAGATGATCAACAGCACCCTCTGGCACCGACAGGAGACGGACCAGTTAGTCAACAAAGATGGCCCAGTCATCATCAACTTTCGGCAAAAGCAGAAAGCAGTCCAAAACAACATCATTGTTGTCCCCCAGTAAATCAACTTTTACTTTAAGTAAAATGCTTTTACTTTAAGTAAAATGCTTTTACTTTTACCTTAGTAAATGTAAATGTAAAATGTTTTTACTTTTACTTTTACTTTAGTAAATTATTTTTACTTTGTACTTTTACTTCAGTAAATGTAATAGTGAATCCTGCGTGATTCAATAGTAATTTACTTTTCAGTTTTCTATTTAAGTAACTCGAAGTGTTTAAAGTTACTCAGGCTTTTCTTTTGAAAGAAAACCTCACCTAAGGTCTAAGGTCCTATCTCTGCCTTCTCTCTAGGATACGAAGAAGAAGCTTGTTGCGTCCTTCTTCTAGTAAGATTAAGAAGAAGTTCTTAATACTTCTCTCTTCCATTTACAGTTTATATAGGTTATACATAATCCCATCCTCAACTGTTTATAAATAAAAGAAAGAGATTACTTTACTGATTCCATCCGAGAAAGTCGATCAACAAAGACCTCCTCAAGACCTAAGCGGAGACTTGGACCATTAATCAACAAAAAGATGGCCCCGATCATCATCGACTTTCTAAGCAAAATCATAAAGCAGTCAACAACAACATCATTGTTGTCCCCCAGTAAATCAGTTTTTACTTTAAGTAAAATGCTTTTACTTTTACCATAGTAAATTTAAATGTAAAATATTTTTACTTTTACTTTTACTTTAGTAAATTACTTTTACTTTGTACTTTTACTTCAGTAAATGTAATAGTGAATCTGCGTGATTCAATAGTAATTTACTTTTTAGTTTTCTATTTAAGTAACTCAAGTGTTTAAAGTTACTCAGAGCTTTTCTTTTGAAAAGAAAACCTCACCGAGGTCCTCTCTGCGCTTTCTCTCTAGGATACGAAGAAGAAGCTTGTTGCTTCTCGCTTCTAGTAAGATGAATAAGAAGTTCATTATACTTCTCTCTTTCATTTACAGTTTATCCAGGTTATACGTAATCCCTTCCTCAACTGTTTATAAATAAAAGGAAGAGATTACTTTACCGATTCCATCTGAGAAGATGATCAACAAAGACACCCTCCCAAGACCTAAGGAGAGAGCGGACCAGATTAATCAACAAAGATGGCCCCATCATCATCGACTTTCGACAAAAGCGAAAAGCAACAACAACAACATCATTGTTGTCCCCCAGTAAATAAGCTTTTACTTTAAGTAAAATGCTTTACTTTTACCTTAGTAAATGTAAATGTAAAATGTTTGTACTTTTACTTTTACTTTAGTAAATTACTTTTACTTTGTACTTTTACTTCAGTAAATGTAATAGTGAATCCTGCATGATTCGATAGTAATTTATTTTTCAGTTTTCTATTTAAGTAACTCGAAGTGTTTAGAGTTACTCAAGTTTTTCTTTTGAAAGAAAACCTCACCGGAGGTCCTGTCTCTGCCTTCTCTCTAGGATATGAAGAAGAAGCTTGTTGCTTCCTTTTTCTAGTAAGATGAAGAAGAAGTTCTTTATACTTCTCTCTTCAATTTATAGTTTATCTAGGTTATACATAATCCCTTCCTCAACTATTTATAAATAAAAGAAAGAGATTACTTTACCGATTCCATCTGAGAAGATGATCAACAAAGACCCTCTCAAGACCTAAGCGGAGAGCGGACCATTAATAAACAAAGATGGCCCAGTCATCATCAGCTTTCGGCAAAAGCAGAAAGCAGTCTAAAACAACATCATTGTTGTCCCCCAGTAAATCAGCTTTTACTTTAAGTAAAATGCTATTACTTTTACCTTAGTAAATGTAAATGTAAAATGTTTTTACATTTACTTTTACTTTAGTAAATTACTTTTACTTTGTACTTTTACTTCAGTAAATGTAATAGTGAATCCTGCGTGATTCAATAGTAATTTACTTTTCAGTTTTCTATTTAAGTAACTCGAAGTGATTAGAGTTACTCAGGCTTTTCTTTTGAAAGAAAACCTCACCCGAGGTCCTCTCTCTCCGCTTCTCTCAGGATACGAAGAAAAAAAAGCTTGTTGCTTCCTTCTTCAGTAAGATGAAGAAGAAGTTCTTTATACTTATCTCTTCCATTTACGTTTATCTAGGCTATACGTAATCCCTTCCTCAACCTGTTTATAAATAAAAGAAAGAGATTACTTTTACCGATTCCATCCGAGAAGGCGATCAACGACACCCTCCCAAGCCGGTAGGAGACGGACCGATTAATCAACAAAGATGGCCCCGATCCATCATCGACTTTCGGCAAAATCGAAGCGATCAACAACAACATCATTGTTGTCCCCGAGAAATCATCTTTTACTTTAAGTAAAATGCTTTTACTTTAAGTAAAATGCTTTTACTTTTACCTTAGTAAATTTAAATGTAAAATGTTTTTACTTTTACTTTTACTTTAGTAAATTACTTTTACTTTGTACTTTTACTTCAGTAAATGTAATAGTGAATCCCGCGAGATTCAATAGTAATTTACTTTTTAGTTTTCTATTTAAGTAACTCGAAGTGTTTAAAGTTACTCAGGCTTTTCTTTTGAAAGAAAACCTCACCTAAGGTCCTCTCTCTGCCTTCTCTCTAGGATACGAAGAAGAAGCTTGTTGCTTCCTTCTTCTAGTAAGATGAAGAAGAAGTTCATTATACTTCTCTCTTTCATTTACAGTTTATCCAGGTTATACGTAATCCCTTCCTCAACTGTTTATAAATAAAAGAAAGAGATTACTTTACCGATTCCATCTGAGAAGATGATCAACAGCACCCTCCCAAGACCTAAGAGACGGACCATTAATCAACAAAGATGGCCCGATCCATCATCGACTTTCGACAAAAGCGAAGCGATCAACAACAACATCATTGTTGTCCCCCAGTAATTAAGCTTTTACTTTAAGTAAAATGCTTTACTTTTACCTTAGTAATTGTAAATGTAAAATGTTTTTACTTTTACTTTTACTTTAGTAAATTACTTTTACTTTGTACTTTTACTTCAGTAAATGTAATAGTTAATCCTGCATGATTCAATAGTAATTTACTTTTCAGTTTTCTATTTAAGTAACTCGAAGTGTTTAGAGTTACTCAAGTTTTTCTTTTGAAAGAAAACCTCACCTGAGGTCCTGTCTCTGCCTTCTCTCTAGGATATGAAGAAGAAGCTTGTTGCTTCCTTCTTCTAGTAAGATGAAGAAGAAGTTCTTTATACTTCTCTCTTCAATTTATAGTTTATCTAGGTTATACATAATCCCTTCCTCAACTATTTATAAATAAAAGAAAGAGATTACTTTACCGATTCCATCTGAGAAGATGATCAACAAAGACACCCTAAGACCGCAGGCGAGCGGACGATTAATAAACAAAGATGGCCCAATCATCATCGACTTTCTAAGAAAAGCGAAGCGATCAACAACAACATCGTTGTTGTCCCCGAAGAATCGACTTTTACTTTAAGTAAAATGCTTTTACTTTTACCTTAGTAAATGTAAATGTAAAATGTTTTTACTTTTACTTTTACTTTAGTAATTTACTTTTACTTTATACTTTTACTTCAGTAAATGTAATAGTGAATCCTGCGTGATTCAATAGTAATTTACTTTTTAGTTTTCTATTTAAGTAACTCGAAGTGTTTAAAGTTACTCAGGCTTTTCTTTTGAAAGAAAACCTCACCTAAGGTCTAAGGTCCTCTCTCTGCCTTCTCTCTAGGATACGAAGAAGAAGCTTGTTGCTTCCTTCTTCTAGTAAGATTAAGAAGAAGTTCTTTATACTTATCTCTTCCATTTACACTTTATCTAGGCTATAATAATCCCTTCCTCAACTGCTTTATAAATAAAAGAAAGAGATTACTTTACTGGATTCCATCCGAGAAGTCGATCAACAAAGACACCCTCAAGACCTAGGGGTAGAGCGGACCAGTTAATCAACAAAGATGGCCCCGATCATCATCATCGACTTTCGACAAAATCGAAAGCGATCAACAACAACATCATTGTTGTCCCCGATGAATCGACTTTTACTTTAAGTAAAATGCTTTTACTTTTACCTTAGTAAATTTAAATGTAAAATGTTTTTACTTTTACTTTTACTTTAGTAAATTACTTTTACTTTGTACTTTTACTTGAAGAAATGTAATAGTGAATCTCATGAGATTCAATAGTAATTTACTTTTTAGTTTTCTATTTAAGTAACTTCAAGTGTTTAAAGTTACTCGAGCTTTTCTTTTGAAAGAAAACCTCACCCTAAGGTCCTCTCTCCGCTTCTCTCTAGGATACGAAGAAGAAGCTTGTTGCTTCCTTCTTCTAGTAAGATGAAGAAGTTCATTATACTTCTCTCTTTCATTTACAGTTTATCCAGGTTATACGTAATCCCTTCCTCAACTGTTTATAAATAAAAGAAAGAGATTACTTTACCGATTCCATCTTCGAGAAGATGATCAAGACACCCTCCCAAGACGCTTTAGACTTTGACCGATTAATCAACAAAGATGGCCCCGATCATCATCGACTTTCTCGACAAAAGCGAAAGCAGTCAACAACAACATCATTGTTGTCCCCCAGTAAATCAGTTTTTACTTTAAATAAAATGCTTTTACTTTAAGTAAAATGCTTTTACTTTTACCTTAGTAAATTTAAATGTAAAATGTTTTTACTTTTACTTTTACTTTAGTAAATTACTTTTACTTTGTACTTTTACTTGATAAATGTAATAGTGAATCTGCGTGATTGATAGTAATTTACTTTTCAGTTTTTTATTTAAGTAACTTTCGAAGTGTTTAGAGTTACTCAGAAAGTAGTATGCACAAGCCAATCATGTTTGATGATAAAGCATATACTTTGTAACAATCTTATTCATTTATTAATAAAAAGTATTAATTTATTAAAGGCTTTTAATTATCTACATGATCTTTGTTTTATAATATGTGATAAACCCATAGTTTTAAGCAATGCTTTTAGAATAATGATGATGATCATTCTAATGAGATCTAAATTCTTAGAAAGCTTAAAACTAAAATAGTTCCCAATCATTGGATTACTAAATTGGGGATTAGTGAATCCGGATAGATTGGTACATACATTCGTTTGCTTGCTCATTGGATGAGGATGATTGATCTCATGATCATTTGTGTGGAGACACTAAAGCAAGTATGTAGGTGCTTATTAGAGAATAAGTTCAACTTTGAGCGTGGCTCGCTAAGGAATACCTAATGGAGTTTTATTTGCTGTCAATAGGAATTCTGTAGTGATAGTAGTACAAGTGATCCTTGGACTTGAGATCATCATAGTATCTTGTGTATGATGAGTTATACTTTGACTTATTCCTTAAGACCCTTAGGGTATATCAAAGGGTATGCTTGGGTATAATAAGTTGTATATGGAGATAATGTATGATCAATAAAGAATCTACCACTTCTAATAAAGAAGAGAAATGTCTATGTGATTCGATAAATGACAACCCAATGAGTCCTTGGCGGCGAAATGAAATTAGAAAGGAGTTTCTAATTTGCATTATTTGAGTTGTGCATTTAAGGATCGAAATACATATAATTAAATAAAATAAGACTTGACAATAATTCCATGTCTTATATTTAATTGGGACATTGTATGGTGGAAGGATTGAATTGTACGGTAACTATTTACTCAAAGGTTCTTTTATGATTAATGTTGAAATCTATATTATCCGGAAAGTCGTTGATCATTTTAGGGAGGCTTATCCTATTGTAGAATAAATATTATTTAAATAAATTAATTGTTTAATTTATTTATTTAAATAAGATTAGAATTGTTCTAATTGATTTATTCACAACCCGGTTTAATATGGAGAACCTAAAGGGTCACACCATAAAAGGAAGAATAATTATTTAAGAAGTTAATGGCATAATCGTAATAATATGTTATGTATATTTAATTTAATCTATGGTGATAGAATAAATTAAATAGCTTAATATTTATTATTTAATATTTTAGAAATATTAAATATAAATTAATAAGAGGAGTCTTATTAATATTATTACAATTATTATTATTTTAATTTCTAAAAGAGTTTAGGAATTAATTTAATATAAGTACTCTCATTTATTCCTAATTGGATTAGGAAGGAAAATTAGTTAAAGGAGTTTAATTAATTATCCCTAATAAGATTAGGGAGCTTAATTAATTAAAAGAATTTAATTAATTAAATAAAACCCAATTCCTTAATTGTTAAGATGGGTTGCCCACATCTATAAATAAGAGGAGTCTTATTATGGGTGGTATGGGTTGTTGACTTTTTCAACATACGACATAATTCCAATTGTTGGGAGAGTACACCCTTTCTATAGAGATAGAAAACTAGGGTTTAGCCAACCACCCTTCTTCTTGAATTTTCTTCTTCCTTGGTGGATCACCTCTAGAGGCCAAACATATGGGTGGCTAACGTTGATCAAAGGAAGGAACAAAACCCCGGTGGATTCAAGATTGAACGCGAAAGGATTTGGAGGTGAACTTGTACCTGAGGAAGCTCGATCTTCAAGGGTATGATTTTATTCTTTATCTTTTCGTTTAATTAATAATTGTGCATAAAGGATGATCCGGGTATATGGTTTGTAAATTTTTTAAACTCTGATTTTACACGCTTCCGCATTAATTTTGCAATTTGATTGCGCACATGAATATTACAAACCTAACAGTGGCATCAGAGCCAAACCTTTATGCAAATTATTAATTGTTTTAATTTAATTTGTATATTGATATGTGTTTAGAACAATTTAATTGGGCATAATTTATTGTATAAAATTTATTTAAAATAAAAAAAAAAAAAAAAAAATAATCGCAAAATCTGTTTTGGTTTTTTTTAGTGATTCACGTTATTCAAATTTTTATAATATATGTTATAACGTTATATATATAATTTTAAAAACCGAAATCCGTTGGTCATGTTTGATGAAACAACAGCACGGAAATTATGTCTGGCAGAATAAAAAAAAAAAAAAAATATGTGATTTCGGTAAAAATGTTACCGAATAGCAGCAGGTTATCTCATTGGCTAGTACAAGTGAGATTTACAAGAATCAAGTAATGGCCACATGCTTGAATCATTAAGAGGCAATGGAAAGCAACAGGATTTTATTTTCAAGGATTTCATGGATAAAATAAAGGAACGGTAATATATATATATATATAATATATATACGGTTTCTATATATATATATATATATATATATAATAGTTATATATATATATATATTCTTAATTATTATATAATTAAAATAAAAAGTTTATTTTAATTTTAAAATAAAAGGTTTATTTTAATATTAAAATATAAAGTTTTATTTTAATTTTAATAATTTTATAATTAAAATAAAAAGGTTTATTTTAATCTTAAAATAAAAGGTTTATTTTAATATTAAAATAAAAGATTTATTTTAATTTTAAAATTAGAATTTCATGCTAACTAATTAGAGTTGGAATTGGATTCCATATAACTAATTGGAGTTGAAATTGTATTCCATCTTTCCTTAAATAAAGGAGTTTATTTAGATATGAAATTAGATTTCATATTATTCAAAATAAAGGAGTTTATTTGTGAATAGGAAAGAGAATCCTAATTTCCTTAAATAAAGAGTTTATTTAAATATGAAATAAGATTTCATATTATTCAAAATAAAGGAGTTTATTTGTGAATAGGAAAAATAATCCGTGTTTCCTTTAATATTTTTTTTTTTATACATAGAATTGGATTCTATAATTAATTAAAATAAAAGAGTTTATTTTAATTAAAGATTTTTTTATTACATGGAATTGGATTCCATAATTAATTAAAATAAAGGAGTTTATTTTGATTAAAGATTTTGATTAAAATAAAATTGTTTATTTTATTCAAAATAGGATAAATTAAAATAAAATAGTTTTATTTTGATTTAAATTTGGATTAAAATAAAGGAGTTTATTTTGATTCAAAATTAAATTTTATACTAACTAAATTTGCCCATTAAATGATATCAATATATATATATATTAAATGTTTATTATTCATGAGATGAATGTTATTTATTGATGCATATGGTGATGTGTATGATAATAAATGGGATTGATTATGGACTATTGACCAATGCGATTGGATTTATTTTAGTTGGATGCATGAATGTATGGGTTTTATTAAATGGGGTCTGCGTACCTCGTCTTCTCTAATTTTTTCTTAATGTAAATTCTATCTCTCTCCTATGTACTTCCCCTTGACTGCTGATCAAGGTTTCTATTTATTTTAAAATAGTTTTGTAATAGGAATAGTTAGAATTAATTTTGAAAAATTGGAGATCAAGGAGCAAGGAGCGCTTGAAGACCCGTTTGTAATGGAGCCCGAGTTTAAATGTAATAGTTATATTTAAATATTAATTCTTGCACCCCTAGGTTTTGACCTTTTGGTTCACTTGGTGGCTCTAGTGAACCAAACTAGAATAAAAGTCCATAATCAATCCGGGTAGAATATAGTATTCTATATGTGCATGCTTATACTATATATATTATATATTATGCAAACATGCTTCGCATGTTAATTAATATGACGCGTATTTTATATATATATAATGCAAATGCAGCTAAACAAGATGAGACAAATTAATAACAAACCCCTCAATTTTTATATTAAGTCTTAAGCGTTCAAAGATATTTGGAATATCGAACGTCAGCCTTCTAGCATGATAAAATTAATAGAGTATTAAATATTTAATATGAGTTTGTTGTGTCACCACAAGGCAAGTATTAAGTATTTAAGATGTTAATTTATCACATTTGATGCTTATAAAGAAAATTGAACAATATTGTTTTGTTGTGTCACCACAAGGATGATATTTTCTTTTTGAATATATGGAGTGCTAGGTCGGACTTAACTTGGATAATTTTGATTCGGATGTGCCACCACTTGATCAAAATAATCTAAGAGGCAAAATACTGAGGAGTTGCATAGTTGATGTAATTGACAAAAGTTGTCTACCTATTTATTTATATATAGTTTGTTGTGTCACCACAAGGCTATATACATTTGAAATGGGATCCTTATTCTCACTAGCAAATCTTTAATTAGATTTTTAGCGAACTATATAAGTGAGGTAATATAGTTTGAAGAAAATAGTGGGAGATACCAATTTAAAACAAGACCTAATTTATTTTGGTAATTAATAAAAGAATGTATGTTAAAATGTTGTTAATTACAAATTCATTTACGAAATTTTACAATGTCTAAATTACTATCACTTTGCGAACCATATTAGATGCTAAATTAACGAATAAAATTAAACGGATTGGTTAAGGAATTTGAGAATAGTTCTCATAGGTGAAAAGCTATCTTATGTCCTTAATACGCCTATCCTGCAATGGTTGCGAGACAATGCCTCTGAGAGGAAGAGATTGCTACTTTTAGAAAGTGGCAAGATGATGCCTGATTAGCTCAATGCATCATGCTCGCATCCATGAGTAACGAGCTTGACGTCGGCGATGAAACTATGGATGCTCCTACTATATTCCCGCACATCAAGTAGTTGATGGTGAGGAAAGTAGGGGGCCGATAGATATCAGATATCTAAGGAGCTCTTCCGATCTAGAATGGCCAATGGCACTATAGTACAGACAAAAAGTTCTTAACATAATCAATTTGATTGATCAATTAGGACAACAGGTTTTGTCATGGATGGAGAGTTGAGCTAAGATTTGATCTTGCCCTCACTCCCGGACTCCTTTCACAATTGTTGTGAATTTTTCATATGAACAAGCAAGATACCAGCCTCGCTGATTTGCTTATCATGTTGAAAAATGTTGAGAGTCACTTTCCAACCAAGAAAGACCATGTCTTACTGGTAGGGGCCAAAGGATTTTCTGAAAAGAAGAATGATTCAAAGAAGGTAAATAGAAAGGCAAAAACAAAGGATAATAAGAACAAAACTGATATGGATAGCAAAGGAGTTTGCTTCCACTGCAATAAGCCTGGACACTGGAAAGAAACTGCGAGAAGTATTTTGCAGAGGCTAACCAAAGAAGCTTAGTGAAGTTTCGGTTACAAATACAAATTTGTTCATGATTTGAAATAAATTTTTCTTTAAGTCAAGGTTCTACTTGGGTATTGGATACCGACTTTGGTTATCATAAATATAGATTTATGAAGGGACCAAACAGAAGTAGAAAGCTAAACAAATATAAGTAATCCTATGTGTGGAAAATGAAGCAAAGGTTGCTGCATTAGCCATAGAAACTTATAGTCTAGCAATGCCTACGGGCAAATCTATTAAGTCAATAAGTTGTTATTGTATTCCAGTTCTTGTTAAAAATATTATTTCCATTTTATTGTTGGACAATGAAATCGATGGTATTATAATTAAGAACAATTGTTGTTCTATTTATAATAATAATGTTTTGTATAGAACTGGAATATTACTTAATAAATTTTGTATACTTGACTTACGTGGAAAATTATTTTATAAATTGAACAAAATAATATAAGAAAAGGAGATGATCATTCAAAGAGTTGAATAAATGTATTTGTTGAAATACAAGTGTGAATTATTTGAAAGGTTCAAAAGAATTGAAGTGAAACAAATTGACAAAGTATTAAAATTCTTTGATTAGATCAAGGAATAAATACTTGTGCAATAAGTTTCTTGATCATCTCAAATGGTTTTCTTATAATGGACGCCTCCTGATATGTAATAAATGATTTATGTATCTGAAAGGAAAAATCGTACCTTGTTGGACATGGTGCGGTCCATAATGATTTTACTGATATTCCGGTATCCTTTACGGGATAATATCCTAGAAATGGCACGCATATCTACGAAAAAGGTAACCTCAAAATCCATTTCAAGACTCCATAAAAGTTATGGACAGGGAGGATTCCTAATCTTAAATATGTTAAGATAAGGGGTTGTCCAACTTATGTGAAAAAGGTTTCAAAGGATAAGCTTGGGACAAGATTTGACATGTACAGATTTGTGGGACATCCTAAAGTAAGTTTAGGGTATATGTTCTATAATTCTACTTAGCAAAAGGTGTTTGTTGCGAAACACGCTGCCTTCTAAGATAAAAGTGTTTATCATTGAAAGGGCTAGTGGGAGGATTATAGATCTTGAAAAGTTCATGATCCACAAAACACTATAAGTCAAATAAGAGGAACACAGAGATGAACCTATTGTACCACAAACCAAATTATAAATCTGGAATAGTACCAAAGATACCTAGGAGGTATGGATTCATCATAGATGATGATGATGAGGTACGCATCATAGAAGATGATGATCCAGAGTTACATACGATGAGGTAAGTGTTATAGACACTCAGAGAAATGGATTGAAGCAAGTTTCTCAAATATGGAACATTCGTTTTGATGAGAGCGATCAAAAGAGTTTGATTTTATCAAAATAAGAATGAACCTAGTGTGTACAAAAAGAATTCGATTAGGGAGCGTCGTGAAATTTCTAGTATTATATGTTGATATACTACGGATAAGGAATAACATGCCAATGCTACAATCAGTAAAGATAAAGTTGTCTAAACATTCCTCCATGAATGATTTGGGAAGAGTATCTTAATTGGGGATGCAAATCTATACAGATAGATTTAAAAGGATGCTCAACTTAACCCAAGAAACGTATATTCATTTGATGCTAAAGTCGTTTAGCATGGCAAACTCCAAGAGATGTCTCATGTTGATGAGCCATGGAGTGTATCTCTCTTAATAGTCCCCATAGACTCCAAAGAAGAGAGATCGCATGAGTGACAATCATGTATGCAATGAAATATACGAGACCTGATGTTGATCGGTCATATTCTGGAGAAGATCACTGTAAGACAGTGAAAAACATCTTAAAGTTCTTAACCGGCACTAAGAATGTGATCATATTCATGGTGGGTCTAAATTAAAACTAGAGGGCTTAACAGACTCAAGTTTTTCAGACAGACCAAGACGACAGAAAAATTCACTTTAAGGTAAAGCGTTATCTTGACGATTAGTGCGATGAATTGGAAAGGTTCCAAACAACAAAGAGTTCTTTGGTTTAGTGATAAAGACAAAGTATATAGCTATAAATGAAGGCTACAAGTTGATTGTTTGGATTAAAAGTTCATTACGAGAACTAGGAATAGTTCCTAAGTCTCATCTTGGATCTAAACATGTGTTGTGGCACTTTCATTTGATTATTAGAATCATTGAAAGATGGGAAATCACTATAGAGATAGTGGACTCTCATGAACAACATTACATATCCATTAACTAAAAGCTTATCCAACAACGGGATAATCGTCACTTAGAGAAGAAGAGTATGAGATACCATGGCGATTGGCTTTAGTGCAAGTGGGAGATTGAAAGTAGTATGCACACAAGCCCGATCATGTTTGATGATAAAGCGTATACTTTGTAACAATCTTATTCATTTATTAATAAAAGTATTAATTTATTAAAGGCTTTTAATTATCTACATGATCTTTGTTTTATAATATGTGATAAACCCATAGTTTTAAGCAATGCTTTTAGAATAATGATGATGATCATTCTAATGAGATCTAAATTCTTAGAAAGCTTAAAACTAAAATAGTTTCCAATCATTGGATTACTAAATTGGGGATTAGTGAATCCGGATAGATTGGTACATCGTTGCTTGCTCATTGGATGAGGATGATTGATCTCATGATCATTTGTGTGGAGACACTAAAGCAAGTATGTAGGTGCTTATTAGAGAATAAGTTCACTAAGCGTTGGCTCGCTAAGGAATACCTAATGGAGTTTTATTTGCTGTCGATAGAATTCTCTGTAGTGATAGTAGTCAAGTGATCCTTGGACTTGAGATCATCATAGTATCTTGTGTATGATGAGTTATACTTTGACTTATTCCTTAAGACCCTTAGGGTATATCAAAGGGTATGCTTGGGTATAATAAGTTGTACATGGAGATAATGTATGATCGATAAAGAATCTACCACTTCTAATAAAAGAGAAAAATGTCCTATGTGATTCGATAAATGACAACCCAGTAGTCCTTGGCGGCGAGAATGAAATTAGAAAGGAGTTTCTAATTTGCATTATTTGAGTTATGCATTTAAGAGATCGAAATACATATAATTAAATAAAATAAGACTTGTGATAATTCCATGTCTTATATTTAATTGGGACATTGTATGGTGGAAGGATTGAATTGTCACGGTAACTATTTACTCAAAGGTTCTTTAATGATTAATGTTGAAATCTATATTATCTGGAAAGTCGTTGATCATTGGGAGAACTTATCCTATTGTAGAATAAATATTATTTAAATAAATTAATTGTTTAATTTATTTATTTAAATAAGATTAGAATTGTTCTAATTGATTTATTCACAACCGGTTTAATATGGAGAACCTAAAGGGTCACACCATAAAAGGAAGAATAATTATTTAAGAAGTTAATGGCATAATCGTAATAATATATTATGTATATTTAATTTAATCTATGGTGATAGAATAAATTAAATAGCTTAATATTTATTATTTAATATTTTAGAAATATTAAATATAAATTAATAAGAGGAGTCTTATTAATATTATTACAATTATTATTATTTTAATTTCTAAAAGAGTTTAGGAATTAATTTAATATAAGTACTCTCATTTATTCCTAATTGGATTAGGAAGGAAAATTAGTTAAAGGAGTTTAATTAATTATCCCTAATAAGATTAGGGAGCTTAATTAATTAAAAGAATTTAATTAATTAAATAAAACCCAATTCCTTAATTGTTAAGATGGGTTGCCCACATCTATAAATAAGAGAAGTCTTATTATGGGTGGTATGGGTTGTTGACTTTTTCAACATACTGACATAATTCCAATTGTTGGGAGAGTACACCTTTCTATAGAGATAGAAAACTAGGGTTTAGCCAACCACCCTTCTTCTTGAATTTTCTTCTTCCTTGGTGGATCACCTCTAGAGGCCAAACATATGGGTGGCTAACGTTGATCGAAAGGAAGGAACAAAACCCCGTGGATTCAAGATTGAGCGAAAAAGGATTTGGAGGTGAACTTGTACGAGGAAGCTCGATCTTCAAGGGTATGATTTTATTCTTTATCTTTTCGTTTAATTAATAATTGTGCATAAAGGATGATCCGGGTATATGGTTTGTAAATTTTTTAAACTGGATTTAATAATCTGCGTGATTCAATAAGAATTTGCGTTTATTTAAGTAATAGTAATTTACTTTTGAAAGAAGTTTTCTATTTAAGTAACTGAAGAAGAAGTGATTAGAGTTACTCGAGCTTTTCTTTTGAAAGAAAACCTCACACGAGGTCCTCTCTCTTTCCTTCTCTCTAGGATATTGAAGAAAAAGCTTCATCATTGCTTCCTTCTTCTAGTAAGATGAAGAAGAAGTTCTTTATACTTATCTCTTCCATTTACAGTTTATCTATAGCTATAATAATCCCTTCCTCAATTGTTTATAAATAAAAGAAAGAGATTACTTTTTTGAAAGAAAACCTGGAATTCCATCCGAGAAGTTGATCAACAAAGAGTTCACCTCCTTTCAGACTTATCCGGAGATACGGACCCCTTCCTTAATCAACAAAGATGGCCCCGATCATCATCGACTTTCGCTGAAAAATCGGAAGCGATCAACAACAACATCATTGTTGTCCCCAATAAATCGAACAACATTTTACTTTAAGTAAAATGCTTTTACTTTACCTTTAGTAAATTTAAATGTAAAATGTTTTTACTTTTACTTTTACTTTAGTAAATTACTTTTACTTTGTACTTTTACTTGATAAATGTAATAGTGAATCTGCGTGATTTAATAGTAATTTACTTTTTAGTTTTCTATTTAAGTAACTTCGAAGTGTTTAGAGTTACTCAAGTTTTTCTTTTGAAAGAAAACCTCACACCGAGGTCCTCTCTCTTGCCTTCTTCTCTCTAGGATACGAAGAAGAAGCTTGTTGCTTCTTTCTTTCTTCTAGTAAGATGAAGAAGAAGTTCATTATACTTCTCTCTTTCATTTACAGTTTATCCGAGTTATACGTAATCCTTCCTCAAATGTTTATAAATAAAAGAAAGTGATTACTTTTACTGATTCCATCCGAGAAGATGATCAATTCAATAGACTCCTATTTAAGCACCTCAAGGAGAGCGGACCCGAGGTTAGTCAACAAAGATGGCCCCGATCATCATCGACTTTCCTCAAATGACAAAAAAGTGATTACGAAAGCGATCAACAACAACATCATTGTTGTCCCCGATAAATAAGCTTTACTTTAAGTAAAATGATTTACTTTTACCTTAGTAAATGTAAATGTAAAATGTTTTACATTTACTTTTACTTTAATAAATTACTTTTACTTTGTACTTTTACTTGATAGAATGTAATAGTGAATCTGCGTGATTCAATAGTAATTTACTTTTTAGTTTCTATTTAAGTAACTCAAGTGATTAGAGTTACTCAAGTTTTCTTTTGAAAGAAAACCTCACCGAGGTCCTCTCTCTTGCCTTCTCTCTAGGATACGAAGAAAAAGCTTGTTGCTTCCTTCTTCTTCTAGTAAGATGAAGAAGAAGTTCTTTATACTTATCTCTTCCATTTACGGTTTATCTAGGCTATACGTAATCCCTTCCTCAACTTGTTTATAAATAAAAGAAAGAGATTACTTTACTGATTCCATCCGAGAAGTCGATCAATGTTGACAAAGACCCTCCCAAGACCTTGGGCGGAGATTTTACCCGATTAATCAACAAAGATGGCCCCGATCATCATCACTTTTTTCGCAAAATCGAAAGCGATTAACAACAACATCATTGTTGTCCCCCAGTAAATCAGCTTTTACTTTAAGTAAAATGCTTTTACTTTTACCTTAGTAAATGTAAATGTAAAATGTTTTTACTTTTACTTTTACTTTAGTAAATTACTTTTACTTTGTACTTTTACTTCAGTAAATGTAATAGTGAATCCTGCGTGATTTAATAGTAATTTACTTTTTAGTTTTCTATTTAAGTAACTCGAAGTGTTTAAAGTTCCCCAGGCTTTTCTTTTGAAAGAAAACCTCACCTGAGGTCCTCTCTCTACCTTCTCTCTAGGATACGAAGAAGAAGCTTGTTGCTTCCTTCTTCTAGTAAGATGAAGAAGAAGTTCATTATACTTCTCTCTTTCATTTACAGTTTATCCAGGTTATACGTAATCCCTTCCTCAACTGTTTATAAATAAAAGAAAGTGATTACTTTACCGATTCCATCTGAGAAGATGATCAACAGCACCCTCCGGCACCGGAAGGAGACGGACCGGTTAGTCAACAAAGATGGCCCCAGTCATCATCAGCTTTCGACAAAAGCAGAAAGCAGTCAACAACAACATCATTGTTGTCCCCCAGTAAATAAGCTTTTACTTTAAGTAAAATTCTTTACTTTTACCTTAGTAAATGTAAATGTAAAATGTTTTTACTTTTACTTTTACTTTAGTAAATTACTTTTACTTTGTACTTTTACTTCAGTAAATGTAATAGTGAATCCTGTGTGATTCAATAGTAATTTAATTTTCAGTTTTCTATTTAAGTAACTCGAAGTGTTTTGAGTTACTCATGTTTTTCTTTTTAAAGAAAACCTCACCTGAGGTCCTCTCTCTGCCTTCTCTCTAGGATACGAAGAAGAAGCTTGTTGCTTCCTTCTTCTAGTATGATGAAGAAGAAGTTCATTATACTTCTCTCTTTCATTTACAGTTTATCCAGGTTATACGTAATCCCTTCCTCAACTGTTTATAAATAAAAGAAAGTGATTACTTTACCGATTCCATCTGAGAAGATGATCAACAAGACACCCTCAGACCTAAGGAGACGGACCAGGTTAATCAACAAAGATGGCCCCTAACATCATCATCGACTTTAAACAAAAGCGAGAAGCGATCAACAACAACATCATTGTTGTCCCCCAGTAAATAAGCTTTTACTTTAAGTAAAATGCTTTACTTTTACCTTAGTAAATGTAAATGTAAAATTTTTTTACTTTTACTTTTACTTTAGTAAATTACTTTTACTTTGTACTTTTACTTCAGTAAATGTAATAGTGAATCCTGCATGATTCAATAGTAATTTACTTTTTAGTTTTCTATTTAAGTAACTCGAAGTGTTTAGAGTTACTCAAGTTTTTCTTTTGAAAGAAAACCTCACCTGAGGTCCTGTCTCTGCCTTCTCTCTAGGATACGAAGAAGAAGCTTGTTGCTTCTTTCTTCTAGTAAGATGAAGAAGAAGTTCATTATACTTCTCTCTTTCATTTACAGTTTATCCAGGTTATACGTAATCCCTTCCTCAACTGTTTATAAATAAAAGAAAGTGATTACTTTACCGATTCCATCTGAGAAGATGATCAACAGCACCCTCCGGCACCGGAAGGAGACGGACCGGTTAGTCAACAAAGATGGCCCCAGTCATCATCAGCTTTCGACAAAAGCAGAAAGCAGTCAACAACAACATCATTGTTGTCCCCCAGTAAATAAGCTTTTACTTTAAGTAAAATGCTTTACTTTTACCTTAGTAAATGTAAATGTAAAATGTTTTTACTTTTACTTTTACTTTAGTAAATTACTTTTACTTTGTACTTTTACTTCAGTAAATGTAATAGTGAATCCTGCATAATTCAATAGTAATTTACTTTTTAGTTTTCTATTTAAGTAACTCGAAGTGTTTAGAGTTACTCAAGTTTTTCTTTTGAAAGAAAACCTCACCTGAGGTCCTGTCTCTGCCTTCTCTCTAGGATACGAAGAAGAAGCTTGTTGCTTCCTTCTTCTAGTAAGATGAAGAAGAAGTTCTTTATACTTCTCTCTTCAATTTATAGTTTATCTAGGTTATACATAATCCCTTCCTCAACTGTTTATAAATAAAAGAAATAGATTACTTTACCGATTCCATCTGAGAAGATGATCAATAAAGACCCTCCCAAGACCCGCGAAGAGACGGACCGATTAGTCAACAAAGATGGCCCCAGTCATCATCAGCTTTCTACAAAAGCAGAAAGCAGTCAACAACAACATCATTGTTGTCCCCCATTAAATCAGCTTTTACTTTAAGTAAAATGCTTTTACTTTGACCTTAGTAAATGTAAATGTAAAATGTTTTTACTTTTACTTTTACTTTAGTAAATTATTTTTACTTTGTACTTTTACTTGATAAATGTAATAGTGAATCTTATGTGATTCAATAGTAATTTACTTTTTAGCTTTTCTATTTAAGTAACTCAAGTGTTTAAAGTTACTCGAGCTTTTCTTTTGAAAGAAAACCTCACCTAAGGTCTAAGGTCCTCTCTCCTTTCTCTCTCTAGATACGAAGAAGAAGCTTGTTGCTTCCTTCTTCTAGTAAGATTAAGAAGAAGTTCTTAATACTTCTCTCTTCAATTTACATTTATCTAGGTTATACATAATCCCATCCTCAACTATTTATAAATAAAAGAAAGAGATTACTTTCTACCGATTCCATCCGAGAAGCGGATCAACAAAGACCTCCCAAGACTTTGGCGATGAGACGGACCGGTTAATCAACAAAGATGGCCCCACCATCATCGACTTTTAGCAAAATTAGAAAGCGATCAAACAACAACATCATTGTTGTCCCCCAGTAAATCAGCTTTTACTTTAAGTAAAATGTTTTTACTTTTACCATAGTAAATTTAAATATAAAATGTTTTTACTTTTACTTTTACTTAAGTAAATTACTTTTACTTTGTACTTTTACTTCAGTAAATGTAATAGTGAATCCTGTGTGATTCAATAGTAATTTACTTTTTAGATTTCTATTTAAGTAACTTGAAGTGTTTAAAGTTACTCAGGCTTTTCTTTTGAAAGAAATCCTCACCTGAGGTCCTCTCTCTGCCTTCTCTCTAGGATGCAAAGAAGAAGCTTGAGGCTTCCTTCTTCTAGTAAGATGAAGAAGAAGTTCTTTATACTTCTCTCTTCCATTTATAATTTATCTAGCTTATACGTAATCCCTTCCTCAACTGTTTATAACTAAAAGAAAGAGATTACTTTACCGATTCCATCTGAGAAGATGATCAACAAAGACCTCCCAAGACCCGTAGAGAGACGGACCGATTAATCAACAAAGGTGGCCCCGATCATCATCGACTTTTCGACAAAAAAGCGAAAGCGATCAACAACAACATCATTGTTGTCCCCGATCAATCGACTTTTACTTTAAGTAAAATGCTTTTACTTTTACCTTAGTAAATGTAAATGTAAAATGTTTTTTTTACTTTTACTTTTACTTTAGTAAATTACTTTTATTTTGTACTTTTACTTGATAAATGTAATAGTGAATCTGCGTGATTCAATAGTAATTTACTTTTCGCTTTTCTATTTAAGTAACTCGAAGTGTTTAGAGTTTCTCAAGTTTTTCTTTTGAAAGAAAACCTCACCGAGGTTCTCTCTCTCTTTCTCTCTAGGATATCGAAGAAGAAGCATGTTGCTTCCTTCTTCTAGTAAGATGAAGAAGAAGTTCTTTATACTTCTCTCTTCCATTTACGAGTTTTCCGGGTTATCGTAATACCTTCCTCAACTGCTTATAAATAAAAGAAAGGGATTACTTTACCGATTCCATCCGAGAAGATGATCAACAAGACCCTCCCAAGACCTAAGTAGGAGACGGACCAGTTAGTCAACAAAGATGGCCCCAGTCATCATCAGCTTTCGACAAAAGCAGAAAGCAGTCAACAACAACATCATTGTTGTCCCCCAGTAAATCAGCTTTTACTTTAAGTAAAATGCTTTTACTTTAACCTTAGTAAATGTAAATGTAAAATGTTTTTACTTTTACCTTTACTTTAGTAAATTATTTTTACTTTGTACTTTTACTTTAGTAAATGTAATAGTGAATCTTGCGTGATTCAATAGTAATTTACTTTTCAGTTTTCTATTTAAGTAACTCGAAGTGTTTAAAGTTACTCAGGCTTTTCTTTTGAAAGAAAACCTCACCTAAGGTCTAAGGTCCTCTCTCTGCCTTCTCTCTAGGATACGAAGAAGAAGCTTGTTGCTTCCTTCTTCTAGTAAGATTAAGAAGAAGTTCTTAATACTTCTCTCTTCAATTTACAGTTTATCTAGGTTATACATAATCCCATCCTCAACTATTTATAAATAAAAGAAAGAGATTACTTTCACTCGATTCCATCCGAGAAGTCGATCAATGACACCTCCCAAGACTGGCGGCAAAGACGGACTAGTTAGTCAACAAAGATGGCCCCAGGTCATCATCGACTTTTAGCAAAAAAAAGCGATCAACAACAACATCATTGTTGTCCCCGATAAATCGACTTTTTACTTTAAGTAAAATGTTTTACTTTTACCATAGTAAATTTAAATATAAAATGTTTTTACTTTTACTTTTACTTAAGTAAATTACTTTTACTTTGTACTTTTACTTCATAGAATGTAATAGTGAATCTGTGTGATTTATTAATAGTAATTTACTTTTTAGATTTCTATTTAAGTAACTTGAAAGTGTTTAAAGTTACCCGTGCTTTTCTTTTGAAAGAAATCCTCACCGAGGTCCTCTCTCTTTCTCTCTAGGATGCAAAGAAGAAGCTTGTTGCTTCCTTCTTCTAGTAAGATGAAGAAGAAGTTCTTTATACTTCTCTCTTCCATTTATAATTTATCTAGCTTATACGTAATCCCTTCCTCAACCTGCTTATAACTAAAAGAAAGAGATTACTTTCTGATTCCATCCGAGAAGATGATCAACAACACCTCCCAAGACCTTAAGCGTGAAGGCGGACCCGATTAGTCAACAAAGGTGGCCCGGTCATCATCGACTTTCGACAAAAGCGAAGCGATCAACAACAACATCATTGTTGTCCCCAAGAAATCGACTTTTACTTTAAGTAAAATGCTTTTACTTTTACCTTAGTAAATGTAAATGTAAAATGTTTTACTTTTACTTTTACTTTTACTTTAGTAAATTACTTTTATTTTGTACTTTTACTTGAAGAATGTAATAGTGAATCTGCGTGATTCAATAGTAATTTACTTTTCGCTTTTCTATTTAAGTAACTCAAGTGTTTAGAGTTTCTCAAGTTTTTCTTTTGAAAGAAAACCTCACCGAGGTTCTCTCTCTCTTCTTCTCTAGGATACTGAAGAAGAAGCATGTTGCTTCCTTCTTCTAGTAAGATGAAGAAGAAGTTCTTTATACTTCGCTCTTCCATTTACGATTTTTCCGGTTATACGTAATACCTTCCTCAACCTTGTTTATAAATAAAAGAAAGAGATTACTTTACCGATTCCATCTGAGAAGATGATCAACAACACCCTCCCAAGACCCAAGAGAGCGGACCGATTAATCAACAAAGATGGCCCCGGTCATCATCGACTTTCGACAAAAGCGAAGCGATCAACAACAACATCATTGTTGTCCCCAATGAATCGACTTTTACTTTAAGTAAAATGCTTTTACTTTGACCTTAGTAAATGTAAATGTAAAATGTTTTTACTTTTACCTTTACTTTAGTAAATTATTTTTACTTTGTACTTTTACTTGATGAATGTAATAGTGAATCTTCGTGATTCAATAGTAATTTACTTTTTTCGCTTTTCTATTTAAGTAACTCAAGTGTTTAAAGTTACTCGAGGCTTTTCTTTTGAAAGAAAACCTCACCTAAGGTCTAAGGTCCTCTCTCTGCCTTCTCTCTAGGATACGAAGAAGAAGCTTGTTGCTTCCTTCTTCTAGTAAGATTAAGAAGAAGTTCTTAATACTTCTCTCTTCAATTTACAGTTTATCTAGGTTATACATAATCCCATCCTCAACTATTTATAAATAAAAGAAAGAGATTACTTTACCGATTCCATCTCGAGAAGTCGATCAACAACACCTCCTAAGACCTTTGGCAAGAGATTTTACCAGCTTAGTCAACAAAGATGGCCCCAGTCATCATCAGCTTTTGGCAAAATTAGAAAGCAGTCAGCAACAACATCATTGTTGTCCCCCAGTAAATCAGCTTTTACTTTAAGTAAAATGTTTTTACTTTTACCATAGTAAATTTAAATATAAAATGTTTTTACTTTTACTTTTACTTAAGTAAATTACTTTTACTTTGTACTTTTACTTCAGTAAATGTAATAGTGAATCCTGTGTGATTCAATAGTAATTTACTTTTTAGATTTCTATTTAAGTAACTTGAAGTGTTTAAAGTTACCCAGGCTTTTCTTTTGAAAGAAATCCTCACCTGAGGTCCTCTCTCTGCCTTCTCTCTAGGATGCAAAGAAGAAGCTTGTTGCTTCCTTCTTCTAGTAAGATGAAGAAGAAGTTCTTTATACTTCTCTCTTCCATTTATAATTTATCTAGCTTATACGTAATCCCTTCCTCAACTGTTTATAACTAAAAGAAAGAGATTACTTTACCGATTCCATCTGAGAAGATGATCAACAACACCTCCTCAAGACCTAAGCGGAGAGCGGACCAGTTAGTCAACAAAGGTGGCCCCAGTCATCATCAGCCTTTCGACAAAAGCGAAAAGCGTTCAACAACAACATCATTGTTGTCCCCAATAAATCAGCTTTTACTTTAAGTAAAATGCTTTTACTTTTACCTTAGTAAATGTAAATGTAAAATGTTTTTACTTTTACTTTTACTTTAGTAAATTACTTTTATTTTGTACTTTTACTTCAGTAAATGTAATAGTGAATCCTGCATGATTCAATAGTAATTTACTTTTCAGTTTTCTATTTAAGTAACTCGAAGTGTTTAGAGTTTCTCAAGTTTTTCTTTTGAAAGAAAACCTCACCTGAGGTTCTCTCTCTGCCTTCTCTCTAGGATACGAAGAAGAAGCATGTTGCTTCCTTCTTCTAGTAAGATGAAGAAGAAGTTCTTTATACTTCACTCTTCCATTTACAGTTTTTCCAGGTTATACGTAATACCTTCCTCAACTGTTTATAAATAAAAGAAAGCGATTACTTTACCGATTCCATCTGAGAAGATGATCAACAAAGACCTCCCAAGACCTAAGAGAGACGGACCGATTAATCAACAAAGATGGCCCCGATCATCATCGACTTTTCGACAAAAGCAGAAGCGATCAACAACAACATCATTGTTGTCCCCGATGAATCGACTTTTTACTTTAAGTAAAATGCTTTTCTTTTACCTTAGTAAATGTAAATGTAAAATGTTTTTACTTTTACTTTTACTTTTACTTTTACTTTAGTAAATTACTTTTACTTTGTACTTTTACTTCAGTAAATGTAATAGTGAATCTTGTGTGATTCAATAGTAATTTACTTTTCCATTTTCTATTTAAGTAACTCGAAGTGTTTTGAGTTACTCAAGTTTTTCTTTTGAAAGAAAACCTCAACTGAGGTCCTCTCTCTGCCTTCTCTCTAGGATACGAAGAAGAAGCTTGTTGCTTCCTTCTTCTAGTAAGATGATGAAGAAGTTCTTTATACTTCTCTCTTCCATTTATAGTTTATCTAGGTTATACATAATCCATTCCTCAACTGTTTATAAATAAAAGTAAGAGATTACTTTACCGATTCCATCTGAGAAGATGATCAATAGCACCCTACGGCACTGGCAGGAGACGGACCAGTTAGTCAACAAAGATGGCCCCAATCATCATCAGCTTTCGGCAAAATCAGAAAGCAGTCAACAACAACATCATTGTTGTCCCCCAGTAAATCAGCTTTTACTTTAAGTAAAATGCTTTTACTTTTACCTTAGTAAATATAAATGTAAAATGTTTTTACTTTTACTTTTACTTTAGTAATTTACTTTTACTTTACACTTTTACTTCAGTAAATGTAATAGTGAATCCTGCGTGATTCAATAGTAATTTACTTTTTAGTTTTCTATTTAAGTAACTCGAAGTGTTTAAAGTTACTCAGACTTTTCTTTTGAAAGAAAACCTCACCTAAGGTCTAAGGTCCTCTCTCTGCCTTCTCTCTAGGATACGAAGAAGAAGCTTGTTGCTTCCTTCTTCTAGTAAGATTAAGAAGAAGTTCTTTATACTTCTCTCTTCCATTTACAGTTTATCTAGGTTATACATAATCCCTTCCTCAACTGTTTATAAATAAAAGAAAGCGATTACTTTACCGATTCCATCTGAGAAGATGATCAACAAAGACCTCCCAAGACCTAAGGAGACGGACCAGTTAGTCAACCAAGGTGGCCCCAGTCATCATCAGCTTTCGACAAAAGCAGAAAGCAGTCAACAACAACATCATTGTTGTCCCCCAGTAAATCATCTTTTACTTTAAGTAAAATGCTTTTACTTTTACCTTAGTAAATGTAAATGTAAAATGTTTTTACTTTTACTTTTACTTTAGTAATTTACTTTTACTTTATACTTTTACTTCAGTAAATGTAATAGTGAATCCTGCGTGATTCAATAGTAATTTACTTTTCAGTTTTCTATTTAAGTAACTCGAAGTGCTTAAAGTTACTCAGACTTTTCTTTTGAAAGAAAACCTCACCTAAGGTCTAAGGTCCTCTCTCTACCTTCTCTCTAGGATACGAAGAAGAAGCTTGTTGCTTCCTTCTTCTAGTAAGATTAAGAAGAAGTTCTTAATACTTCTCTCTTCCATTTACAATTTATCTAGGTTATACATTATCCCATCCTCAACTGTTTATAAATAAAAGAAAGAGATTACTTTACCAATTCCATCTGAGAAGATGATCAACAAAGACCTCCCAAGACCTGGCGTGAGACTTTGACCAGCTTAATCAACAAAGGTGGCCCCAGTCATCATCGACTTTCTAAACAAAAGCGAAGCGATCAACAACAACATCATTGTTGTCCCCCAGTAAATCATCTTTTACTTTAAGTAAAATGCTTTTACTTTTACCTTAGTAAATGTAAATGTAAAATGTTTTTACTTTTACTTTTACTTTAGTAATTTACTTTTTTTACTTTATACTTTTACTTGATAAATGTAATAGTGAATCCTGCGTGATTCAATAGTAATTTATTTTTCAGTTTTCTATTTAAGTAACTCGAAGTGCTTAAAGTTACTCAGACTTTTCTTTTGAAAGAAAACCTCACCTAAGGTCTAAGGTCCTCTCTCTACCTTCTCTCTTCAGGATACGAAGAAGAAGCTTGTTGCTTCCTTCTTCTAGTAAGATTAAGAAGAAGTTCTTAATACTTCTCTCTTCCATTTACAATTTATCTAGGTTATACATTATCCCATCCTCAACCTGCTTATAAATAAAAGAAAGAGATTACTTTACCAATTCCATCTTAGAAGATGATCAACAAAGACCTCCTAAGACCCGTAGTAGAGCGGACCATTAGTCAACAAAGGTGGCCCCAAATCATCATCGACTTTCGACAAAAAGCGAGAAGCGATCAACAACAACATCATTGTTGTCCCCGATAAATCATCTTTTTACTTTAAGTAAAATGCTTTTACTTTTACCTTAGTAAATGTAAATGTAAAATGTTTTTACTTTTACTTTTACTTTAGTAAATTATTTTTACTTTGTACTTTTACTTCAGTAAATGTAATAGTGAATCCTGCGTGATTCAATAGTAATTTACTTTTCAGTTTTCTATTTAAGTAACTCGAAGTGTTTAAAGTTACTCAGGCTTTTCTTTTGAAAGAAAACCTCACCTAAGGTCTAAGGTCCTCTCTCTGCCTTCTCTCTAGGATACGAAGAAGAAGCTTGTTGTTTCCTTCTTCTAGTAAGATTAAGAAGAAGTTCTTAATACTTCTCTCTTCCATTTACAGTTTATCTAGGTTATACATAATCCCATCCTCAACTATTTATAAATAAAAGAAAGAGATTACTTTACCGATTCCATCTGAGAAGCTGATCAACAGCACCCTCCGGCACTGGCAGTAGACGGACCAGTTAGTCAACAAAGATGGCCCCAGTCATCATCAGCTTTTGGCAAAATTAGAAAGCAGTCAGCAACAACATCATTGTTGTCCCCCAGTAAATCAGCTTTTACTTTAAGTAAAATGTTTTTACTTTTACCATAGTAAATTTAAATATAAAATGTTTTTACTTTTACTTTTACTTTAGTAAATTACTTTTACTTTGTACTTTTACTTCAGTAAATGTAATAGTGAATCCTGTGTGATTCAATAGTAATTTACTTTTTAGATTTCTATTTAATAAACTTGAAGTGTTTAAAGTTACTCATGCTTTTCTTTTGAAAGAAAACCTCACCTGAGGTCCTCTCTCTGCCTTCTCTCTAGGATGCAAAGAAGAAGCTTGTTGCTTCCTTCTTCTAGTAAGATGAAGAAGAAGTTCTTTATACTTATCTCTTCCATTTACAGTTTATCTAGGCTATACGTAATCCCTTCCTCAACTGTTTATAAATAAAAGAAAGAGATTAGTTTACCGATTCCATCTGAGAACATGATCAACAAAGACCTCCAAAGACTTGCGGAGAGAGACGGACCAGTTAGTCAACAAAGATGGCCCCAGTAATCATTAGCTTTCGACAAAAGCAGAAAGCAGTCAACAACAACATCATTGTTGTCCCCTAGTAAATCAGCTTTTACTTTAAGTAAAATGCTTTTACTTTTACCTTTGTAAATGTAAATGTAAAATGTTTTTACTTTTACTTTAACTTTAGTAAATTACTTTTACTTTGTACTTTTACTTCAGATAATGTAATAGTGAATCCTGCGTGATTCAATAGTAATTTACTTTTCTGTTTTCTATTTAAGTAACTCGAAGTGTTTAGAGTTACTCAGGCTTTTCTTTGGAAAGAAAACCTCACCTGAAATCCTCTCTCTGCCTTCTCTCTAGGATACGAAGAAGAAGCTTGTTGCTTCCTTCTTCTAGTAAGATGAAGAAGAAGTTCTTTATACTTCTCTCTTCCATTTATAGTTTATCTAGGTTATACATAATCCGTTCCTCAACTGTTTATAAATAAAAGAAAGAGATTGCTTTACCGATTCCATCTGAGAAGATGATCAACAAAGACCTCCCAAGACCTAAGTAGAGACTCGACCAGCTTAGTCAACAAAGATGGCACCAGTCATCATCAGCTTTCGGCAAAAGCAGAAAGCAGTCAACAACAACATCATTGTTGTCCCCCAGTAAATCAACTTTTACTTTAAGTAAAATGCTTTTACTTTTACCTTAGTAAATGTAAATGTAAAATGTTTTTACTTTTACTTTTACTTTAGTAAATTACTTTTACTTTGTACTTTTACTTCAGTAAATGTAATAGTGAATCCTGTGTGATTCAATAGTAATTTAATTTTCAGTTTTCTATTTAAGTAACTCGAAGTGTTTTGAGTTACTCATGTTTTTCTTTTTAAAGAAAACCTCACCTGAGGTCCTCTCTCTGCCTTCTCTCTAAGATACGAAGAAGAAGCTTGTTGCTTCCTTCTTCTAGTAAGATGAAGAAGAAGTTCTTTATACTTCTCTCTTCTATTTATAGTTTATCTAGGTTATACATAATCCCTTCCTCAACTGTTTATAAATAAAGGAAAGAGATTACTTTACTGATTCCATCTGAGAAGATGATCAATGAAGACCTCCCAAGACCAAGCGGCAGAGACTTTAACCGATTAATAAACAAAGACGGCCCCGATGATCATCGACTTTCAACAAAAACCAGAAGCGACCAACAACAACATCATTGTTGTCCCCACAAGAATTCAAACTTTACTTTAAGTAAAATGCTTTTACTTTTACCTTAGTAAATATAAATGCAAAATGTTTTTACTTTTACTTTTGCTTTTATATTATTAAATTACTTTTACTTTGTACTTTTACTTCAAGAATGTAATAGTGAATCCTTCATTGATTCAATAGTAATTTACTTTTTAGTTTTCTATTTAAGTAACTCAAGTGTTTAGAGTTACTCAAGTTTTCTTTTTTGAAAGAAAACCTCACCCGAGGTCCTCTCTCTCTTTTCTTCTAGGATACGAAGAAGAAGCTTGTTGCTTCCTTCTTCTAAGAGATGAAGAAGAAGTTCTTTATACTTCTCTCTTCCATTTATAGTTTATCTAGGTTATACATAATCCCTTCCTCAACTGTTTATAAATAAAAGAAAGAGATTACTTTACCGATTCCATCTGAGAAGATGATCAATGACATTCCTCCCAAGACCTAAGCAGAGACGGATTAGATTAATCAACAAAGATGGTTCTAGTCATCATCGACTTTCTAAGAAAAGCGAAAAAGTCAACAACAACAACATCATTGTTGTCCCCCAGTAAATCAGCTTTTACTTTAAGTAAAATGCTTTTACTTTTACCTTAGTAAATTTAAATGTAAAATGTTCTTACTTTTACTTTTACTTTAGTAAATTACTTTTACTTTGTACTTTTACTTCAATAAATGTAATAGTGAATCCTGCGTGATTCAACAGTAATTTACTTTTTAGTTTTCTATTAAAGTAACTCTAAGTGTTTAAAGTTACTCAGGCTTTTCTTTTGAAAGAAAACCTCACCTAAGGTCTAAGGTCCTCTCTTTGCCTTCTCTCTAGGATACGAAGAAGAAGCTTGTTGCTTCCTTCTTCTAGTAAGATTAAGACGAAGTTCTTAATACTTCTCTCTTCCATTTACAGTTTATCTAGGTTATACATAATCCCATCCTCAACTGTTTATAAATAAAAGAAAGAGATTACTTTACCGATTCCATCTGAGAAGTCGATCAACAACACCTCCCAAGACTGGCGGAGAGACGGACCAGCTTAGTCAACAAAGATGGCCCCGATCATCATCGACTTTCGAAAAAGCGAGAAGCGTACCAACAACAACATCATTGTTGTTGTCCCCAAGAATCGACTTTTACTTTAAGTAAAATGCTTTTACTTTTACCTTAGTAAATTTAAATGTAAAATGTTTTTACTTTTACTTTTACTTTAGTAAATTACTTTTACTTTGTACTTTTACTTCAAGAATGTAATAGTGAATCTGCGTGATTCAATAGTAATTTACTTTTAGTTTTCTATTTAAGTAACTCAAGTGTTTAAAGTTACTCAGCTTTTCTTTTTTGAAAGAAAACCTCACCGAGGTCCTCTCTCTCTTTTCTCTCTAGGATACGAAGAAGAAGCTTGTTGCTTCCTTCTTCTAGTAAGATGAAGAAGAAGTTCTTTATACTTCTCTCTTCCATTTACAATTTATCCAGGTTATACGTAATCCCTTCCTCAACTGTTTATAAATAAAAGAAAGAGATTACTTTACCGATTCCATCTGAGAAGATGATCAACAGCACCCTCCGGAACCGACAGGAGACGGACCAGTTAGTTAACAAAGATGGCCCCAGTCATCATCAACTTTTAAAAAAAGCGAAGCGATCAACAACAACATCATTGTTGTCCCCGATCAAATCGACTTTTACTTTAAGTAAAATGCTTTTACTTGTACCTTAGTAAATGTAAATGTAAAATGTTTTTACTTTTACTTTTACTTTAGTAAATTACTTTTACTTTGTACTTTAACTTTAGTAAATGTAATAGTGAATCCTGCATGATTCAATAGTAATTTACTTTTCAGTTTTCTATTTAAGTAACTCAAAGTGTTTAAAGTTACTCAGGCTTTTCTTTTGAAAGAAAACCTCACCTGAGGTCCTCTCTCTGCCTTCTCTCTAGGATACGAAGAAGAAGCTTGTTGCTTCTTTCTTCTAGTAAGATGAAGAAGAAGTTCTTTATACTTATCTCTTCCATTTACAGTTTATCTAGGCTATACGTAATCCCTTCCTCAACTGTTTATAAATAAAAGAAAGAGATTACTTTACCGATTCCATCTGAGAAGATGATCAATAGCACCCTCCCGCACCGGCAGGAGACGGACCAGTTAGTCAACAAAGATGGCCCCAGTCATCATCAGCTTTCGACAAAAGTAGAAAGCAGTCAACAACAACATCATTGTTGTCCCCCAGTAATTCAGCTTTTACTTTAAGTAAAATGCTTTTACTTTTACCTTAGTAAATATAAATGCAAAATGTTTTTACTTTTACTTTTACTTTTACATTATTAAATTACTTTTACTTTGTACTTTTACTTCAGTAAATGTAATAGTGAATCCTTCGTGATTCAATAGTAATTTACTTTTCAGTTTTCTATTTAAGTAACTCGAAGTGTTTAGAGTTACTCAAGTTTTTCTTTTGAAAGAAAACCTCACCTGAGGTCCTCTCTCTGCCTTCTTTCTAGGATACGAAGAAGAAGCTTGTTGCTTCCTTCTTCTAGTAAGATGAAGAAGAAGTTCTTTATACTTCTCTCTTCCATTTATAGTTTATCTAGGTTATACATAATCCCTTCCTCAATTGTTTATAAATAAAAGAAAGAGATTACTTTACCGATTCCATCTGAGAAGATGATCAACAGCACCCTCCCAAGACTCCAAGTAGAGAGAGCGGATCCGATTAGTCAACAAAGATGGCCCCAGGTCATCATCGACTTTCGACAAAGCGAGCGCGAACAACAACAACATCATTGTTGTCCCCCAGTAAATCAGCTTTTACTTTAAGTAAAATGCTTTTACTTTTACCTTAGTAAATGTAAATGTAAAATGTTTTTACTTTTACTTTTACTTTAGTAATTTACTTTTACTTTATACTTTTACTTCAAGAAATGTAATAGTGAATCTCATGTGATTCAATAGTAATTTACTTTTAAGTTTTCTATTTAAGTAACTCAAGTGTTTAAAGTTACTCGAGTTTTTTCTTTTGAAAGAAAACCTCACCTAAGGTCTAAGGTCCTCTCTCTTCTTCTTCTAGATACGAAGAAGAAGCTTGTTGCTTCCTTCTTCTAGTAAGATTAAGAAGAAGTTCTTAATACTTCTCTCTTCCATTTACAGTTTATCTAGGTTATACATAATCCCATCCTCAACTGTTTATAAATAAAAGAAAGAGATTACTTTACCGATTCCATCTTAGAAGATGATCAATGCGGACCCTCCCAAGACCCGGCGAGAGACGGACCATTAGTCAACAAAGATGGTTCCATCATCATCATCACTTTTCCGCAAAAAGCGAAGCGAACAACAACAACATCATTGTTGTCCCCAAAGAATCAGACTTTTACTTTAAGTAAAATGCTTTTACTTTTACCTTAGTAAATTTAAATGTAAAATGTTTTTACTTTAACTTTTACTTTAGTAAATTACTTTTACATTGTACTTTTACTTCAGTAAATGTAATAGAGAATCCTGCATGATTCAATAGTAATTTACTTTTTAGTTTTCTATTTAAGTAACTCAAGTGTTTAAAGTTACTCAGCTTTTTCTTTTGAAAGAAAACCTCACCTAGGTCTAAGGTCCTCTCTGCGCTTTCTCTCTAGGATACGAAGAAGAAGCTTGTTTCTTCCTTCTTCTAGTAAGATTAAGAAGAAGTTCTTAATACTTCTCTCTTCCATTTACAGTTTATCTAGGTTATACATAATCCCATCCTCAACTGTTTATAAATAAAAGAAAGAGATTACTTTACCGATTCCATCCGAGAAGATGATCAACAAAGACCCCCAAGACCTTGGCAGAGAGATTAATTCATTAATCAACAAAGATGGCCCCAGTCATCATCAACTTTCAAGAAAAGTAGAGCGATCAACAACAACAACATCATTGTTGTCCCCAAGAAATCGACTTTTACTTTAAGTAAAATGCTTTTACTTTTACCTTAGTAAATTTAAATGTAAAATGTTTTTACTTTTACTTTTACTTTAGTAAATTACTTTTACTTTGTACTTTTACTTCAGTAAATGTAATAGTGAATCCTGCGTGATTCAATAGTAATTTACTTTTTAGTTTTCTATTTAAGTAACTCGAAGTGTTTAAAGTTACTCAGACTTTTCTTTTGAAAGAAAACCTCACCTGAGCTCCTCTCCCTGCCTTCTCTCTAGGATACGAAGAAGAAGCTTGTTGCTTCCTTCTTCTAGTAAGATGAAGAAGAAGTTCTTTATACTTCTCTCTTCCATTTACAATTTATCCAGGTTATACGTAATCCCTTCCTCAACTGTTTATAAATAAAAGAAAAAGATTACTTTACCGATTCCATCTGAGAAGATGATCAACAAAGACCTCCCAAGACCGGCGTGAGACTTTTTTACCATTAGTCAACAAAGATGGCCCCAAGTCATCATCGACTTTCTAAGAAAAGCGAAGCGGTCAACAACAACATCATTGTTGTCCCCCGGTAAATCAGCTTTTACTTTAAGTAAAATGCTTTTACTTTTACCTTAGTAAATGTAAATGTAAAATGTTTTTACTTTTACTTTTACTTTTGTAAATTACTTTTACTTTGTACTTTTACTTCAGTAAATGTAATAGTGAATCCTGCGTGATTCAATAGTAATTTACTTTTTAGTTTTCTATTTAAGTAACTCGAAGTGTTTAGAGTTACTCGAGCTTTTCTTTTGAAAGAAAACCTCACCGAGGTCCTCTCTCTCTTTTCTCTCTAGGATACGAAGAAGAAGCTTGTTGCTTCTTTCTTCTAGTAAGATGAAGAAGAAGTTCTTTATACTTATCTCTTCCATTTACAGTTTATCTAGGCTATACGTAATCCCTTCCTCAACTGTTTATAAATAAAAGAAAGAGATTACTTTACCGATTCCATCTGAGAAGATGATCAATAAAGACCTCCCAAGACCTAAGAGAGACGAGACCAGATTAGTCAACAAAGATGGCCCCAGTCATCATCAGCTTTCGACAAAAGCAGAAAGCA
Source organism: Panax quinquefolius (assembly GCA_020205615.1). Lineage (NCBI taxonomy): Eukaryota > Viridiplantae > Streptophyta > Magnoliopsida > Apiales > Araliaceae > Panax > Panax quinquefolius. Next base: position 21,255 of record JAINUW010000527.1, on the reverse strand, counting down.
GTCAACAACAACATCATTGTTGTCCCCCAGTAATTCAGTTTTTACTTTAAGTAAAATGCTTTTACTTTTACCTTAGTAAATGTAAATGCAAAATGTTTTTACTTTTACTTTTACTTTTACTTTAGTAAATTACTTTTACTTTGTACTTTTACTTCAGTAAATGTAATAGTGAATCCGGTGTGATTCAATAGTAATTTACTTTTCAGTTTTCTATGTATGTAACTCGAAGTGTTTAGAGTTACTCAAGTTTTTCTTTTGAAAGAAAACCTCACCTGAGGTCCTCTCTTTGCCTTCTCTCTAGGATACGAAGAAGAAGCTTGTTGCTTCCTTCTTCTAGTAAGATGAAGAAGAAGTTCTTTATACTTCTCTCTTCCATTTATTGTTTATCTAGGTTATACATAATCCCTTCCTCAATTGTTTATAAATAAAAGAAAGAGATTACTTTACCGATTCCATCTGAGAAGATGATCATCAAAGACCTCCCAAGACTTGCAAGCAGAGAGACGGACCAGTTAGTCAACAAAGAGGGCCCCAGTCATCATCAGCTTTCGACAAAAGTAGAAAGCAGTCAACAACAACATCATTGTTGTCCCCCAGTAATTCAGCTTTTACTTTAAGTAAAATGCTTTTACTTTTACCTTAGTAAATATAAATGCAAAATGTTTTTACTTTTACTTTTACTTTTACTTTTACATTATTAAATTACTTTTACTTTGTACTTTTACTTCAGTAAATGTAATAGTGAATCCTTCGTGATTCAATAGTAATTTACTTTTTTAGTTTTCTATTTAAGTAAACTCAAGTGTTTAGAGTTACTCAAGTTTTTTTTTTTGAAAGAAAAACCTCAAAGTCGAGGTCCTCTCTCTCGCTTCTTTTCTAGATACGAAGAAGAAGCTTGTTGCTTCCTTCTTCTAGTAAGATGAAGAAGAAGTTCTTTATACTTCTCTCTTCTATTTATAGTTTATCTAGGTTATACATAATCCCATCCTCAACTGTTTATAAATAAAAGAAAGAGATTACTTTACCGATTCCATCTTAGAAGCTGATCAATGGCCTCCTAAGACGTAAGGCAGAGACGGGACCATTAGTCAACAAAGATGGTTCCAGTCATCATCAGCTTTCGGCAAAAGCAGAAAGCAGTCAACAACAACATCATTGTTGTCCCCCAGTAAATCAGCTTTTACTTTAAGTAAAATGCTTTTACTTTTACCTTAGTAAATTTAAATGTAAAATGTTTTTACTTTAACTTTTACTTTAGTAAATTACTTTTACATTGTACTTTTACTTCAAGAATGTAATAGTGAATCCTGCGTGATTCAATAGTAATTTACTTTTTAGTTTTCTATTTAAGTAACTCAAGTGTTTTAAAGTTACTCAGGACTTTTCTTTTGAAAGAAAACCTCACCTAAGGTCTAAGGTCCTCTCTCTGCCTTCTCTCTAGGATACGAAGAAGAAGCTTGTTTCTTCCTTCTTCTAGTAAGATTAAGAAGAAGTTCTTAATACTTCTCTCTTCCATTTACAGTTTATCTAGGTTATACATAATCCCATCCTCAACTGTTTATAAATAAAAGAAAGAGATTACTTTACCGATTCCATCTGAGAAGCTGATCAACAGCACCCTCCGGCACTGGCAGGAGACGGACCAGTTAGTCAACAAAGATGGCCCCAGTCATCATCAACTTTCTCAAAAAGGTAAAGCGATCAACAACAACATCATTGTTGTTCCCCATAGAATCAAACTTTTTTTACTTTAAGTAAAATGCTTTTACTTTTACCTTAGTAAATTTAAATGTAAAATGTTTTTACTTTTACTTTTACTTTAGTAAATTACTTTTACTTTGTACTTTTACTTCAGTAAATGTAATAGTGAATCCTGCGTGATTCAATAGTAATTTACTTTTTAGTTTTCTATTTAAGTAACTCGAAGTGTTTAAAGTTACTCAGACTTTTCTTTTGAAAGAAAACCTCACCTGAGCTCCTCTCCCTGCCTTCTCTCTAGGATACGAAGAAGAAGCTTGTTGCTTCCTTCTTCTAGTAAGATGAAGAAGAAGTTCTTTATACTTCTCTCTTCCATTTACAATTTATCTAGGTTATAATGTAATCCCTTCCTCAACTGTTTATAAATAAAAGAAAAGATTACTTTACCGATTCCATCCGAGAAGATGATCAACAAAGACCTCCTAAGACCGGCGGAGACGGACCATTAATCAACAAAGATGGCCCCAATCATCATCGACTTTCGACAAAAAGTGAAAGCGTCAACAACAACATCATCATTGTTGTCCAAGAATCAGCTTTTTACTTTAAGTAAAATGCTTTTACTTTTACCTTAGTAAATGTAAATGTAAAATGTTTTTACTTTTACTTTTACTTTTAGTAAATTACTTTTACTTTGTACTTTTACTTGATAGAATGTAATAGTGAATCCTGAGTTGATTCAATAGTAATTTACTTTTTAGTTTTCTATTTAAGTAACTCGAAGTGTTTAGAGTTACTCAGGCTTTTCTTTTGAAAGAAAACCTCACCTGAGGTCCTCTCTCTGCCTTCTCTCTAGGATACGAAGAAGAAGCTTGTTGCTTCTTTCTTCTAGTAAGATGAAGAAGAAGTTCTTTATACTTATCTCTTCCATTTACAGTTTATCTAGGCTATACGTAATCCCTTCCTCAACTGTTTATAAATAAAAGAAAGAGATTACTTTACCGATTCCATCTGAGAAGATGATCAATAAAGCACCTCCCAAGACCGCAAGGAGAAACGGACCATTAGTCAACAAAGATGGCCCCATGATCATCATCGACTTTTCTAAAAAAGCGAAAGCGATCAACAACAACAACATCATTGTTGTCCCCCAAATGAATCGACTTTTACTTTAAGTAAAATGCTTTTACTTTTACCTTAGTAAATGTAAATGTAAAATGTTTTTACTTTTACTTTTACTTTTACTTTAGTAAATTACTTTTACTTTAGACTTTTACTTGAAGAATGTAATAGTGAATCCTGTGTGATTCAATAGTAATTTACTTTTCGTTTTCTATTTAAGTAACTCGAAGTGTTTAGAGTTACTCAAGCTTTTCTTTTGAAAGAAAACCTCACCGAGGTCCTCTCTCTTTGCCTTCTCTCTAGGATACGAAGAAGAAGCTTGTTGCTTCCTTCTTCTAGTAAGATGAAGAAGAAGTTCTTTATACTTCTCTCTTCCATTTATTGTTTATCTAGGTTATACATAATCCCTTCCTCAATTGTTTATAAATAAAAGAAAGAGATTACTTTACCGATTCCATCTGAGAAGATGATCAACGGACACTCTCAAGACCTGCCGTAGAGACGGACCCGATTAGTCAACAAAGATGGCCCCGGTCATCATCGACTTTTCGACAAAAGCAGAAAGCAGTCAACAACAACATCATTGTTGTCCCCCAGTAATTCAGCTTTTACTTTAAGTAAAATGCTTTTACTTTTACCTTAGTAAATGTAAATGTAAAATGTTTTTACTTTTACTTTTACTTTTACTTTTACTTTATTAAATTACTTTTACTTTGTACTTTTACTTGAGTAAATGTAATAGTGAATCCTGCGTGATTCAATAGTAATTTACTTTTCAGTTTTCTATTTAAGTAACTCAAGTGTTTTGAAGTTACTCAAGTTTTTCTTTTGAAAGAAAACCTCACCCGAGGTCCTCTCTCTTCTTTCTTTCTAGGATACGAAGAAGAAGCTTGTTGCTTCCTTCTTCTAGTAAGATGAAGAAAGAAGTTCTTTATACTTCTCTTTCATTTATAGTTTATCTAGGTTATACATAATCCCTTCCTCAATTGTTTATAAATAAAAGAAAGAGATTACTTTACCGATTCCATCTGAGAAGATGATCAATGCTGACCTCCTCAAGACCTAAGCGGAGAGACGGACCAGTTAGTCAACAAAGATGGCCCCAAATATCATCGACTTTTCAAGAAAATCGAAAGCGATCAACAACAACATCATTGTTGTCCCCAATAATCGACTTTTACTTTAAGTAAAATGCTTTTACTTTTACCTTAGTAAATGTAAATGTAAAATGTTTTTACTTTTACTTTTACTTTAGTAATTTACTTTTACTTTATACTTTTACTTCAGTAAATGTAATAGTGAATCCTGCGTGATTCAATAGTAATTTACTTTTTAGTTTTCTATTTAAGTAACTCGAAGTGTTTAAAGTTACTCAGGCTTTTCTTTTGAAAGAAAACCTCACCTAAGGTCTAAGGTCCTCTCTCTGCCTTCTCTCTAGGATACGAAGAAGAAGCTTGTTGCTTCCTTCTTCTAGTAAGATTAAGAAGAAGTTCTTAATACTTCTCTCTTCCATTTACAGTTTATCTAGGTTATACATAATCCCATCCTCAACTGTTTATAAATAAAAGAAAGAGATTACTTTACCGATTCCATCTGAGAAGCTGATCAACAAAGACCTCCTCCTAGACCGTGCAGAGACGGACTAGTTAGTCAACAAAGATGGCCCCAGTCATCATCAGCTTTCGAAAAAATCAGAAAGCAGTCAACAACAACATCATTGTTATTCCCCAGTAAATCAGCTTTTACTTTAAGTAAAATGCTTTTACTTTTACCTTAGTAAATTTAAATGTAAAATGTTTTTACTTTTACTTTTACTTTAGTAAATTACTTTTACTTTGTACTTTTACTTGAAGAATGTAATAGTGAATCCTGCATTGATTCAATAGTAATTTACTTTTTAGTTTTCTATTTAAGTAACTTCAAGTGTTTAAAGTTACTCGTGATTTTTCTTTTGAAAGAAAACCTCACCTAAGCTCTAAGGTCCTCTCTCTTGCCTCTCTCTCTAGGATACGAAGAAGAAGCTTGTTGCTTCCTTCTTCTAGTAAGATGAAGAAGAAGTTCTTAATACTTCTCTCTTCCATTTACAGTTTATCTAGGTTATACGTAATCCCATCCTCAACTGTTTATAAATAAAAGAAAGAGATTACTTTACCGATTCCATCCGAGAAGATGATCAACAAAGACCCTCCCAAGACCTTTGCAGGAGATTTTAACCAATTAGTCAACAAAGATGGCCCCAAATCATCATCAACTTTCGACAAAAGCGAAGCGATCGACAACAACATCATCATTCATTGTCCCCCAAGAAATCGACTTTTACTTTAAGTAAAATGCTTTTACTTTTACCTTAGTAAATTTAAATGTAAAATGTTTTTACTTTTACTTTTACTTTAGTAAATTACTTTTACTTTGTACTTTTACTTGAAGAATGTAATAGTGAATCTGCGTGATTCAATAGTAATTTACTTTTTTAGTTTTCTATTTAAGTAACTCAAGTGTTTAAAGTTACTCAGTGCTTTTCTTTTGAAAGAAAACCTCACCTGAGAGGTCCTCTCTCTTGCCTTCTCTCTAGATACGAAGAAGAAGCTTGTTGCTTCCTTCTTCTAGTAAGATGAAGAAGAAGTTCTTTATACTTCTCTCTTCCATTTATAGTTTATCTAGGTTATACGTAATCCCTTCCTCAACTGTTTATAAATAAAAGAAAGAGATTACTTTACCGATTCCATCTGAGAAGATGATCAACAGCACCCTCCGGCACCGGCAGGAGACGGACCAGTTAGTCAACAAAGATGGCCCCAGTCATCATCAGCTTTCGACAAAAGCAGAAAGCAGTCAACAACAACATCATTGTTGTCCCCCAGTAAATCAGCTTTTACTTTAAGTAAAATGCTTTTACTTTTACCTTAGTAAATGTAAATGTAAAATGTTTTTACTTTTTACTTTTACTTTAGTATATTACTTTTACTTTGTACTTTTACTTGATAAATGTAATAGTGAATCTGTGTGATTCAATAGTAATTTACTTTTCGCTTTCTATTTAAGTAACTCAAGTGTTTAGAGTTACTCAAGTTTTTCTTTTGAAAGAAAACCTCACCGAGGTCCTCTCTCTCGCTTTCTCTCTAGGATACGAAGAAGAAGCTTGTTGCTTCCTTCTTCTAGTAAGATGAAGAAGAAGTTCTTTATATCTCTCTTCCATTTATAGTTTATCTAGGTTATACATAATCCCTTCCTCAACTGCTTATAAATAAAAAGAAAGAGATTACTTTTACCGATTCCATCCGAGAAGATGATCAACAAAGACACCTCCAAGACTTCTAAGCAGAGAGAGCGGACCAATTAGTCAACAAAGATGGCCCCTGATGATCATCGACTTTCGACAAAACGTGAAAGCGATCAACAACAACATCATTGTTGTCCCCTAGTAAATCAGCTTTTACTTTAAGTAAAATGCTTTTACTTTTACCTTAGTAAATGTAAATGTAAAATGTTTTTACTTTTACTTTTACTTTAGTAAATTACTTTTACTTTGTACTTTTTACTTGATAAATGTAATAGTGAATCTGCATGATTCAATAGTAATTTACTTTTTAGTTTTTCTATTTAAGTAACTCAAGTGTTTAGAGTTACTCAGTGTTTTTCTTTTGAAAGAAAACCTCACCTGAGGTCGAGGTCCTCTCTCCGCTTCTCTCTAGGATACGAAGAAGAAGCTTGTTGCTTCCTTCTTCTAGTAAATTGAAGAAGAAGTTCTTTATACTTCTCTCTTCCATTTATAGTTTATCTAGGTTATACATAATCCCTTCCTCAATTGTTTATAAATAAAAGAAAGAGATTACTTTACCGATTCCATCTGAGAAGATGATCAACAAAGACCTCCCCTAAGACCGGCGTGAGAGAGCGGACCAGCTTAGTCAACAAAGATGGCCCCGGTCATCATCGACTTTCGACAAAAAAAGAAAAGCGATCAACAACAACATCATTGTTGTCCCCGAAGAATCGACTTTTACTTTAAGTAAAATGCTTTTACTTTTACCTTAGTAAATGTAAATGCAAAATGTTTTTACTTTTACTTTTACTTTTACTTTAGTAAATTACTTTTACTTTGTACTTTTACTTCAGTAAATGTAATAGTGAATCCTGTGTGATTCAATAGTAATTTACTTTTCAGTTTTCTATTTAAGTAACTCGAAGTGTTTAGAGTTACTCAAGTTTTTCTTTTGAAAGAAAACCTCACCTGAGGTCCTCTCTCTGCCTTCTTTCTAGGATACGAAGAAGAAGCTTGTTTCTTCCTTCTTCTAGTAAGATGAAGAAGAAGTTCTTTATACTTCTCTCTTCCATTTAAAGTTTATCTAGATTATACATAATCCCTTCCTTAATTGTTTATAAATAAAAGAAAGAGATTACTTTACCGATTCCATCTGAGAAGCTGATCAACAAAGACACCCTCCCAAGACCTAAAGTGAGACGGACCAGGTTAGTCAACAAAGATGGCCCCAGGTCATCATCGACTTTTCGACAAAAGCGAAAGCGATCAACAACAACATCATTGTTGTCCCCGATAGAATCAGACTTTTACTTTAAGTAAAATGCTTTTACTTTTACCTTAGTAAATGTAAATGTAAAATGTTTTTACTTTTACTTTTACTTTAGTAAATTACTTTTACTTTACACTTTTACTTGAAGAATGTAATAGTGAATCCTCATGATTCAATAGTAATTTACTTTTTAGTTTTCTATTTAAGTAACTCAAAGTGTTTAAAGTTACTCGGGCTTTTCTTTTGAAAGAAAACCTCACCCAAGGTCCTCTCCTCTCTCTACTTTCTCTCTAGGATACGAAGAAGAAGCTTGTTGCTTCCTTCTTCTAGTAAGATTAAGAAGAAGTTCTTATTACTTCTCTCTTCCATTTACAGTTTATCTAGGTTATATATAATCCCATCCTCAACTTGTTTATAAATAAAAGAAAGAGATTACTTTACCGATTCCATCTTAGAAGATGATCAACAAAGACCCTCCCAAGACCAAGCAAGAGATTTAACCGATTAGTCAACAAAGATGGCCCCAGTCATCATCGACTTTCGAAAAAATCGAGAAGCGAACAACAACAACATCATTGTTGTCCCCAATAAATCGACTTTTACTTTAAGTAAAATGCTTTTACTTTTACCTTAGTAAATTTAAATGTAAAATGTTTTTTTACTTTTACTTTTACTTTAGTAAATTACTTTAACTTTGTACTTTTACTTCAGTAAATGTAATAGTGAAAACTGCATGATTCAATAGTAATTTACTTTTCAGTTTTCTATTTAAGTAACTCGAAGTGTTTAAAGTTACTCAGGCTTTTCTTTTGAAAGAAAACCTCACCTGAGGTCCTCTCTCTGCCTTCTCTCTAGGATACGAAGAAGAAGCTTGTTGCTTCCTTCTTCTAGTAAGATGAAGAAGAAGTTCTTTATACTTCTCTCTTCCATTTACAATTTATCTAGGTTATACGTAATCCCTTCCTCAACTGTTTATAAATAAAAGAAAGAGATTACTTTACCGATTCCATCTGAGAAGATGATCAACAGCACCCTCCCAAGACCTAAGAAGAGATGGACCAGGTTAGTCAACAAAGATGGCCCCAGTCATCATCAGCTTTCGACAAAAGCAGAAAGCTGTCAACAACTACATCATTGTTGTCCCCCAGTAAATCAGCTTTTACTTTAAGTAAAATGCTTTTACTTTTACCGTAGTAAATGTAAATGTAAAATGTTTTTACTTTTACTTTTACTTTAGTAAATAACTTTTACTTTGTACTTTTACTTGTAGTAAATGTAATAGTGAATCCTGCGTGATTCAATAGTAATTTACTTTTCGTTTTCTATTTAAGTAACTCAAGTGTTTAGAGTTACTCAAGTTTTTCTTTGAAAGAAAACCTCACCGAGGTCCTCTCTCTGCCTTCTCTCTAGGATACGAAGAAGAAGCTTGTTGCTTCCTTCTTCTAGTAAGATAAAGAAGAAGTTCATTATACTTCTCTCTTCCATTTATAGTTTATCTAAGTTATACATAATCCCTTCCTCAATTGTTTATAAATAAAAGAAAGAGATTACTTTACCGATTCCATCTGAGAATCTAATCAACAAAGACACCTACTAAGACTGGCGGTAGAGATGGACCAGTTAGTTAACAAAGATGGCCCCAGGTCATCATCGACTTTCGAAGAAAAGCGAAAGCGATCAACAACAACATCATTGTTGTCCCCCAATAAATCAGCTTTTACTTTAAGTAAAATACTTTTACTTTTACCTTAGTAAATGATAATGTAAAATGTTTTTACTTTTACTTTTATTTTAGTAAATTACTTTTACTTTGTACTTTTACTTCAGTAAATGTAATAGTGAATCCTGAGTGATTCAATAGTAATTTACTTTTAAGTTTTCTATTTAAGTAACTCGAAGTGTTTAGAGTTACTCAGGCCTTTCTTTTGAAAGAAAACCTCACCTGAGGTCCTCTCTCTGCCTTCTCTCTAGGATACGAAGAAGAAGCTTGTTGCTTCCTTCTTCTAGTAAGATGAAGAAGAAGTTCTTTATACTTATCTCTTCCATTTACAGTTTATCTAGGCTATACGTAATCCCTTCCTCAACTGTTTATAAATAAAAGAAAGAGATTACTTTACGGATTCCATCTGAGAAGATGATCAATGACACCTCCCAAGACCGGCGGAGAGACGGACCAGTTAGTCAACAAAGATGGCCCCAGTGATCATCAGCTTTCAACAAAAGTAGAAAGCAGTCAACAACAACATCATGGTTGTCCCCCAGTAATTCAGCTTTTACTTTAAGTAAAATGCTTTTACTTTTACCTTATTAAATGTAAATGTAAAATGTTTTAACTTTTACTTTTCCTTTTACTTTAGTTAATTACTTTTACTATGTACTTTTACTTCAGTAAATGTAATAGTGAATCCTGCGATTCAATAGTAATTTACTTTTCGCTTTCTATTTAAGTAACTCAAGTGTTTTGAGTTACTCAGTTTTTCTTTTGAAAGAAAACCTCACCCGGTCCTCTCTCTCTCTCGCTTTCTCTCTAGGATACGAAGAAGAAGCTTGTTGCTTCCTTCTTCTAGTATGATGAAGAAGAAGTTCTTTATACTTCTCTTTCCATTTATAGTTTATCTAGGTTATACATAATCCCTTCCTCAATTGTTTATAAATAAAAGAAAGAGATTACTTTACCGATTCCATCTCGAGAAGATGATCAACAAAGACCTCCCAAGACCTAAGCAGAGAGATTTTACCAGCTTAGTCAACAAAGATGGCCCCAGTTATCATCTGCTTTCCGCAAAATCAGAAAGCAGTCAACAACAACATCATTGTTGTCCCCCAGTAAATCAGCTTTTACTTTAAGTAAAATGCTTTTAATTTTACCTTAGTAAATGAAAATGTAAAATGTTTTTACTTTTACTTTTACTTTAGTAATTTACTTTTACTTTACACTTTTACTTCAGTAAATGTAATAGTGAATCCTGCGTGATTCAATAGTAATTTACTTTTTAGTTTTCTATTTAAGTAACTCGAAGTGTTTAAAGTTACTCAGGCTTTTCTTTTGAAAGAAAACCTCACCTAAGGTCGAAGGTCCTTTCTCTGCCTTCTCTCTAGGATACGAAGAAGAAGCTTGTTGCTTCCTTCTTCTAGTAAGATTAAGAAGAAGTTCTTATTACTTCTCTCTTCCATTTACAGTTTATCTAGGTTATACATAATCCCATCCTCAACTGTTTATAAATAAAAGAAAGAGATTACTTTACCGATTCCATCTTAGAAGCTGATCAACAGCACCCCCAAGACCAAAGAGTAGATTTAACCAGCTTAGTCATCAAAGATGGCCCTATCATCATCGACTTTCGAAAAAAAATCGAAGCGATCAACAACATCATCATTGTTGTCCCCAAGAATCGACTTTTACTTTAAGTAAAATGCTTTTACTTTTACCTTAGTAAATTTAAATGTAAAATGTTTTTACTTTTACTTTTACTTTAGTAAATTACTTTTACTTTGTACTTTTACTTCAGTAAATGTAATAGTAAATCTGCATGTGATTCAATAGTAATTTACTTTTTAGTTTTCTATTTAAGTAACTTGAAGTGTTTAAAGTTACTCGGGCTTTTCTTTTGAAAGAAAACCTCACCGAGGTCCTCTCTCTCTCTTCCTTCTCTCTAGGATACGTAAGAAGAAGTTGTTGTTGCTTCCTTCTTCTAGTAAGATGAAGAAGAAGTTCTTTATACTTCTCTCTTCCATTTACAATTTATCTAGGTTATACGTAATCCCTTCCTCAACTGTTTATAAATAAAAGAAAGAGATTACTTTACCGATTCCATCTGAGAAGATGATCAACAAAGACCTCCCAAGACCTAAGCAGAGACGGACGCTTAGTCAACAAAGGTGGCCCCAGTCATCATCAGCTTTCGACAAAAGTAGAAAGTAGTCAACAACAACATCATTGTTGTCCCCCAGTAAATCAGCTTTTACTTTAAGTAAAATGCTTTTACTTTTACCTTAGTAAATTTAAATGTAAAATGTTTTTACTTTTACTTTTACTTTAGTAAATTACTTTAACTTTGTACTTTTACTTCAGTAAATGTAATAGTGAAAACTGCATGATTCAATAGTAATTTACTTTTCAGTTTTCTATTTAAGTAACTCGAAGTGTTTAAAGTTACTCAGGCTTTTCTTTTGAAAGAAAACCTCACCTGAGGTCCTCTCTCTGCCTTCTCTCTAGGATACGAAGAAGAAGCTTGTTGCTTCCTTCTTCTAGTAAGATGAAGAAGAAGTTCTTTATACTTCTCTCTTCCATTTACAATTTATCTAGGTTATACGTAATCCCTTCCTCAACTGTTTATAAATAAAAGAAAGAGATTACTTTACCGATTCCATCTGAGAAGATGATCAACAACACCTCCTAAAACCTAAGAAGAGACGAACCGATTAAGTCAACAAAGGTGGCCCTGTCATCATCGACTTTCGACAAAAGCGTAAAGTCATCAACAACTACATCATTGTTGTCCCCCAGTAAATCGGCTTTTACTTTAAGTAAAATGCTTTTACTTTTACCGTAGTAAATGTAAATGTAAAATGTTTTTACTTTTACTTTTACTTTAGTAAATTACTTTTACTTTGTACTTTTACTTCAGTAAATATAATAGTGAATCCTGCGTGATTCAATAGTAATTTACTTTTCAGTTTTCTATTTAAGTAACTCGAAGTGTTTAGAGTTACTCAAGTTTTTCTATTGAAAGAAAACCTCACCTGAGGTCCTCTCTCTGCCTTCTCTCTAGGATACGAAGAAGAAGCTTGTTGCTTCCTTCTTCTAGTAAGATAAAGAAGAAGTTCATTATACTTCTCTCTTCCATTTATAGTTTATCTAAGTTATACATAATCCCTTCCTCAATTGTTTATAAATAAAAGAAAGAGATTACTTTACCGATTCCATCTGAGAATCTAATCAATGACACCTACTGATGCAGCGTAAGTAGAGATTTTACGGGTTAGTTAACAAAGATGGCCCAAGTCATCATCGACTTTCTAAGAAAAGTAAAGCGCGAACAACAACAACATCATTGTTGTCCCCCAATAAATCAGCTTTTACTTTAAGTAAAATACTTTTACTTTTACCTTAGTAAATGATAATGTAAAATGTTTTTACTTTTACTTTTATTTTAGTAAATTACTTTTACTTTGTACTTTTACTTCAGTAAATGTAATAGTGAATCCTGAGTGATTCAATAGTAATTTACTTTTAAGTTTTCTATTTAAGTAACTCGAAGTGTTTAGAGTTACTCAGGCCTTTCTTTTGAAAGAAAACCTCACCTGAGGTCCTCTCTCTGCCTTCTCTCTAGGATACGAAGAAGAAGCTTGTTGCTTCCTTCTTCTAGTAAGATGAAGAAGAAGTTCTTTATACTTATCTCTTCCATTTACAGTTTATCTAGGCTATCGTAATCCCTTCCTCAACTGTTTATAAATAAAAGAAAGAGATTACTTTACCGATTCCATCTGAGAAGATGATCAACAGCACCCTCCGGCACCGGCAGGAGACGGACCAGTTAGTCAACAAAGATGGCCCCAGTGATCATCAGCTTTCAACAAAAGTAGAAAGCAGTCAACAACAACATCATGGTTGTCCCCCAGTAATTCAGCTTTTACTTTAAGTAAAATGCTTTTACTTTTACCTTATTAAATGTAAATGTAAAATGTTTTTACTTTTACTTTTACTTTTACTTTAGTTAATTACTTTTACTATGTACTTTTACTTCAGTAAATGTAATAGTGAATCCTGCGTGATTCAATAGTAATTTACTTTTCAGTTTTCTATTTAAGTAACTCGAAGTGTTTTGAGTTACTCAAGTTTTTCTTTTGAAAGAAAACCTCACCTGAGGTCCTCTCTCTGCCTTCTCTCTAGGATACGAAGAAGAAGCTTGTTGCTTCCTTCTTCTAGTATGATGAAGAAGAAGTTCTTTATACTTCTCTCTTCCATTTATAGTTTATCTAGGTTATACATAATCCCTTCCTCAATTGTTTATAAATAAAAGAAAGAGATTACTTTACCGATTCCATCTGAGAAGATGATCAACAAAGACCCTCCAAGACCGGCGAGAGACGGACGATTAGTCAACAAAGATGGCCCCAGTTATCATCTGCTTTCATAAAATCGAAGCGCGGTCAACAACAACATCATTGTTGTCCCCCAGTAAATCAGCTTTTACTTTAAGTAAAATGCTTTTAATTTTACCTTAGTAAATGAAAATGTAAAATGTTTTTACTTTTACTTTTACTTTAGTAATTTACTTTTACTTTACACTTTTACTTCAGTAAATGTAATAGTGAATCCTGCGTGATTCAATAGTAATTTACTTTTTAGTTTTCTATTTAAGTAACTCGAAGTGTTTAAAGTTACTCAGGCTTTTCTTTTGAAAGAAAACCTCACCTAAGGTCGAAGGTCCTTTCTCTGCCTTCTCTCTAGGATACGAAGAAGAAGCTTGTTGCTTCCTTCTTCTAGTAAGATTAAGAAGAAGTTCTTATTACTTCTCTCTTCCATTTACAGTTTATCTAGGTTATACATAATCCCATCCTCAACTGTTTATAAATAAAAGAAAGAGATTACTTTACCGATTCCATCTTAGAAGCTGATCAACAGCACCCTCCGGCACCAGCAGTAGACGAACCAGTTAGTCATCAAAGATGGCCCCAGTCATCATCAGCTTTCGGCAAAATCAGAAAGCAGTCAGCAACAACATCATTGTTGTCCCCCAGTAAATCAGCTTTTACTTTAAGTAAAATGCTTTTACTTTTACCTTAGTAAATTTAAATGTAAAATGTTTTTACTTTTACTTTTACTTTAGTAAATTACTTTTACTTTGTACTTTTACTTCTGTAAATGTAATAGTAAATCCTGCGTGATTCAATAGTAATTTACTTTTTAGTTTTCTATTTAAGTAACTTGAAGTGTTTAAAGTTACTCAGGCTTTTCTTTTGACAGAAAACCTCACCTGAGGTCCTCTCTCTGCCTTCTCTCTAGGATACGTAGAAGAAGCTTGTTGCTTCCTTCTTCTAGTAAGATGAAGAAGAAGTTCTTTATACTTCTCTCTTCCATTTACAATTTATCTAGGTTATACGTAATCCCTTCCTCAACTGTTTATAAATAAAAGAAAGAGATTACTTTACCGATTCCATCTGAGAAGATGATCAACAAAGACCTCCCAAGACCGTGGCAGAGACGGACCAGTTAGTCAACAAAGGTGGCCCCAGTCATCATCAGCTTTCGACAAAAGCAGAAAGTAGTCAACAACAACATCATTGTTGTCCCCTAGTAAATCAGCTTTTACTTTAAGTAAAATGCTTTTACTTTTACCTTAGTAAATTTAAATGTAAAATGTTTTTACTTTTACTTTTACTTTAGTAAATTACTTTAACTTTGTACTTTTACTTCAGTAAATGTAATAGTGAAAACTGCATGATTCAATAGTAATTTACTTTTCAGTTTTCTATTTAAGTAACTCGAAGTGTTTAAAGTTACTCAGGCTTTTCTTTTGAAAGAAAACCTCACCTGAGGTCCTCTCTCTGCCTTCTCTCTAGGATACGAAGAAGAAGCTTGTTGCTTCCTTCTTCTAGTAAGATGAAGAAGAAGTTCTTTATACTTCTCTCTTCCATTTACAATTTATCTAGGTTATACGTAATCCCTTCCTCAACTGCTTATAAATAAAAGAAAGAGATTACTTTACCGATTCCATCCGAGAAGATGATCAACAAAGACCTCCTCCCAAGACCGTGAGTAGAGACGAACCATTAGTCAACAAAGATGGCCCCAGTCATCATCAACTTTCGGCAAAAGCAGGAAGTGGTCAACAACAACATCATTGTTGTCCCCAATAAATCAGCTTTTACTTTAAGTAAAATGCTTTTACTTTTACCTTAGTAAATGTAAATGTAAAATGTTTTTACTTTTACTTTTACTTTAGTAAATTACTTTTACTTTGTACTTTTACTTCAGTAAATGTAATAGTGAATCCTGCGTGATTCAATAGTAATTTACTTTTCAGTTTTCTATTTAAGTAACTCGAAGTGTTTAGAGTTACTCAAGTTTTTCTATTGAAAGAAAACCTCACCTGAGGTCCTCTCTCTGCCTTCTCTCTAGGATACGAAGAAGAAGCTTGTTGCTTCCTTCTTCTAGTAAGATAAAGAAGAAGTTCATTATACTTCTCTCTTCCATTTATAGTTTATCTAAGTTATACATAATCCCTTCCTCAATTGTTTATAAATAAAAGAAAGAGATTACTTTACCGATTCCATCTGAGAATCTAATCAACAGCACCCTACGGTACCGGCAGTAGATGGACCAGTTAGTTAACAAAGATGGCCCAAGTCATCATCAGCTTTCGGCAAAAGCAGAAAGCAGTCAACAACAACATCATTGTTGTCCCCCAATAAATCAGCTTTTACTTTAAGTAAAATACTTTTACTTTTACCTTAGTAAATGATAATGTAAAATGTTTTTACTTTTACTTTTATTTTAGTAAATTACTTTTACTTTGTACTTTTACTTCAGTAAATGTAATAGTGAATCCTGAGTGATTCAATAGTAATTTACTTTTAAGTTTTCTATTTAAGTAACTCGAAGTGTTTAGAGTTACTCAGGCCTTTCTTTTGAAAGAAAACCTCACCTGAGGTCCTCTCTCTGCCTTCTCTCTAGGATACGAAGAAGAAGCTTGTTGCTTCCTTCTTCTAGTAAGATGAAGAAGAAGTTCTTTATACTTATCTCTTCCATTTACAGTTTATCTAGGCTATACGTAATCCCTTCCTCAACTGTTTATAAATAAAAGAAAGAGATTACTTTACCGATTCCATCTGAGAAGATGATCAACAGCACCCTCCGGCACCGGCAGGAGACGGACCAGTTAGTCAACAAAGATGGCCCCAGTGATCATCAGCTTTCAACAAAAGTAGAAAGCAGTCAACAACAACATCATGGTTGTCCCCCAGTAATTCAGCTTTTACTTTAAGTAAAATGCTTTTACTTTTACCTTATTAAATGTAAATGTAAAATGTTTTTACTTTTACTTTTACTTTTACTTTAGTTAATTACTTTTACTATGTACTTTTACTTCAGTAAATGTAATAGTGAATCCTGCGTGATTCAATAGTAATTTACTTTTCAGTTTTCTATTTAAGTAACTCGAAGTGTTTGAGTTACTCCAAGTTTTTCTTTTGAAAGAAAACCTCACCGAGGTCCTCTCTCTTGCCTTCTCTCTAGGATACGAAGAAGAAGCTTGTTGCTTCCTTCTTCTAGTATGATGAAGAAGAAGTTCTTTATACTTCTCTCTTCCATTTATAGTTTATCTAGGTTATACATAATCCCTTCCTCAATTGTTTATAAATAAAAGAAAGAGATTACTTTACCGATTCCATCTGAGAAGATGATCAACAAAGACCTCCCAAGACACTTGGCGGAGAGACGGACCAGTTAGTCAACAAAGATGGCCCCAGTTATCATCTGCTTTCCGCAAAATCAGAAAGCAGTCAACAACAACATCATTGTTGTCCCCCAGTAAATCAGCTTTTACTTTAAGTAAAATGCTTTTAATTTTACCTTAGTAAATGAAAATGTAAAATGTTTTTACTTTTACTTTTACTTTAGTAATTTACTTTTACTTTACACTTTTACTTGAAGAATGTAATAGTGAATCTCAAGTGATTCAATAGTAATTTACTTTTTAGTTTTCTATTTAAGTAACTTTCGAAGTGTTTAAAGTTACTCGGGCTTTTCTTTTGAAAGAAAACCTCACCTAAGGTCTAAGGTCCTTTCTCTCGCTTTTCTCTCTAGGATACGAAGAAGAAGCTTGTTGCTTCCTTCTTCTAGTAAGATTAAGAAGAAGTTCTTATTACTTCTCTCTTCCATTTACAGCTTTATCTAGGTTATACATAATCCCATCCTCAACTGCTTTATAAATAAAAGAAAGAGATTACTTTACCGATTCCATCTTAGAAGATGATCAACAAAGACCCTCCCAAGACCAAAGCAGAGATTTGGACCAATTAGTTAACAAAGATGGCCCCAAGTCATCATCGACTTTTCGAAGAAAAGAGAAGCGACAACAACAACATCATTGTTGTCCCCCGAATAATCAGCTTTTACTTTAAGTAAAATGCTTTTACTTTTACCTTAGTAAATGATAAATGTAAAATGTTTTTACTTTTACTTTTACTTTAGTAAATTACTTTTACTTTGTACTTTTACTTCAGTAAATGTAATAGTGAATCCTGAGTGATTCAATAGTAATTTACTTTTAAGTTTTCTATTTAAGTAACTCGAAGTGTTTAGAGTTACTCAGGCTTTTCTTTTGAAAGAAAACCTCACCTGAGGTCCTCTCTCTACCTTCTCTCTAGGATACGAAGAAGAAGCTTGTTGCTTCCTTCTTCTAGTAAGATGAAGAAGAAGTTCTTTATACTTCTCTCTTCCATTTACAGTTTATCTAGGTTATACGTAATCCTTTCCTCAACCGCTTATAAATAAAAGAAAGAGATTACTTTACCGATTCCATCCGAGAAGATGATCAATGAAGACCTCTCCAAGACCCCGTGAGAGAGACGGACCAGATTAGTCAACAAAGATGGCCCCAGTCATCATCGACTTCGACAAAAAGCGAAAGCGATCAACAACAACATCATTGTTGTCCCCGATGAATCGACTTTTTTACTTTAAGTAAAATGCTTTTACTTTTACCTTAGTAAATGTAAATGTAAAATGTTTTTACTTTTACTTTTACTTTAGTAAATTACTTTAACTTTTTTTACTTCAAGAATGTAATAGTGAATCCTGCATGATTCAATAGTAATTTACTTTTCGCTTTTCTATTTAAGTAACTCAAGTGTTTAAAGTTACTCAGGCTTTTCTTTTGAAAGAAAACCTCACCTGAGGTCCTCTCTCTGCCTTCTCTCTAGGATACGAAGAAGAAGCTTGTTGCTTCCTTCTTCTAGTAAGATGAAGAAGAAGTTCTTTATACTTCTCTCTTCCATTTACAATTTATCTAGGTTATACGTAATCCCTTCCTCAACTGTTTATAAATAAAAGAAAGAGATTACTTTACCGATTCCATCTGAGAAGATGATCAACAGCACCCTCCGGCACCGGCAAGAGACGAACCAGTTAGTCAACAAAGGTGGCCCCAGTCATCATCAGCTTTCGACAAAAGCAGAAAGCTGTCAACAACTACATCATTGTTGTCCCCCAGTAAATCAGCTTTTACTTTAAGTAAAATGCTTTTACTTTTACCGTAGTAAATGTAAATGTAAAATGTTTTTACTTTTACTTTTACTTTAGTAAATTACTTTTACTTTGTACTTTTTACTTCAAGAATGTAATAGTGAATCTGCGTGATTCAATAGTAATTTACTTTTAAGTTTTCTATTTAAGTAACTTTCAAGTGTTTAGAGTTACTCGTGCCTTTCTTTTTTGAAAGAAAACCTCACCCGAGGTCCTCTCTCTGCCTTCTCTCTAGGATACGAAGAAGAAGAAGCTTGTTGCTTCCTTCTTCTAGTAAGATGAAGAAGAAGTTCTTTATACTTATCTCTTCCATTTACAGTTTATCTAGGCTATCGTAATCCCTTCCTCAACCGTTTATAAATAAAAGAAAGAGATTACTTTACCGATTCCATCCGAGAAGATGATCAATGACACCTCCCAAGACCTTCAAGTAGAGAGCGGACCATTAGTCAACAAAGATGGCCCCGATCATCATCGACTTTTCGACAAAAAGTAGAAAGCGATCAACAACAACATCATTGTTGTCCCCGAAGAATTCACTTTACTTTAAGTAAAATGCTTTTACTTTTACCTTAGTAAATGTAAATGTAAAATGTTTTTACTTTTACTTTTACTTTTACTTTAGTAAATTACTTTTACTATGTACTTTTACTTCAGTAAATGTAATAGTGAATCCTGCGTGATTCAATAGTAATTTACTTTTCAGTTTTCTATTTAAGTAACTCGAAGTGTTTTGAGTTACTCAAGTTTTTCTTTTGAAAGAAAACCTCACCTGAGGTCCTCTCTCTGCTTTCTCTCTAGGATACGAAGAAGAAGCTTGTTGCTTCCTTCTTCTAGTAAGATGAAGAAGAAGTTCTTTATACTTCTCTCTTCCATTTATAGTTTATCTAGGTTATACATAATCCCTTCCTCAATTGTTTATAAATAAAAGAAAGAGATTACTTTCTGATTCCATCTCGAGAAGATGATCAAAAGCACCTCCTAAGACGTGGAGAGCGGACCAGATTAATCAACAAAGATGGCCCCAGATTATCATCGACTTTTCTAACAAAATCGAGCGATCGACAACAACATCATTGTTGTCCCCGATGAATCGACTTTTTTACTTTAAGTAAAATGCTTTTACTTTTACCTTAGTAAATGTAAATGTAAAATGTTTTTTTTACTTTTACTTTTACTTTAGTAAATTACTTTTACTTTGTACTTTTACTTGAAGAAATGTAATAGTGAATCTGCGTGATTCAATAGTAATTTACTTTTTAGTTTTCTATTTAAGTAACTCGAAGTGTTTAAAGTTACTCAGGCTTTTCTTTTGAAAGAAAACCTCACCTAAGGTCTAAGGTCCTCTCTCTGCCTTCTCTCTAGGATACGAAGAAGAAGCTTGTTGCTTCCTTCTTCTAGTAAGATTAAGAAGAAGTTCTTTATACTTTTCTCTTCCATTTACAGTTTATCTAGGTTATACGTAATCCCTTCCTCAACTGCTTATAAATAAAAGAATGAGATTACTTTACTGGATTCCATCCGAGAAGATGATCAACAACACCCTCAAACGCCGCGAGAAGAGCGGACGATTAGTCAACAAAGATGGCCCCAGTTATCATCTGCTTTCCGCAAAATCAGAAAGCAGTCAACAACAACATCATTGTTGTCCCCCAGTAAATCATCTTTTACTTTAAGTAAAATGCTTTTACTTTTATCTTAGTAAATTTAAAGTAAAATGTTTTTACTTTTACTTTTACTTTAGTAAATTACTTTTACTTTGTACTTTTACTTCAGTAAATGTAATAGTGAATCCGGCGTGATTCAATAGTAATTTACTTTTTAGTTTTCTATTTAAGTAACTCGAAGTGTTTAGAGTTACTCAAGCTTTTCTTTTGAAAGAAAACCTCACCTAGGGTCCTGTCTATGCCTTCTCTCTAGGATACGAAGAAGAAGTTTGTTTCATCCTTCTTCTAGTAAGATGAAGAAGAAGTTCTTTATACTTCTCTCTTCCATTTATAGTTTATCTAGGTTATACGTAATCCGTTCCTCAACTGTTTATAAATAAAAGAAAGAGATTACTTTACCGATTCCATCTGAGAAGATGATCAACAATGACACCCTCGGCACTTGGCGAGACTAGACGGACCAATTAATCAACAAAGATGGCCCCGATCATCATCGACTTTCTAAGAAAAGCGAAGCGATCGACAACAACATCATTGTTGTCCCCACAAGAATCGACTTTTACTTTAAGTAAAATGCTTTTACTTTTACATTAGTAAATGTAAATGTAAAATGTTTTTACTTTTACTTTTACTTTAGTAAATTACTTTTATTTTGTACTTTTACTTGATAAATGTAATAGTGAATCTGCGTGATTCAATAGTAATTTACTTTTTTGTGTTTTCTATTTAAGTAACTTCGAAAGTGTTTAAAGTTACTCGAAGCTTTTCTTTTGAAAGAAAACCTCTCACCTAGGTCCTCTCTGCCTTCTCTCTAGGATACGATTAAGAAGCTTGTTGCTTCTTTCTTCTAGTAAGATGAAGAAGAAGTTCTTTATACTTATCTCTTCCATTTACAATTTATCTAGGTTATCGTAATCCCTTCCTCAACTGCTTATAAATAAAAGAATGAGATTACTTTATCGATTCCATCACGAGAAGATGATCA